>CM077303.1:83302213-83902213 GCA_039655065.1 Glossophaga mutica | reverse complement strand
ACTGGCTGGCTCTTTGGATATATGGAAATTTTAATTGAGTGTCAACTTGTGTAAAAATTCAATCTCATTACCTTCTCAATAAAATTTTGTGGCAATATCAGTTATTTACTACACTACTAACCAGATTTTAAACATAATTAAATTGCTAAGAACATACACCCAAAATCGAATGACTTAAATCCCTACAGCCAAGATATGAATTCCTGGATCCTGTATATGTGTTTCTATTAGATTTTCATAAGCCTAAAGTGAGTAGAAGGATTCAATCATTTAGAAGCTCAGAAGTATAAGTAGTTTTGCCGAGAACCTTTCGAACAAAATGTAAAGATCACTGCTTAATGGCTATGTTATGCCAAGGGCTCCTTTTTGGTCAGTCTTATTCGATATTTTTATTAATGACATATACAAGTAAAATATGTACATGACATACTGATCAGAATGCCAGATTATACTAAAATCACATATCTGTAATGAATAACATCTTAGTTCATACACCATAAACTCAAATACCTACTGGTAGTAGTATATTAGTAAACAGGCTGGGGGGTGTGGGAGGAACCCCGATTTACAGTGTTTGCTGATTCCCCTGATGTAAATATTCTACCACTGTGGTAGATTCCAAGTTGCCAAGATTCCAAGCTACCAATATTTGCAACTGCAGGCAGAATTCTTGAATATTTAATAATTAGTTCTCAAAAGCCAATACTAGCCAGCTCCAGCACCTCATTACCTAGCCACTGATATAGAGGAATTTAATCGAGCACGGATTAGTCATCTTCAATCTCTCATCTTCTAACTATTGTTAGGGTCAAAGAAAGAGACAACTATTTTCTTTACTGAAAGGAAAAAAGTGATGATCACCAACATTTGATCCCAGTGAAAGGAAAATAAGAAGTAGTATGGACAGTGGAGGATAAGAGAACACAATCTCCACCTAAATGGGGCAAACCCACCTCTCCCAACCGTTTCCATGTGGCAATATGAAAACAGTTATTTAACTGATGCCCCCCCCACAACAAAAAAAAAATACAAAAACTGCACAAAGAATGGAGGTGACTAGGCTTCAATTGTCTAGGTTCATTGAGTCAACAGACAGTGAAATGTAAATGTAAAGGAAAAAAGAAATATGTTGTGGGACTGGAATGAGACAAACACAGAGTCAAAAATAAGGAAGGTAACAAGTAAATCAAATTGACTATGGTTTACTGCACCCAGGCCTGAAGTCCTGGTTCTGGTTGGGTCCCTCCCCAGGAGGGACCTAGACAATGTATCAAATGTCCAAAAGAGAGCACTCAAGGTAGGTAGAAGATTCAACACTTCTTCAAGGAGCAAGCTGTCGAAGAAGTGGAGTTATTCAGCAAAGAAGTAAGTAAGAGTTGAAGATGAGAGAAGGAAGGAAAGGTTATGTTAGCAGACTTCAAATGTTTACAGGACTTTTATACAGAAAATATTACTGTTTCATTTAACCTTGGATCAAAGATTGAGCACAGGAATGTAGCTTGGGCAACGGTGAATTCCCATTCACCAGCAGTATTTAACACAAACCAGACCTACATGGTTGGGATATTTTATGGGTTGATGAGGTATTGAATGAGGACTGGCCTAGAAGATAGGGTCTAAAGTTCTCTGTTTTAGAAAGTTGGGCTTCTTTAGGCCCACATTCACCAGACTAGCCATAATGATCACATTATTTGTAAAAGAAATGCCAAGACCAAAAAACAACAATTTAAGGAGAAGCTGTCTCTTCTGGAACAAGACTCAAATACAAGATTCTTATGCAGAAAAACCTAGGAGAACAAAAATGGAGCCAAGATACAACCACATAAAATGTAAGCTATACAATTTAAACTCAAGATAGAAAAAAGAAAAGAAAACTCAAGACACAGAGAGTAAAAAGAAAAAGCAAGGTTAACTAAAAATTCTCAAATAATCTTTAATCTGTCCTACTTTAGAGAAGTATTTCATTGAATTTTGGGTATAAATATTTTATAGGAAACTTCCACTATAGAATTTATGCAGTTTAGTCCATATTTCAACAAGGTCCTACATGTATATTTTTTTAAACATGTGAACTTCAAAAATGACTCTCAGAAAAATTTTCTTCCAACAACATAGAACATTTGCTCACAGATACCTAAGAAATGTGTTAACACCCTTCCTGCCAGCAGTGTGGCCATAACGGCAATTTCTCCTCCATGCCAGGAAACTTCATGGTTGTGCTGTATTATGTCGAAATCTGCACATCTCAATGGTTTTCTGTGCATTCCAATGCACTTCAGTGACAATGTGGATCATTGCCATAATACATCATGACTGTTCTAATTACGGTTTCATTATGATGCACCGTATCAGGGCTGTCGTAATGTCATGTCAGCACATAGTAAGAATAGTTGTGCAATTATGTAATATCTGTTAGAGTATGTAATGTAGAATGGAAAAAAGACACGAGCAGCAGCAATTAATATAATGAAACTCGGTTTTCTCCTTTAAAAAGTCTCCGGTTTAAGAGTATCATTGCTTTTGTTTCTCATCTGCCAAACTAAACAAATGCCCCTTAAAACACTTATTTTTGTTTACTTGGGTACTACTATATAATTTAATGGATTTTTAAAAATACAGCAAAATAAGCAGAGAAAAGGGAAATCCCTGACTTTAGCTGTTCTGCATGTCACAGAAGAATGAG
Source organism: Glossophaga mutica (assembly GCA_039655065.1). Taxonomy (NCBI): domain Eukaryota; kingdom Metazoa; phylum Chordata; class Mammalia; order Chiroptera; family Phyllostomidae; genus Glossophaga; species Glossophaga mutica. The sequence goes on along the minus strand of CM077303.1, from coordinate 83,899,530 downwards.
ATTCACCTAGTGTATGCTACAAGAAATCCTGTAAAAACTTTAGTAAATGGAAGTCCACTGAAGGCGTACCTTTATGTAAACTTCAAACATAATGTTACATTTGTCTATCTTCTTATCTCTTGTGCGATCATGGAACTTCCTGACTTACCCACTGAGTTTTAAAGAAACAAACCATGACAAGGAGAAAAAGCAGCGATTTTCAACCAGTGGGCTGCAGCATGCAGGTGAGCCACAAAAACTTTTAAAAGATGTAACCCCTGACTATTTAGTCAGGGGCACTGAACTCTTTTCCCCTAGGTTATCAAATAAAAAAAAATACAACAGCCAACACAGCAATAGCCATCCAGTGTGAATGAATGGAAACTATACCTATTTTTTGGCAAGATCAGCAAAAATACATTTCTTGATGTGTTGCACAATTTTAGTAATTAGTTTATGTGTGTCATGAAATGAAAAAGGCTGAAAATCTCTGAGATAAAGCATTAATACCATATTTACTTCCCTAAATTAGGAGCATAAAGATTCACTTGCCTTTAGTCTAGCTTCCCAAATGTACCCAAATATTTATAAAAATTAAAATCTCATTATTTGTCATAAATTTGAAGAATAAACTCTCAATGGATAAGGGCTGTTCTATTTTCGGTCAACCATGGAGTACCTTGAATATTTGAGGCCTTCAGAAAACACTATGTCAATGGGTAGTTTCTCAACCTAAATGATACATGAAATGCTGTTTGTTGTTTTAATATACAACCATGGGAGAATTTATATATAAAAGTTTACCCATTATCTCTATGGCTGAATTACAGGACTGTTCAATACAAGTATTTATCACGGAAATGCTGATGAAGCCTAAACTATGGATGTATATGATTGTGCAGCAGCAGCCATTTCAAAAATAGATATATTTTTAGCATTAGGAGGCAACAAGTTTGTTTAAATCTAGTTGTTTTTTTTTTTTACAATTGCAAGTAATGTTAATAGCACACTGTAAATGTTAAGGCTAAGTGTGCAATGTCAAAATAGATTGAATCTCTCTGAAAACTGAAAATTCAGGCTTTTCAAATGTAATCCAGATGTTTGGCTTTTATTCAGATTTCAAGAAAGAGGGAACTAATATGATATAAAATTCATACATGCATATTTCATTAGTGCCTTTTGTATCACTGAATTAAACATTCTGAAACGTGCTTTTCCCAAATTGCACAGAGTTTTAAACCAAAGCAGTTGCCAAGATGTTGCACACCTCAAAACTAATGCCAAATTAATTTCATAAGGAAGAGACTGTATATTTCTTATATGAACTCTGTTGGTGATGTTCCTTCAAAGAGAGTATTTTGCTTTCTCTTTGAGGATAACAAGAAAAGTCAGAGGTAGAGCACTGTAGCCATTGTATCGTTTACCAAAAAAATATATATATATATTGCTGCAGAACACGGTTACTTTGGAAATCTATGAGAATCACCAGCTGAAACGAAGGCTGAAAGCTCTATGCCCCTTATTGTCATCATCAAAAACTACCCTTTCAAGTTTAGTGCAAACGGACATTCCTAAGGGACTATGGACCTCAGCACTGAGGAACAAATCCAGAACTCACTATGTGATAGGTATTTAGACAGAGCCAATCAAAGCATTCCCAGGTCGTCTGCACTTAAAACGGAATGGAAATGCTACCATATCTTTATGCATTCACATCACGACTTTTTCTTTGTAGGGTGTTACTAACTTTTCAAAGGGTTTTCACATCTATAACCTTAACAGATCCATAATGCCATGGGTTTTTCTTGGTGACTACCTATATCCTTGTATATCCATGTATTTGATACCTTAGGCTACTGTTTGAGAGTATTCTGGTGTCTTCACATTAGATGAGGATGCATGTGGTTTCAGAGTTAGATTATAAGCTCCTGCGATGGAGTGCTTAAGGTCAGGGGCCACATGTTGTTCACCCTTTATACACTGTAACTCTTACCATTATGGATGTATAAGGTAGTTGGAATATATTTAGGCATTTGAATTCTCCTGAAAGAAAGACCAGGTGAATGTGTATCAGCTGTTATAATATATACTAGATCTAGTTTTAGTACACAGAAATGAGTATTATGTGACTGCCTTATTTATCTTTGAATTTCATGCCCAGTGAAAAACATATTTGGTGGAAGCAGAAATATTACTCTCAACTTTTACGTAGAAACCATGAACAAAATTAATTGTTTCCCATGGCAAGGAATGGTTAACATAAGAAAAGCTTCTATAAAATGTATCAAAGGAAAGAGAAAGGTGACAGCAGCTCTTTAAATATTTAAGGACACCTTTTATGAGTTCAGTGTTTTCTCATAGTAATAACATTTGATCAGAATGCAAAAGGCCAGGCCCAATTTCCAACTCCAATTCCAGTCTGCCATAGAATTTAAAATCTTTCTGTTCCAGTTCCTCTCTCTTTTTCCTTGGGGTACATGTCCATATTTACCACAGAAAGATTTTAAGAAAATGAATGTTAGAGATCTCAGGCTTTAAGCGTTAAGCACTGTTTGTTACTCCCACCTCAGAAAGCTTGACTGTCATTTCAATGGATTGTTCTCTTTTTTGTTCTCCGAAGGCAAGCCCGTAGGGAAAGTTAGCATTACCACTTCTGTCTCACAGATTAAAAATTGATACATAGAAGCTAAGTGACTTGCCCAAGGTCAGTAAGATAGTGCTAAAACCCAGAAATGGAATTTTCAGGAGGAATTTCAGTTTCGTTTTCCAGGCCATGCTAACTTTAATTCTTAAAAATACCTCTTTATATATCAGTCCAGGAGTCTGAGGAAATTGGTGGCCCCTGAGAGTAAAATGTAAATAAGGTCAAGAATGTCATTCAAAATGACTTTGGAGTGGTCAAAATACACTTAAAAACCCCAACCTTGTGGCTTCAATGGCCAGATTCATTTTGGTGTAGACTCATCCTCCAAACTTCAATACATTTTTTAATAGCTTGAGGTTTAGCCTAAAAGAGCAGATAGGAGAGTTTTCATCAATAATGATGCAGGTCATTCAGAACAGTAACGGTGCAGTTTAAAGAAGCTGTAGGGCACAGGCAAAAATTATTAGTATAAACTAAGACTATAAAGAGCAAATCTGGGTTATGATAACAGCTGAGCACATTTTTCAAGCTAAGTAAGGGAGTTGATCGTTAACATTCAAGAAAGTTTACTAGAAGAGTTTCATTAAAGAGAAACTGTGAATGTGTGTGTGGGCTTCCAATCCCAAGAGTGACAAAAGTAAGGATGGGGAAGGAGTGAAAATTTAGAGAACAAAGTGATGGAAAAGCATAGATGGATGGAGAGAAAGCAATAAGTAGATAGGGGAAATTACAAAGGTTTTACCAGATGTGGGAAACCATATCTAGTGTATACAAAATAAGTCACAAAAACTATTTAAAAATAAAGAGTGTTGAAGAAGAGGAAGGAAATCACACTGACAGGGGTCTTCAGTTAATACCTTCCCTGAAATAATCAGATGAGAAAATATCATAATGATGACTTAAAAATTTGAGTAAGGGCTGCAAACATCCACTAAGAGGAACAAAAAGAGGCCGAAGAACCAGGATGTGGCCATTTAACATCGTTTATTGCCAAAACAACAGATAATCTCTCAAGAAGAAATAGGTACTAAAACTTGGACTTTGAGAATGTTCCCTAAGCATCACTGATGGGGAGCCCCTTCACCTGTACCATCTTTCCCTTGTTATTTCTGTCTTTGCTCTACGGGTAGCTTGCTACATAATCTAAGGGAAGGCATTTCATATTTCTGTGGTCATCCTATCCATAAAATACTGCCAATGACATACTCACCACTTATGCACCACAGGTATTTTAATAAGTAATCAGATCATGTTTGTACAAAGTTTCAGATCTGTATGTAAATGCAGCATTTAAACCAAGTCTTTAATTTTAAAACACAAATACGTAATAGAATTTTTTGATTTGTTACCCATTTGCAAGTAAGCCTGCAAATTTTCCATTTGTTTTTATTATCTTAGAAATAAGGTATTGTAAAATAAGTAAAAGTGCAAAATAAGTCACATTCAAGAGGAACTACATATTATATGTGTAAAAGATACATATATAATGCATATTTACATACATATATATTGTTCCATCTTTTGGAAAATATTTCAGTTAGGCTTTACTATTTTCTCTACCCTTAATAAAGGGAGGAAGGAACATGTAGGTATTGTAATACTAATATACTATGTCTCAAAACCTATATATATAAAATCATTTAATCATAAAGTTTTATAAACGTTGTGACAAGAAGTACTCATGCTAAACATTTTACTTTGTGAATCAATGAGATTGGACAAACAAACAAACAAGTAGGTACATAAATAAACAAATAAAATAATCAAATGAAAATATATGCCTGGAATCAGCTTGTCCATTAAAGAAAAACAAAACAAAACTGTGTTTGTATTGTTTGCTAGCTGCACAATTCCCTGTGCCTTGGTTGCTCATCTGGGGATAATATTAATACTTACTTCACAAGTTTGCTGTGAGGACCAAATGTGCTAATATATGTGAAGATCCTGGAACAATCCCTTTTACACAATAAGCATTATATACAAGTGTTTGTTCAAACTTCATCCTAATGTTGCATGCTAAGAAAATAAGACTTTTGGCATAACTTTTTTCATCTTTTTAATGCTACTAGTTTGTATATAACTTCCCTTACTAAATGAAACAATGAATCTAAGATTCACTATTCAATAGAGAAGAAAAAAACCTTTCCTTTTATTGACTTTCACCAAACACACGGACAAATGTTGGTAGGAGGGGTTGTTGCTTTGCTGCTCTCCCACCAGAGTGTCTTCCTGATTTTGGTGAAGTCCCAGGAGCATGCCTAACTAATCCCTAGATCTGAGGGGGGTTCCCCCCCATACTGCATTCTTTTGTAATATACCTATCTCCATTCCACTTAACTTACATTCTATTTAGTAAGACCCGATTCCAATCTCATCTCTTCTATGAAGACATTCTAAAAACAGCAGTTATCTTCTTGTACAATAGTAACACCTAATATGCTCTTTGTTATTATTTCATGTTTTTTGGTTTTACTTTTCTAAATGAATTAGAAATTACTTAAGGAAAAGGATAACCTTCCTTTTATTTTGTTCTCTATAGCTTACAGTAACACTTACCAAATGTTTATTGCCTCATGTTCATAGTCACTAATACCAGACAGAATCATTCCTTATTCTTTCTTACTTTTAAAGTAAAGGTTGATTTATTAGATCATTAATTCCTAACATATGTATCAGAACACATTGACATACATAATTTAAAAAATTATACGTGAGAAAAGAGAACTAAGGTAGGAAACGTCTTTGTGCTAAGACACCCAGGAAGTGTTAGTTGGGTTCGATACTAATTAGTGTAGTTTGAAAAGTGGAAAAAAACTTGTAGTTAATCTTTCCCCAAGCAAATATGAATCTGCCTTTAACTAGATAGCTCTCCAGAGAAGTAGCCCCAGTAGGGAATTTGGAATTAGTGTGATTGACTGTTACTAGGCCTCCCAGGGTACACTTTGATTTCAAATGTAAGCCTGTGCCTCACCAAAATGCCCGAGAGACCTTCCAGGTCTTTTCCCCATAGATAGCTAAATGCCGTTAGCAGCACTTGCCATGACAGCCGACGTGGCAATTCGAACACACACCAGTGCTGTCCACATACTGGAACGCAAGCCAAAGGTGACAACGGGTTGTTCATACGATATGAAATGACCCTTTTCAATGGAAATATAAGTGAATATACCTGTTCTAAACTGTAAAGAAACTTAAGGAACATTTGGTAATTCTGCCTAAAGAAAATACTCGGAAAACTGGAATGTGTGGAAAACAAGACGTCAAAAAGAAAGCTGAACTTCCATGACAGGTTGAGCAAAACACACTGCTGAGAATTCAAATGAATAGTCATCTACCACTGAATAAAAGTAAAATGGGGAAAGAAAGGGTCGAAGAAGGCTGATAAAATATATTTTTAGGATTACTACCTAAAATGAACCCCAAATGATGTGGCATTTAGAAATTACACAGTTTTTCTGTAGTTTTCCATATAAATAAGTAAATATAAATATAGATATAGATATAGATATAAATATAGATATAGGTATAGATATAGATATAAATAAAATATAAATATAAATATACACACACTCATATGTTTGTTTCCTTAGGCTTTGAAATTGAATTCCTAAAATTCTGATTTTGCCAGATTGTTTACAGGCAAAATCAATCACTAATAAAAACTATCTTTGACTTTTCATCAAAGAGAGCAAGGGGAATGGACCTTGGAGCTGCTCTGTCCACCCCCTCACTGTGCAGGTGAAGAAGATGGAGGCCAAGAGGGTGAGGCACTGTCCAAGGAGGGTCCGGCGTCTGCCTCTGGTGCTTTCTAACAAGCATTTACAATCTTTTTCCCTAACACTGGTCTTTTGCGAAGCCTAAAAAATAAGATCAAAGAAAACTGAAAGGGAGATCTAGAGAACAAAATAACACAAAGGAACTGGGGCACTGAGATGAAGTCCCTCCATGCTCTTCCAGAGAAATTAACATATGGAGATCTGAGTGGCAATGGCCTTTGTCTTTCCGGAGGACTTGTGGAGATCAGCTAATCCTGCTGGTATGCCTGTGAGAGTGGGACTCGGTCATGGTGAAGCTCTTGGAGTGATAGCCAAGCTTTTTCTTTTTTTTTTAAACCTACTTTGATGTATGTGTGTGTGTGTGTGTATGGGTATGCATTTCAATATTTTAATTTTGTTTTTACTGTTTTAACTGCTTCTCTGATTTATAATTCATTTTCTAAGAGGGTCACTGTGAATTTATGTTTCAGGACCAGACACAAAATGCAGGGCTCATAGAGCGATTTCAGAGTAGAGGAGCCACCAGAGAAGTGCCGGGAGCAGAGTAACAGCCGAAGTTGAAAGAAGTGTGTTAGATCACTTTCTGCTTCCCTCTGGTCCCACGAGCACAATAGAGTATAGGAGGCCACCTGGTGGCGAAATGGACCAATTAACCATTTATGTTACTTTTGAAAGCAAGCAAACAAGCAGATTTTGGGTTGTTACAAAACAACAACAACAACAACAACAACCTTGGGCAAAAGAAAAATAGTCAACAGGTATCATTACAATATAATAGGCATAGAATTGAATTGGAAAGTCATTCAAGTCTGTAGAACAATGTATGTTACTAAAGTGTTGCCAAAATAACTATTCTTTATACCAGGGACTGGTAAGCATCTTCTGTGAAGAACTGGCTAGTAAATTAGTTTAAGCATACAGGTCATTGGCTACTGTTGATACTATTCAACTCTGTTATTATTGTATAAAAACAGCCATAGACAATACATAAATTAATGCTCCTGGCTGTGTTCTAATAAATGAATGCTTCTGGCTATGTTCCAATAAAACTTTATTTAAAAATCAGGCTGCGGACTGGATTTGACCTTCAGGCTGTAGCTGGTCCACCTCTGGTTCTGTATTATGTATTGAGCTCATACTGTTTACGGAACACAGGGCTGACCCCTTACATACATTACCTTGTTGAATCCTAGTAACCTTTCGAGGTGGGTGTTATCCCCATTTCATAAGTTTGAAAACTCCAGCTTCAAAAGTTTAAATAATTTAGTGAAAAAGGTGCTATGTTTATTCTCACTTAGAAATGCTTAATGCAGCCTTATTCCATTGTTTTTCCTCTGATTGCGGACCCTTCTTCAGGCCCTCCCTCCACCCACCGTGCAGAGGCTGCTTTTGGTTTGCTTCCACAGTGACTTTGCTTCTTCCTGTTCCTCCGGCTCACATTTTCTGAGGTGTTGTCTCTTACCATCTCTTTCTCCCTCACTTCTTTTATATGTTTAAAACTTTATGTCAGTTTCATAACAACAGATGTAAGCAAGCATGAAGGACAAAAGCAATGTATTAAAAATAGATAGCCACATATACAGCAATAAGCCAAGGAAATCGTCATACTGTATGTGTTTCAAATGGAATGTGAGCCAAAAGCATAAGGCTCATTCTTAAATAATATAGTGTGCATCCACTGGGAGAAAAAAGCAGCTCTGTCCCTAAATGGAGAAAGAATTTTTTTGTTTCACTTTTATGTCATTTCCTTTTTCTTTTTAAACTCCCCCCCCACCCAGGTATTATACTGTAAGTCATACCATTTCAGACATGCCACGTTCCTCTTCCAAACTATCCAGGAGCTATTTTATTAACTTTTAATAGAAGAGAGTTGAAAAACCTGATTGAGAAATCCATGAGCTTATAAAAGCCCTTCAAATATAAAAATTTATCAGCGGTCTTTCAATATTAGCATATTTTCTCCCCCAAAAGAAGATAGAAGTAGCTTCAGCTAGATGGAGTGTAGAAAAACTGAAATAAAGGATTTTAAAAAGATCTTTTAACTTGAAAAGGAAATTGCAAAAGCTTGGGAATGTGACTATACAGAAAACAGAAGAAGTCTAATTACACAGCATGGATTTTGGCTGATCTGACAGTACAACCTAAGCAGAAGGGATTTACACTAGATATAAGAAAACTTTCAGGCAGGGAGAGTTGTTAAACATTTTAATGGGAGGTTGTGAATTCCCTCTGAAAAGATCTTTAATGGAGGACAAATTCTCTCCTGTCTGGAATGGGTAAAAAAAAAAAAAAAAAAAAAAAAAAAAAAAAAAAAAAAATCCTTGAAAGAGAGTATATGAAATAAAGGTTCTTTCTAGGTCATCTGCAGTCCTGAAACTCCAGGTAAAATTCTCACTTCCCATAGAAATAAATAACTGTACAAAAATCTCTAAGAGATTCACTTTGCAAGATTCCAGAGAAACACTCATTAAGCGAGTGATTCAATTCGGAAATTATTTACTGAGTGCTGAATATTGCCCATCCCTGAGAAGATGTCCACCCCAGCAGGGCATGGGTCTAAGCAGTAGTCTGGACAATGGGTAGAGAACACAATTACTTACTTCAGTTAATTAAAAAAAAAAAATCTCTGAACTCCAACGAGCTCTCTGGAACTATTTCCTGAACTCAGTGAGCTCAAACACCCCACAGGCGCTGGCCGTCACAGGAGAGCCCTGGCAGGGCTCAGGGTGTCCCTGAAAAGTTCCGTGAACAAAAAAGGCTTTGGGCAGTGTTTCCATGCTTTCTTTCTTTTTCTAACCCAAATTTGGACGGACAAAGCATCCTTAACTGTCATCAAAACATGGATTATAAAATGCTAGCTAAATTTTAGTTCTTTTGCTATATTCCCATGGTGTAGAAAAAGAATTCAATGAGCTGGACTGTAGAGATTTGTTTATACTTAAGTTTTGATGAATATGAGGATTTTTGTTTGTGGTTTGTTTGAAAACCAGGATGATTCACAGAACTGGGTCTTTAGCATCACCAGGCAGAAGAGAGTGAGGAAAAGGGGAGGAAAATTATCCCCAGAGGACAGTTCTTCATGCACACTCTCACATCTCAGCATGTCCCAGCCCAGGAAGGCTGAGAAGAAAGGACAAAGTCCAGTAGGAAGACAGTAATCCCAAAAGGGTATCGAGGTGGACACGAATCAGGGCAGGAAGTGAATTCATCACAAATCTTAATCAAATTTTAATTTTAAATAGTATATATTTTAATCTTAATTGCTTAAAATCATCAAGGCTTACAATTAATCTCTAAGTTAAAATATAAATAATCATACATAAAGACTATTTTTAAAAGTTATAAAGAGTGTAAAACTTTTTTTTTTTAAAGTTGGAGAAAGTTCCAAAATTTCAGCCTTCTCTTGATATTATAGCAATGACATTTAAAAATTTTTTTTCATATTCTGAATTAGCGAACTACATATAGCTTTGGAGAAATGAGTCAGTATTTTAGAGTCTGCTCTCTTCACCCTTATCATGATAGACTGGGATTGAAGAGCCATCCAAGTCCAAGCCTCTCCTTGTTTTTCTCACCCCTTTCATTATTACATTTTAAACACACACACATTTATTTAAAGTCAAACCAAATCTGGCAATGAATGTATCACTAAACTCTCCTGCTAATTATGGTACAAGAACAAATGGTGCTGATATATTTACCATTTCTAATGACTGTTCGGGTTTACCTACATCTATTAGACTGTGTTTAGGTGTCACATATGAGTGGCACATGACATCCTCAGATGTATAAATAATTATAGTGGGACTGTCTTCAAAGTCAAGAATACATCAATGAATACTAGGGTTTGAAGACCAGTCATAGAATCATGGTGATTAGCTGTACGCTTTTGTAGTATTTGTGTCAGACGTGGATGTCATCGTCCTTCCTTTCCACCCTCCATTTTTCTTTTCCTCCCACCCATTCACTATCACCCATTCTCTCTCCTACTGCCAAATATTAGTACTCTGAGTATTAATGCCCTTAAAACACTTTGGTTTTTCAAAGAAAAGATTTTTGTTTTGTTTTTACATACAATATTAGAGGAGGCTATGAAGTTTTAGACTCAATAATCAGAACATGATAATAGGATTGTTTTCTTGAAAAAACTAATGAATTGATAGCACAGTTCTAATTAAAACAATTTAATTACTATATTATTGAATAAACCTTATCGGAAAGATGTTTCTCAACATATACTAATTTTTTAATCCTCACCTGAGAATATTTCCATTGATTTTAGAGAGAAAGGAAGGGGTGGGGAAGAGGGAGGGAGGGAGAGAGAGAGAGGAAGAGAGAGAGAGAGAGAGAGAAAGAGAGAAAGAGAGAGAGAGAAACCTCAATGTAAAAGAGAAACATTGATCAGTGGCCTCTTGTAGGCTCCCCAACCAGGGATTGAACCCTCAACTTAGATATGTGCCTGCTGGGAATCGAACTTGTAACCTTTGGTGTATGGGATGATGCTCCAACCAACTGAGCCATCTAGCCAGTGCATATACTATTGAGTTTCTGTTTTGTGGCATGTACTGTGCTAGGCACTGGTGATACATAATAAACAACACAGATATGAACCCTGCCCTCCTGGAGCATGAAGTCTAACAAAAATTATAATCATTCATTTTCAAATTTGGTCCACAAAATCCAAATCTATCATCATTATTTAAAAATATGCATTTAATTAATAAGAAAGAATCCACCGCTAAGTAATTCTCAAGGAGGGCCCTCTCAGGGAGGCACCTATGAGTATCAAAAGGGATAATGTTAATGTAATGAAGGCAACAAAATCCAATATGCTGAGATTTATAACATAGAAATGAGCTCCAGACTGAAACTTGGCATATAGAAGGGAGTTTATATAGTTATTTATATATGTATGCATGATTTAAATGTCTTGGGACTACAAATATATCTGGTCCAAGGAATCTTTCATTCAAATTCAATCCTGATGATAGATTTTTTAAAAAAATTAAACACATCAATACTTTGTATACATGGGTGTATATGTTTAAAATCACATAAATGTGTGTGCATAACTATGTCTGTGTACCTCTTCCACAAACTTCCTAATTTTCAATGGCTAAAATGACATGGCAAGGGGAATATCGCAAATCACAAATTTCCTTGATGCAAGTGTCTATGAGCATACAGAATCAACTGTTTAGGAAAGCAGCTGAACTAGTAAGTGCAGATGTGTTTCAGGGGTGTATAGATGTCCTTCTGGAGAAAGGCTACAGCTCTGGTGTCTGAAAAAACTTGGAAGAAAAAATAAAATCAGCCACAAAAGCAATAAGGGTGTTAATCTAGTTGACTCTTCTCTAGCTTTAAAAAAAAGAAAATGTGTGTGTGTGTGTGTGTGTGTGTGTGTGTGTGTGTGTGTGTGTTCTGTGTCTTATGTAAATGAATCACGGTTCAGCTGGAAGAACACTGCTTCCCTCTTAGCTTACCCCAGTGTGCCTCATTAGGGGCACAGTGTAGTAGAGGTGCCTACTTTAAAAATGTATAAGCTTCACAAATGCCCACATTCTTAAGAATGTGCTTGGAAATGCCTTTATTTCTGAGAACTGTATTTGCTTTCTTGAGAGGACTGAAAAGTGTTTTTTCTGCAAATGGTATTCCTCTAGAACATCTCTCCATGGGGGCCCTTCTAAAGTGAGCTCCCTTTGGCAATAACAGGATCCATGAGGTTGAATTCTCCCAGGGCAATGTGGTCTTTGGTGCATCTCCCCCCAAAACATAAATATTTTCAGCTTTAGCTTTCCTGAATCTGACAGAATATAGGAGGTTCCTGTGAGGCTCAATGTGGCAACCTTCCCCAGGGTGCTGAGGTGCTTAAGAAAGCTTGGGAGCTTTCACAGAACAGCATGATGACTAGCTAAAGCACTAAGCCAAGTTCATCATGTTTTCTCTGCAGAGGTACCATCTGAACATTTAGGACCTTCATTTTTCTGTCTTAGCACCACCAGCTTATGCAGAGAGAGGAAATACTGACCTTGGAAGAATTTTGCCTGTTGTAGAGAAGTGGATATGAGGCAGCAGGGAGCAGGCAAGCAAAATGTGAAAGACAGACTGGGTATTAGAGCCAAGCAAATTGGGTTCAAATCCTGATTTATTTACTCATTTCTTGGGATAGTTATTGGTCTAGCTCCAGAAATACAATATGTCTAGCTTTCTGCCTTTCCAGCGTATAATGGGGATGAATTTCCCCATCCAGTATGGGACAAAGTAGAGCCATATGATTAGTTCTGGCCAATGACTTTGAGAGGAAGTGACGTGTATCTTTCAGGTAGAAGTTAATGGCTAGAGTAAGACCCTCCAGAAGTCTCTTTTCTCTTTGCCACAGTGAAGGAATATTGAAGAGGATTGCTGGTCCACTAGTCTGAGCCCTGGAGAAAGAACATACCAAGCAGAGCCAATAGCCAACCTGTGATGGACATATGTGTATAATAAATAAATATTTGCAGCTTTAAACCTTTGAAATTTGGGGGTTGTTGTATCAGCAAACCCTAGCCTAACCTGACTGAGAAGCTAGTTCTGTCTTTTGGGCTAGTCACTTAACTTCTCTGTGTTCCAGGTTCAGAGTCCATTGAAACGAGGAAAATAGTCCATGACCACTGTGAACATTAAATAAGACAATGTACACATGGCAGTGACAGAGTCAGACAGTAAGACTTGGCTGATGCTCATTTTTTATCCCTCCATCCTATCCCTATCTCATACCCCCCCCCCCACACACACACAGTCACAGTCCCACACATGCATGCACACACTTCTTTTTTTTATAAAATGATGAAGTAGATAACATCTGTTCTCGGTTCCTTTTCTCCAGAAAAGAAACTTCTATCCACACTGTCTTCCCTTCCCAGCATCCTTCTATTTAAATTAGATGTTAAAATTGGCATTTAATTCAATATTATTCTCCTAGCACGCTATTGAATATTTGCATCTGGTAGAATGTATTCTTTTTTCCTTTTAAGGATATTTAATTTTATTTTTTTAAATTTTAGAATGTATTCTTTTTTACCCCAAAGAAGTAAATCTTAAAGGTGGGATTTAAGGCAGTATGGACATTTAACAATAAAGACAATTGGGTTGGGGAATTCCTAACACTCTAAAAATGATGTTCCTTAGACCACAACAAATCTACCTCCTTCTAAAGCTAGGCATGGCAAAGACATAAGGACAAGAAAGAAGAAGGTTAATGAGTTTATCTGAGAAAGCACTACGGTTGAGCTTCCCCACCCCCCACCCTGGGTTCGCCAACCTATTCAGAACAGGTGCCAGGTTTGTTGACAATCGGGTTGGTTTGAAATACTAAAACATTATCTAGGTCTCCTTCTAGCCCCACACTTATGCTTTAGAAATATATGCATTAAATTCTAATAAATTATAAAAATGAGAATGATTTAAAGACAAACTATTTAGATTTAGTAGCATATATATCTTATATACATCCTTGTGGTCATTGCAATGATAACCAATGCCTTCCTGACATAATTGCATGGAACATTAAACCTAACATTTATCCTTTTTATATTAAGACCTCTTTGTCAGTGATACATGGTTTTCATCTTTAAACTTTGCTACTTTAAAAAAAAAAAAAAAAGCAAAACAAACCCCAGTTCATGCCATGGTTGTCTATAAAGTTTAATCACATATCATAAAATTTTTTCTAGCTTCAAACCAGATTAGCCCAAATATGAATATAACCACTAATGATAAGTAGTTTAAAAATGGGAAATGTTAAAAAGTAAGTGAGAGACATTTTCATTAACTCACTGACCTGAAATACACATATAGTATTAAGCAGATCAGTAACCAAAGGTGGCAGTGAACCAAACACCCTTTCTTACAAGGAATTTTAATGTTCCTCAAATTTATTTTATAAAATCAAAAAGAAATTTTCAAATATATGGGGTTAAAGCCAAATCTTTCAGCTCAACACAGGAGGAAACATTGCATATTCACATCTAATTAAATAAAAGTCATTTTGCAAAAGTTTAAGCCTGAAATTTTTGCAATTTAATCCAAAATTTTATTAGCAAAGTCTAATGATTATCCTGATTGCAATTAATGAAAGCTCCCAAACAGGTCAACTCATTTAAGTGCTATCTATAATCATTTGGATTTTAACATGATGGTTATTACTTATTACCCTGAAACCAAGCAGCGCAATGAGATATTGATTACTTTTAACCTTTAGATCCAAGGATTCAAGAAAGGTCAGAGGAGGGGAACACTCTTCCTTGGCTGCTGAATGTATGCCTTCAGGAGAATTCAAATGATTCCCATTGGTCAAATAGATTCAAGATTAGTTTATTCTCTGGGCTGACAAGAAATGATGATGCTTTTAAAAATAACACCCAGCATGTATTTAGTGAAGTGTTACATTTATATAACCAGTGGCCTCAAGATGTGCCTCACATCTCAGCAAGTCTCAGGCTATTAACCCTTTACCAAGTTTTGTTTGAATGAGATAGTAAATGTAGTAGCTTTCATTGGAATAAACTTATCTCATCAAAGTAAGTTTTCTTGTAGATTCCAAAAGGCTGAACACAATCACTGGTTCACTGCTGGCCACTAGCACTTCTTTTGGTTTTCTTTTTCCATGACAACATTTAGAAATATTTTTCACATTTGTGCCACTGAAAAGCAGTGAGTTATAAGGTAGGGTCCAGCAGAATTATGGGCAAGGGAAACATAACTGTTATGTGTTAGATTAATTTGCAGAACACTTGGCATTATTATTGCCAAGTCCTCAAATTGTTCCAAGTTGTTCCGGAAGGTTGTTATTAATAGTATGTTTTCTGAGGAAAGTTCTGTCTACTTTTGGAACTGCATTTCTGTTGCCAAGGAAACTCCTTTAAGCACAGTTTTCTAGGAGCACACTGCTGCTTTTGTGTGCCGTGTCCTATTCATATCATCTAAGTAAGCGTTTTACATGCTCCAGCTTCCCAAATGTTGGAGTTTCAGCTTATTTAAGTTGCTTTTTTCAAACATAGTTAATGCTTGCTATGATTTCCCCCACCCTTCCCGCACCCCCATCATCCAAAGCCCAAGGTTCCCCCTGCCTTCTTCCTTCTCCCAACTCTTTTCAACATTTTTTTTTTTAAACAGTTGCATTAGGGGAGATAGTTTCCACAAGTTTTTGATACATTAACTTAAATTTGAATAATAATTCCATAGGTTGGAGCATTAGTCCCTCAAGTGTTAATTATCTTTCACTCTAAAATTAATGTAGTCCTTTCCTCCTGACTCCTCTACCCCATTTATTGAAGTGCAGAGGAAAACATGGCATTGAGTCCTGAGCCAGCCCTGCTGTTGTGATTAAGCGTGGTCACATGGCCCATCTCTGCCAAAAGGAGGGCCCTGAGAAAAGGTGACAAAGACAGTGATTTCCTGTCAGCAAAGAGGACGACAGGGCTGTCTAGAAGTGATGCAAATGAGGGGAACTTTCCCCACGGCTTGTTTGATCCACTCTAGGCCAGAGCAGGCCAGGCCAGGGAGAGCGGCGCAGCACAATGCAGCCACGCTGCCCCGAGAGCCAGCGCACCTTCCGGACAGTGGCTCACCCGCCGACAACAACTGCTGGCGGGGCTTCCCTTCCTCGCCCCTCCGCACACAGAGCCAGCGGGTTCTTGGCGTGCTGTTCTCTTAACATCCTTTTTAAAAAAGGGATTCGATTAGGAATTATAAGGTCCAGCAGGAACAATGTTTCATATACTGTTCAAAAACCATATCCATCCATTTTTTCTTCTAAACATTTCACATGATGAGTTTTGCCCTCTCTCAAAGAAGAAAAAGAAAAATATATATATTCAAATATTCATAGCAAATACTGACTCATCAAAGCTCAAATTAATATGACAGCTAATCTAAGGACTTTTTGAACTTTAATAAAAATGAAACAACAAATTCATTTCTAGATAACAGTAGAGACAGCTTAGGTTTTTCCATTCTGATCAGTTTTAAAATGACTAGATAATGTTATTTGAAATATTATAACGATTTTAAGCATATTCTTCTTATCTTAATGGAGTTTTAATCTAACATACAATTAAGCTCTACAATTAATCTACTGGGAAAGACATAAAAAATATGATTAGGTTCTTGTGTCTGATATATCTGATACATTTTTACCTTGACTGCTTCAATAACTAGGAATTTGCTTCATTTTGAACAATCAAGGTAGGGGATTTGGGTACTGAAATTCCAATACAAGGCCTAATTAACAGAATTTAATTTTTTTGATGTGTATTCCTTCTATATACAACATGTGGGAGTTACTTTTTTTTTTTTTTTTAAGTAATGAATTTTCATCTAGTTTAAGCCTAGCTACAGTGACCTGGCCTAGGAATAAGCCTAGCACTACATTTGTAGAGCTCAAGTTCAGTCATAAAGGTATCAGGCCACATCTGAAATTATTTAGATCAAGCTGGTCCACTACAAAGTGAAAGAGAACTATTATAGAGGTTTGAAATTTTTGAA
The DNA here is from genome assembly GCA_039655065.1 of Glossophaga mutica. Taxonomy (NCBI): domain Eukaryota; kingdom Metazoa; phylum Chordata; class Mammalia; order Chiroptera; family Phyllostomidae; genus Glossophaga; species Glossophaga mutica. Next base: position 83,882,607 of record CM077303.1, on the reverse strand, counting down.
TTTATAAAATATAGGCACAGCGTATTTAATTTGTTTTCTATGTTTGGTTCATAGCTATGACAACATTATTTTGGCATCAAGAGTTATAAAATAACAAGTCAACTAGATCACATTTTTCTTTTCTCACACTACATTTCTTATTCCCCAGAATTTCTAATCCTATTCCATGCACATGTTTCTTTTAAAAGTCATAATGCTAGTCTTTAAATACACACCCAAATTCTCCAAAGTACCATTTTCTCCTTTAAAACTTAGCCCTTTCTTTTATTTATTTTTTCTGAAACAATTTTTCTTTCATTGTTTAGTTTTTTTTATTTGTTTGTGCTTGGATTTTTGTGTTTCCTTAACTATTCATTCATCTACCCATGATTTTAATTTACTCCTTCACTCTTTTTTTTGTTTGATTAACTCTGTATTAACTAATTTCTACTGCTTTCCTTTCTCTTTAATGCTTACATTTCTCTTTCACTTTACTAACATCTTCTTTTCCAATACACAATATTGATATCTTCTCTCAGTAATCCCACCTGGCCACACTGTCATTGAAAGGAGGCCCCTTCGGGTGAGGGTTGTACTCAAAGTCTCTAAATGTCACCTGACAACAGAGTCAGAGAAAAATAATGAATTCACTTGCTAAAAGTGTTATGTTCAGAACTTTATTTGTAAGGAATATTGTGGTTAGACATTTCTCTAACAGACCATTCTGACCCCTTATATAAAAAATCCTAAAAGAAAATGTTTTCATATCTAAGTATCAAAATAAACTTAATTTCTTCAAAGGAAGTGTGACTTTTTTCCTTGTGGAAAATGCAAATTTTGCAATTGAGCACATTTCATGCTCTGTTTTCACTACTAGAAAACTCAGAATAAAACTTCGAGGTCATCTTTAGTAACTACACAGAACCTTACGGTGTTTGTGCCTACATATTAACTCTTCTCACAGAAACAGACTCGTCGTTGTATATCTTCCCCAGTTTTAATTTATATTTATATGTTAAAATATTTTTATTATTTTCCTGTGAATTCTTACAAATCTCAAATCCACAGCAGAGTAAATATGTAATTAACCTACACAGAGCATTGTATTATGCAGAATGAATGGTTCCTTTCGTTTTGTGCACAGGACATATTTGTATACACTGATACCAGTGGAGAAAGAAGATATTTGCATTTTCCCTGTAAAAGCAGAACTATATGAATAACTAGCCCTCAAAATTACATACAAAATCTTCAATGTAAATTTCTTGAAAGTATAAAGGTTTTAGTTAAAGTGGGTAGTACTTGCCTATTATTTTTAAGCTGGAAGGGTTATTTTTAATCCCTTAGAAACATATAACCCAATATTTTATTGATGAGGAACAGCTGAGCCATTCACTCAAGGAACAAATCTATAAATAAGGTATTTTAGTGAGCTTTATACTATCTGAAAACCACTCTTGTTCAATTATAACAATAATCACCAGACTGCAACTTCTAAATTTGGCCCTTGAAATTAACCCTTGGACTGTGGAACCCCACACCCACCCAGGATCGCTAGGGGCACTGTCATCTGTGCTCTGCAGGCAGAGAACGGGCGGCGCAGCCCGGTGAGCAGCCCTGACGGCGCCCACCTTCACAGTGCTCCAGAGTCAGCTGGGTCTGCTGCCCAGGGCGGAGCAGCTGCAACAGCAGCAGCCTGAAGAAATGCTTCCAGGTCACTCGGTCCATAAAATTTATAGGATGGGGGAGGAGGTGTCTTGAGCTTCCCGGCGCCCAAGAATAATGCCACCTTTGATCTACAGAAATGAAAAATGGAGCTTTTCCTTTGCAAGTGGGTCTTAAATATTTCTCCATTAATAGTTAATGCACATAAAGACCAGCAGAGTGACAGCTCCCTCTGATTATGAATTCTGGCTTTGTAACTCTAGTACAAATAAGAGCTGAACTTTCAAAATCACGGTGGTTACTTTTGACAAATTAAATTGTCTTACTTAAAGAGGTAGGAGGAATGAAGAGAAAGAAAGTGAGGGAGTAGGAGAAAATTCTCCTTGGAGATGATTCTTAGATTGAGAAAGAAAAAAAATGAGAAAAAAATGACATTTGTGTTTCCCAAGCTGATAATACTGCTATTGTTTATTAAAAAATAGCTACAGAAGGTCTTGGTTCAGAGGTTGGACAAGACAAAGAAGAAGGAAGGAAAGATATTGGCAGTATGGCTCATTGTCTCCAAACAAAGAAGAAAGTATATTTAAGGGAGTAGTTAGTTTTTAATAAGAATGAGGTTGGTCTCAGGACCTTGCAGTTTAAAATTACAAAGAAAATAGTCTTAAATTTCTAACAATCTGAAAATAACAAGAAATGGTTTAAACAGAAAATCCACTTTATAGCCCATTGTAATAGTAAGGTTCTAAATTATGTCAGTTTGTATAAATGTATTCTTTGCTGGTTAAACCTAATTCTTTTCCTTTATAAGTTCCTAGGCTGCTTTGCTGCTTTTGGGTAACCAAGATACCACAACAGGTGCCCCTCTCATGAGGTCTGCTGAGTGAATGGTCTGGGGTATTTATCTGTAGCTCCATATCTAGGAGTTAAGGTCAGATGATTTTCTAGCAGAGACCAGAATATAAAACAAATAGATAAAGTCAGAAAGTTAGTGCCTAATGTTGAGGCAGTACCTACAAATCACACTTGCATGAGTACCATTTTACTATATTTTCTCTAACCCAACATTTTCAAGTATGGACTTCACGGGTCCACCTAGGACTGTGCAATGCACATACCAAGGTCTGGGCATGACCGTCTCTGGTAGGTAAGGAGCTGAGTGATGAAATACAGAGCCCCTGAGAGTGAGGAGAACAAAGGTTTTGAATCTGATGATAAAAGGAATAATGATTCTATCCTGGTCTGCAGTTGGGATTCTACCAACACTCAGTTGAAGGTCGCTCATAAGTTTCACCCTCATTCTTTTCAGTAACACCAGGGATCATGAACTTCATTTCCATCCTTAATTTTTTAACTCAACACTCTTAGTGCTATAACTGTATAAGGTGCTTTACTTAACATACAGAATACAAGTGCCAGACATTTTTCTTGGTGCTGTCAAGTGTGGTAAGCAATGAAGATGATGAGGATGGGTCGAGATGGACCAGAAATACTGTGGAGTGGAGTGGGTATCCTGTTGGGTTGTTGCAATGATGGGAAAACCAACAGTAAGTGCAGCAAAAGGGGTAGTCCCACCAACTAACAAAAACTGCTTTGTCCTGAATGTCAATGATGCCCTTGATGAGACATGCTAATAAAGCATTGGTATCTTTCAGGGCCAACAAATTTAAAGATTAAAAAATGACTAAGGTCATTTCGAATGGTACTGAAAGCCTAGGAAGGTCTGGAGACCAGTTGAGAAGCTTTACTCTTTCAGGAGTCCCTATGCTCCACAGGCTCCAAACTTCCCTCCCCCAAGACAACCCTTCGGTTAATTCCTGGAAAAGCAGAAAAGAACAGAGGAATGGGACACTGAAATGGAGATTCTTGGCCAAGACCTGAAATTAATTCTCCTTCATCAGTCTTTCTAATTCAGAAGCCACCCAAGTTCTAAATGACTCCTTAGTCAATATCCTCAGGATTGCTTTGGAAGTTTCCAAACCTCTGGAATAATTTGGGGGCTTATATAAAGAGAAACTCTACAAACGTACAGCATTTGCCCTTGGTTTCTAATTCAATTGTTAGTATTGTTTATAAGCCAAATTCAAAGTTAGTGCTAGTCTAATAAACTTAGATATGTTGGACACCTAAAAGAAAAAAAAAAGATGATGACAAGACATGGTCACAAATAAAGAACCCCAGCAGAAAAACGCTAGGAAAAACACTACAACCCAGAAGTACTGAGTGGGGGGAATAATGGCCTTCAATACGCCAGAGTGAGGGCTCTTGGGCGGAGCATGTACAGGGAAAGCACAAGAGAAAGACTGCACTTTTTGTTCAGTGATTTCCTATTAATTGTGATGTAAATTATATGGATGTGATTTTGACAAAGAATAGCACTGTTTCTGAAAAAAGTAGTGGTTTATGTACAAAATACAAAATGCATCATGAAGAAAAAAATGTTATTTGGCAGCTCAAGCATAATAAAATCTGAGATAATGGCTTATGATTAGGTAACTTCTGTATTATTTTTTCCTGTTTGGCTCAATTTTTAATCTTAAGCCTTGGAAATAAAACAAATATTTTTGCATCACAAATTAATATAGATTTATAGGCATTTTAATATGTAATTCTTGATCCTGACATAAAATGTAAAATCACTTAGCTTTGGTTACTTTTGGTTGAGACTGTTACTCTTATTAAATATGTTATGTCAGAAGATATATTAGTTTTGTTGTTAATGTGGACAGCTATCTATATAGGAAACAGCAAATAATCAAACTCGATTAATGATTGACAGAATTCTTTAGGGAGTAAAATGTCACCATTTGCCTAGTCCCTGGGGAACTTATATCTTCTCTTAAGCAAGATGATTCCCAGGGGACACTAATTAAACTCAGCCAGGCCCTGAAAAAGTACAAATAAATATTTCTCTTTAAGGGAGTTAGAAATTAAAATAATATATTAAGAAAAGGTAACTTAAAAAGATAAAGACTGATGAAGAAAAAAGACAACTTTTATTTGACCTTGAATGTACTTCTTATTCTATAAGAAATTTTAAAAAGCTAGAGGGTGGTTGTTTCTTGTCATTATACTGTTGCTGATTCTGTGGTTAGTTATTAATTTTATTTTTTATGATTCACAATCTGCTCTTTGAAATATGCCATATGCTCAAAGCAATTCAAGGATGACAACTGTCAGAATTACTCCAATAAAAATTGCCTAAATGAGGAAGATTTACTACAGTCTGATATTTCCATGGAAAGTCCCTCTACCCTCCTCCCCAACAGCTTTTCAGACACTGTGAATCTTGCAAACATTTTTTTTTTAATCAAAATCACAGGGTTGTTTTCTAAGAACCTCTAAGACTATTTAAGTGGAATTGGTAAAGCACACTAGGCCAGGGGTGAATTGGCAGACATGGAAAACAATATAGATAGTTATTAGATGGATTGCCTGCAATCAATATGTGAGTTCCAAGCTAGTTTTCTTAAATCACACGCAAATGTATTGACTTAATATGACAACGTCTGCTCTATGTATCACTAATAAACATTAAATTGGACAAGCCCTATACCCTGAAAGCAGCAAGCCAAAATAAAGGCAAATTCCTTTTTCCTCTGGGAAGATCTGAGGGGTAGACAGAATTTACCTGAGTGATCCAATCAAAACATATTTTGTTCAATGCTACCCTTCATTTTGTTTCAGTCTATTTATTAATGCAGTTTTATTTATTGCTATTCATCTTGAAGATAAATTTTTGTCCTTCTATAGAATTACACCAAATAGAATGTGATAAAGGAAACTTTCTTGCAATTATGATGTCGGTGCAGCCTGTCAGCACACAGGGGATGGAAATGAGTTTGGGGACAGGGAAGAGAATTCTAATAGACACCATGATACATACAATGAACGCAAAGAGATCCTAAGAGAGAGACAGCGAGAGACTTGTCAGGCTAATCAGATCTTCCGCAGCAAGGTAAAGGCAAGAAGGGTGGCTCTAACCTTGTAAAGATGCTGCTGCTGCTCCTCTGACATCATCAGGTCGTGGCTGTCCATCACAAGGGACTCCATGTCAATCAGCCAATCCCAGAGCTCCTGATATTCTGAATCAAAGTCCAGAAGCCTGAAGATAAGACACAAAATGTATTATGCATAAACACAGTGTAGTTGTTAAAATCTCATATTAGAATAATATATTCTTGAAAACCCACAATGTTCCTAGGTGATACCTATAAAATGAGCAGGAAAAAATTATCTGTGTGGTTACACAGTGGGCAGAAGAGGAATTCAAGCTTGAGACATAAGCCACTTCTTAGATTTTGAAGTCATAACATGTAATTTTGATGTTCATACCTGAGACATATTATCACGGCGATTTCCATTTGCTAACCCTTTCTGAGAATCTGCAGCACTTGAACAAAACGACTGCTAGCGCATCCTTGAAAAAGAGCACTGTCATATTTAACAGGCTCAGAAATGGTGGCTCAGTGCCTTATGAAGGTTACATGGTCCAGAATTTTGGGTAAAAACAGTATCCTCAAAATGCAAAACCCCGTTCTCACCTACTAGATTTTGCATAGATTCTACATCCCAATAGATTTATGATTAAGAATACTAAATTAACTACTTTATCTACAATAATCACTATTCAATATCATATCCAAAATATAATTTTCACTGGGAAATGGCTCAATCATTTACCTGTCCCTCTGCTGTCTATCTGCCTATCTCTACAAACATATATCCTACATTTATTGTCATGGATGAGTAGCCAGCGTTTCAGTTTAACACTCAAAGAAAGGCTTGAGTGACTCTGGTAAGCCAGTGAGAACCAGGGGCAGATCCAGTATTAGACAGGTGTTCCCTACAGACATGTAGGAAACAAAGGTAAGGACAGGAAGTCAAAACAATGAATCTTTGAATAGGCAGCAATCATTAAAATTCAAAGGAGGATCACTATGGTTTTCAACAAAATAAATCATTAGAATAAGGAGCTTAAAAGGATTAATGTGATTCTCTATTGAAAGCCCAGTGAATAAGTAAAGCCCAGATTCCTCTAAAACACTGTGATCAGAAAATGAAAGTGCAGATGAAAAACCATGACTTTGTCCTTCCCCCTAAAAATCATCCCCCTAAAAGAAATCCTAGGCTCCTGTCGAACTATAACTGAATGAAGCCCTATTTGTACTAGTGAAGCAGCAGTCTCAGGTAGGAATGTGTATTTGCCAAGTGAGTATCTTATTACTATCTTGTTCCTGTCTCCATACATTAAACGACTGCTTTCCAAGCAAATGAACATCTACTTTTCATAACCTACAACTTAATCTTAATAGATCTGTCCAAAAAATATGGTGTGTCTGGTGATGGAGGACTACACTTAAAATTGCCAATTTTATTTTAATTACTTTACCATAATTATAAAGATCCTCGATTAGGACCATAAATACCCAAGGTCAAGGTTCGGCATTGGCTAACACGTAGAACTGATAAATAAATGTTTACCAAATGTCAATGATGAGTACAGCTGATGTAGCCAAAATCTTCAGTAAGGCTGTGGTGGCCTAGAGCAGTGCTTCTCAAATGTTAATGTGCATACGAGGCACAGCTGAAGATCTTGTTGAAATACAGATTCTAAGTCAGTAGTTCTGGGGTGGGCCTGAGATCCTGCATTTCTAACAAATGAACAACTGGCAACGCTACTGGTCATGTACCTCACTTTGAAGCAAGGGCCTGCGGCACACATGTGAAATCTGTAAATATACATTTCAAAATACTAAAATACAAACAAAAACAATCCTACTGTAACAGCGAGAAATAAACCATCAGGCTTTCTACATTAACTTTGTGAGTGACTAATAAAGAATGACTAATGGGCATTTGTTCATATGACAAGTACAATAATTTTAGAAATACCTTCTGAATTATGGTCATCATTTCTCTCTCCTTGTACCCTCCCATATTTTAAATATAAAAACAAGGGAAAGGTGGAATGCCACTCCCAAAATTAGGAGAGTATGGTCCAGAGGAAAGGGGAAAGGGAGGAAAAAGAGAACCCCTTCCCTCTCAGTGGACTTGGGGAATAAGAAGGAAATAAAGGCAAGAGGCGCCTGGACTCTGATGTGTGTATTCCCATCCCTTGTACTAGAGGTAGACAAAAGGCATGTGAGACGGTTGAAAGGAAAGCTAAAAGTGCAAGGATGTCAGCTCCATTGTTCTCTAGAAGTCTGGGAAAAGATCTCCTTAATCACTGTCCTCACAATAACCTGGAGTGGGGATGTTGAAGTCAGAGATCTTTGGTCAGAATTCCCCTTGCTACCACGTTCTCTCATCCTCCCCACCCCACCATGAGGTTTCTGAAAGTTCAGCTGATGGATGTGGCAGAGGCATTGCATAATGACCTCCAAGAAGAGCAGGGGAGGGGAGGAGGCTCTGAAGCCAGACTTCAGCGATTTCTCAGGACAAGTGAGGCCTGAGATAAGACTTTAGTCAAGATATACTCCTGACCAAGTCAAGAGATAATAGCCATAGCCCTCTGTGGGAGGAACCTCATAATGTCCAGGCAAGACCCACTTCAACGAACCCAGCCAGCCTTTACCCATGGACCATGTTAAGACAGGGGACCTTATTGCATTCCAGAATCACAAGGTCAGGTAAGCCCTCTACATGCTCTTTTGGATACTCTGCTTACCCAAAGGAAGGGAGAAGAATAGGATATCTGAAAAACAGCATTTATTCCAAGAGTTGTTCCTTAAAAGAATGTTAATTTATTAGAGGAGACTATAATCATTGTGTTTGAGAACCTGAACACTGATCTTAAAGCAAGTTTTTTTCTTGCTTTACCAGGAAAGTATGTGTCTCATAAAAATTATCAGCAAGTAGGAGAAAAATTAAAAAGCCTGGTTTATTTTGCATATGTGTAAGATAAAAAAGAAACTTTGATTGTGACTAAACAATTCAAAGGCAAGGTATTAATTTTTTTTGCATCCCGAGTGCTTACCGTAGTACATGGTGAATGTGACTGAATATAGATAATGAAACCAAAACCTTCAGTAGGGCAAGAAAGAGCAGCATGTGACAGGGGTAATAGTATCTCATCCCCCAAAGTCAATACCAAAGCAACAAGGGCACTATTGACCCGCTTCTACATTCATTCTGAAGGGGAGATTTTTGCCTCAGTATATGAGAATGGTGCATTTGCTTACTGAGAATTGTTAGACACAGTAGATTCTCAGTTAATCTGAGTTGCCTTCCCATTCCTTTCACATCTTCCTCTTTTGTCTAGTGAAAATTAAAGGTGATTTAGAAATAGATTTTAAACAAATGAAGAATACACACAGAATAATAAAATGTTCAGAACAATGGAAATGTTTTCAGAGGCTCTTTACCATGCCTTAAATCCATTTAGCTGCTCCCTCCTATTACTTTCTTTACAGAACAAAAGTTATTCCTTCTTTTTAAAAAAAAAATATTTTTATTGATTATGGTATTACAGTTTTCCCAATTTTTCCCCTCTATCCCCCCCTCCATCCTGCTCCCCAAATTTTCTAGCATTCTCCCTCTTAGTTCACATCCATGGGTTGTACTATGAGTCCTTTGAGTCCTCTGTTTCCCATACAATTTTTTATCTCTCCCCATCTACCTTATGCCTACTAACCATGCTTCTTCTTCCCTGTACCTTTTCCTCCCTATTCTTCCCCTCTCCCACAACTGAAATCCCTCCTTGTGATCTCTATTTCTCTGATTCTCTTCCTGTTCTAGTGGTTTGCTTAGTTTTTGTTTTTGTTGTTTTTCTTTTAGGTTCATTTGTTGGTAGTTGTGAGTTTGCTGTCATTTTACTACTCATATTTTTGATCTTCTTTTTCTTAGGTAAGTCCCTTTAACATTTCATATAATAAGGGCTTGGTGATGATGAACTCCTTTAACTTGACCTTGTCTGGGAAGCACTTTATCTACTGTTCCATTCTAAATGAAAGCTTTGCTGGATAGAGTGATCTTGGATGTAGGTCCTTGCCTTTCATGACTTCACTTATTTCCAGCCCCTTCTTGCCTACAAAGTTTCTTTGAAGAAATCAGCTGATAGCCTTATGGGCACTCCTTTGTAGGTAACTCTCTCCTGTCCTCTTGCTTCTTTTAGGATTCTCTCTTTATATTTAATCTTGGGTAACTTAATGATGATGTGTCTTGGTGTGTTCCTCTTTGGGTCCAACTTCTTTGGGACCCTCTGGGCTTCCTGGACTTCCTGGAAGTCTATTTCCTTTGCCAGATGGGGAAGTTTTCCTTCACTGTGTTTTCTAATAAGTTTTCAATTCCTTGGTCTTCCTCTTCTCCTTCTGGCACCCCTATAATTCAGATATGGTAAGATTTCAAGTTGTCTCAAAGGTTTGTAAGAGTCTCTTCACTTTTTAGAATTCTTGTTTCTTCATTCTGTTCTGCTTGGATGTTTATTTTTTCCTTTTGTTCCAAATCATTGCTTCGAGTCCTGGTTTCCTTCCTGTCACTGTTGGTTCCCTGAACATTTTGCTTCATTTCACTTTGGGTATCCTTCATTTGTTTTTTCATTTTTCAACCAAGTTCAGTCAGATCTTTGAGCATTTTGATTACCAAGGCTTTAAATTCTCCATCAGATAGGTTGGCTATCTCCTCATCACTTAGCTCTCTTTCTGAGGTTTTACTCTGTTCTTTCCTTCAGGCCATATTTCTTTGCCTTGGTGCAGCTGATAGGTTGTAAGGGGGTGGGGCCTTAGATATCTACCCAGGTGGGGCAACCCTCTTTGCTGCACTGCAGTGCTTCCTGTGGGGGAGGGGCCAGAAAGGAAACAATGCAGCTTGCCTGCTCATCTCTAGCGCACTTTTCAACAGACTCTCATGTGAAACTGGGAGGTTCTCCTACCTCAGCACCCCCAGTCATAGCCCACAGCCACCTCTGAGTCCCCTTAAGTCAGCTGAGCTCAACAGCCAGCCCTGCCCCCCATCTGCCAAGTCATGACGGTTTTTCTGAGTTGGCCTGCAAGGTTCACAGCCTTACCAGTCTGTTTGTTCTGATTGATTTTTTCTTTAATCCTCTGTTGTTGGAGTTCCATGCAGTCTGATTTTCTGGCACTTGTGGTTGTTTATTGTTTCAGATTGGTCGTTATCCTCCTTTTGGTTGTGCAAGGAAGTAAAGGGTTTCTACCTACACCTCCATCTTGGTGGGAACTCCATTTCTTCTAATTAAATGCACTTGAGCTTCCTTCTCAGTCTACACTGGAGACCTGCAAATGGTGCATGGATACCTGTATTCATTCTCTCTGCAGCTAAGACTATTTTCATCTTTGCTGAGAGTATTTAGGCTTGAGTTTGTTAGATACAGTAAATGCTCTGGCTCCATTATTTTGTGTCACTAGTACAGAATCAGCTTTGGTGTTTTCCAAACAACAAATTCTCATAAGGTCCCAATAATGAAGACAAAAGCATTTTTTAAGCATTTGTGCCTGATTTCAGATTCTTGGCCATGTGTTCATTCACAGCTTAGAAAAGACTTGACAGTTTTCCAAATTTAGGGAAATCAAATACATAACTTTGTAGCAAATCAGCAATTAATTACTAGAATTTCTCTTTTGGTTCTTTTGAAACCTGAAATGACTACAATTTAATGTGCTAATTATATCAGGAAAATTCTTAGATAAGAATTTTTACTTTCTTATGTTTGCATTATCTACAAAGTTATGTTAAGGGTTTTTCACGTAATTTTATAAAAGACAATGTCTTCCAGGAAAAGTGGCAGCTACTATAAAGAACAACATAAAAGATCACACATGAGTGAATTTATTAAGGGTAGCATGAAACTAGTTAACAGTTCTATATTCCTTTGAAGATAACGCTGATTCTATCAGCTGAATTTTTTCTTGAATTCCTGGCGACCCTAGCTTGCCTTTAAAGAAGGAGAAAGAGGAGACTGAAATCATGGCAAGTAGCTCAGAATCTTATAAGGGGTATGACAATAGGAACTACTCTTTTGGAGGGATTTTCCTCATAAAATTTTCTTTGTAATTGTGCTTGGGTTTATGTCACTCATTCACTCAAATAAATAATCTCTTTCATGTTAAAAGGTCTCAAAACATACCTTTTGGTACTCTATGAATACGTTATCTTCTCTACAAAATTATACAAAGCAAACTTATATTTACTCCATGAAAGTGTTATAAAGCAAACACATCACAAAAATGGTATTCTTTTGGATAATTTTCCTTTAAGTTGCTATATACCTTAAGGGTTCACAATAAAAGAGTTAGACATTCTCTTATAGGTATAATATTTTCATTTTAGGAGGATAAAAAGCTTAAGCATATTATGAGGAGAAAAAGTCTTCTAACTCAAAGCCAGTTTTTGTGAGACAAACATAAAACTATAATGTATTTATTCCAAAATCTGAGAATCTAATAGAGAAAAAGACAAGACTATAGAGAAAAAGACAAGACTAGAGTGTAATAAATGTGTAATTTTTCTTCAATGTTTATTTCTAAGTTTGGGTCAACTATTATGGGTAATTGCCAAAAGTATTTCCCAACATCTTGTCTACCATTTACTCTGCCTTTTTAAGGTTAAGAAGATTCTAGGTTCTTTCACCACAGAAATAAAACACTAACAAGCATATTTATTATCATTTTCCTGCATATTGGATAGCAATATATTATTTGTGAGGCTGGTAGTTGAAGAAATAATCCTTCCTCTAAACCCTGATGGGAGTTATGTTTGACTAGCAAAGTGTTTGAATACATAAATGCATTCAGCCTTTGGTATTTAAAGTGAGCATCATTAACTGAACATTTCAACTTAAACTTTGCTTAAAAGATAAAGTTTCACCCAAGTGAAATCAATGGGAGGTGTGTGTGAATATATGAGGTTTCAGCTTGGCCCACTAAGGAATTCTCATTAAAACAGGCCACCAAATGAAGAAATCATCAAGATAGAGCAATTTTTGGTTTAAAAAAAAAACACTAAAAAGTCTATAGTTTTTTTACACCTAAGGCCGAATCATATATATTTTGAAGCATTTAAGGATTCATCTTTTGTATGCTTAATGGTTCATTTCATACCAACACATCCAAAAACACAAGATTGATTCCTGAAATACCAGCTTGTCTATATTGGGACTTCTATTAAATGATCCAATTTTCCTAGCTTCTTTAGCATATTGATTCTTTCCCTAAATACTCACTAAGTATTCACTATTCACAGTATTTGCTCAAGGAAGTTTGCCTCTGGTTTTCAAAAATGGCACTAAAGGAAGTGGTAACAAAATCTTGTAAAATATATAGTTTAATAATTTTACCGAAGTAAAATACTAATAGGTCAGAATTTCCCATCATCCTCTACTCCATGTGCCACGTAAGCACAGAAGGGACATACAATAGTGGCACCTTGCTCAATCATCATATCATTAAAGAGTAAAATTTGGCTTTCCAGACATGGTATCTGATATGCACAGCTGCATGTAGAATCCCTTTCCACTCTAAACATATTAAAGTGTGGACACTAATTTACTATTTTGAATGAAAATTCATGAGCAACCTCCTCATGAGAAAAACAGGCTGCCTTTGCCATTAATAAATAAAAAGGAATATGGAGTTCTCTCCAGCAGTAATTTTCTCAATTCTCATATATATCCACGTACACGTGAAAATGTCTAAGAAAAATAAAATCAACCCTACAAATTTGTTAATGACTGGCCCCACTTTCTAATGAACCGAAGGACCATCTGTCCATAAACATTTGTTATTAAAATAAAAGCCATAAAGAAAAAGTTCTAACCTCCAAGATTAGTCATAAAATTAGAAATATCAATGTTTATTCCTGAATGTATTTAGAGAATTCTGTTAGGCTGTCAGGAAGTCAAACCATGGTCTAAATTTTCAAGTAATATCTAAGTTCTAGCCAAAGAGCTGGAAAACCTTCTGAAGAATTTAAAATAAGTAGTGATTCTAACATAAATGGGGAATTCAAAAGACACAGCAAGAGTGATGCTTAAAACAAAACAAAATACAAACCTTCCTATATCTGTGTGCCTAAAACCTATACCTACCTTTATCTGTGTGTTAGCAGTGACTGGATCCATGCTTGCTACTGGCACACAAGTGTGGGTTGGGCAACTCACCCTTTGTAAAAGCACTACCCCACCCCAACCTCACTGGTTTTCAAAGATTTAATAGGCAACAGAGAATATTTACCCTCAGGGTTAGGGCTGGAGGTAAATAACCTGGAAATAACTCCCTACTGCCCTACCAAAAGCCAGGTAACAGACTTAATGTGGAGACCTCTCCCAAGATGACTAGTCCTGCCTGCCCAGAGATGCTGTGGTCAGACTCCAAGGCCTTATTACCTGTAGAGCTGCTCTCACTGAATTACGTTTTAATGTCCCTTCTGTAGCCTACATAAAAATAATGCCTTGGGAACTGGGTTTCTTTCGTAGGGATATAGTATTACAGATGCCCATCTTCTCATTAAAGAAGTACAAGGAAAAATTCCTCTCAGGGCTTAATGGCATAAGAACCCAACCTCCCTCCAATATGTATTAGTTTTAATCTTAGGACACTATGAATTTTCTGATGGATGAAATTTCACTCTTTTCTTTGGGTGTGGAAAGCTTAGAGCCAAAGGTAGTATTCTTGAGGATATGAAGAATATGCATGTGTTTGTTTTCTTATACACATTTCATTCTTGCCTAACTTGCTTCCATCAAAATTTATTCCATTTCATTATAATATTTTTGTAATTTGACTCAAGTCCTTTGTAAATGAGATGGGGGAATTGATAAAGAAATACATTTTTAAAAAGATGTTATTTATTTTTAGAGAAGGGAAGGGAGGGAGAAAAAGAGGAAGAGAAACATCAATATGTGGTTGCCTCTCACACGCCCCTTACTGAGGACCTGGCCTGCAACCCAGGCATGTGCCCTGACTGGGAAGTGAACCAGTGACCCCTTGGTTCACAGGCCAGCACTCAATCCACTGAGCCACACCAGCCAAGGAAGAAATACATTTTAAAGAGTTAAGCTTGGCACATTAAAAGGAGGTAGATTAGATTTAGGAACCTTCTCATTATTCCAGTTAGTACCTTTCTCCCTCTTCAGTGGGCCCTATCAGTGCTCCAAAGCATTATGACATTGAGTATTGTAAGGTGTAAGATATATATGACTTTACTGTTAACCTTGATGTAATACTTCCCCAGAAAGTATCACTGCCTCTCTGGTTTGTGCTTTGTTGGCTACCTACACAGAGGGCATTAGATCACTAAACTATAAGACTGTCTAGGTCTAAAATCAGTTTAATATATTTGCACATTGAAAGGATATACTATCACAACCCCAAATGAATACATTTCTATGAGTGAGTTTTCTTTTTTATTTTCCCAGAAAACCCATTTCAGTATTCCATAGTGCCCAGAATAGCAGCCAAGCACTTTTTGCTCCTTTTTAACTGCATGCTGCATTGGAATCATACTATTTAATAATAACACCACAGTATAAGAGAAGGGGCAAAAAGGACCTGAATTGCACACTGGTCAGCAATTAATTAGATTAAGATAGGTCAAGAGTCTGGGAAGAAAGTATTCAGAAATGCATGGTGATTTATTTGCAAGAGTGTTCTTGACATCAGCACATATAAGAGACAAGTACTTCATTTTACAGCTGGTATGTACCAAAGAGAAAATATTTGATGTAGCAATATTCTATTGAGGAGAAATTCAAAATGGTCATTTTGTGTGTGTGTCTGTGTGTGTGTGTGTCTGAGAGAAAATATGAGTGAATATGAATATTCATTATCTACAAAAAGATACTAATTTTGACCTGTTGTTCAACAGAAAACCAGAAATATCACCCTGCAGAGGCAAAATCCAGGGTGATTATATCCCTTCCCAGGTGCTAACAGTACGTTAGTGTATCTTAATGCTTAATATAGAGAATCAAATTTGATCTTTAATCAAACAATATTTTAAATAGCGATTTATTTGTTTTCATTTGTCAATATCATTTCTCTTTGGGGGTATTTTATATATATTTGTGTGGTTCACACTGATCCAGAAATGCTTTTTTTCCAAAACAAAAGGGATTCATCTTTCTTGCCAAACTTGTACACTTTTATATAGTTAAAGTAGGAATAACCTACATAGACCATTTGGATTTGGGAGTAAAATTTATACTAAAACCTTGCAGGATGTGGAGTGAATTTCCCCTGTATTCTTAGATAGAGGGACTAAACCCTGACTACATCTCCATTTGCAGACACTGTCCAAATTCACCCAAAGCCAGAAGAAGCATGGCCTATGGCTGATGAGACTGAGAACAGAAGTCCCTAAGAACACCCTTGGGATTCCCAAGCACAGTCAGAAAAACGTCTCCATTCCCTTCTGTTTCAACATCAAATTATGATTTATAGAAACCCTCAACACAAACACACACACACACGCACACACACTACATAGTTACTATCTTGTGGCTGAAATCTTCACTCCACCTGTAACCAGCCTTTTCCTAATGGCTAATATCTATGTGTCTTTTAAGACACCCTCAGATGTTCTCTCCTCCCATAAACCTCCCTGATTCCTTCTAGGCAGTCTAAATTGGGCATGACTCCTAGGTGCACCCATAATAAGCTTTTACCTGCAGCTTTAAGACAGCAAATAATAGTCAACCGTAGTCCTTAATTCCTGCCAGTCAAGGCACCACCAGAAATTTCCAGTGACATAGTGCTTTATTTTGGAAGACTTATATAATACAGCAGGAAAGATACTAACTGAAATCAAAATGTTCTGATTATTTAAAGCAAATAAGTAATCTTTACTTCTTTATTTTTTTAAATATTTTTATTCAAAATTTCTATGTCTGTTCTATATCAGCTGCATTTTCTTGTTTTTACCTTTGCCCACTTCTCCACTCTCCTCCCCCAAACCCACCTCTGGCAACCACCAATCTGTTCTCTGTATTTATGAGTTCAGTTTTTAGTTTTTATTTTTGTTTTAGATTCCACATGTAAGAGAGATCATATATTATTTGTCTTTCTCTGATTTATTTCACTCAGCATAATGCCCTTAAGGTCCATCCATGCTTCACATATGGCAAGGTTTCATTCATTTTATGGCTGAATAATATCCCATTGTATTTATATATGACAATTTCTTTATCCATTCATCTATCAATGGAAATTCCATGTCTTGGCTATTATAAATAATGTTGCAATGAACATGGGGGCACATATAACATTTTAAGTTAGTGTTTTTGTTTTCTTCAGATTAATACCCAAAAGTGAAATTGCTGAATCAAATAGTGCTTTTGAAATTTTTTTGAGGATGATACTTTGAACAAGAGTTTGATCTCCAAAATATATAAAGAACTCACACAACTCCACTCCAGGAAGACAAATAATTGAATTAAAAACTAGGAAAAGGGCACTGGCTAGTGTAGCTCAGTGGGTGAGTGCCAGCCTGTGAATCAAAGGGTAGCTGGTTCAATTCCCAGTCTAGAGCACATGCCTGGGTTGCAGACCAGGTTCCCAGTAGAGGGTGCATGAGAGGCAAGCACTCATTGATGTTTCTCTCCCTCTCTTTCTCCTTCCCTTTCCCTCTCTAAAAAACAAATTTAAAAAATATTTTTAAAAAATGGGCAAAGGACCCGAACAGACATTTCTCCAAGGAGGACATACAAAGGGCCCAGAGACATATGGAAAGATGCTCAGCATCACTAGCTATCAAAGAGATGCAAATTAAAACCACAATGAGATACCATTTCACACCATCAGAATGGCCATCATAAACAAATCAACAAACAAGTGCTGGTGAGGTTGTGGAGAAAAGGGGACCCTAGTGCACTGTTGGTGGGGGTGCAGAAAACTAAAAAAACTAAAAACGGAAAAAAACTAAAGACGGAACTACCTTTTGACCTGGCAGTTCCACTGCTGACATTATATGAACCCTGGAACAGGGTTTTTCTTAGGAATGTTGCTGACGTTCCTAAGAACCCTGGAACACCAATCCAAAAGAACCCATGCACCCCAATGTTCATAGCAGCATGATTTACAATATCCAAGTGCTGGCAGCAACATAAATACCCATCAGTAAATGAGTGGATCAAAAAACTATGGTACATTTACACAATGGAATACTACGCAGCAGAAAGAAAGAAGGAGCTCCTACCCTTCTCAACAGCGTGGATGGATCTGGAGAGCATTATGCTAAGTGAAATAAGCCAGGCGGTGAAAGACAAATATCATATAATCTCACCTATAAGTGGAACCTAATCAACAAAACAAACAAGCAAGCAAAATATAACCAGACACATTGAAATAAGAACAAACTGACAGTAACCGCGGGGGGGGGGGGGGCGGCGCAGGTAACAGAGGAAAGAAGGGAAAGGGTCACCAAGGAACATGTATAAAGGACCCATGGACAAAGCCAAAGGGGGTTAGGATTGAGGGTGGGAGGTGGGGGTGGGTGAGACAGGGGAAAGTAGTGGCAGGAAAATGGAGACAACTGTACTTGAACAACAATAAAAACAAATAAACGAAAATTATTCATAAACCACAGTGCAAAACCAATAGCCACCCCCACAGCTTCAATCCAGTTCCTACTCATTCAAGGGTTCCTGGCCTCTGGTGGGCTTACATGAGAGAGGACACTGGCATCAGTAACTAATTTGTTTTTACCCTTCTCAGTGTGGGCAATGGCCTTAGAGGCAGGCACTCCCAAGAGGGGTCCCAGCTATGTGATGCAGTAGAAAGTCCAGAGCTTATAGTTAGGTAGACCGAGTGGGGGGCGGGGATCTGTCATGAGCTATGTGACTTCAAGCACAGGTGCAATTTATTGTATCTGACACTCAGTTTTCTCATCAATAAAAATGGGGACAACTGTGATCATGCCTGTGATACATGCCCACCCAATTGTAAATAAATAAATAAATAAAATATTTTTGAAGAAACTTTATACTGTTTTCTACAGTGGCTGCATGAAATTACATCCCCACCAATAGTGGGTAGGAATTTCCTTTTTTCCACATCCTTGCCAACACTTATTATTTCTAGTCCTTTTGATAAAAAGTTCTTAACAGGTGTGAGGTGGTATCTTACTGTGGATTTTAATTTGCATTTCCCTAGTGATCCATGACATGGAGCATCTTTTCATATACCTGATGGCCATCCGTATATCTTCTTTGGAAAAATGTCTATTCAGATCTTTTGTCCATTTTCAATGGAATTGTTTGCTTTTCTGCTACTGAGTTGTATGAGTTCTTTATCTATTTTGGATATTAGCTCTTTGTGAGATATATGATCTACAAGTATTTTCTTTCAGTAGGGTTTTTTTCATTTTGTCAATAGTTTCCTTTGTTGTGCAAAAGCTTTTTAGTATTGTATAGTACCACTTATTTATTTTTGCTTTCGTTGTGTTTGCTTTTGGTGTCAGATTTAAAAAATCATCACTAAGATCTATGTCAAAAAGTTCACTGCCTATGTTTTCTAGAGGTTTTATGGTGTAAGGTCTTCTGTTCAGTTCTTTAACCAACTTTGAGGGGGGTTTTTATGGTGTGAGAGAATAATCAAGTTTCATTGCCTTGCATGTGACTGTCCAATATTCCAACACCATTTACTAAAGAGACTATTCTTTCTCCATTGTATATTCTTGGCTCCCTTCTCATAAATTAATTGGCCATATATGCATACGTTTACTTCTGGGCTCTCTGTTCTGTTCCACTGATCTATGTGTCTGTTTTTATGCCAATACCATACTGTTTTAATTACTGTAGCTTTATAATACAGCTTAAAATCAGGGGGAGTAATGCCTCCAACTTTGTTCTTTCACAGGATTACCTTGGCTATTCACACTTTTGTGTATCCATACACATTTTAGGATTATTTGTCCTATTTCTTTGAAAAAAACATCATTGCAATTCTGATAGGAATTGCACTGAATCTATAGATTACTTTGGGTAGTATGGACATTTTAACAATATTAATCTTTCCAATCAATGAGCATGAAATATCTTTTCATTTATTTGTGATTTCTTCAATTTCTTTCATTAACACTTTGTAGTTTTTAATGTACAGGTCTTTAATCTCTGTTTAAATTTGTTCCTAGGTTTTTCTTAATGATGCAATTGTTAATGATATTATTTTATTTTTTCTGATAGTGTATAGAAACAACAGAGTTTTGCATATTGATTTTGCATTCTGCAACCTTAGCGAATGTACTTATTAGTTCTGAAAGTTTTTGAAGTCTTTAGGGTTTCTTATACACAATGTTCCATCTGCAAAGAGTGACAGTTTTATTTTTTATTTTCCAACTTGGATGCCTTTTATTTCTTTTTCTTTACCAACTGCTTGGCTAGGACATTCTATAGTGTATTGAATAAAAGTGTCTAGAGTGGGCATTCTTATTCCTGATACTAGAGGAAAAAAAGCTTTTAGCTTTTCACCATTGAGTGTGATGTTAGCTGTGGGCTTCTCATATATGGCCTTTGTAATGTTGAAGGATGTTCCCTCTGTGCCTGCTTTGTTGAGACTTTCATCATAAATGAATGCTAGAGTTTGTCAAATGCTTTTCTGCATCTTTTGATATGATTGTATGGTTTCTGTTCTTCATTTTGTTGATGATGTGCATTGCATTGACTGCTCTGTGAAGGGTGAATGATCCTTACATCCCTGGAAAGAATCTCACTTGATCATGATGTATGGTCCTTTTAATATATTGTTGAATTTGGTTTGCTAATATTTTGTTGAGGATTTTGCATCTATGTTCATTAGAGATACTTGCCTGTACTTTTCTTGTCATGTCCTTGTCTGGTTTCGGTATCAGGGTAATGCTGGTCTCATAAAATGAGTTTGGAAGAGTTCACTCCTCTCCTATTTTTTGGAAGAGTTTGAAAAGGATTGGTATTAATTCTTCTTTCAATGCCTGATAGAATTCACCAGTGAAGCCATCTGGTCCTGGACTTACTTGTTGGAAAGTTTTTGGTTACTCATTTAATGTCCTTACTAGTAATCAGTCTGTCAGATTTTCTATATTTTAAGCATTCTTAAAGATACATTTATGTCTGCCCGAAAGTGGGGAATTGGCTACCAAAATGTAAGCTCCTACATCTCTCAGCCTCTGCCACCCAGAGTCACCACACTGCCCTTGTTGTTGGTTGAGGAGCCCAAAGCATTCTTAAGCTTCAGACTTGCTTCATGGGCATTTTCACTTGGATGTTCCACAGACTATCAAGAGAACGGTACTTCCCCCCTTCTGCTCCTCCCCTACACTTCCCACCTCAGTAAATGACATGTCAGTCTGACAGAGAGCACAAGCCTGAAACATTCTTAAATATTGGTGACCAAGGCCTGTCAGTTCAACTTCCTCCGTTCAGTTTCTATTGCTGCCATCTTAGTTCAGGTCCTATTTCTCACATAGATGACTAGAATTGCCTGTTAACTAAGCACTGTCTAGTCTTGTCCTTACCACTCTATTCTCCATATTGCTGCTAGAATGTTGTTTACAAACTGTCATTCTAGTCATGCTGGACATATTTTGTGGTTCCAGCTTTTTGTATACACTGTTTTCTCTGTGAGAAATACTCTTACTATCACTTCTGACCCTAAGCCATTCTCCATCAGACCTCTCCTGGAAGGCTTTCCTGATTTACATACATCTGTCAGCCTTTGTCTCCCATTGTCTCTACCTCCCCAGGGCCTACAACAGCCTGCACTCAATAGTAGCTCAATAAATATTAAATGTTGAATGACACCAAAGTCATTTGAATCCAAAGCTTCCTATTTTCTTTCTCCCCCTTGAACCAGCAAATAGAGCATCATTCTCCTCATCCAATATTTATTGATTCTTTCAGGCTTTAGTTTCTTATTCAGTCTCCAAATTCTCCATTAATTTTTATGTTCTTTTAAATAATTTTTATTTTTTCAACTACAATTGACATAGAATATTATATTAGTTTCAGGTGCATAACTCAGTGATTGGACATTATATAACTTACTAAGTTACCACCCCGGTAAATCTAGCACCCATCTGGCATCATACATAGTTACTATAATATTATTGACTATATTTCCTATGTGGTACTTTATATCCCCATGACTATTCTGTAACTACCAATTTGTACCCCTTAATTTCTTTTCCATTAATTTCCAACCTAAAATCTCCAACACCAAAGCAGTGCTTCTCAAACAGCATCCGAAGCATCTGGAGGACTTGTTAAACTAAGAGGTGCTGGACCCCCAGACTTCCCCATTTAGTAGACCTGGAGTGGGGCCCACAATTGGCATTCCTAACAAATTCCCAGGAGATGTTGCTACTACTGGTCCAGAGTTGATATTTTGAAAACCACTAGAGCAATGGTTCATAGCTGGAAGTAAACAATTAGATCAATCAATCTTGGTCCATTCCTACCTACTAACTCAGAATTTTCACTGGGGAGGGGAGGGCAGGCATTTTTCAGCTTACAAGCTCCACAAGTAATCCTGATACACTAGCCTGGTTAAGAGCCATGAATTCATTGATTAACTCCAGGATCTGGACTTCCTCTTCTTCCCAAGCCATATTTTTCACACCCACTCCAACTTTCTACCCTATTCTCCAGTCTTAGGGAACAGCAGGCAATCTGATGATTCCAGACCTGTGCTCACTTTCTCTCTGAACCCCAGATTACGTTTACCAATTCATGCACCTAGCACTTGCCAGCCACCACACCAGATTCAGAGTACAGTGTGGTAAAAGACGCAGCCTGGTCTCATGGAGTCCAACCCATTTGCTCTGTACTCCCCTACCACCCTATGCTTCCCTTTTGTCTCACTGCACAGGCAAATACTGGTTCAATGCTGCACCCCCTTGCGAGACTGTAAATTTTATGAAGGCAGAGACTGTGGTATTTTTTTTTGTAGATGCTCAATAAATGTTTGTTCAGATTAAACTGAAAAGCTCTGCTCCTGACCTTGCCTTCTTTCAAAAATTATCCCGAGTTCTCTCTCTGTGCTGTCTTTCCTGACCTGCTCCAACATTCTCATCACAGGCATGATTGAGCTCTGCCTTCCATGAGCCCCACCTCCTAACCCCATGCAGATTTTTAACTCCACATTTGTGATCTTTTACTCCATGTTATTTACAGATCTGTCTCCGCCTACCAAATTGTAAGCCTCTCAAGGTAAGGTACCATTTTATTTTTGCCTTTTAATATCTGTACTTCATATAGGATGTACATAATGCTACTTGTCAAAATAATAATTGAAGTCACTTTATTTCACTTAAGCCTACTTTGCAATGTTTTTGACCAAACTTCCTTGTGGCTTTAATGAAATCTTCTTAAGATTCTCCCACTTCTTCACAGTAGGAAAATACCACAAGTTAAATTTCATAGAGTATGGAATACACAGAATATGGAATTTAGGGAAAAATGTTTATTAAGGGTCTGAATAAAATCCTTCAGAGAGAGGACAAAGTGTGTCTTCATAGATTGTCCACTGCATTTTGACCTGGATTATGAGTAAGATGGCTCCATCTTACACCATCATCCTGGACAAGCTAGTCTCCCAGCCTTTTGGCCCTCTAGTTCCATCATTTAGAAGCTGAACAAAAGACACGTTTGTAATCTACACTAAGCCTTGACAACAAGTTGGATGCTATTTAATGAATTAAACAGCCTCTTTGAAATACATTTAAAAAATGAAACCAGACAATCTTATAGTAGAAAGAGGTATTGGAAAAAAAGGAGGGTTATTATACTTTCTAAATATATAAAATGTAAGTGTTCTTAACAAACTGTTCAGAGAATCACGCAAGGAACATAGTAGGTCTTCAATGAATATTTATGGAATGAAAAATAATAAAATCTCTAAATGCTTTCATTTAAATAGACAGGAATCAAAAAGGCACCAATCTGCTCTCATATCTAATTAATGTAAGATGGGTGATGCCCAACTCACTGAGCCCCACCAGTCAGGGCAATTTCTAAGTAATATTTTTGTTGTGTAAAATTCTTAGAAATTTAAGATCACCATTCTATGTAGCATCTGAGTCTTCCCTGGGGTAGTCTCCTAAGTTTTTCTATACATACTCTTCTTAGCATGCATGTACATATGGGAAGGGAATAAAAATATATGAATTGTATCACAAACTTCATTTTCTCTTTAGTAGATTTGATACCTGCATATGGAATGAAGACCATAGAAAGCCCACACTATTCCCACACTTGCTTATCAGAAATAATCATCAGTCAGTGTTATACAAGAACAGTGAAATAGAGTTTGTGTGTCGTTGGAGCAGATAATTTTACAAGACTGTGTCCTGAAGGTTTCAGAATTAAGGATTTGACTATGGAAGCAAAGAGTCTTGGGGGCAAAATGCCCCAGATAACCTCACCCACATTCATTTCTCACACAATGCTTTTCTGTATGTAAACAGAAAATAGAAAAGAGTATATGGTTTTTTGTCCTTACTATTAAATAGCTGCTTTTTCTTCAGCACACTCTTAAATTTCTGCACAATGCACAGCCTTCAGCACCCCAAGGAGCATAAACAAAAGATACCAGGCAAGTTCACCTACTCCCACTTCACTGAACAATGCTTGTTGTTAACTAAGCAATTCCCAGGGCAGATTTATGATTTGTGGAGCCCAGAGTAAGTACTCAGGTTGGGTCCTTGGAATCTGAGGTCAGAAGCACGTGGTGCCTGTTCAATTTCCAGGGCTTTTAGAAAACATGAAAATGTGACCTAAAGTTTGTGCTTGTGTGTACACCAGAGACTTCTTAGGCATTTAGAGAAATTAAAGCACATGAAGGCCTCAGAACAGCTTATTGTTCATGCTCCAAGTTTTAACCTTTTCTTGCTTATTTGCTCCTATGCTTTTCTTGTTGTGAATAAATGTCTTTTGAATTATATAAGAGGAATCAAACATACATGTGACATGTCTATGGATTAAAAAATCCTGCTATAGCAACGACAAATTATATAGACACGTAAATTTAAAAATGTATTTCCTATTTCCTAAACAGAATTATGGCTCTGATCCTTTTCCTGTATTCTTACAGCCTGGATTATATGACAAAACAGAATTTGTAATCAGTGTACTTAATTTATCCTAAAACTTTATATGGGGATTAAAGTCCATTCAAAACTGTAAGTACTTAAAAGATAAAATGCAAGCAAGTACATGAAAAGACTTTTTTTTCTGCCTGCCTTTTCAGGGAATATTTTAGCTAGAGGTACACCTCATAGGGTAATAAGATGCTATTAATATGTAGCAGACTTGGGGGAACAGTTTCTCTCCTTTGTTGCCTGGTCAAGGATAAAAGTAAAACAGGTTACTGTTTTCATTTTTATGAATATAATCATTATTAAGTCATTAAAACTATGAAATAATTAAACTTCATTACTACTCTTTTACTGTTTAATATTCACCTACTAAATATTAGAATTAAGCCAGAAAAGACAAGAATGAAAAAATATATATAATATTTATATAACTTTAAATTCATTTGCAAAGATCTGACTGTATGACAATTAGATGAGTAGCTAGAATAATATAAATATAGTCATAATATAAATATAGTCATAGAATAATTTAAATATAGAATAATATAAATACAGTCATATGTCTCAGGCTGAATGAGATTGTTGATGGGTCACTGAAGTGTCCAGGTCCTATCACATGCTGTAGACAATCTAAGTGCTAGCCTATCATTCTAATTGACTTTATGTGACGCAAACCAGCTAGTCTTTAAACAATTATTAAATGTCTGCATTTTTAAGGAAAATTATGTTCCACCATATAAATGGTTACGTTTAAAAGGAGGGAAATACACTGAAAAATAAATCTATAAAGAAAACAACCAATATTATAGGCACAAAACAGTCACACAAACACTTGTAAAATAACAAGGCTGTGTTTAAATAAATCATAACAAAGTTTGGAAGTTCTGGGTTAGGTGACAGAGGCCGATAGAATCCACAGTCTTCGATTCTAGCACGAATAAAAAAAGAACATAAATGCCTACCTAGTCTACTGAGTTTCTTCTTGTCTGTTAGCTAGGGAGGAAATGCCTGCCTAACGCCTACCAGTGGAAAATCATTGAAAAAGTAGAGATTAGTGAGAATAAAACAACAAAAAGAATAGTTCCCTACCCATTGCCTCCCACTGAATGAACTTTTGACATATCAGCAAACTCTTCTTTCCTCTTGCTGCTGCTGGTGTACTGCTCACTGTACAGCTTCAGGGACATCTGCTCAACAGCATCCCTTTGTGCTTCCAGGTAGCATAGTTGAACCTCAGCCTAGAGAGAGAAACAAAGAGGAATTGCTGCTTTAATCCAGAAGGAATGCATTTCAAGTGAGGTGTAACAACTCAAAGAATGGGGATTGTTCATATCATTATACTGCTCCTTTTGGGGTTGGATTTAATAGGATCAGCTGGGCATATTACAGAATTATAGTTTAGATCTGAATCTTATAAGTTCCTCCTTAAATATGACCTGAATAAATGAACTCTCAGAAGACTCAGTAAATATCACAAAATATCCCTGAGATCATAATACTGTATGATGAGACTTTACATAAAAATTCTGTGAAATTCCTTAATAATATTCTTCCTCATATTGCCACATATGTAACATTTATTTTTTTAAAGATCCCCCTCCAACCCATGCATTTGCATGGACACATTCAGAATGCTTCTCATTATCTTCCCAGAGGAGAATAAAAAAGCCTAGCACTAATTCTAATGCCTCTTCAATAGTGACGACAGACTTCCTTTATTACATTTTTTTCCATTCTCTGTATTATTGTCTTAATAATTTTAAAACAGAGGGAATGGTGGTTTTGCTTATGTGCAAGTTTGAATTGTTAAATCTTTCATAGTTACTCGGGGCTCCCTGAAGTAAAGGAGAGGTAGTAAGTTCACCATGCTGTTTTCTATCAAACCAAGGACAAAAGAATGCTGAATAATATTTGGCATGAAACTGTATTAAATAGATGCTTTATTTATTGCAGCTGTTGTGATCTCTGTGGCTTCTAAGTCCCTAGTATATCAGATGAGACCAGGAATAAAGTGTTCTCAGCAGCATGCCTGCCCATGCACAGTAAAGGGGAGGGGGAAATGTTGAGTTCATGTGCACTGCAGACCAGAGGAATTCATTTTCTTCTGGCACACTTTATTAAATCCAAGAACATCCATTACCATTTCTGAAAAGCCTTAAAACTGCTACTTCTTTATATTTTAATTACATATTCTCTTAAGAAAAACAGTTCTGGGCCAGCTCTTGGGTAGTTGCCAGAATTCTGTAACATGTGAGAAACAGAGTCAGACCCAACCTTCTCCTGTTCCTGTCCAGAGCCAACCACAGCCTTTTGCCTAGTCTCCAGTTTTATAGACTCCACCCAGTCAGAGGTAGGAGGGTAGTGGTAGGAGGGTGGAGAGCATTATAGAGTGGCAGCTTCTTAAAAGTGCAAATCAGGACTTTGTAAAGGAAATGGGTATTTTACGAAATATAAGAATTCAATCCATCCTAGATGTCCTGTGTTGTTGCTTTCTACAAACTGCTAATTATTCATGTTCTGGATTGCCAAGGAAGAAGTTTTGGAAAATGCTAAAATTACTATATTCACATAATTGAAGTTTCAGAAATCAGTTAAAAAGCTGTATATCCATTCATGTGAATTTTTCTTGACCAAACTAATTGGCTTGAACAAGAATAGACTCAATTGGATTAAGAATTATGTCAAACACTGTAAACAAAGGATGTTTCAGGGAACTTATTCAGTATAGGGGGAAGGGTGTGGCTGGTGGGAAGGCACAAAGGTTAGCATCTTTATTAAGGGTTTGGAGCATGTTAATGGCATTATAGAAGAGTCTCAGCCAGGAGATATGCAGATACCATACAACTTGGAGGAATAATACCCACAGACCTAAGAATTATTAATGGGAGGGAGTCAATGATTTAAAATAAAACAACAACAAAATATATCTTTCAAGAAAGCGTACAATATTTTATGTGATTATATAAATATGAGTTAACCGAGAGATATTGAACCATAGTCAAAGAACTTAAAAATAATGCTCCCAAATGCCATTCCCTCACCATTCTTCACCTCCTCAAAGCTATAGGAATAATGAGGTCATCCCACATCAAGAATGCTATTGGAAACCCCAGTAGAATAATGTACCTGCACCATAAGGTGCCAAGGGGCCTGTTTCATCCCTAGAGGTTCCTATTAGTTTTTAACCATCCTATGGTAAAAAGCTGGACCACTGCTACTCAGGGTAATGATCTCACAAATGTGTGCCACTGGTCACAAAAAGGATCATAAAGAGGGATGTTGACCTAATGCAGACTCATCACCACTACAAAAATATAATTGGGGTTTATTGCTTTTAGATACTAGGCCATTTCTATGTAGAAAGAGAAACACCTCTCACATAGCAGAGATACGCAGAAATGACTTCAGAGAACAATGCTGAAAGCAACTCAAGAATGATTGAAACGTAATCTGAGACTTTTATTCCACAATATCTCCCAGGCATTTGACATAAAAAACTTCCCTACACTAACTAGGAGATGAATTAGGTGGCCCAAGTCTTTCCTATCCATCTCCATTTCTATCTCTGCTTTCAATGAGTCATTCCTAAACGTGATGATAAAAATAGAACCAAAGTAGATCCTTCTGCTAAGGTTGAATGGCTTTGCCAGTCTAAATCTCTTTGCAAACTATCATAACTTTTTTCATACTATATCTTAGTCCAAAGATAAAATTTTAGGTGAAATATTTGAAGAAAATACAGTCCTTACAAAAGATAGTAACACCAAATCTCTGATTAAAAGCATTTATTTCATTAGCATTTATGATAACAGTAGACACTTTTAAAAGTGAATATATTTTACAAATGGAAGCTTAGCCTGATTGAATAACATTACTAATGGGAACCAATAAGATTGAGTAACTTAATTCATTAAGGAAAATAAAAAGAACAAGAGGGAGCAGACTCAGTGACAGATGCACCTCATGTTTCCTAGTTCGTCAGTGGGAATAGGAGTATCAGAAGAGCAATGCTACAGTAAACGGAACAAATGAGCTGGATTTCATCGAGTCTTTTGGTTTTAGGTATTGGTGGAATACCCAAAGCGAGATATGCAGCAAGCAAGTAGAAATATTAAGACTGAAATAGAAACCTAGAGGAAACGGTTGACATTGGAGATGATGTAGGAATACCATGCATGAGAATGCATGATGAGAAGAGAAAAAGGATCAGTCCTCACTTATTTTGGTCTAGGCCTGCATTACTGCTGGGCTGACCTAATGGAAGGATACTCCGTTGCTCTCCCTCCACCCTTCTCCACCATCCCCAAACCCATTTTATAGATGGTTCATTGACTAATCTTTTTGAATCACATCTGAGATCACTGGTTGTTCTTTAAGGACTTAATTCTAGACTGTTTTTCTTTATTTATACTCTCTTCTATGGCTTTCAATGCCATTGGTACAGTAACGGCTTCTAATCCTCTCCTCTGAGCTTCACACTTAAATATCTAACCAACCACCTGACATTGCTACTTGAAATTACTTTAGGTGTAGCTGTTCAAAACAGAACTCTCCATTTGCATTCTCCACACATCCCCCCAAAACTTTTTCTACTTAGGCCTTTCCTTCTAAATGACTGGCACTATCTGTTGCTCAGGTCAGAAACCTGAAAGTCACCCTTGACTCCTCATCTTCTTCATTTACAGCAGCCAATTACTCCCTCAAATCTGTTGAAGCTTCTTTCAAGATGTCTGTCCAGTATGTCCCCCTCCCCCTGCATCTGCCACGGCTGCCAGCCTGACCCGAGCCTTCACCGTCTCTCTCCTGCAGAATAGTGATCACCTACCAACACATATTTGCCTCACCCATTCCTGCCCCTCCAGTCTCTTCCCTTACAGCAGCTAGAGAGGTCTTTCTAAAACATCAGTTGGTTTCACACTGCAGTCAGACCTAGGAACAAACTTCACCCACGAACCATGAGATTATATTCCTGCCCACCTCAGACCATATTTCTCCCTCTCAGACCTACTTATCTCACTTTTGATCACCATGCCCCAGTCATTCTTGCCTCCTTTCAGCTATTTAAACAGCTCTTTCCTGTCTCAGGAACTTTGCACATGTTGTTGCCTTCTCTGGAACATTCTCTTGCTAATGTCTTCTCATCCTTCATCTCTCAGCTGAAGTGTTACTTCTCAGGAAGGCCTTTCCTGGCCACCCTATCAAAAGTAGATCTACTCTATTTTTGTCTATTTTGGAACAATGGTAATTTCCTTAACAGCATATAACACAATGTAAATTTTTTTTATTTGCTGGCCTACACTTTTTCTGTCTCTGCAGACTCAAAACTCTGTAAAGGAACTGTGTTCTCTAGGTCTCCTTTGCCATTTTATATTCCCAGAACATTGGCAATATCTGGAACATATAGGGCTCAGTAAATAACTGTTGAATGAATGAACTATACATTCATACATCTATCTGTTACTCATATGTTCACTGAGCCTTTATCATATGTCAAGAACTCTTTCAGGGACTGTGGGTATAAATTGGAACAAAACATAATCCCTTCTTTCAAGGGACTGCAATGTAGTGGAGGAAAGAGCCATGCCAACAGATAACTACAGGTGTGCCAAGTGAAATGATTGTAGTGGAAAATGGAAATAAAACAAATAATTGCTTGGGGGTGAGGAATGAGCAGTAAAAAGTTACTAGAGGTGGCATTTAAGCCAGATCTGGGAATATGGGTACAACTTTGTTTAGGTGAATAAGTAGATGAATATTTTTGAAGGCAGAGTAACTCCTTTGGTCATAAGCCCAGAGTCATGAAAGAATGCCACATGTTCACAGAACCGTGGCAGGAGTTTTGGGGCATTTGGACAGAGGCTAAAGTGAAGGGTATACACTGCGGAGGATGTCAGGTTAGGAAATCTGGATGTTCTCCAACAATGCGCCAATAGAAAATGTCACTGTTTCCGTGGTGGCCTTCATCTTCCATCTCATTTTTTCTGTCATGTCAACACAGACATCTGATGAACTAGTCCAAATAAATTCATAAAGCTCCTACCTCCTGGCATACTTGAGAACATCGCATTGAGAAGGAAATCCAGTTTCTATCAGGCTAAAAGCCCAGTGTCCCAAACAAAGGGAATGCCTAAGAGATTTTAACTCATACCTCTAGTAAACCTATCACATAATGTATGGACTCAATACGTCTCCTCGCATTTGTATGTTCTATCTCTAAACCCCATTGTGACTATATTTGGAGATAGGGTCTCTAAGAAGGTAATTACAGTTAACTGAGGTGACAAGGGTCCAACAGAAATGGTAGCTTTCTGAGACGATGAAGAGGAGGCACACAGAGCAAAGGCCATCAGAGGACACAGTGAGAAGGTGGTCACTTACAAGCAAGAAACTGTACCTGACAATATCTTGATCTGGGACTAACAGCTTCCAGAACTATGAGATATAAATTTCTGTTATTTAAGTCACCCAGTGTATGTATTTTGTTATTGCCACTCTAGCAAACTAATACACATAGTAAAGTTAGAAACAGTGCCTTTTCATCAAGTTTTAATACCACTGCTTTGCTGCTTATCATTAGTAACATGTTTCCTCTTTATTTTGTATGCACCTAGAACCCAAATCACCAGAGACACATCTCTTCAAATTTAGATTACAAATTAATAATTTAGTCAGAACACAAGACACAGTGTTCTAAAATATTTTCTTTAAATTTGGCTTGGTATGTGGTGATCCAAATTCAATGATTTTTGGAGCCTGAATAATTACTCAACCATTTATTTCCCTCTAATATTGTGTCTAATAGCAAAATAGTTGGGGAGTAAATTTTAGTCATTCTAACAATCTTTAAGGATTAAACACATAATCACTTTTGTAATCACATGCAAATATATGCCTTAGCTTAAAAAGCATTGATTTAGTTAAGAAATATCAATTGTTTCATTATAACTGCATGTCCCAGCATCCTTTGTTAAGCATCCTGATAATGTTAAAGTTAATTTTATTATTTATTTTTATTTTTTATTAATTATATTTTATTGATTATGTTATTACAGTTTTCCTGATTTTACCCCCTTTACCCCATCCAACCAGCATCCCCAACTACCTCAGGCAATCCCCCTACCATTGTTCATGTCCATGGATCATGCGTATAAGTTCTGTGGCTACTCCATTTCCTGTACTGTACTTTACATTCCCATGGCTATTCTATAATTACCTATTTGTACTTCTTAATCCCCTCACCTCATCACCCATTCTCCCACACGTCCCTCTTATTTGGAAACCATCAAACGCATTCCGTGTCCATGATTCTGTCTCTGTTCTTGTTTGCTTAGCTTGTTTTTTAGATTCAGTTGTTGATAGATATGTATTTACTGCCATTTATTGTTCATAGTTTTGGTCTTCTTCTTTTTCTTAAATAAGTCCCTTTAACATTTCATATAATAATGGCTTGGTGATGATGAACTCCTTTAGTTTTTTCTTGTCTGAGGAGCTCTTCATCTGCCCTTCAATAATAAATGATAGCTTTGCTGGGTAGAGCAATCTTGGCTGTAGGTCCTTTATTTTCATGACTTTGAATATTTCTTGCCAATCCCTTCTAGCCTGCAAAGTTTCTTTAGAGAAATCAGCTGACAGTCTTATGGGACCCCCCACCACCACCACCTCATGAGTAACTAACTGCTTTTCTCTTTCTGCTCGTAAGATTTTCTCTTTATCTTTAAACTTTGGCATTTTAATTATGATGTGTCTTGGAGTGGGCCTCTTTGCACCCATCTTGTTTGGGACATTATGTGCTTCTTGGACCTGTATGCTTATCTCCTTCACTGAACAGGGAAGTTTTCTTTTGTTATTTTTTCAAATAGATTTCCAATTTCTTGCTCTTTCTTTTTTTCCTTCTAGCACCCTATTGATGTGAATGTTGGACTGCTTGAAGTTGTCCCAGAGGCTGCTGACCTTACTCAAAAATGACTAACCTCATTTTTTTGGATTCTTTTTTCTTCTTGTTCTGATTGTTTTTTGCTTCCTTATGTCCCAAAGCATGATTCAATTCTCTTGGTTCTTGGCTTCATCCACTCTACTGTTGTTCCCCTGTAAATTGTGCTTTATTTCAATTACTGTATCCTTTGTTTCTGACTGGATCTTTTTTACACAGCTGAGATCCTCACTAAGTTCCTTGAGCATCCTTATAACCAGTGTTTTGAACTCTGCACCTGATAGCTTGCTTATCTCCATTTCATTTAGCTCTTTTCCTGGAGTTTTGATCTGTCTTTCATTTGGGCCATGTTTTTTCAGGCAGCCTCCCTGTGTTTGTTTCTATATATTATGTAGAACTGCTTTGACTCCCTGTCTTGGTAACATGGCTTAAGGTAGTAGGTGTCCTATAGGGTCCAGTGGCACAGCCTCCCCTATCACTCAAGCTGAGTACTTGAGGTGTAACCCTTCTTGTGGGCTGAGTACACATTCCTTCTGTAGTTGAGCCTTGATTGCTGTTGGCAGGTTAATGGGAGGGATTTACCCAGGCCAGTCAGCTGCAAGGACTGTTTGTAACCACTGATCACCAACCTCTGCCCTCTATGGAGGATCGGCTGTGCAGGGACAGAGTGGTGGTGCTCCGACATGGTCTGTAGCTGCCCACTGGGTGCGTAAGCTCTGGGGTTTCCTGGGTGATGCAGGCCAAGGTCAGCCCCCACCTGTGTTTTGCTCAGGACCACCCTGCCTGAACTATAAATCAATCTGAGATGGCTGCTACTTGTGCTGGGGTTGTAGATTCCCAGGTGAAGCCTAGTTGTGAATCTAAGCTGCCTACTGCTAGTGCTGGGTCTGGGGCTCACCGAGGTCAGCTGTTGTTGTTTGATAGGATTTAGGAAGTTGTGAAGCATAAGCCAAGACCAGCCATTCATATGGAAAAGCAGTTTGGGGTGGGGGGGGCGGTCCATACACTGAGCAGGGCAGAGTTTCTTCCCAGAGTGGGGCAAACAGTGTTAGCCAGGTTGTTGGAGTCTCAGGTATGGCACCCACCTGCCAGCTTTGCAGCTCTCTGGGGGGAGGGTCAAAATAGAGACAATGGCCTCTGCTCACCTTGACGCTCAACACTTCGGTTCCTCCCTGTATACCACTGGTACCTTTTAAGCTGCTATCCCAGTGCTGGAGCCCAGAAGGAGTGCGTCTGAGTAGGTGAATCTGTGTTTGGGTTCTTTAATAGGAACTGTTTGGGGGTCCAGAATTTCTTCCACCAACTCAATCCTTGCTGGGTTTTGCAGCCAGAAGTTGTGGGGACTTATCTTCCTGGCACTGGAACTCTGGGCTGCAGGGCCTGCTGTGGGGCTGGGACTCCTCACTCCCAAGCTATCCTTCCTGAATTTTTATCCACCACACGTGGCTGTGGGACAAACTCACTCCACATCTCTGTCCTTCCGACCTCCCTAAATGGATTTGGTTTCTTTAATTCCATAGCTGTCAGACTTCCATTCACTCAATTTCTGATGGTACTGAGTGATGGCTGTTCTATATCTTAGTTGTAATTTTGATATGGTTTCATTAAAAGGTGAACCATGTCTGTCTTTGCTTCCATCTTGACCCAAAGTTCTAATTTTATTTGTTCTTAATTCATGCCTTTATAGGTCTGCCTGGTCACCCATACTCATACTGTTCTTCCTAGCTTCCTACCACACCCAGGTCCCTCCTACTTACATCTGGGTCCAAGTTCTCTGCCTTCCCCTGTTTCGGTGGAAACTGGACATATTTCTAAGATCAATCCCCACCATTAGCCCCCCAAAATGATTTTTCTTGGTAAGAAAAAAAAGAATCTGTAGTTGCCAACTGACCCCAATCTATCCTCTAAACTCCCATTTCTCTGTTCTCTATTACAACAAAATCACTTTTACATGCTTTATCTAGACTCACTATGTCTAATTCCTCTCCTATTTTCTCTTGAACACATTCCAGTCAGGCTTTTGTCCACATTCTCTATGCCAGCACTCAGTTCTCAGTCTTCAACCTATCCTGACCAGCTCCAGCAGAGCTGGTAGACACTGTTTAGGATCCTGTACTTGGTCTTGTTTGCAGGACAGCTCAGTACCTAGCCACCTCTCACATGGGTCTTTGCTGAAATGTCATCTTCTCATTCAAGTGTTCTCTGATCTTCTACTTAAAATTTCAACTCATCCCACCCACAGCAATCCCTATCCTCCTTCATTTATATTCACCACATCTAGCCAAAATTTATTTTGTATTGTGTGTCTGCTCTGCCCCATGGACTGGAAGCCCCATGAGGGCAGGGACTTTTAGCTATGTGTTCATTGCTAAATCCTCAGCACCCAGCACAGCACATGGTATGTGACAGCCACTCTACAAATTGTCTGAATAAATTTTACTGAGTTGAAAAATCTGAAGTGGTTTAAAATATACAAAGGAATAAAACATGTCATCTGAAGTCTCAGTTTGATTTTTAAAGTCATTGGCTTCATTTTCCCTTAAAAAAAACTATTTTTTCTTTGACAGAAATAAAAATTATTAAAATATATACCTTGTTTACTTTCCTCCAGGCAAAAAAAGGAAGAAAAAAAGAAAAGCTTCCTAATCAAAGAATCTTTCGGTAATGTTTTATTCAACTAAGAGTAATTTTACATGTTGCGTACTATAGTGGAAACTAACCCCGATGGTCACACACATGTAGAATGAAAACTTCAGCTATTGTCTTCATGTGGTAATCTTCACAATCCACCCCAAAACAAAGTTTCAAGTTTCCTGGATAGGTGTTTGTTTTAGCTTAATAAAATCTGATTTCCCATTAAAAAAAAAAAAGTTTGGGCATTTGGAAAAGACATTAACAATGCCACAGTTTGTCTTTCTTTTTAATTAGGAAACTGAACCTGGAAAGGAGTGTTTGTTTTAAAAGTTAAGGATATTTATACTTTAGGAAATATTATAGCATAACTTACTTGGAAGAGTCCACACTAACTCAGGACAGTCATGGGGATCCTTCAATATAGTAGATGAGAACTGTACTTTTTTTGGTTATAATTTTGTCATTGGGAAATAATTTTGTACTTTTACCACAAAATCTTTTTTCCTACCTTTGATGCAGTATCTCTAAATACATGCCTTTCCTCTTCTTCCTTAAACAAATATTTAAAAGAATTTTTTAAATTTATTTTTAGAGGGAGGGGAAGGGTAGGAAGGAGAAAGAGAGGGAGAGAAGCTTGCACAGCCTCTACTAGGTACCTGGCCTGCAACCCAGACATGTGCCCTGACCGGGAATCAAACCAGTAACCCTTTGGTTTGCAGGCCCGCACTCAATCCACTGAGCCACACCAGCCAGGGCCCTTATACAAATATTTAATATGCCTTCTCTATTCCCTCTCCATAGTACCCCTCTTACAACTGGCCCAGATTGTTTACTTCTAGAAACACCTCCAGGTCTCAAGGCCCTGACAAGCCCTTCCAGAGTTGATTAGAATCTACACTTGGAAATCTCCATTCTTTTACTTGGCAAAGTTCCCACACTCACTCCAGGATTTAGAGTTGACACTTTTACAGTGTTGGATTTTTTCCTTCTAAGATCCTGGCTATTTTGTACATTTTTGCCTTTGTCGTTATTGCTGGTGGTTCATAATTTCTTGAAATAACTCACCTGAGAGACTGAATTTAATTGTATTTCTTTTGTCCAGAAAAGAACCATCTAAAGACATTTATTCACATATCCATGATTAGCTACATTCTGGCTAAATACAAACAACATTTGGTATTATAATGAATGAGAATCTCAAGTTGTTCTTCAGTCCAAAGCTTTCTTTTCCTACACAATTGTAGTAGGACTAGAGCACAACACGTTTCTTTAGAGTAAAGTTGATTAAGGGTCTTCATTTATTCATTTGACAAGTTTATCTTGAGAATCTTTTATGTGTAAAACATCAAGCAAGATACACACCTGGGTCAAACATGGTGCCTGCCCTCAGGGAACATGTAACCTAGAATTGCTGAAAAATTATACAAAATAATGGGAGCTAAACAATCCATTCATGAATAAGGCCAGGCCCTGATTGGTGTGGCTCAGTGGGTTGGGTATGGTCCTGCAAGTTGAAAGGTTGTTTGTCTGATTTCTGGTCAGGGCACATGCCTGCGTTGGGGGCCAGGTCCCTGGTTGGGGGCATGCCAAAGAGAGCTGACTGATATTTCTCTTGTACACTGATGCTGCTGTTTCTTTCCCTCGCTTTCTCCCTCCCTTCCCCACTCTCTAAAAATAAATAAATAAAATCTTTAAAAAAAGAAGACCGATATACTTCAAAAATGTTGCCAAAGAAAGTTTGTTAGACTATTCTCTTTATCATTGAGTAAGAGAGTTATAAAAGTATTTAAAAACATAAATATTTTCTCATTGTTAAAAATTAAATATATACCAAAAATTTAACAAGAATCACAAAGTTATTTCAATATTATATTCAGGAAAGACTAGTATATACCTCTCGTATACTAATCTTTGTACATTAGGATACAAAACTGCTACACATATACTGACAGCTCCAGAAAAACTAGCCTTAGGTTCTGAAGGTTTATTTATATTTATATTCATGGATAACTAACTCAGGAAGACTGCAAAATATAACAGATTTAAGTAAAAATTATTATATTTATATCTTTAGGAGGTCATCGTTATTTCCATTGACTTGATGCTGTTTGCAAACCATTAAGAACATTCACTGTAATGTTTAGAAAACTCCTTTTTAAAACCATCTTTAATTACATTTGTTAAATAGTAAGCATTTTTATACAAAGCAGGAGAATTAACATAAATGCTATTTTCATTATTTATTCTACATTTATTTATATGTAAATAAAAATGTCCTCTTCCCCTACTTTAATAGATAGATGAGACGTTTATTAACACCACCAACAACACACCCACCTAACAAACATAAAGAACAAATATATCACACAGCTGCATTTGTGGGGAGCCTCATCCACCACTTCCCTCCTTGCCTTTGTAATGCAAGTAGTTAAAATCATTAAAAATTCAGCATTTTATGTCATGAGCTATGGTGGGAAGAGAGATGATTACACTGTGTGGACTGGAGGGGACAATTAGAATCGATGTTTTTCCATTACTGCTTCCTTAGCAAATCTCTACACAATGACACAGACATCAAGTCTGTGTTTATATTCTATAGCTGTGTCCTTATTCCCCTATTCCAAATTTCACTATAGCAAATCCTTATTTACTTTCTGGCAGAAACAAAAAATTAAAGATGTATAATTTGAAGATACAATCTTAGCTCCTTGTGCCCTGCAGAACTGGCAGTTCCTTCCCAAACACAATTATGCTGGCAAATGCAGCTATTAACTCTATGACTATAATGTGCGCTCCAGCTCCTTTGAAATTCTATAAAATAGTCGTCCTTAGATGCTGATGGAAAGGAAGGAATGAAACAGGAACAACAAGAATTACTTTACATACTAATAATAACAATTTAGTTATCAAAACAGAACTGAACAAGTGTGTCTTTATACTCTTCTTTTAAAAATTTAGCCTCCTAGGGTTCTGATAATCGGGCCTACGGCTCAGGAATGCGTGGTAGCACTCAGCTCAGTGCCTATATCCTCATTTCAAAGAGAATCACTCAAAAGCGACGTCCATCCTGTCAAAAATCTCCACTTTGAGCTGCTAATGTAGAATAAAAATCAATATAAATTTTGATCATTTGATGAATATTTACTTCTTACTTCAGTGTTTGGGGATTTAGAATTGAAAAGTGCTGAATCAAGTCATTTCGGTTTTTTGTGTTTGTGCCAACACCAATTTACTACCCTCCAGAAAGTTCCTGAACAAGATGTCTCAGGTGGCATGCATGTTGGTTTTTCCTGTCAATCATAAGAGTGTGTCAGTAGGGAGCTGTAATCATTTCCCTTTCATATTCTCAGTGTTCCAAAAAGGAATATTTTGATTACTTCCCTGGAAAAGGTAAACTTTCTCATTTATACACACTTATGGTAAGACTGGGTGTCTGTTTTTGGCATTCAGCTGAGCCTAAATTGATATGATCTATTAAAAGTTAAACACTTCATCTTCCTCTCCAAGGGAAGTATACACACACACACACAAATAAGTAAAATAAATAAATAAGAGGTTACATATAAATTCCTCTACAGCAACATTCAGTATCACCCCCAAGACAAAGACCTTTATAGAAAGCTCTTTCTCCATGAGTTTTTTGTATATATTTTAAGAAAACAAACAAGAAAATATCAACTAATTGTTCTGATCAACAGAGTGACTTCATAATAAAAAACACTACATTTTTATTACAAATGAAAATAACATGTACTACAGACAAATAAGGCTAAAAGAACTTGGAAACTGAAATGTGATTCTTATGTAAGGCTAGTTATATGAGTAAAGCAGCATGCCACCATTTTTATTATGATACTTTGATATATAACAAGAATGTTATTCTTGCAGAATGTTTCCATAGTGATTTTTAAAAACATGGTCTTTCCCAATTTAAGAAAGACTAATTGGAAGCACCAAAGAGGTAAGGGATTCTCATTTAAAACAACAAAAAATCTCATGTAAGACATAGTGGCAGAAGATTCAATATTAAAGAGACATTTTTGTTGGTTCCTTATAAATTAAGTAAAAATGGCAGCAGCTGCCTTTCCCAAAGATGATATAGCCCTGGACAATTACTAGATATTATGTAGACAGATGTTTTAAATAAAATAAGTATTTAGATTGCTAGATACCTTGCTAGATATGAAGGCAATTATAGGATGTCTTTGTTAAATTACATTTTTCATTTTTGTGTTGGGAAAAAAGAACTGTCCTGGAAACAGTACCGACAGGAAATGATCCTATATCTAAAACAGCTGGAGACTGTAACTAATATAAATTTACTTGAAAATAAAAATGCTGTGTGCCTCTGGAGATATGCAGTAACATGCCATAAAAACAGATGAGAATATAAAAGTATTTAAAAGGAGGGAAATACATTTTATCTAGATATTATACTGAGATGTGATTCACTGATAAATAAGAAATACTTAAAAATGAAGAATGAAAATCAGAAGAGTCATTTTAAAAGGTATAATAGAGATTTATTTAAAATCATGTTTGTAGGATATACCAAAATACTTTTCTAGGAAAAAACCCTTTGCTTTTCAACACATTGGTTATTAATCAATTTATTAAAGTCATAATAAAAGTATAAAGACAGATAATTGTGTTTAATTGGGAAATTCTGATGGAAGCAGAAGATGCTTACAATGAGTGCGGCAAGGGCCCCAAATGTTAGATAAGAATACCCAAGTAACTCTCAAAGCCATAACTAGTAGCCTCCACACAAAAGCTCCCACTACCTTTGTGCACCATCCCACACCCACACTCTTGCCAACTGTTGAATTAGAAAGATATCTGATATACTAATTCACACCAAATATTCACAGGCATTAACATCTTAACATGGCACCTGTCTCCAAGTTCATGAATTTCAATCTTCTTCACTTAAATATTGAAATGCATGAATCTACAAGATATGTTTTAAAAAGGCTATGGGTGGAAATCTGTTTTCACAGCAGGGGTGAGGAGAGCCAATTCTTGAATGTCACCTCCTTCGTCTATTCCTAAGACCAGTCCTGGCTTGGCTTCTAGGGATCTAAGACAAAAGGAGATAACATGAAGCTGGAATTTACTATGGGGCCCCAATCTGCACAGGCAGAAAATCACAAAGCTTCCGAAGTCAGCTTATCATCTGGAAAGGAGTCCCAACAAGGAAGAAAGTGGAATGAGAATAAAGGCAGAATGGAAGAGCAAGGACAAAAAGTAAATGTGTATGAAAAGTGTGAAGAAGTTATCATAATAGTGCCAACACAGCCCAAACTGAAATGTTCTTAAACAAAATTCTGACTTAAACTTCTTTTGTAGGTTGAAAGCTCAATATCTTCAAAAATGAAACTCTGGAACCCATACTAAAACTCATATATTTGCTAGAGACTGAATGTTCATGTTTTCCCAGAATTTGTATATTGAAACCTGAGACTTCCGGCCAAGATGGAAGCGTAGGCGGACACACTGTGCCTCCTCTCACAACCAAAATTAAGGACAACAAATATTTAGAAACAAGAAAACAACCAGAACTTACAGAAAATTGAACTGTACGGAAGTCCAACAACCATTCATCCAGACTGGTAAGAGGGGCGGAGTCGCGGCAGGAGAAAGAGGAGGTATGGACCCAGGAACGCAAATAGCAGTGGCTCGCAGTTCCCAGGTGCATGGGCGGTGGCTGGCGGTCCTCGGGCACCCAGGCGGCAGCTGGCGGACCCTGGGCACAGGGGGCCAACTGTGCAGACCCAGTGAGGACGCACAAGGCGGCTGGCTGACCGGGGGGTCCCACATTCGCGCACGCAGACGATCCAGGCAGAGGGGAAGTGGCGGAAGGGACTGAATCCAGGAGAGAGCGGAGCAGCCGCCATTGTTCCCTCTCAGACCCCGCCCCCACGTACAGCATCACAACCCAGCGACTGGGCTGCTCCACACTGGGGAGCGCCTGAGGCTCCACCCCTCACTACGTAACAACACGCGTGTGCGCAGATAATCCAGGCGAAGGAGAAGCAGCGGAAGGGACCGGAGTCCAGAAGAGAGCGGAACAGGCGCCATTCTTCCCTCTCGGACCCCACCCCTACCTATAGCATCACAACCTAGTGACTGGGCTGCCCCGCCCTGAGGAAAACCTAAGGCTCCACCCCTCATACGTAATAGCTGCGACCAGACTAAAACCAAAATAAAACAAAACAAAAAAACGCCACCAAAAATGGCTCAAACCGGAGAAAAAGTGAAAACCCCAGAGTCAATTCCTCTAAGCAACGAAGAGATAGCCAACCTATCAGATGCACAGTTCAAAGCACTGGTCATCAAAATGCTCACAGAATTGGTTGATTTTGCTCATAAATTAGATGAGAAAATGCAGGCTACAATACGTGAAATGAAGGAAGACGCATGGGGAACCGATAGAGATGGAAGGAAAACTGGGACTCAAATCAATGGAGTGGACCAGAAGGAAGAAATTAACAACCAAACAGAAAACGAGGAAGAAACAAGAATTCAAAAAAATGAGGAGAGGCTTAGGAACCTCCGGGACATAGTTAAACGTCCCAACATCCAAATTATAGGGGTCCCAGGAGGGGAAGAAGAGCAACAAGTAGAAAACTTATTTGAACAAATAATAAAGGAGAACTTCCCCAATCTGGCAAAGGAAATAGACTACCAGGATGTCCAGGAAGCTCAGAGAGTCCCAAAGAAGTTGGGCCCAAGGAGGAACACATCAAAGCACATTGTAATTACATTAGCCAAGATTCAAATGAAGCAGAGAATTCTAGAAGCAGCAAGGGATAAGGGGACAGTCACCTACAAAGGAGTTCCCATCAGACTGTCAGCTGATTTCTCAAAAGAGACCTTCCAGGCAAGAAGGGGCTGGAAAGAAATATTTGAAATCTTGAAAAGCA
The DNA here is from genome assembly GCA_039655065.1 of Glossophaga mutica. Classification (NCBI taxonomy): domain Eukaryota; kingdom Metazoa; phylum Chordata; class Mammalia; order Chiroptera; family Phyllostomidae; genus Glossophaga; species Glossophaga mutica. The sequence goes on along the minus strand of CM077303.1, from coordinate 83,840,454 downwards.
GGGACCTACATCCAAAATTGCTCTTTCCAGCAAAGCTGTCATTTAGAATGGAAGGACAGATAAAGTGCTTCTCAGATAAGGTCAAGTTCAAGGAGTTCATCATCACCAAGCTCTTATTATATGAAATGTTAAAGGGACTTATCTAAGAAAAAGAAGATCAAAAATATGACAATGAAAAGACAGCAAGCTCACAGCTATTAAGAACCACACCTAAAACAAAAGCAAACTAAGCAAACAGCTAGAACAGGAACAGAACCACAGAAACGGAGATCATACGGAGGGTTAGCAACAGGGGCATGGGAGGAGGGGGGGGGGAAGGTACAGAGAATGAGTAGCATAGATAGTGGGTAGAAAATAGACAGGGGGAGGGCAAGAATAGTATGGGAAATGTAGAAGCTAAAGAACTTATGACACAAGGACATGAACTAAAGGGGGGAATGTGGGTGGGAGAGGGTGTGCAGGGTGGGGGGAATGATGGGGGAGAAACGGGATAACTGTAATAGCATAATCAATAAAATATATTAAAAAAAATTAAAAAAAAAAAGAAACCTAACCCCCAGTGTGATAGTATTAGGAGATAAGGCCTCTGGAAAATAATTAGGTCAGAAAGGTAGAGCCCACATAAATGGGATTAGTGCCCTTATAAAACAGACCCCTTTTGAGCTCTTTCACCCTTCTGCCATGTGAGGACAAGATGAACCAGGAAGCAGGCCATCACCAGACATGAGATCTGTCAGCATCTTGACCTTGGACTTCCCAACCTTCAGAACTGTGAGAAATAAATTTCTGGGTTTTTTTTTTTTTTAAGATTTTATTTATTTTCTTTTTAGACAGAGGGGAAGGAAGGAAGAAAGAGAGGCAGAGAAACATTAATGTGTGGTTGCTTCTATCATGCCCCTTACTGGGGACCTGACCCAAACCCAGGCATGGGTCCTGACTGGGAATTGAACCAGCAACACTTTGGTTCACAGGCTGGCACTCAATCCACTGAGCCACCCTAGCCAGGACAAATGTCTGTTGTTTACGAGCCACTCAATCTATGGTATTCTGTTATAGCAGCAACACTCCTCTCCTTTCTTTTTTTTTTTTTTTTTTGGTATTTTAATGTGTTTTATTTTGAATGAAAGCACCCATAGGCTCTATTTTACTGTCATTTTTTATAAAGAAAATGCTAACTCCCCCCCCCCAAAGTTTATTTTATTTTATTTTATTTTTTGTTGCTTTTTTAAAAATATATTTTATTGATTATGCTATTACAGTTGTCCCATTTCTCCCCCATCATTCCCCTCCACCCTGCACACCCCCTCCCACCCACATCCCCACTTTAGTTCATGTCCATGTGTCATAAGTTCTTTAGCTTCTGCATTCCCCACACTATTCTTGCCCTCCCCCTGTCTATTTTCTACCCACTATCTATGCTACTCATTCTCTGTACCTTCCCCCCCCTTCCTCCTCCCACTCCCCTGTTGCTAACCCTCCATATGATCTCCATTTCTGTGGTTCTGTTCCTGTTCTAGCTGTTTGCTTAGTTTGCTTTTGTTTTAGATGTGGTTCTTAATAGCTGTGAGTTTGCTGTCTTTTCACTGTCATATTTTCTATCTTCTTTTTCTTAGATAAGTCCCTTTAACATTTCATATAATAAGAGCTTGGTGATGATGAACTCCTTGAACTTGACCTTATCTGAGAAGCGCTTTATCTGCCCTTCCATTCTAAATGACAGCTTTGCTGGAAAGAGCAATTTTGGATGTAGGTCCCTGCTTTTCAAGATTTCAAATATTTCTTTCCAGCCCCTTCTTGCCTGGAAGGTCTCTTTTGAGAAACACTCCTCTCCTTTCTAAAAGTTCACCAAATACTAAATGAAACTACTGAGGCTATTTTCTGGCAGATCCCTGCCAGAGCCACATACAAACACACACACACACACACACTCTTAGACAAAACTCTGCAACAGTAATTCCCATGTATTCAGATGAGATCAGGCGTATTCAGGGTGGTATGGCCATAGACACCATGTATTCATATCATCTTTATGACTACCTAGATTGATCATCACTGCTGCTTAGAACTTATAAAGTTTGGCTTGTTGCTTAGTTTGTTCCTGAAAATGCTCAGTAGCTCACTGCTATCATATGTGGAGGAGACTTTTAAAAAGTACAAATGCACAGTTGTTTTCCTCTTAGATGGCTTCATTCCTACACATAAGGCATACTGCTATTCTAAGTAAGCAATAGGTTAAACACAATTATATATTCCTGCTTTCTCCTCACTTTTGTTTACCTCAATTATATATTTTTCTATTTGTTATTTTAGTAACAGAGTAAAAAAAATGAATTAGTTCTGTCTCCTGAGCCAAAACACCAATTATAAAAGCATCCCTAAACATCACTGTCCAAAGCAGACACATTCCACCAGATTGCTCCATTATTATTTTACATTTTCATTATTCTATATACCCCCTTATTGACAACACACTGGAAGGTATTAGATATTATGATCACAATCTCTTTAAAGGACATATCTGACCTCAGCTTTAACCAGTGTGTTGTAGACATATGTTCCCTTGGGTACCAGAGACTTCAGGGGTCTGCCTTGTCTGGCCTTCACTGACCATCACTACTCCTGAGTTGCTCTCACCCTTCTGCACACATTCTTACTACACTAGGCTTTTTTCAATCCCTTGAATGAACCTAGCTCCTTCCCACCTTGGACAGGCTGTTCCCTCTGCCTGGTATATTCCTTCTTTCTTCCTCACGTGGTTATCACCTTCATATCCCTTAGGTCTTATACCCCCCAAATTTAGAAATATTTATTTGCAAAGATATACACACTCCTATGCTCGTTGCAGCATTATTCATGGTGGCCAAGACATGGGGACAACTGAAGAATCTTTCACTAAATGATTAGATAAAGAAGATGAGGTACATATATACGATGGAATATTAGCCATTAGAAAAGATGAAATGCTGCTATTTATGACAACATGGATGGATCTTGAGAGTATCATGCTAAGCAAAGTAAGTCAGATAGAAAAAGTCAAGAACCATATGATTTCACTCACATGTGGATTATAAAACTGAAAGCAACAAATGAACAAACAAGAAAAACAAACAAAATCTCATAGACACAGATAACAGTGTGGTGATCACTAGAGGGAAACAAGGGTGGGGGGTAGTAAAGGGTAAAAGGGGACTGATATATGGGAACAGAAGAAGATAAGACTTTGGAGGGTAGGCACAGTGTACAGATTACAGGTGATGTATCACAGAATTGTACACTTGAAACTTATATATTCTCTCTCTCAGATATTGTTTATTTTCCTCCTAATATTTACTATATCTTACAATTATATTTAATTAAATGATTCTTTTGTTTATTTGATTGTTGTGTGTTTGTTGGGTTTTTTTTTTTGCTTATTTGCTTTTTCTGATCCATATGCTACTGAAATGTAAATTCCATAAGGGCAGGGACCTCATCTTTCTTATTTATGATTATATCACCATTGTTCAGAATTGTGTTGAATGTATGAATGAATAAATGAAGGGACTTTTGAGTGAAGCCTCATGAACAATCTCAGAAGGAAATTGGAAGGAGAGGTAATGTCCTGGTAGAAAGCAAAGATCCTTGGCCAGTGCTGACAAACACCTCAAGTTACATACCATTCTGGGAGGTAAGATATGAATGGGGGTGTTCAAAAGACTTCCTCAGCTGTGGCAGGATAATTACCCTTAAAAGGGATGCTTTGACCAAAGTCTCCAGAGATTCCTTCAGTTTAAGAAATAGATTGGGATTGTCTAAAAATTACAAATAAGAAAACTCCTGGAGGCTATAAAGCATCTGTGTTACACATTTTAATTTAAAGTGATGATATTTAAATTTAGCAGGTCTCTATGACATTTTAGCCATGGTGATAAAAGGCATAACTGAACAAAGACATGTGAAAAATATATCACATTTCAGACTATAGTGTGAAGCAGAATTCTCAAAGTTACAGTAAGAAAAAACAGTTAAACAACATATAACAGGAAAGGAAATGCCCAAATCACAAGGAACCAAGGGAAAAAGAAAATGCTTAATAAATAGTCAAACCCCCAAGACGAGTCCAGAGACTCTGAAACCCCCCCCCCCATTAGGCTGGCAATTATCAAAGGGGAGAGGGATAGGGCAATTCACTTCCCAAATTTTTCTTTGAATTTTATTTCTTGTATTTAGGATTGAAGTCAGAGATATGTCACCTTAGACGGAATCTGTTCTGTGGATGATGGCCAAGACCCAGGGCTTCCCCTTCTCCCAGCCTCCAGCCACTCTCCAACCTCTTCTCCAGATGCTTTCAAACTTCATAACCGTCTTCTCAGCCATCCTCAGCCTCAGGGAACAGCCAGCTCTGATCATTGGCTTAGCTCCTTACTGATGACCAAACATGAGCTCCCATATTTGTCAAAATTAGTCATCTGAGGGCTTAGGCCAAGCCCTCTTCCAAGATGTGCAGAAGCCATCCCAAGATAAGTGGGGTAAAACCCTGGTTGCCATGGGAGCCACCACGGTCCTAGAGAAGTACCTGATTCAGGCCCTTTTGGATCTGCATGTCTTGGGTTCTGCCCTCTCAGATGCCCATCTCTGTTAATTGCTGGACAGCCACTTCCTGATTGAGGAGGTGAAACCCATCAAGAAGATGGGCAACCCCCTGACTAAACTCCACAGGCTGTACTGGGAGAGTACCTCTTCTAAAGGCTCACACACAAGCACGAGCCTCCAAGCCTAGCAGCCTTTGAGGAGCCCCTGGACCAAACGGAAACAATAAAGCTTTTTGCAGCAAAACAAAACAAAAAACTCCTGGTGATCTGCCATTGAATGTGAGACACAAATCATAGGAGTATCTTCTGCCCTTATATTTGAGTCATGATATCCACCACTAGGCAGCTTGTTCAACACCCAACCTGGCAGCAGTATGATCACATTTCTCCTTATGATAGCCTGCATGAGAAAAGGCCTCTCTCAGAAGCTTCCTGTAGCATATCTTGACTCACATCATTGTTCTAATTTAAAAATCAAATAATAACAAGAAACTTTTGTGATTGCCATTTTTTTAGAATGAATTCAAATGACTGAGCACAGAATTTAAACATGGCTCATGGTTGGATACTAGTCCACCTTCCCCTATACCCTCTGTGAGTTCCTTTTCTGACAACTAGCAAACCCTACTTATATTCATGTGAGACTAAACCTTATTTTCCCAGGTATATGGCTTCCACCTCTACATCCCAGGCTTTCCTCTATTTCTGCAACTTCTCACCCACACGTTCCTGCAGCCTCAATAACCTCCTGTCTCACCTGAATTCTCCAGACACATGATATGCCCCTCTATAAAACATATATCTCTCTCCTCCTTATAGATATTCATTACTCCTCTGTTCTATTAGATTTTAAGCCTCCTAAGAATAGAATGAGTCAGATTTATTTTGACATTATAGGTTCCTGATACATAGGAGACACTCAATAAGTACTTGCTAAATGAATGAATGAGGTAAAGAAATGATCTGGTACTACTTGTTTCTATCTAAAAAGAGCTAAAGATATTACTTTTAAAATATCCTAAGAATCCTGAAACACCAATCCAAAAGAACCTATGCACCCCAATATTCATAGCAGCACAAGTTACAATAGTGAAGTGTTGGAAGCAACCTAGGTGCCCATCAGTGAATGAATGGATCAAAAAACTATGGTACATTTACACAATGGAATTCTATGCAGCAGAAAGAAAAGGAGCTCCTACCCTTTGTCACAGCATGGATGGAACTGGAGAGCATTATGCTAAGTGAAATAAGCCAGGTGGTGAAAGACAAATACCATCATGATCTCACCTTTAACAGGAACCTAATCAATAAAACAAACAAACAAGCAAAATATAATCAAAGACACTGAAATAGAGAACAGGCTGACAGTGACCAGAGGAGGGGGGGCGGATTTTCAGGGGAAAAGGGAAAGGGTTTACAGGAACAAGTATAAAGGACACATGGACAAAAACTGGGGGGGGGGGGAATGGGAGGGAGGTAGGGAGGGCTGGGGGTGTGGGCTGGGATGGGAGTAAAAGACAGAAAACTGTGTTTGAACAACAATGAAAACAAAATAAAAAATAAAATATGTAAAAAATTTTTAAAAATCCTTTTCAAAGTTTGGGGCCGGAAAATAATAAAGTGAGGTTGGGACAACTTTTTGTGCCAGAAAGCAAAGAAGCATTCATTGACTGATAGGGACATGCCAAAAGGACACAAGAACCTTCATGCCATCACGAAGGGACTCCCTTTTAGTAAATGTGGGACAATATAAACATCAAAAAGAAGAATTATTATAATTGATTATAATAATTGCCTGTTGAATAAATAGTAATCAATCTATAAGTATACTTAAAAGAGAGAAAGAAAAAATGTGTCATTTTGGAAGGTGACTATTAACACTGACTCTTTACCCCAAAAACTGGTAAGTAAAGAGGAAAAATTAGATATTTCACTTACATTTTAAAAAAGAAACTGTAGTTCACATGAAGTTGATAGGAGACAGCTTTTTAAGAAAGAAAGGCTAGTGCCCTGGCAGGGTGGCTCGGTTGGTAGAAGCATCGTGCCATAAACGGAAAAGTCGTGGGTTCAGTTCCCTGTCAGGGCACATACCTAGTTGCAGGTTTGGTCCCCAGTCTAGGGTGTGTACAGAAGGTGACCAATTGATGTTTCTCACACACATTGAGTTCTCTCTCTTTCTCTCTCTCTCAAATTAATAAACATATTTTTTAAAGAGTTAGTTAAAAATGTGGAAGAAATAATAGAATTAGAAAACTATCATTTTATCACCCCACCAAAAATAATTGATTCCAGCAAAAATCACCAGTGGATTCTAAAACCATTAAGCAAACTTTTCATGGAGAACTGAATATTCATAAGTTGTCAAAGAATTGCCCCACAGATTACCTGCTAATTACAAGGAAAATCTCATCTCTGTGAAGACGGTCCCTGGCTGTCAGCAGTCTTGCATCACAAATAGCAGACACCCTGACACGATGAGATGCTATATGAAGCACACATGCTAAAAATGTTTAACCTGCATCCAAGCAAGCCTCTAGACCAAATTTCCAATTTATAGGAAACAGGGGGTAGAGGAAAAAGTTACAAGACACCATCAGGAAACAATCAGACAAGTATGGAATGTAAAACCTTTCACATGACAATTCACTTGTTTCTTCGAATTGGTATTTAAAGGTTGCTGGGACCTCAGTTTGAGTTGAGTTCTGAGATAGAAAGAAAGGGCTGGATAAGAGATGACAGAGAGAAACAAAATCATTTTATATCAGCATTAAATGCAGTGCTGTTTTCAAAATGCTACTTCACCACTTGAGAAGCAGCCCTAAGATATAACTATATTTTTTAAATGATAAACATCTTGCTTTTAGTCAGAATGAAACTGTCTATTATTTTATTGGATATTTAAAAATAACTATACAATTTTACATCATTAGATATTTATATTTTATAGTTTCATTCCAAATAATCTATTCTCCTATGAAACAAGTATTGATTTAGTCCTGTTATTTGAACCAGTGTGCACATTAACAGGTTAATTGGATGTGATAATCCTGGTTTCACTATCTCTCACCTCAATCAGCTCACTATTCACTGGGTACCTGGATAAATGCTAAAATCATCCCTGAGAATAATGTTCTGCTTGATCAGGAATCACCTGCTAATAGGATATTGATAATTTGATAATAAATTACATTTATACTTTTATGGCTTATATGATTTCACATACATTTTCTCATTTGGTAATTATAACAACCTTGTATTGTGCTCAGGTTGATCAGGTATTATTATCCCCACTGAACACATGTAGAAGCCAGAGATCAAATAAATTAGTTTGTCCAAACCCAGGTAGCTAAGGAGAAGAAGAGGCAGAGGTTCGAGGCTCCATGTCTAGTGCCTCTCCTACCAACCAGCCAGGAACCCGCTCCAGCCAGTAGTCCTGCAGCCACGATTCCCAGGCCCTAGCTGGCCACTGACTGAGGCAACTACAACAGTTGGGGTGTGGCACCGAGTCCCTGTGTAGGTACTCACATCAGTCACTTTCTGCAAGGCTCGCTGTACCCTGCCTTGTGATTCTGGGACTCGATCAGAACTCTCTACTATGTTTAAATATCATTCATAATTTAGTGATGAATCAAATATCTTCCTATAGTGGATTCCAGGTCTGTATAAACCTCACAGACACCTTTTAAAAGTTTGTTCTTATTTAGCGCTTGGAAAAAGCAAATTAATTTTGAACATTTTTTCCCTGTAACATTTCACCAGGCTTCTAAGTCACTTATTTTCAGAAGTCCCTCAAGTCCCTGAGTTAGAATGCAGTGCTCCAGCCAACTCCTTCTTCCCAGCACCAAAACATCAAAGTTTCTTTCCAGGCTTTTTGAGTGATCCCCCCACCCCCCAATTAGGAAAAGCCCAGAACACCCATTAGATTGTCACTTCCTAGCAGATGTTTTCCAGCTGTTCCCAATGTCTTTCTGTTAATGCTCTGCCATCTGCTGCTTTAATGGTGCCACAGAGGGGAATGGATGCTTTGGTGGCTTGCTCTCTGAGCTGTAAAGACCTGGACCACTGCCTCATCCTGGGGAAGTCTGGTCTGCATATTTGTCACATATCTCCAACTAGTTGCTGCACTTATTCCACCTATTAACCACCCAACATGGAGCCTGTTGAGACACAAAGAATGTGAACTCTCACCGTCATATCTAAGCCCACACGGCTTTTCACTAACAGTCACACATCTCATTTCCAGCAATCACATGTCCTGCTCTTGGGATGACACCTGACATCATCTCACCCAATCAGTACTACTCCTTTTTACCTTATTTTTTTTAAACCAGTATGCCAATAGCACATCAGGACAGTAAGCATTTATGTGCCTTTTTTGTCACCTTGCCTACTGCTTTGCATGTGGAAATGTTAGGCTTATTTGATATTCTTTACAGCTGAATGAAGACAAATCCTGGTCCTCCAAGATCAGCATTCAGTTAGAGTCAACATCTGCCAAGGAACAGCAGTCACTGGTGCTGAGTTTCAGGGCTGCACATCAGCGTGCGATCTATTTCTGTACACTCACTGAGAACAGTACTTCTCCCTTCAGTTGTGTAAGCATGGCGTCCAACCTTTAGGCATCTTCTCCCAGTTTTCCCCACTGGAAGAATTGTCTTGGGACACACATTAAATACACAAACAATAATGAAAACTGGCGAGCAAAAAGGTTTTAAGTAAATTTATGATTTTGAGTTGGGCTGCACTCAGCCATCCTGGGCTGCATGTGGCTCACGAGCCATGGGTTGGACATGCCTGGTAGACTAATGGAAGCGCTATTTCTGAAACCGTGGTTTTACTAGGCGTCAAAAAACTTAGCACCACTAGCTCATAATCTTTTCCAAAGACCCAATTGGAATAGCTATTGTTGGGACTTCCACAAACATCACTGTACAATCAGGAGTATATTACACATACTAATTACAATGTACCTGTCTCTAGACATGTATTTATATTTTTAATTCATTATTTTAAGATTGCAGCCCACCACATGATAACCTCATGTGTTATCTTCCAAGATAAAACAAGCTTTCCATGGCTCTCTTAAATGAGTTGGGATTTAAAGTATCTGTAGAGATGGTTACAAGCCAGATCTGCATGCAGAACAGTAAGACTGTAAACTTGGGACTGAATGACCACATTAACATCATCCCTGCCAGCATGTCATCTGCTCTCATAACACTGACAATTTTATCTTGAACAAGCAGCCTCTTCCCATTCCAGCTCATATTTAACTGAAATTAACAAAAATGTCTATCTTTGATATGACAATATCTTTGATATAAAATCCCAAAGAGCAACGCCATGCTTTCCTTGGCACAGTCATAAATGTAGCAACACGGCAGAAAGTGAGTTCACTCACTTCCCCTTCAGTCAATAAATGTATTCAGTTGTTTTGCAGACACTTAAAGAGCATTCTCAACTTACAAAGCAGGCTAGCATTTTATCAGGTGTGTTGGTCCCTTCCTGTAAGGGATGAAGACAAGGTCTTTAAAGAGCTTCTACTTAGCAAGGGACACAGACTGTAACAAGTAATTATAGTACAAGACAGAATGGTATAAAAGAAGCAACAGACATTGATAGTACATTGGGAACTGGAAAATACTTCACAGAAGAAGTGGTGTTTTCACTGGGTCTTGATGGATACACATGATTTTGACCATTAGACAAGAAATAAATACAGTCACACTGAAAAGTGTCTCTATAAATGAATCTAACAAACTCCACCATACTTCATATAATCACAGATATTTTGCACCCCTAAGAGTGTTTAAGTTTTCAATGTAGTTAATTGAAACCCTACTAAATGCAAATCAAAAGTTTCAGCCTTAATTGAGATATTTTGAAAATTGAACCCATTGCTTCAGGCAGGTGCTACATGAGATTCCATTAATATAGGTAATTAACATTAGCCTCTGCTTTAATTAACATGCACACTTTAATTAGCAAAGCATTAACCAACATTAAAAAATCCGATCTTCATGCATCACAAAAAACTGCAAAGTTATGACTACTATGTTATTTTTCTCCAAGGTTGTAAATCACAGAACAGTGATCACTTTTGAAGTACATACCATATTTAAAATATTAAACCAGGAGACATACACGAAATGAGTAAAAACCCCATTAAAATGAAAAGAATATTCTTTGGAAAATATAGGGCCAACCATTTTCAGATTCTAAACATTATAATCTTTCAGTGATTACTTGGAGGGCACAAGACTCTGACTGGAAAAATACCCCTCGGACTGTCCGTCACCTTCCTTATATATAATAAAGAAGTGCCCATAATAAAGTTAACATGATCAACATGACTACCTACCTCCTAACCTCTTCTTATCCTTCTGAGGGACCAAAGCAAGAATCAGCTGCAATGCCATTTAATGCTTGAGGTCTCAAACTAGCAGAAACTTCATTTTAAAACAGTCTATGTTGTCTTATTTTATACTAAAGATTTAAATGACTTAGAATAGTTCTTTATTGACAACCTACCAAGTGGCTGGACGACCACCAATTAATTATTAAGGATGCATTTTTGTTAAAAACAAAATTGACTTTCATGTTCTTCCCTTACTCTAATCAATTAGATGTGCCAATTTTCAAGTACTATTAATATTCTGTACCTTACTATTTTATCACTTTAATGAAAACAGCTTCATTATTATATGGAATAAATGGTACCCATGTAGTACACCATTGAATTCTTTTGTTCGAGGACATACTAAAATTATAGCAAAAGAACAAACCAAAAAAAAACCAAACTTGCAAGCCTTTAAAGCACAGATTTATAGAAAAAGTGATCATATCCTGATTAAGTATTAAAAACATTCATAATATTGCACAGAATTAGAACAACTGACTCCCTACTGTATGTAAGGCAGTATTTTAGGCCCAGAGAAACCCAAGCAAGCATGATGAAAAATGTCCCTCATGAGCTTATATTCCAATCTGAAACTGAAAATAACAGAAATCGCAGCCATTGTGGTGAATGTTGCTACAATGCGAGAAAAAGAGCTGGCAGGCTGAACTCAGATGTGTAGGCTCACTTGCTGTTTTAAGCAGTTATTAACATTGAAACTGCTTGTTCCCAGTGACTTTAAAGAGAGTTGTGCTTCTGTCCTGTTCCCACCATCCACTGGCCACTTCATCACAGCCTGCCACATGGTCAGCATGCATCAGTATCTTTACCCTTCACTGTCTGAACTCCTCAGCAGACAAACTGGGCAATGACTGTTTCTTGGGTTTGCAAAGCCACTCTCCACGCTGCTACAGTGAATTCCTCAGCTCTTTCTCCTACAGTAGATCAGGACCTGGGCTCCCAGAAGACCATGTGGGAACTAGGCATTCTTCCTGGCTCAGTGCTGAGGGCAGCACTCTGGAAACAGGTGCAAAGGCACCTCTCAATTCCATTTAAATGCATTTCAGGAGCATTTATCAAATTCTTCCTCTATTCTGGAGATTATATTATGACAAAATTCTTTATATACGGTTACCATATATCAGTATTACCCATGTTCTGCCCGTTAAATTCACTTGGGTTTTCATTCAGGAAAGGTATAAACAATAGAGACAGAGAGAAGCACAGAATCTTGATTCGGAAATGTGTGACTAGCCCTGGCTGGTGTAGCTCAGTGGACTGAGTGCTGGCTGTGAACCAAAGGGTCACCAGTTAGATTCCTAGTCAGGGCACATGCCTGGGTTGTGGGCCAGGTCCCCAGTATGGAGCGTGCAAGAGGCAACCACACATTGATATTTTTCTCTCTCTCTTTCTCCTTCTCTTCCCCTCTCTCTAAAAATGAATAAATTTAAAAAAAATGTGTGACAAACGCTCCCAAACATCCTTCCTGGTTTTGAAGTTCCAAGGACCTTCCTAAGCAAAGTCCTTCAGGATGCAAAAGTAGACCCCTAGCACCAAGCACTGCACCATTTGTTTAACTGCCGACATATATTTAAGACAAATGCCCAAGCGTGAGCATTTGCTCTCCACTAACCTGATTTATTCATCTTCACTCTAGGCTAATATTCCTCAGACCACCAGCTTCAAAAAATCAGCCAAGGGGTTCACTAAAAGGCAGAGGGGTTCCAAGGCCCAGCTATGACCAAATGAACCCTAGTTTCTGGGGGTGGGTCAGGTTGAACCAGCAGTTTCAGGTGACACTTACTCAGATTACAGCTGCAGGACCTCTGAGAGAGGGACCACAGTTCCCTATTTTCCATATTACAAGAAACAGCGATAAAAACAAGCAAAATACTCCACACCTAACCTCCTAGCTTCCATATAGATTAATATTGGAGCAAAAATAAGTTTGATGGGAGAAAGATTTATTAAAATAGAATCACTTTTGATAATTAACAAAATTTGATGAGCAGCTAAAACTCACATAAAAATAGAGAGATTTATGTTCATATTGAATATATTTTTATAATCATCCCTATTGTAAATACTGCTTTATAAACACATTTTAAGCTTGGAGTTTTTAAACACACTTCTTTAAAAAAAAAAAAGGTTACCTCAGCTGGTGGAGTACTTTTATTAATGTTTTCCACCAATAGATAGCTGAATCTTTACTATGTTTCATGTCAACCAACTCTTTATAATTCTTAACTGAAATAACTAAAAGTGAAAGACTTAACCTTGAGAGAAACATTTATCTTACAGGAGACAGATTTTACATACATTGACTTTATTTAGATTTTTGAAATCATATTCCACACGACATGATCACCATAAATCTGAGAAAATATGATTCAACTCACCTACGTAGACAAAAAGGACAGACTGGCAAAAAGGCTTCCCACAGTTTGACCTTAATCTCCCTTTTCAATCTTATCTCCCTTTACTTCCCACACAACCTTCTTCTCCAGGCCATTTGTCTATTCATCACTGGCTCCTAAATAGAAGCACTTCCTACCCCTGAGCCTTTGGAAGCAACATTTCTTCTGCATAAAACATGCTCTGACCTATTCTCTTGCTTAGATAAAACCAAAAAGCCCTCTGAGGGCCAATACAAACAACTCTTTCATCTCCCTAATTTCAATACCTAGACCTCTGTTCTTCCACTGTGTGTCGTTGTCCACCTTGCACTGGTAGAGATCTATCTGCTCAGGTGTTTAAGTCTTATTTTCCTCACTAAATCATGAGCTCCTTATAATCAAGGAATCTCCCAAAGCATTTAGAACCTTGCTTCACACATCAGAGTGAATACTTGAAAACTTGATGCTGACATTTTAAAAGATTTACTACAGGTAGGGGAAGGGTTGTGAGGGGGATTGAGTGAAAGTATTCAAAATGTACATATTCCAATTATAAGATAAATAATTCCTGGTAATATAACATATAACATGATGACTACAGTTAACAATACTGTATTCTATATTTGAAAGTTTCTAAAGAGGTAGGTCTTAAAATTCTCAACACAAAGAAAAAAGATTTAAGTGTATGAGGTGATGGATGTTAACTAATCTTAATGTGGCAATCATTTTGCAACATATAAATATGAGGTCTGTCCAGAAAAAGTACAGCCATTGTTTTTTTCCCCCTTTTTCTTTATTGTTGTTTAAGTATAGCTGTCTCCATTTTCACCCTACCTTGGCCCTCCTCCCCCACCTATCCCCACCTCCTACCCTCGAACCTACCCCCTTTGGCTTTGTCCATGTGTCCTTTATACATGTTCCTTGATGGACCTTCCCCCATTTTCCCCTATTATCCCTCTCCTCGCTCCCCTTTGGCAGCCATTGTTAATATAACAAGAATGGTTTGCAGAACATCAACATCACCTGGCAGCCAAGGAGAGTGGACTGGAATGCACATGTGTGGACAATGATGACTTCATGGTAAGAGTCAGCGGGAGCAGTAGAAGCTGGTGAGTATGCATACTGTGTGGTCATTGCATTCAAAATGACGGAGCAAATAGAGCAACAAATTTGCATCAGATTTTGTGTTAAGCTTGAACACAAGCCTGTGGAAACTATTTGGATAATTCAGAAGGCCTCAGCTATGGGCAACTGGTGATTGGCAGCTTCATCATGACAATGTGCCAGCTCATGTATCATATGTTGTGCAGAGGTTTGTTTTTTTGGCAAAACATCAAATCACCCAGGTGACTCAACCCTCCTACATCCCAGATTTGGCACCCTGAGACTTCCGGCTGGCTTTTCCCAAAACTAAAATCACCTTTGAAAGGGAAGAGATTTCAGACCATCAGTGAGATTCAGGAAAATACAATGGGGCAGCTGATGGCAATTGGAAGAACTGTGTGAGGTCTCAAGGTGCCTACTTTGAAGGGGACTGGGGTGTGGCATTGTCCTATGTACAATGTTACTTGTAACTTGTATCTTCTTCAATAAATGTCTCTATTTTTCATAGTACATGGCTGGATAACTTCTGGACAGACCACAAAGATCAAATCATTATTCTGTATACCTTAAACATATACAAAATTCTATGTCAATTATATAAGAGCACTCAAAAAACTCAGAATTATCTTCCAGAGGGTAGACCCCTTATAGTACAGGTTTCCCCTGCTAGGTGAGTGTTCTAGGAACCCATCTGTACCAGCTGGTGTTGTTGTGAGAGGCTGTATTCAGCTTCAGTGAATGTTTGAAGATTCTGTCAACTACATTTGCCCATTTCATGACGGGTGATTTATGTATGAATGCAGCAGCCCACACGGTGCTGAGTGTTAAGCAGTTTTTGACCGAAAACAGCATGACCCCTGTGCCCCACCCGCCCTATTCACCTGATCTCACTCCAAGTGACTTTTTTTTTGTTGTTTCCCAAATGAAAAAAGTCCTCAAATGGGAAACATTTTGCTAGTGTGGAATAGCTGAAACAAAAAATGGCAGAAGCATGGAAAGGCACCAAGATGCAAGTTCAAAAACTGTTCTGAGCAAAGGAAAAAGCTTCTTGACATGTGTATTGTGTCAAATGAGAGTACTTGGAAGGTGACTGAAATTTAAACATATAAGAATAAACACACAATTTTTTATAAATAAATTCCAGTTTTGGGGGGTTCCCCTTCATATTTTAATGAAACTGGAAAAAAGAAAGAATAGCTTTTAAAAATCAAATAAATAAAATTCAAATACATAAAAATTTTCCTTAAACCAATCTCCAACATTATGGAAAGCAGTATGGAGATACCTCAAAAAATTAAAAATGGATCTGCCTTTTGACACAGTGATCTTACTTCTGGCAATATATCTGAAGGAACACAAAACACTGATTCAAAAGAACATAAGCACTTGTATGTTCATTGCAGCATTGTTTATAGTTGCCATGATAAAGAAGCAGCCCAAGGGTCCATCAATAGATGAGTAGATAATAGAACTATGGGATATTTACGCAATGGAATACTACTCTACCAGAAAAAAGGAAGAAAATTTTACCCTTTGTGACTGTACGGATGGACCTGGAGAAATTATGCTAAGTGAAATAAGCCAGCCAGAGAAAGACAAGTACCATATGATTTCACACATGTATGGAATCTAATGAACAAACTGAACTAACAAGGAAAATGGGGACAGACTCACAGATGGAGAGCAGGATGACAGCTAGTGGTCAGATGCGCGGAGGTTAGGGGGTGGAGGAATTGAGCAAAAAGGAAAAAGGACTCAGGGACATAGACAACAGTGTGGTGATTGCAGCTGGAGGGGGCATAAGGGAACTAAATGGTAATGGAAAAAATGCAATAAAGATTAAATTAAAAAATTTACTTAAAGACCCAATAATAAATTGTTCAAGTATGCTATAGGCTTTAGCCCTTAATTTGAGTTGCTAACATCTTTCATTTACAATCCGGCTGAGAACCATATATAGGTTCATATAATTCATAGATGTCAACAAGGTAGTTGATAGAATGTTAGTGACTAGGTGAGTATTGGAGGTAAAAGAAGTTCAGTTAGGAGAATCACAGGCTGTTACAGCTAGAGTTGACTTCAATTGTGTTCAAATATTCAATTTTTGAAAAAGAGTTAGAATAACAGTTACTATTAAGAAAAATTAGCCCTGGCTAGTGTGGATCAGTGGATTGAGTGCCAGCCTGTGAACCAAAGGGTCAAGGGTCACTGGTTTGATTCCCAGTCAGGGCACATACCTGGGTTTCAGGCCCAGTCCCCAGTAGGGGGCACATGAGAGGCAACCACACATTGATATTTCTCTCCCTCTCCCCCTCCTTCCCTTCTCCTCTCTCTAAAAAATAAAGAAATAAAATATTTTAAAAAAAAGAAAAAGAAAAATTGCACAAAAATGTAAAAGTACTTCACTATCTACCCTTAACTCTAAGTAGTAATGAGACTTTTGCTGTGTTGAGTAGGAAAAATTTTCCCTTCTCCCATTCTAGCTTCTTTGGATAGTCTAATAATTAAACTGACAGACAACAATACAAAGGCCAACAGAACACTAACAGGATTTGTTTCACTCCCAAGAAAAAGAAAGTAAAATATCTTAAATCTCACTTGATTTCAAAACATCAAGTCAAATAACTAATTGACTGCTACTAAAGAATGAAAGAACTAACTAAATAAATAAGTTGATATACAACAGATTAATAGGAGAAAACAAATTTAACTACTTACGTACGGGAACCCCACAAAGACATGAGACTCAAAAGCAATCCGTCAACTGAGGCTTACAATACCACACTGAGCTAAGGAAAAGGGGGTAGGGAATTGGGTTTCAAAAGGGAGGGAGGCAATTTCACAGGAAAGTGAGAGGAGCAAAGGTTTGGTGAACAAATGTTTGCCGTGCCACGCAGATAAATCTCTGGTAATAGCTCTTTCAGGTACAGGCCCCTATCTAAATTCTTTTTGACAGTTATGAGAGAAGGCAAAAAATGCTTTTCCTGAATCTGCTGGGTCTTAATTGCCTTCATCTCAAAAATTATCCATATGCCAAAGTAACACATTTTGGACATATTCTACTCCCCCTCGGCTGCTATCTACAGTACCTCCTTCGGTAAAAGGGTACATACATGTGCAATGGCATACGGTCCTCAGAGTGTCAAGTCTACTTCCCATCCCTCAAAGGTAACCAGGAAATCTCGACATTATCTGAACTAGAAATAACTGAAAGGCAAGCAGGAAAGAGTAAAAACATAAAATGTAATTACTTCTAACATATACGCATCCACATGGCATAAAGTAGCATGGCGGTGTCACCCGAGCTTTTAAAACTATATGTTACCTTGTTTTTATCTCCCCACATGTCTGGATGATTGAAAATTACTTTAGGAAACAATTTTTAATTTTATTGCCGGTTTTTCTTTCTTTCCTTCCCCTTCTCCCCCACCTTTTTCCTTTCCTCTTACACATGCTCTCTCACTCCCTCCCTCCCCCTCTCTCCCCCATCTCCTTCTTTCCCTCTCTCTCCCCTAAAATACTGAATCTCACATTGTTCAGATAAGGACTATGTCATCCTGTGGCAAAACATGGCAGAACCAGAGGGATACTTTGCCCTTTCAAAGAATTTGTAGGAATCTTCTAAAAACTAAGAAGAACCACAGGTGAGTGTTTTACAATGTATGAAATAAACTGGAACTTCAATTTTATTCTTAATTGAACATTAAATAGTAAGTTTTATGGTAAAACATAGTGATCTCTATGTTTACCAATTAATAAAATATTGTATTACAAAAAGGGCATTTATATCTTAATTCAAACTAATTTCTCAAATAAAACATTTTTTCTGATGAGATAGTAATTTTTGCCATAGTCAACTGTTTTTTAATCTACTGCATACTTATGCTTTTCTTGATAGTTATTTCTATTTCAGTAATCAATTTTTTACTCACTAATACAGTATCTCTATAAATAAATTTTTCTTTCAATTCCTCAGTTTGTATATTCCTCTTCAAAATATTTTGCAACCAAAAGTTAAGTAGTAAAGAAGACTGAGTGTGTGAATTTATAAAAGTCAGAATATAATTCTTTTGTATCCACTGTATACTGTGTAAAAATATCTGCTTAATATTTCTAATTACACAAGATACACAAATTAATTACTAAGACACACAAAGTATCTTCCTAAAAGACTACGAGTGTGGTGTATCTTAGTTTTAACTAATAAGTACACAGAAGGTCCATTTGGTTCTGATTTACTTGTTTCATTGCATTTATGATTGAGTCTTTTCAATTCACTTTCTCACAGAGGAGAAAACTTTCATTTTAATCAATGCCATTCCACTCCATGATAGAACATGCCCTAGGGGAGCCCTTAGGGCATGAAAAGAGTGCTGTGGGACTGTGTCAGGAAACCAGACTCAGAACGTCAGTGGCACAGACTTCAGAGTCCACGTCTTGTAAGACTAGAGTTTGTAATGGCCTTACAGAGTCCCCCAGCCACTTGTAAATGACATATCAGCATTAAATTGAGCATGACACTTTTTGAAAGAGGGAATTACACAGCAGATATACAGCTGCTAAAAATTATGGGCACTTTACAGGGTAAAGTCTGATTTTTAATAATGATCTGAAAGAATGACTTTAAGTTACAGCAATTAGTAAGAGTTTAAGGTACAATGCTTTCCAATTAGACTTGTGCACATGGCAGAAGAGCCCAATGGCCCAAGACCTGGGTCTTCTAATGTGTCGTTGTGAGCCTGCACAGGTTCATAATGGGCAGGAACCTGAAACTGCCTCTCATCCAATTTGCATAGATGTAAAATGATATAAATCAATTATTGTACTTTTTGTTGAACATATCAATTCATGACCATAAACAAAAATGAGGCAATCTTTTGTCTGCTCCGGTTTTGCTAATACAGAGACCAGAGAAAGAAAATGAACAAATAAAAACCTGTTACTTAATTTCATTAACAATTTCATTTTGTTCTTCAAAACAAATATCATTCCCATTATGTAGATGAGGAAATTGATACACAAACCTTATTTATGGATTAATAAAGGAAAAAGAGGGGTAACAGCCAACTGTGGTAACTTTCAATGATAGAATACCTAAATTAAGGCCAAATATGTACCAGCTGATAGAGCAACTCTTCCATACTTTAAATGTTAGGATACCCAAAGTTGCTGGGGAATAAATCAGTGATGGATATAAAAGTTTGAGAGATATGCATGCAGAGAGAGGAATGAGGAGAAAATATCAACTGAGGAGAAAGGTAAACCGGCCCAGAGGAGAGTTGTAGACTTGTAGCCTAATGGAGAGCAGTTTTCTTCACAGGAAATGAAAAATTAATTTGGTATGATGTCTGGTAGTATCTTTAAAGAAAAGACAAAACCTTGGATTTGATCCACCAAGAATAATTATAATGGATGGAATTTCCTTTTAGAAAAGTAATGTGTTTTATAATGATCAGAAGGCAAAAAAAAAAAAAAAAAAAAAAGAATGCTTAAAAATAATCCAGTTTCATGATATTCTGAGTTCCTGAGAGCAGAAACATGACCAGGTAAGGGGCGGTGGTGTAATCTAGACACAGATAGATTAAGGCCACTGTGACAGCTGGGGCCATAGAAAAGCATGGTTCCAAGAGGTGTTGTCAAGGGAGATTGAGGAGGACTTGGTGGCTGATAATTTCCCATTTGGGAAATAAAGGAGAAAAGAACACTGCAAATGACTTCTGCTGTCTATTGCTGAGGAGCCTGGTAAGTACTGGCAGTGTAATGACAGGAAAAGTGGAGAAGGAGAAAGAGATACATTTAGTTACGATGCAAAATTTTAGATGTTAATGGCATACTGAAGATGAACAGTAGGCTGCAAAGAAGGCAGAGATTGAAGTGAAGATGTAGATCTGAGCACCACTGTTTGTGGGAATGGTTGAAATCATCCTAAATGATAAGATTTCCAAGAAAATATGGATATAGAGAGACCCAGAACGGACTTTGAAGACAGTCAAAGGGTGGGAGGAAAAAGAGTAGTCAATAACAGTAAATAAAGATGTAAGAGAACCAAAAGGAAATTGCAGTGATTTGTTGTTAATAATCTCTGGAGGATGACGCTCTTCCACAGTATATAGAACTACAATTGACCCCACATAGCACTGACCAGCCTATCGGCAACAATTAGACTGTACCACACCAGAATGACAAAGAGCCGTTCAAACAAGAAAGTGATGAACCTGCTAAGCCCAAGATGTTTGGCTGCTATGACACACACACACAGTTGGCAGGGCACCTTACTTAACGAATAGAAAGGGGTTGGCCAGGTGGAGGAAAGGACACGGCAGACACGGCGTAGTTTGTAAGTGTGGGCACTGGGCACTGGGTGCAAGCCACTAAAGCACGTTAAAGAGCAGAGAGGGGCTCGTGGGCAAGCTCCAGTGACTGGTCCACTCAAAGAGCCTACACAAGTGTCAAGGCCTCTGCGCCCTAACAGGGCCATCCCTAGTTTGTTTCCAAGTAGCATTCCAATGAACATTGAAATAATAGGTATCATAAGTAATTTTTTTTCTGTGTACACCTCACCTTATGGTTTAGAACAAGCAAATTTTACAATCCTCTTTGGCAACTCACAAGGATTACATTTTAAGGAACATGAAACAGAGAAAGAGCTCTTGTAACTATCCAACCTAAACCAGCCTTCCTAATAGTTGTGTTATTTTCTAAAAGTATTAAAAATCTATGCACAGCCTAGGGGAATGCTAAACAGGACACAATAATGCTGCTTTTACTATTTTTAAATCTTCATGGGGAACTCTGGTCTGATTAAAACACATTTGAGCTGGTAACTGATGTATTTTTCTTTTCTAAGAGACATGGGTTTTTCTAGATTAATTGTACTTAGCATCTAGAGGTTAGAATGGATCACCAGTATATCTTCATAAGGCAAACTACTGCAAGGTATTTGGGGCTTCCTATACTGTACACAGCTAAGATGCCTCAGGATGAAATACTGTAGAGGAGACTGCATATACAGTTGGCCCTCCACCATCCATGGGTTCCGCCAACCGCTGGGTCAAAAATATTAGGAATAAAATTGTTACGTTGTTGCTGCCATGTACTACTGGTAAAATCTACAATGACGTGTCTATGCTGAACATGCACACTTTTTCCCTTGTCATTATTCCCTAAAGAGTACAGTACAGTATACAACTGTTTCCATAGCATTTGCATTGTATTCGGTACTATAAATGCTCTCAAGATGATTTAAAGTACACAGGAGGATGTGGGTAGGTTAGACGCACACCATTCTATCTACGGGACTTTGGCATCTGCAGATGTTGGTGTCTGTGCAGTCCTGGAACCAAGCCCCTGCGGACTTCAACACGTGACTGAGTTTGTTTATATTCTGTAGGACTTAACATTTAGGGAGTTTCTTTTTAGAAAAAATGAATGAGACCCCAGTAGCAAGTTGCCTTTTTTAACTCTGAAATGCATGACTATAAAGCAAATTCAAATCTACAAAATTAAAATAAAATCCCAAACCCTAGATTATTAATCACATCTACATTAAAGAAAGAACAAGAGCCCTTCTTAGCCTCTGTTTTACAGCGCGATCTAGGTAAAATGTGAACACCGAGTGCTGCTTCAAGAAACCCAGTGTTTCCATCGAGGAACTTTTATCTACAACACGCTTTCTGCCTTCTCTTTGTTAAACTTATTTAAAACCATTTATCAAGCCAATTTGCAAAGCTAGCTTAGTTACCAACCAGCTCTTACTTTTTTTATAATACCTTATGAAATACAGCTCACTTTATAAGAGTTTATATAAAATTAACCGTAAGTTATTAAACTAATTTACTATTGCATATTTTCCATATTTGCATCCTAAATTTACAGACTACTAAAACTTATATTCAATTAATTCACATTTATATAAAAGTGGAAATAATGCATATGATGTTCAGTAAGAAGAAAACAAATGCCTCTTCAACTTTATAAGTGATAAGCACAAAATAAAAATAAAATTACATTGGAACCTACTGTAGCCTCTCGGTTCATGCCTTAGAAATATAAAAGTATTTGGAGAAATTTAATGAAAAGTTTGCAGCACAATTAAATGTAAAATAAGTTTCAACATGCATTTCTTCTGCCAATTGGCATACATAATAGAAAAATGGTAGAGAATAGGTTAAACAGTCTGAAAGGATTTTAACCTTAAATTTGACAGAAGTTAAATGGCTGTGACATTGGGTTCTTCTGTTTTATTCCAGCTAGTAATCCACCCTCAAAGTTCCTGTCAGGTAAATGACCTTGTATTTCATTAACTGATAATTAAATGGATTTATTCCACTAACGGTTTTAATTAAAATGCTAGAAATATTGATTACCCCTCTCATCCTTATTCCCCCAGATGAAAAAAAGGTTTTAGGAATGTTTATTTAGAGAAGACAGAGAATTAAATTAGATTGAATCTCTATGAGACCCGAAGACTGGTTCTTTCATTTCTGCTGCTCAAGCAGAAAAAGGTTTCAATTTTTTGATGTTTGATTAATTATTTTGAAATCCATTTATGCTTACCTTGGTGTTTAATTAAAAATGTCATTTTTAGCATAATTAAATTGGCTATCTGTGGAAGACTAACTTCAAACTTATATGTTAAAAATGCAATGCCTTTTTTTGGTAAAAGAAACTTTTTAGTTA
Organism: Glossophaga mutica; assembly: GCA_039655065.1. Classification (NCBI taxonomy): domain Eukaryota; kingdom Metazoa; phylum Chordata; class Mammalia; order Chiroptera; family Phyllostomidae; genus Glossophaga; species Glossophaga mutica. The sequence continues at coordinate 83,817,307 of CM077303.1, read as the reverse complement.
TTTGCTTTTTCAGTAGAGCTATCGCTTCATGAATGGAAAACTAAGGAGAGCTGGAGCTTAATTGAATTTCCTACATTTGAATATTAGGCCACATATGCTTATGACTAGTCTAGGTTTACTTGGCTGTGCTCCTTAATACATTAGTGATTCATTCATTCTAACAAATACAGACTATGCTCTTCCAAATGTGTTGGATTTCATAGTGTTTACACTGACAAAATGTACCTCATAAAAGCTGTCTTCAGCATGCCTGGGTGCTTTTCTACAGCACTGATTCAAGTAAGTTAAGATACAGTTTCTACTGTCAGTTCTGTCAAAGCACATCCAGGCAATTGGAAACCATTTTTGCTGAACATCAGACCTGATAATGACAGAGTGAAAAGTGAAATAAACAGGAAAGGAAGACCCAGTCCTTCTTGCTTAAGGCTCTTGACCAAAAAGGAATGCACTCATATACACTACTCAAAAAGGTAATTCTAAAACTGATCACCATTATTATTCATGAAATAGTGCTAAAAAAAAGCCCCCAATTTCTACATAGGCAAACAGTAATTCATAAGAAAACCATAACCTGAGAGGTAGCTAATAGATACCAAATCTTATTCAAGAATGAGACATTTTGGTGTAGCTTTTAATCCAAATCACCTCAAATCAACATATTTTTTGAAATGACTGCCTTTAAAACAACTCCTTCTAAACTCTTCTCTTGCTAAGTTTGGCACTTAATGTATAGTCAAATGACTAAAGTCACACAAATGAGAATACACAAAATTCTCATGCTCGTGACTACTGACTCTGCAAAAACTGATGTTTTTATTTGCATTATTTTAAATGGAAAGTAATAAAGAGAGAAACACCATTCTAAAACTCTACAGAAATTCCTCTTTTGGTGCACTTCCATACATCACAATTTGGGTGTTTTATTTACCGGTATTTACTTATTTCTATAGCTTAAAGGTATACCTTTTCAAGGAACATTTACACACGTAGTCTGCTGATGGAGAAAGGCAACTAAAAAAGTCATAGAGATAATATGATTCTTTGAATTCTTCAATTAATCCCAGAAGGGCTTTTGAATACATTTGTGCTCTGAATAAAAAGCGTATTTCATAGAGCTGGGCAGGGTGAATTCAAGGTGGTACAACACTCCATAGACATGAAGTTCTGAGCTTTAATGCTAAAAAGAATAGTACTTTTTAGCACTCATATTCCTAAATTACACTAGTTGTGCCAACATCTGTTGGCTAGATTTTAGTAGTCTAGTTTCAACTGTGGATTTTCTCAAAGATCATTATAAATCATTGATACATTTTCATCCTGTCTTATAATTGGAAGAAAATCTTGGCTGAAGCTTTTATCAGACAGCTGCATTCAAAAAATGAAGGTACCACTTAAAGTCTACTCAAACTTCCTAGGCTAGAGGTAAGGAAAATGGGCAGTACATTTTTATTGGCAAAAAGGGGATTAGAAAAAGTAAAAGTGAGAATTTCAAGAGCCCGGTTTTGTTTTATTTTTACTAGTAAAAGGAAACATATTTGGTCACATACCTCAGTTTTCTCATCTAGAAAAATGGGATAATGGGTAAGGAAAAGGATCATTCCTTTCTGAAAGCACTGGCATCTATAAAAGTAAAGACTGATAAACACCATTTGCAAAATGGTATTTGTATCAGCGGTTCAAATTTGCATAGAAGAACAAAGACACAGATAAGGGAAGTTGGACTGAACGACTCTACTTGAAAAATGTCACATTTCGTTTTCATAATAATAGAAGCAGGGCTTTTTGTAATACCTACCATTTCTGGAACTTAAACAACAGCCACTTGTCCAGATTACTGGTAGTCCCAGCACACACTTTCTTGACTCTTACGTTGGGACACAGTGAGTTGGTATGCCCTTAGACACATATGGAAATATTTTCAGGTTACCAATATAGTTTTAGTGCTTTCCCATGAACTTTAAGAAACTAGCCAAGATGAGTAACTTTATTTTTATCACTGATAAATGACACATTTTAACCTGTCTACATACAAAAGCAGTGCTGTTAACAATTGCAACTTTCTTCGAGTATGCTATGAATCACTGTATTCCTTTTCCCTTTTTTCATGCACCATTGCCACTACCTTACCTTCAGCGGTTTTGCTAGATTTCAACGAAGATGGAACTAGAGGGCACACATTACAATTTTACGTCAGTTCACGAAGGGGAGAGAAGAAAGACATATGAAGCCAGGATGACACTCGCTGAAGGTTCCCTGGGGAAGACAACACATGTTTTTGCCTCTCACCTGCTAGGCATGCTAAATCAGTGCAGTGATAAGCTAATTTATGAAATATATTTCATTAAAACCTGGACATTGTCACTATCGCTAGTACAGCTATTGGAATTTAAGAAGTAATGGCAGCCTAATTTTTAAAATGTAGAAGACTTGAATTTTTGTGGTAGATCTTGTACACAGCTGCAGATTTCTGAAATAATTCTTATGCAGTTGCTTGCCCTAAACTCAGAATCTCTGTGTCTCTGAAACTTATCATATTAGTGTTGAATACCATTACTTTTCAATAAAATATCACCGTGATTGAGTCTGGGGAAATCCAAATATATGTGAATATATCTAGCATATAATATTATGTGTTCTCAGATGTGCAATTGCCATTTAGTTCTTCAAATGAGCCTTTACAACACTTTAAAACTCCAATGTCCAATCTTGGCTTTTTTCCTGTTTTTTTCAAGGCCTAACCTTGACCCATTTTCCTTCAGAACTATGACTTTAACAAGGCTTTTAGGCAGAAGAGTGGGTCTAGAAATGACATGGATGAGTCCAGAGGTACATGCTTCAGGGTTTCTGCTTGAGCACCATTAAAATACCACACCATCATAGTAGTCCCTTAAACCAATCCTGTGTCGTTAGCAAGAGAGCAGATAGTTTTTTGTATAATCAATGCCTTCTCCAAGGAGAGGTAAATTAAATGTGGATCAAATTAAAAGCATCTAAGCATAAAATTGGAGTCAAAACAAGAATTTCCTATTAAAAAGCACTCTTCAGCCTTGTGTGATAGTTTTTGAAGACTCCTACTCCCTGCCCATGCTTTGATTCTGCTGCCAGGTTCCCAAGAATTGCGTTTAAACAGTCTGCCTCCTTTACCATCCTCCTGCTCCTCTTGCCAGACTGACTTGAATTCAACACAGCTCTGCTTGAGGCACGGGAGCTCACCCACAAAGGACTGCACACATCTGTCACCCACACTAAGCAGCACCATCGAGAACGTACGAGGTAGGAGGAGGCCAGTTACAAAAGAGATCATCTGTTTTCTCACAAATATATTGGCAATCAGCAATGATGGGAAAGGAAATTCAGTAAATATTACTAATAGTTTGATGGCATCTATATAAAATATTCAGGGTTGAAAATTTCCTCATGCTACCTTGCTCTTTGAAGTGAGCGCCTTGTAGGATGAAATACTTCCCTCTGACACTATGTATACAAATAAGTAATTGAGTTTTTATTTAATGACCTAATTTTCCTCTGCACAGAGGTAGGATTTAAGTAGCATCTAACCTTTCGAGATTAGGTCACGGTCAAAAGTAAATATTCCTTTCCTTTAGCTGGATAATAGCACCATCCCAAGCAATACACTGAAAAACGTTTTACAGTGAAGATGATAACAGAAGATTTAGGTTTGTCACAGAAAGAAATCCATAACTGAGAGGTGACTGGCTTGTAAACACACCTGTTAGTCTGTCAAAGACTACAAGAAATGTAGCATGGCAGCTTTTTAGGGGGAAAAAAAGGAGGCCTCTCTTGGGTAATCATATGAAGAACTTTGAGTTCTATGTGTAAGTAAGTAGGGAGATTAGATGAGGAGGCTAAAAATTACTATATATTTAGGTAAACATGAATGTTTCAGTATTTAAGAGTTGGTAAGTAGAGAGAATGGAGAAAAGGAAACAGAGACAGAAAGAAATAGACAAGCTGCAAGATAAAAAAAAAAATCTTGATCCCCAGAATGCAATAGCTAACTAAAGCAATCCAAGGCCTTGTTACATAGACCCTGTGCCATTTTATAGCACACTAGAAAAAAAAAATATTCAAGTACTTAAAACTCTTTTTACTTCCTAGGCCAGTGGAACTCTTAGCAACATCCTGGAAACAAAACCCCTTGGGCAGTATTTACAGAGAGATCAAATGAATGTCTCCAGACAGCACTCTGCCAGAGTCTCTTTGCTCTAAGGTCACCAGACAAAACCCAGCCAGGATGGAAACTACCGACAGCTCTCCTCTCTCATGCTGGCCTGGAAACACTGATAGGAGGGAGAAAGAATTGTCGTAGGAGGAACCACTTTTCTAGACATAATTTAACAGCCTTTGGAAGGTAGCAACTTGCCATCCCTACCACCTCTTCAAACTCCTAAAGTGCAATCTCAGCTCCATCCTGACTGAGATCTGTGTGGATGTTGGGCTGACAGTACCTCTGTATCTTTCTGCAACAAATAGATCGCCAAACTCAAATGATCACCAAACTCAAACGGGCCATTTAACGTTAAATGATCTGTTGGAAGGGGTCTATTCCAAGTAACGTTTCATCCTCAAGGATCTGCTACTGAGTGGCTTTTGTAAGTCAGTATTATTCACTCTGTGCGTGTGTATGTGCGCACATATAAAAAAAAAAACCTAATGTAGGATTCATTAACATTTCAGTAAATGTGTTCAGTAATATTTCAGTATTTCAATATTCCAGTAAATATATCTACGAGAAATATGAGAATGAGGCAAATAACCAGAGTCGGCATTATGAGTATATGTAAACTTACCAAGTGAACCCTAACTAAAAATGAAGAACCATGCCTTTTTCATTTCTATTTCAGATCACTTTGATCTGGGCAGAGAATCAAGACTAAGTATCAAGTTCATTATAGCTCAAATGTCCATTTATGTAAAGACATGTCTCTTGTCTTTATGTTTCCCCTTGATGACACATAGTTGGCATAAGGCAATATTGTAAACCTTTTTCAATAGCACAAGTGTTTGAAAAAAAGCACGTACGTGAATCAACAGGCAGAAAAAAAAGAGAGAAAGGAGAAAAGCAGGAGATAGGAAGAGAATGTAGGAAGAAAATAAAAAAGGAAAGACAGAAAAGAAGTGGGAGAGGCTGGCATGAAACACCTTTCTCAAGATAATATGCCTCCTTGAGATGGGTTTTTTACCATTGATTCCTACTTTCTACTTTTAGGGCTAAAAGATTTCAAACACTTGTTAGGACAACACAATGGTAAGAGAATCCCTTTCAAGAGATCTACAACATTAATCTTCCTTATTATATTTGTTTCACAAGAGCTATGTACTAAAATGTACATATTTGTTCTAGTTATACCAGTAAGTCTCAATTTATCCTCTTATATTGTCATGAAAATTTTTAATCCTAATTAAAAAACTCTAATACTATGTGAACTTTAATTGTATTGCCAATTTTCTCATCATATTGTATTCTCATGGTACAGTATTAACACTGATAGACTTTAACTGTGTTTCATGTATAAATTTATACACAGAGAGGCATATGCATCTTTTAATGGGATTTACCTGAGTAATGCTAATAGGCAGCCACACAAGTAAATCCTTGTGCCTCAAAATGAAAATATATCTCTACATATTCTCACATAAGGTTTCTTGAGGGTTCATTTAATGTTTGTAGGGGATTCATTTATATTTGTCACCAATTCTAATCATCTGAAGGTCACAGCATTTGAAGTATTTTTTAAATGTTCCTTTCTGTAGCGAATGAATGGAATAGACTGTGTTCAAATTTGTTACTTTCCTCAAAGCCCATTTAAAAACAAGATGCCTAATTTTAAGGACATTTCCCCTTATTTTATAAAATAAATCAACTTTGTGAAAGAAAAAAGTATATAGCTTCCAAGCATATTTAAGTTCAGAAGTTTTTCTATTGTCTGAAATAGAGAAGCAAGAAATTACATTAAAGTTTTAAACAGAAACAGAGTTTTCAGTCGATGTAGATAAAAATCTATTAGAGATAAAATTGTTTTGACCAAAACTGTATAAATACAATGCCACTGGCTGCAAGCCTATTACTGAATGCAAGTGGAAAATAAGAACAGCACTCCTGAAGGGGCATTGCTAAAGTGACACAAAATAAACACAACCATTTCAGTATAATTTTTCACATTAATTATGTTCTCTTATCATAGATGTATAACTAGCCAAGTATAACAACAATAACAAGATAGCACTGAAGTTATTTTGCAAACAGGAAAAAGCAAATAAAATAATACTGATATGCTAGTTATTAGATTACTAGCCTTTTATCTTGTGGAATAGCTTCCCTCAACAAAAAGACTATATTAATCATTTCTGTTCCTCCAAGTAAATGATATTGCATTTCTGGAAAAATAATGTTAACAGCCTTTTTCCTTAAAGATACCTTCATTTATTTGCTGATTTGCCATTTCCAAGTCTCCAACTACTAAGAACATTTTCAAAAACAACTTCTAGCATAAAAATGTTCCCCACATTATTTAATGGAAAACTTGAGCCCTATTATTTAAAATTTTGTCAAATATGTACCTTCAGATTACACCATTTTTAATACCCTCAAATAAACTATTCTTTACTCAAGTTTTAATTGTAACTTTCTTATTTCTCACTGAGCGGAAGTTGGGAACCGTACTGAATCTGACCGATTGCCATCAGCAGTCTTCAAGGCTTCTCCTCTAAAGGCCATTGTTTGTCCACTGATCTTAGAAAATAACCCCAAGGGTCAAGTCCAGTAGGCTTAATTAATATAATTCCTTCAGTTTTTCATCTAGAAGACAGAAAGAAGTTCTCTTTCTCTTTGTCTGAAAGGTCCCAGCTTTCTAAGTTTCTTGCATGTATTGTATATTATTGTATATACCACTTCTTCTATTTACATAATTTGTATTCTTCTCTTGCATTCAGATCAACCCTTCTGTACACGAGAATGCCAGACTTAATCAAGTGCACACCTGATTACTCATAACCGTCAGAGGGGACAGGGGCATAGTCTTTCTTATTAGACCCTAAAGATTATCTTTTTACATTTTATGTACGTGTACTTTATTTTTTAATATTTTAAATTATAGTTTATGTTCAATATTATTTTGTATTAATTTCACATGTACAGCATAGTTGTTAGACAATCATATATATTTACAGTGTCCCTTCTGATATTTCCAGTACACACCTGGTACTGTACATGGTTCTTACAATATTATTGACTATATTCCCTATGCTGTACTTTACATCTTCATGACTATTCTGTAACTACCAATCTGTACTTCTCAATCCCTTCACCATTTTCACCCAGTCCAGCAACCCTCCTCCCCTTTCAGGGAGTAGAAGATCAGTAATCTATTTCTCTTGCATCCCTACAAAAATGGTATTCACAAGGTTGCTTGAAAGAAATCTGAGGATTTTGTAGTTGGTACATTTAGTGCCAGTAGTTTATGAAAACACACCATCAAAACCTCTTAAAGAGAAATGGTAATCGTTAATGGTTGTTTACTGTTTCACACCTTTGTTTTTTTAATAATAATTTATTGATTATGCTATAACAGTTTTCCTTATTTTTCTCCTGTTGCCGCCCTCCACCCAGCACCCCCGACTCCCTCAGGTAATCCCCCCCTGATGTCCATGAATCATGTATATAAGTTCTGTGGCTGCTCCACTTCCTATACTGTACTTTACATCCCCATGACTATTCTGTAACTACCTATTTGTACTTCTTAATCTCATCTCATCACCCATTCCCCCATAGCCCTCTCCATCTGGCCACCATCAAAATGCTCTCCATATCCATGATTCTTTCTGTTTTTCTTTTTGCTTTGCTTATTTTTTAGATTCAATTGTTGATAGATATGTATTTATTACCATTTTATTTTTCATAGTTTTGATCTTCTTTTCCTTAAATAAGCCCCTTTAAAATTTCATATAATAATGGTTTGGTGATGATGAACTCCTTCAGATTTTTCTTGTCTGGGAAGCTCTTTATCTGGCCTTTGATTCTAAATGATAGCTTTGCTGAATAGAGCAATCTTGGCTATAGGTCCCTGCTTTTCATGACTTTGAATATTGCTTGCCACTCCCTTCCACCCTGCAAAGTTTCTTTTGAGAAATCAGCTGACAGTCTCATGGGAACTCCCCTGTAGGTAACTGCTTTTCTCTTTCCACTTGTAAGATTCTCTCTTTATCTTTAACCTCTGGCACTTTAATTATGATTTGTCTTGGAGTGGGCCTCTTTGCATCCACCTTGCTTGAGACTCTCTGTGCTTCCTGGACTGGCATGCCTACTTCATCGACCAAATTAGGGAAGTTTTCTTTCACTATTTTTTCAAATACATTTCCAATTTTTTGCTCTTTCTTTTCTCCTTCTAGCACCATAATGATGTGAATGTTGGAACATTTGAAGTTGTCCCAGAGGCTGTTTATACTATCCTCATTTTTTTAATTCTTTTTTCTTCTTCTTGTTGTGATTGGTTGTTTCCTTTGTCCTTATGTTCCAAATCTTTGATTTGATTCTCAGCTTTATTCATTCTACTGTTGTTTCCCTGTAAATTGTTCTTTATTTCAGTTAGTGTATCCTTCATTTCTGACTGGATCTTTTTTATGCTGTTGAGGTCCTCACTAACTTCCTTGAGCATCCTTACAACCAGTGTTTTGAACTCTGCACCTGATAGCTTGCTTATCTCCATTTCATTTAGCTCTTTTCCTGGAATTTTGATCTGTCTTTCATTTGGTCCATGTTTTTTCAGGCAGCCTCCCTGTGTTTGTTTCTATATATTATGTAGAACTGCTTTGACTCCCTGTCTTGGTAACATGGCTTAAGGTAGTAGGTGTCTTGTAGGGTCCAGTGGCACAGCCTCCCCTATCACTCAAGCTGAATACTTGAGGTGTACCCTTCTTGTGGACTGAGTACACGTTCCTTTTGTAGTTGAGCCTTGATTGCTGTTGGCAGGTTAATGGGAGGAATATACCCAGGCCAGTCAGCTGCAAGGACTGTCTGTGACCACTGATCACCAACCTCTGCCCTCTATGGAGGATCAACTGTGCAGGGACAGAGTGGTGGTGCTCCGACATGGTCTGTCGGAGCATAAGCACTGGGTGCATAAGCTCTGGGGTTTCCTGAGTGATGCAGGCCAAGGTCAGCCCCCACCTGTGTTTTGCCCAGGGCCACCTGCCTGAACTGTAAATCAGTCTGAGGTGGCTGCTACTTTTGCTGGGCTTGGAGATTCCCAGGCAAAGCCATGTTATGCATCTAGGCCAGCTGCTACTAGCACTGGGCCTGGGGCCACTTAACAAGAGGTATGGGGCCTGGGGGCTCACTGAATCCCACTGTTGCTAATTTGAAAGGATTTAGAAAGTTGTAAAGTATTAGCCAAGACGAGTCATTCATATGGAAAAGTCACTGTTAACACAGGTAAGTTGGGTGGGATAGAGCTTCAGGGGATCTTCAGGGTAGGGCAAACAGTGTTAAGCAGGTTGATAGAGTCTTAGATATGGCACATACCTGTTGGCTCTGTGATTCTGTTGGCGGAGAGTTCAGAAAAGGGATAATAGCCTTTGCCCACCTTTCCCTCAGGGAGAAAGCTGTCCCCCAGCTCTTGCCTTGATGCCAAACACTTCAGTTCCTACCTGTATGACCCTGGTGCCTTTCAAGTGAGTACCCTGGTGCAGGATCTCAAGGGAGTGAGTCTGATTAAGTCCATGTGTGAATTCTTTAAGAGGAACTCCTTGAGACTTCAGCAGTTTATTCCATTGACTCAATCCCCACTGGTTTTTGCAGCCAGAAGTTATGGGGACTTACATATTCCCAGCCGGGAACCTTGGGTTGATGGGGGCTGGTGTGGGGCTGGGACTCTCTCTTTGGAGATAGCCCTCCCAAATTTTTATCCACTACATGTGGATATGGGACCAGACCGTTCTGTATCTCTATCCCTCCTGCCAGTCTGGATGGATGTGGTTTCTTTAATTCCACATTTGTCAGACTTCCATTCAACTCAATTTCTGACTGTTAGTAATGGTCATTCTATAATTTAGCTGTAAATTTGATGTGGTTATGTAAGCAGGCAAGCCATGTTTACTTATACCCCTGTTTCACTTCTTCAGATTTTTGTTCATATATTTCAGTAAAAAGAGTACCATGCCATTACTACATAGATTCCCTAAGGTAGTATTACTGTATCATTGCTAAACCACATTCTTTGAAGTTCAGCATTCATAGGTTTAAAATCTTGGTGACTTTGGGGGGTAAAAGGATATTAAAGTATACTACAACAGGGAGGTCTGGCCAGATTGCTAGGGCAGCAGGAAGAAATCTCGACTCAGCACATAAGGCTGCTCCCATCAGAAGGGAAGGGTCAGAGGAAACCCATACTGTGTGGGTCCTGGACAGCTCCCACTCTCTCACCCTGAGAGCAGCACACAGATGCATGTCCAGAATCTTCCTTGGTTCCAAGGGCACAGGCAGCCCTGGATGCCAGGGGTGCAGTGGACTGAGCCTCTTACATGACTGGCTACAGTGGTCTGGCCATGCACCTTGGCTCAGGAGAGGGAGAAAGCTGTGGTGAGTTAATGTAAATGCTAGCCTCACAAGTGAGCTCTCCGGAGTGAGAGAGAAAGAGTCCAGAGCTGGGGAGATGGAGACCCATCCATGCAGCAGCCTTGGACTCCAAAAGGGTAGATAAGAAGGAGGGGATGTCTCTGGGCATGGATTTGGCTTTCAGTCTTTTTGGGAACAACAGGATTTCTGTGTTTTGCACAAGGGAATGGCTTAGAGTAGGGGAGCTCCCAGCTCCCCCAAATTGAGCACCTAGTTAATAAAAACCTTCTTCCTTCCCTGCCATTCTCTGTGTTATGGCTGTGTGTGGCAGCAGGCAGCCACATCCCATTGTGCCCTGTAACAATACCACTTCATTGCCTAAGATCTGAGGGTTTTCTGTAAGGGCTAATGTGAGCACAGGCAAGAAATAGTTGCCTCTATTCACAGTGTGAACCATATTGAATAACTGACTTATTTTAAGGATGATTAAAACAGATGTTTATGTTTGTATTTTATTTATGCAGATATTTATAAACTGTTACAAAAGAAAATTATTTCTTTTTACCTCCCTAGATTAGATATGAGGAAAATAAAGAAGAAACATTGAGGAGAAAACTGGAAAGTCAAGGACCCCGCAAAAGACAGAGAAAGGCTTGATTCTCCCTAAAGCCTAAATCAAAGCTCTGGAGTGATTTAAAAATGTTTTTTAAATGTTTTTTTTTAATGATTTAATATAGTGAGTTGAGATACATTACATTAGATATAATTAGACCTAGACAGGAAAGGTGGTTCTGAGAAGCTAATGAAATATCATTAAGGTTGAATATAAGAATGTTGATTAGGATAAAGCTAATCCTGATTAGGATAAACAAGATAGGAGCTAGAGATCTTATTTTTCCTCTTATTTATATATTTATTTTATGAGTTGAAGAAGAAGTGTGCTATCTTGCCATTACTGAAAAAATAAAGAATATTACCACTTTTACATTTCATTAATATATTCTATCATGACAATAATGTCTTCCCTTGTTTTTGGAAAAGACATTTGCCTTGAGATGTATCTGTCTTAAAGTGAAAGATACGAATAACCATTGAATTTACTTGCTGTATATTTTACCTTCACAGCAAAGTATGACAAGGGCCTGAACAGACTGGCTGCTCCTTCCCTCCCAAATCTCACCCCATACCATGGCCCTCCTGGTTCCCTCTGCTCCAGACTCCATGAGCATAATTACCAGTACTCTCTCAGCCAGCTAATATTTTCAGGTCCTCACCCCACGACCCCGACCTTACCTATTTCACCTATCTAATACCCAATGATTAGTTAGATCTCCATTCCATTTTGCTTTTGGATGAACACCTGCCCAACCTCCCTGACTAGATCAAATCAATTATAAGTTCTTCTAACATTCTGGACTTCTCTCTTATATTTTTCATAGGTGCAATTTTACCTTTATCTGTGTAAAAACATGATTACAGTCCTTTTCCCTCAAGCCTAATGAGGGGACAAATCCTACCTAATTTTGCTTACTCTCATCCCCCCAACCCGAAGTTTAGTGTGGCTCCTAGCACATGACACATGGTGAACATCTGTCAACTGAAAGAATAAATGAACAAGTGAATAACTTTCACTTTTTGTTGGGAACTGCCCTGCCTAGTTTCAGAAGCTGTAACCCCCCCATAGCTAAGGCTGAGTGAGCGACTTTGGGACCATAAGCCACTAAGGCTACAAAGCTTATCTCCTTGGCAGGAGCTCCACTTCTGCTCCTTTTACTTCATCCATAACTGGACCCCAATGCTTGACCGGTTAGCCAAGGACGGGTAAGATTCCCCAAGGACGGAACGACCTAAGCCAGGCACGATCACATGGAGGCCCCAAGGAAGGACTTGGGGGGCTACAGCAAAAGGGGTGATGGACCCTTGCCCCTCAGCTGTCCTGACATAGCCTGAGTCCTCATTCTGTCTGCAAGAAGCCTCATAACCTCTTGGCTGCCTTACTGCCCCTGCTTAACTTAAACCTGAGATAATGCCTTAAGCCTGAAACAATGCCAGTGGTGGGTGCCGCCCTATGCTGGAAAGGACAGGTTCCCTAGGGCGATCAGACCTAAGAAAGAATATGTAAAATCCTGTAAAACCTGCTTTGTTTAGAACACTCTCAATTAAATAAGGGTCCAAGCAAGAAATGAGTTTGTTCCTCAAAGTTTTATAGCTCTTTAGCTATCTAACCCTGACTCAAAATAGGCCCCCAGAGTTCTTTGTAAGTTATCTATTGTTTGATCCTTACTGCCTGACAATGATTAATGAGCTTTACCTGTATTCCTGTGCAAATTAAACCCCATAAAAGCCTGTCAGGGTAAGGGCACGGGGCGGGGGGGGGGGGGCGGTGAGGTTGGGGGGGCCTCTCCCCTTGAGAGAGTAGCCGTGCCATCCCTTTTCCTCCATAGGACTTGGTAATCCATGTGAATTTGTCTCATATCTCATCCATAACGCTGCGGACACTGAGGGCCAGTGTCTGCGTCAACTTTTCATTGAAATAACTGATATTATACAAACATAATTATTAGTTCTAGTCTTGAGATAGGTGAAAATAGCTGCATCATTCTCTCTATAAAAAATTTATGTACACTTAAACCTCTTCTCCAAGAGTAAATATCTCTCCTGAGTACGCCAATGATTAGCCACAAACCATTAGTCCATGTGCGCTCATGCAAACAACTTACATATTTCTGGATCACCTACAGTTCTTTCTTCAGGGCTGATGCATGACCTTAATATATTTTAACTGCTCCCTAGTAATAGTATTAAAATAATAGTATTTAAATATTACATGCATGTCAGTTATCCATGCTGATGATAGAGAACCAAAATAAATCCTACATACATGAAGCCATCTAGATTTTGAAATTTAGAAAGTGTTATTGCCATGTCAGGACCAAAATTCCCAATGAGGCACAGAAATTTGTAAGGCATTTCAAATTCTTTAATCGCTCCTTCCTCTCTACTTCCATAAGATATCGTTTATTACCTGATTCTAGGCATGTTTTTGGCTGGTTTTATCATTGTAACTATTATTCTGTCAATCTCTTTATCTATAATGACCTTAGGAGTGGGGACCTATTTCTGTTTATTGTACACCACACCCAACACATTACCTCACCAACAACCACTCACAGTGCTTTAGAACGAGATCGGGCCCGTTTGGGGTGGTATGGCCATAGACCCAAGCACAGTGTGTTAGCAGTTAAAAGCATTACACTTATACATGTTTTAAATAGAAGGGAGAAGAAAAAAATAAAGGGGGGGAAGGAGGGGAAAAAAAGAACATAGGTACAAAAAGTAGTTTTTCCACTGATGCTTGAATCAGGCCACTGGATAACTATTCTCAGTAGTTATTTCACAAAAACTCAACAATTTTTAAGGTTTCCTCACAATATTCGATCACTGACTGATTAGATTCTCATTTCTTCTGTTTCTCTCCCTCATTTATCTGGCTAAAATGCTAATAGTAAAATAGTCAGAATGTTAGAACCAGAAGAGAAAAATAAACTAAGCAGGGGCATATAAGGCAGAGTTAAACATATCGTCTATTAGGTCACAGGCTCTGTCACCCTCAAGTGCATCGCCGGTGTCAGAATGGAAGTTTTGTTAAAAGGGGGACATAGCCCCCAAAATTGGACGGGGGTGGTCAGAGAGGGGGTGCTTGTGCTGCATCTGCACGTATCTCCCTGGCAATGGGGACCACGGAGCAATTAAAGGGACTCAAAAAACAAACAAAAAAAAGGAGCCCATGGCTCCTCCTTTTGATTTCCCCTTCTTCCCAGCTGAGGACATCAGCAAAGGTAAGAGGGGAGGGGCGGAGGCTTGGGCAGGCCCTATGCCTCCAAATTTACAAGGCAGCTTGGACCTGTCAGCGCTGCGCCCCAACCAACCTCCCACGCACTGATCTGTCAGTGGTCGGCAGCAGGGGGCTGCCACCAGTCACCGGTGCAGGCCTGGGCGCAGAAGCAGGAAGAGGACAGGGCGCCACCAGTCAGAGGCCTGAGGGCACAGACTCCAAAAGATGCCTGAATGTAGACAGGGACTAGAGGCCAGCTAAGTCACCTACATTTATGATACTTTTGAGGGAAGAAAAGAGGTTTGTGGTGCAAGGTTGAACTGAGCTGGCAGAGGGTGACAGGGTGATTTTTCTTTGGGTGCCTTAGAGGACATGGGCTTTCAGGCAGAAACTTGACATTATTTCCAAAGACCACAGTGATAACAGCACTGTAAACATATTTTTGTTCTTGTGTTATTTTCAGTTCTTGAACCTGTGTAGTAGTTATAATGACAAATATTTAAATTACTTTCCACTGAACTCTCTTCCCAGTCAGTGAGCAACAGGACCTCCCCTACTAACTGGGTTCCATAACAGTTTGGGACAAGTGGATTTGACCATGCTTCTCATCTTCACCAGTCTTTATTTACCACGGCTCCAGAGACAGGTGCCCTTTTCTGTCTTTTCACTTATTCTCATCCAGTTCTGCTCCTAGCTCAGCATACCCACCAGACCTTTCCTCAGAAGTAGGAATGGGCTCATTTTTCCCCCTCCACTAATCGTAATGTGTACAAGAGAGACAGCCTGTCCCAAATCATGGTTCCTTCACCTTAATTTAAAAACTCATCCCTTGAGATTCATTCGGAATCTCTCAGTGTGGCTCATTAGCACTGGATTTTTTCCCTCATTCATTGGTTGAAGATTATGGCACCTACCTCAGGATCTTTCATTCCACCTCCATCCCCAGCTGCTCTGGACAAATCCAATGTACAGGTGGCTCTTCTCACATTTCAGTTCCTTGACTTCTTCAGTTCTGATAACCTAACCATTCTACAATGCACTCCCAAACCATATTCTTACCATATCTAGGATGCAAATGCAAACTCCCACGTCCCACTATCTGACCACAACCTCTCTGATTCTTCCAGCACTTGTTCTCTGTCTTTCCCCTCCCCGCCCCTCCCCTTCTTTTCCCTCCTCTCCCTTCACCTTCCCTCCCTCCCCTGATGTCCCCTTCCTTCCTTCCTTCCTCCCTCCCTCCCTCCCTTCCTTCCTTCCTTCCTTCCTTCCTTCCTTCCTTCCTTCCTTCCTTCCTCCTTTCCTTTCCTTCTCTCTCTCTCTCTCTCATTGTTAATACATTTACTCTTTCCAAATGTGAGTTGAATAATTTTAAAACCTGCCCATAGAGCAGCTCTCTTTTGTCCCCCTGTTCTTCCAACCTGATCTCAGAGGTCATTATACCAATTATTCCCTTGACACTATTTCCTGACTCTTGACTCAATTAAACATAGTCATATATATGTTACAAACAAATAAGACAAAATAAAAACAAAACAAAAAAATAAAATCTTCAAATAACATATCTCTTTTGCTATGATCTTGTTTTTCTCCTTCCCTTTGTAGTCAAATATCTTGTTAGAGTAGCCTATCATTTCTCTAACTCTTCACCCTTCACATTCTTAAGCCCATTACAGTCTGGCTTCTGTCCTCCTGAATTTCTCCCTCCTCTTCAAGTACCTGTGTCAATATACCACTCTTCACCAGATGTATCATGAAAAGCCAGCAGTTGCTATGTTCTCCCTCACTTCCCATCAGTTACCAAGTTATCCTGATGTATTACGATGTATGAGGCAGGATAGTAAGCAGCCAGGAAAATTCCTTGGCAAATAGAATGGGGAAATGGAGACAGACAGCTCATTCAAACTGGCCTCATCCAGCACCCTGACTCACCTGCCTCCTTCTCCCTTGCACAACCGCTCCTTTAAGCATGAAGCCCTCGAAACAATGAGGTTCCGATCAGCATCAGATAGTCTGAGGAACAAAGCCTTTGTTCTATTGACCAGAGAGACAGAGTTTCAGTCAAACTAGAGATAACATCTAGGTGATAACCTCAGTTGTGTTCCAGCTTCAGGCCCAGAAAAGCAGTAAAACCGAAGGAAGTGACACCCTGGCTGGCATTTAGGACCAGATGCAATGACCAGTGACTCCCTACTCTAGTGCCAACCAATCCATAGAGACCATGACCCTGACCTTATATGTTCATTTTTATGAATCACCATATTAAAAAACAAATCTGGAAAGCTTCCGAATATTCTATTGAGAACCTCCCCCAAGACCTCCTGTAAAATTTCTGCCTTTAGAAAACAGATAAAAACCTTGAAGACCAAGGACACAGTGTGCACTCTCTCTCTAAAGCATGCTCATGTCTTCTTTCTTCAGGCATGTATCTTTGCTTTCTTTCTCCTAAGCTCTAAGGGTCCCTACAAGACTTGAAACCAGAGGAGCAGTGGGCAGCAGCAGCTCATCCTGGCTAACCCGCCAAACCTGTCTCCAAGGGCCCCTCTTTTGCCTCTGTAAGTTGTTTCCTGAGTTGCTTGGCCCTGCTGGCTCACTGCTTCTGCCTCTG
This sequence comes from Glossophaga mutica, assembly GCA_039655065.1. Classification (NCBI taxonomy): domain Eukaryota; kingdom Metazoa; phylum Chordata; class Mammalia; order Chiroptera; family Phyllostomidae; genus Glossophaga; species Glossophaga mutica. The sequence continues at coordinate 83,800,294 of CM077303.1, read as the reverse complement.
TGACTTTCTTTCCACAAGGCCAAGGCAGCTCTCTGAGCAGCCCACTAGAATCTTCTCTCCAAGTGTACTTTCACTTTGCATGCTAAATAACCTTCCTCTTGCACCAGAGTTCTTGGCTCTGAATACTTTCTCTGCCAAGCTCAAGAACTGAGAGCTGATGTTATTGTTAACAGTATCATAAGCTAATATTCATTGAACTTATGCTATGTGCCAGATCCTCTGCTAAGTGCTTTACATGTGATCCTCACAACAACCCTCTGGAGTGCATAGTGTTATTATCATTCCTGTTTCACAGATACGGAAAGTATAACTACAGATGATAGGCTAGGCCAAGATCCTTCTGCAGGATTAACTTCTCTTGGAACCATCCTCTCCTTTATTCCCACAGTCACTGCCCATGCCAGCTCATCAAGAGGTCCCCCTCCTCACTACTTTTCCTGGCTCCATTTTATATCTCCCATCCATGCTCTCCAATGCTTTCAAAGACCCTCTAAATTTCACAGCTGATCACATCACCCTCTTGCTAAAATGCTTATACAGTTGTCTCTTAACTATCATACTAAAGCTCAATGGTAATACTTATAGCACAAATCTGTTCACAGTCTGCTTCTTGCCCACCTCCCTGGGCTACACACATGCCATTTCTTCCTTCCCCGACACCCAAATGGAATTGCTTACTGTTCCCTGATAGTGTCACCCTGTGACCACCACTTGAAGTGTACTTTCATCCAACCAATTTTTATTCATTCTTTGAAAATAAGTTCCAGATAGTCTATTCAAAACACCTTCATGGTGCCCGGTGCCGATGCCCTTCTCCACCATTATGCTCATGGCACTGCGCTCACAGCAGAGTTCTGCACCGCTCTCTTACGCTCAACCATGGCCTCATGTAGGACTAGCAGGTAGTGCTTCTCTCACCTTTGAACCACCAGTTCCACTCACAGTGCCTGTCAATATAAAACTGAAATATTTACTTCTCAGTCTTTTCTCTCTAGGCTAGCTATACTGATTTGAACTCTCATATCAAACGTATGTTTTTCAAAATTTGTCATATACCTAGGGCAGATTTTGTTATCATTTTCCAAGTGCAGCAATGATGTTTTGATAAGTTAAAATGCCTAATGAAGAAAATATCCATAAATTTAGAGTAAAACAGACACCATTTGCTTGTTTTGATGGGCAAGTCATTTGATTGCCAGCAATTATGTTATATGTGTGCCGCTTACTGCATTTCAAAATCTGTTATTTTTAAAGGTATATAGATCTTTTTGTTTAAAATGTCTAACAGATATTGAGACACTTTTATTTTAAATAATTTTTTAAGTGAGTGCACAATATTTATGGGTAAAATACTGAGTCCTTACAAATACTAGTCTGTATACAACTGAGGAAGAAGACTACTATTTGCATATAAATCACTAAGCTTAATGGTGGATTCCTGGTCTCTTGAGAACTATCTAACATAAAACAAGGAATAAATTGAATGGTGCCACATTGTTATCACAAAGCTAATAAATATGACTTTATAACACCCTGTTCTTTGAAGCAATCTCTTCTTCTACTATTATTTGCTTCACATACATACTCCTACAACTTTCACATATGTGTTCAAACTTTTTAAAAAATCAGTCACTATAATTAATCACTCATTTTCAACATTCCCTATGTGTTTAGTAAAATATGTCCAGTGAAACACTATTGTTTTTTGATAAAAATACTTGAAATTCTTCCCCCACTATAATTATCAATACCTTGAACATAACCTTTGTCTATTTCTACCAGTGTTCTTCCGTCATATTTTTTTCTAATTCATTTATCTAACCTAAGCTACAGCACTAGCTCCCAGCTGCAAGACAGCTTCCCTATTCCAGATAAGTTAATAATAGAGTTCTCTGTTGAGGGTAGTACTTTCTAAAATTACTTTCAATTTAATAATTACAGATGAATCCATGCTGTATTTGCTTCATGTGATTCTTTTTTTAAGTGAATGATACAAATTAAAATGGACAATACAACATTCAAAAATAGAGTCCCGGCTACTTATTTTGTACATAACTTACACACACATTTAGCCCCAAGCAAAGATTTTTAATATGACCAATGACTCATGCATCTAGCTTCCCATAATTCCTTATTCCCCCCAGTTGTGTATAATTGGCAAGCTGCTTTTTCCATGCCTCCATTCCCTCTCTAAAATAAACTAGTTCCCAGAGTTTCCTGGAAAGCCTGTAAGTTTATTTTCCAATTTGAAAACAATTAATAAAGTACTCAGCAGTGAGTTCCAACTAATGTAAGACAACTTGACTTTGGCAGAAAATACACTTCAGTGAGCTAGGAATGATTTTCCCGTTCAAAATTCCCCTGATTAAGCTGAGTAATATTGAGGTCACTCTTGAGCTCTACACCGAAAACTAACCCTCATGTCTGGGCCTCATTTCCTTTAGCTTTGAATTCTTAACATGTTTTTATCTTAACACAAACCTATTGTTATGGCTCCATGACGCTTCCAAGTTTGTGGTGTATTCAAGAAGAGAGCTAGATGGCATATCAGATGTCAATCCTTCCCAGAGTGGTCTGAAGTAGATTTCTGCTACAACTATAGCCATTTCTACACCAATTCTATCCCTCTCCCTGAACAAAACAACTAGCTCTCAGAATAAATAACCTCTACAAGAGAATTACAATCAATTAGGTTGGACAGCCATGCTATCCTCAATCTATAGAAGGATACCGAGTAGGTTTAACTCATAACAGTTTTTCAAGAAGCCTAAAACCAGGAGGAAACTATATAAAGCAGGGATGTCAAACTCGTTTTCACCGGGGGCGACATCAGCTTCACAGTTGCCTTCAAAGGGCCGAACATAATTTTAGGACTGTATAAATATAACTACTCCTTAACAGTTAAGCGAGAGCTTGGTGCTGCCACTGGGTAGAAACAAGGTGCCGGGCCAGATAAAACAAGGTGGAGGGCCGGATTCGGCCTGTGGGCCTTGTGTTTGCCACCTGTGATATAGAGCAACTAATGACAGTGCCCTAAAATTGTAAGAGAAGATTTCACAGAGAAAGTGGGCTTTAAACTGAAACCTGAAGTTTGGTTAGAATTGAGATAGTCAGGAGGAAGAAAAGCATTCCAGGTGAAGACAAGAGCATTTATTGAGAATTTACTATGTGACATGTCCACAGTGAGCACTTGACACACTTAGTATTACCTAGCATTACAGCCATGCAAGTTGGGTACTTTAATTATCCCCATTTTGCAGATAGGAAAATTGGAACTTAGTTTGAGTGACGTGTTCAAGGTCACCCAGCTAGTCAACGGTGGGAGCAGGGTTCACTCCTATGCTGTCTGCATCCAGAAACTACATGTAACCACTGCTTTCGAATGACCTAAACGTGTGTGTGGAGCTAGGAGGACAGTGAGGAAATTGGCCCAATTAGTGATAGAGGTGGAGTGGAGTAAAAACTAAAAATAAGTTTGACACATGAATAAGATTGTAGGCTGCCTTAGAAACAGAAAAGGTTTGAATGTGAGATAAGGAACCATGGAAGGTTTGTGAGCAAGAGAGCAGTGCTGGAGGAAGACAGAATTGAGGAGCTGTGCAGAAGAGCAGACTGGTATGAAGAAGATGGGAAAATACTTGGTCAGGCCTTTGGTAACTGTATTTGTATTTCATAAGCTTTGCTACAGTAACAACTCCCAAATGTTAGGCACTTACAAAAACAAACATTTGCTTCTCACTCATATTACATGTCTGCTAAGGATGGCTGTGAGTGAGATGAGAGTTTTCTCCATCTGTCTTCTTCATTCCTGGATGCAAGCTTAAGGAGCAGCCCCTATTTGGACATGCTATTCTTGTTGCAGAGGAAAAGAGCCAGAGATCTAGCTGACAGAGGCACGCAATGGCTCTTAAAACATCTGCTCATTTACCATTGTCAAAAGCAAGCTACACAGCCAAGATCTAGCTCAACCCTGGCAGGGGAGGGGGTGCATCCTCCTCCATAGGAGGCCTGCAAGTCACATGGTCACGGGCAGGGGTGTGTAATCCTCTTACAGGAAAGGGGAGTGAATCATGGGAACGATAATGCAATCTACCACAGGAAGCCTGGGCTCCTCACAGATGCTGTCACTATAAATTAAAGCAACAGACTGAAATGAGTAAACTTCATAGAAAGGGGTAAAATCTCTTGTTCTCTCCAGACAGAGGGCTGTGTCCTAAGGAGAATAACTGCTATTCTATTTCCATATTTTCTGATGCAAAAGCCTTATGCTGTATGATTTTATCATCCTGTGCTGAAAACATGTTAAAGACTAAAAAGTCAGTCAAAGACAGTTTTATGAATTGATGGGATAGATATGAATTTTATACTGTTTCATTAAAATTAAAATTAAATTAAATTAGAAAAGTAAACAGAGAAAGGACGCAGTTAACATGTGTCCATACTTTCTTGATTTTTCTATCCTAGATGGTGTTACAATTGATATTTCACCTGTTGACTCTTTGTGACCACCCACCTAATAAAACATTCCAGTCACATACAAGATATATGTGATACAATCACTGATAGTTAAGAATGAACTAATTTAAATACACTTTGGTGCTAAACAAGTCACCCCCAAATATGCAAATCATTACATCAAATAAAAATGATGTAATAGTGTTCTTAGAATGAGTCATTTCCAAGCCCGTAATTGGAATTTTTTAAACCTATAAAGCTAAAGTCTGAATCTTAGTTTTGTACTGTCTGGTTTTCTTGCTCAAGTCTCTTGTCCTAACTGGTCATTTATCGTTTCCAAGGTCTTTCCAAGTTCTTTCCAAAGGGTCATTGTTTCTCTGGTCCAAAGCCTGGTTCTTTGGACCCCTTGCTAGCTCCCCATCAAGCTCTCCTATTTAGACTCTTACAAATAGATGTGTACTTCTGCAAATATACCACTTTATCTGAGCGCAGTTTTCTAAAACCAGAACATTCCCATTAAAGATCAAGTTTGCCTGACATTCAATTAAAAATTGGTCTTTCTCCTCTTGCAATCCTACCAAATCTTTGAGGGGAAACCCAACTTTTCCCCGAACACAAAACTTACAAAGTCCGGGAAAGACAACATATTGGAATGTGTGGTAGATATTACGTACCTAATAAATATTTGTAGAATAAGTGGACAAATGGATAAGTGAATTGACTGATAATTCTAACAATTAAGCCCCTTCTATACAGCAAAAGCTCCTAAACTTCTTTTTAAGGCATTTAAAGAGGACTTAATATATTTTTCATATAAGATGCTCAAGAAATCTGTGTTGTCATTCACCTGAGCAAGGACGAAGAAGTATGGTTAATGGTTTATAGCAAAACAGATGTCCAGTCACAACACTTCCCACCCAAACCCCACCCTCAATTTTTTAAAACAAATGTTTTTAAGCCTCAGGGGGAAAGGAATAAATATAATGCTGAAAATTCCAACATTAGGCGGAGAAAGTTGCCTCACTCTCCATCACTCTGTGCCATTTCCGTAAATATTACAGAATGCTATTAGAATGTCTAAGAAGGCTTCTTTTGCATGCGAGTGATCTGCTCACATAACCATGTTTATAAAAGAACACGGACAGCTGACAGCATAACCACATCTAGACTACACAGTATTTCCTTTCTAAAGACCTTTACCTAAATTAACCATCAAAATGCTGCTGTAAATTTTTAAATCATTTCAAACATCTCACTTATGTGGCACCTTCAATGGCTTATTCTAAGGCTGCTTTCAATAGAACAAGCCAGATAGTCTTATGAGCTTTATCTTATTGGTGAAATGCTGGAGGGCTGGGTTCAATCACAGCAACAAACTTCGAAGCACTAAAAAATTGTGAATAGAATCCCATCTCTTCATGCTGCAATTACTGCTCTCAGGAGATCAATAAATGTATTTCTCCTAGTTTTGTACAACTGCACAAGGATAATATATAGTGTTTACTAATTCTGTTTTGCCACATTTGTAAAACCCATTTAAAATCTAACCAATCTCAATCTTAAAAAATCATAAACTATTCAATCATAAAATCCAATCATGAAATCATAAACTATCCAAGAAGGCATTCCAAAAAGTGGAAAAATCGGTAAATATAAACTGTCATTATAACATCATGAGTTTATTTGCATAAGCACAGAAGTGGTGCTAATCTTAATCTTATACACAAATATAGGGTGCTCAAAGAATAATTTTCTAAAAACAACATGGTAAACAATAAATGGGGTATTTAAAGCACAATGTGAGATTTCAGTAGAATAAGTATGAGAACAAACCACCCAAACAAAATGAAATGCTATTTGTGGGAAATGAGGCATGAAAGCATATTTCTTAATAAAAAATATGAAGTATAAAGTATCCTGAACTGTTTTAAATCTCTTTATATAATCTGCAAATTTTTAAAAATCACAATAATTATCAGCAGTAGAAAAAAGGCTAGAAAGGAATGTCATACATACGCATGTTAGCCATTCTTACAATTCAATGGTAAGATAGTTATGATTTTATTTCTTTTTTAAAATATTTTATTTATCTTTAGACAGAAGGGAAGTGTAGGAGAAAGAGAGGGAGAGAAACATCAATGTATGGTTGCCTCTCACTCACCCCCTTACTGGGGACCTGGGCCTGCATGTGCCAGGCATGTGCCCTAGACTGGAATCAAACCAGCGACCCTTTGGTTCCCAGGCCAGGACTCAATCCACCAAGCCACACCAGCCAAGGCTGATTTTATTTCTTTTTAATCATTTCCTGTAGTTTCCAGGTTATGTTCAATAAACATCTATTACTATTATTAGAAAGAACAATGAATCATTTAAACCATTAAAAGAATGTAACCCATTCCCTTTGTATCAGGAATGGGTTACATTGTTTAAGCAGATTTAATGCATTCTACGTAAAAAGAAGAATGCATTCTACGTATCTTTTACCTCAAATTTTAAAGAACATTGGAGGCTCACATTATCAGGTTATAATTTCACTTTTGTTGGGGTTATTGCTTTCATCTAAGTCCTAGCAGATGATAAGAACTTTGAAAGAAATATTTTCTCTCTGATCCAAAATCATTTCTTGCCTTTTTCCCTGAACTATTGTAAAAATTACTACAAAAATGTCTTGGAAAATAAAATCAATGCTGATACCCAACTCCATTGCACAAGCAGGTTTTTCATTAAATTCTACAAGTAATGCATTATATTGCTTTGCTTTTCCATAATAGCAACATGAAGCAATTTCAATTATATTCTTTTTATACTTGAAAAAAAATCCTTCATTTACTAAATGTTGAGCTGGCTGCTTGCTTATATTCTCATCTTGGACTTTATTTCTAGTTGCAATTTAAAGATGGTTTGAAGTAAATTAAACCAGCCTATAAAACAAGATCTTCTCAAAATCCAAGTTTAAAATGAGATGAGATCTTCAATTAAACATTTTACATGTTAAATTGTGACAACTTTATTTAATGGGGACAGGCAGAGGCAGTTGAGAACTGCAGCCTCAGTTGGCACACAGAGAGAAATCTATGTATTAGAATAATAAATTTCCAGTTATCACACAGAAATAGTCATGTTCACCATACTACTGAAAATCAGTTTTCTTTTCATCTCACACAGATGTCATTCCAAACTTTGGTTAGTCAACATAATATAGCAGAGTATTGTCATTCTCACAAAAGGTACAATGTCAACTCTGAAGAAGGTTAGTAGCATTTAAAAATCTGGGGTCTGGTTCTTCCAGCTTCCTGACAAATGAGTGTTTATATGCAACTGGCTCCACTCGCACCTGTCGAAACCAAACATGCATGTTCTCCGGTGAGAAACAAAGCTTTGGGTTGATCTCTCACACTGACAGAAACCCCCTAACACCTGGACATTCAGAGACCTGGGGCTAGTTTAAGAACTTCTACTAGTTCTTAGGGAAAGATATGCTGAATGGCTTTCACACTGAAAAAAATATGCTTGCCCTTTCTCTCCCCTTTTTCTTCCTTTTTTCCAGAAAACTAGAGCTTCAGCAAATCACACAGTTATGCTGTGTTATGATGCATAATGTTTTTATAGTAATGTGACATGTCTAAATGACAAAATGCTGGCTATCTACCAAAAATGTAAAGTAGGTTGAATCTTTTCCCAAAGGGGGGAAAAGGGCCATTATCAATTCCTTTAGCAAATTTCTTTGTTGTAAAATGGCAGCCAACCAACCTAACACCAAATCTTCACAAAGTTTATGATCACAACAAAACAAAGGATTTTAAGTATGGAATGATTTTGCTTATGAAATTGTTCACTACCCATAGCTCTTTCCTTCTTGGCTCAAAGAGGTAAAATTATGAACCTTGAAATTGCCTTATCACTCTTTTGTTCCTACAGAAAAAGAGAAGATTCCCTTCCCAACTGCGTATCCCTCCCGCTTCTCCATGAGATCTGAACTGCAGGTGGTTGGATGTTTTTATTTAGAAAACAGCTTATGTACAAATCATGGATGGCAAAGTTCTGGCATGGACTCTTCCTTTTGTTTGGCTCAACTTAAATATTTTGATAAAGTATTTATTTTCTTCTTTTAATAGCTACTGCTATCCTGATAGAACCAGTGACACGAAGGTGTGTGAGATTCTCAAGGAAGATGAGCTTCCTTAAAATTTAGGGAAAAAAGCTCTCTTTTGGGGGAAAGGGATTTTTTTTTATTCCCATTTAGTTGGAGATAAAAAGGGAAAAAAAGAAAGGAAAAAGGAGGACAGAGGGGAGATGTGTATTGTATTTTAAAGGCCTGGCAAATGGATTCAAAACTAGCCATATGAAAAGACTCTAAAAAAAAAAAAACAAAAAACAGGAAAAAGCTTTCTTTTTATTATTCCCTCCTTTTTTTCTCTTTTTCCAGGTTGAAGTCATTTCCTGGAATCGTTCACCCAGACCAAATTCAAACAGAAGACTTTGGAGCACTTTGTGCCTAATTCAGAGCTCCTTGTTAAAGCCTTGTTGAAACAGCTCTGTGGAGGCCCCTGAAACTCTAATAAAGCCCTATCAGCCTGTCAGAAGAACATATAATTTTGTGTGTATTAGTTCGTAGTGCCCAGTTGTAGAATTTGGATGATTGCACCTAAATAAAAAGTTGAATTGAACTTAATAACATTTAAATAAAAACTTCAATAGAAAGTTAAATTTCCAATATTAATAGCATTGATACCCTCTAATGGCCGCTGTGGTCCTTTATCACCAGATAATGCACCTCCTTGAACCTTCCCTTACTGAGAAAACTTCTGGTAACATAATCAATTATTTAGCAGTAATAAGCGCTCTATGGAAGATTATTTTGAAACCAAGCACCTCCATTTACTGTTCTCTGTTATCTCCAGTGCAACAAATGTGGCATTTCCCCACTATAGGTTTTTCTCTTTCTAAAAGACAAAGTTACTCAGGCTCCACACCAGTCTCTCTGCCCCCACCCCTTTCCCACATCTCCTTTTGCCTTGCAGAAAGTTTACCATATAATTGGGGGAGGATCAAATACAATTAAAATGGTGTAAAATAAAGGAGGTCTATCCAGAAGTAGTAACTGCTGCTTGTTAAAACCTTGAAATAGCTACCATTCGAGACCACTCTAAGAAGAAAATAAATAAATAAATAAACAAACAAACAGACTTCCGGCCAAGATGGAGGCGTAGGTGGACACACTGTGCCTCCTCACAACCAAAATTAAGGACAATAAAAATTTAGAAACAAAAACAACCAGAACATATAGAAAACTGAATTGTATGGAAGTCACACAACAATTCACCCAGACCAGTTAGAGGAGTGGAGTCGGCAGCCCATGGAGAGGGATCCAGGCAGGAAAAAGCAGTGGCCTGTGGTCCCGGATGCACAGGCAGAAGTTGGCATACCCCAGGGTGAGGGGAGGCAACAAGCAGACCCAGCAAAGCGTGCAAGGTGGCTGACCCCGGTCACACGTTCCCTCGCAGATAAACCAGGCGAAAATGGGCAGTGAGACAGACTGTGCAACCCAGGGCCCCAGCTCTGGGAAATGAAGCCTAAAAGCACCAGCTGAAAATACTTCTGGGGGATGAGGTGCCGGGAGAGACTCCCAGCCTCACAGAGGGGACTGAAATCCAAGAGACAGCTGAGCAAGCACCATTGTTCCCTCTCTGACTCCACCCTCACATACAGCATCATAACTCTGCTACTGGGTTGCCCCACCCTGGTGAACACCTATGCTCCACACCTCATACATCACAGGTGTGACCAGATCAAAAAAAAAAGAAAAAAGAAAAAAAATGGCTCAAACAAAAGAACAAATGAAAGCACCAGAGCCAATACTTTTGTGCGACCAAGAGGTAGCCAACCTAACAGATGCACAGTTCAAAGCACTGGTGATTAGGATGCTCACAGAACTGGTTGATTTTGGTCGCAAATTAGATGAACAAATGAAGGAAAAAGCACAGGGAACCAATAGTGATGGGAAGAAAAATGGGACTCAAATCAACGGTGTAGACCAGAAGAAAGAAAGAAATAACCAAAAAGAAAAGAATGAAGGAACAAGAATTCAAAAAAATGAGGAGAGGCTTAGGAACCTCCAGGACATCTTTAAACATCCCAACATCCGAATTATAGGGATACCAGAAGGGGAAGAGGAAGAGCAACAAGTGGAAAACTTATTTGAACAAATAATAAAGGAGAACTTCCCCAATTGGGCAAAGGAAATAGACTACCAGGAAGTCTAGGAAGCTCAGAGAGTCCCAAAGAAGTTGGACTCAAGGAGGAACACACCAAGGCACATCAGAATTACATTACCCAAGATTAAAATGAAGGAGAGAATTCTAGAAGCAGCTAGAGATAAGGGGACAGTCACTTACAAAGGAGTTCCCATCAGACTATCAGCTGATTTCTCAAAAGAGACCTTACAGGCAAGAAGGGGCTAGAAAGAAGTATTCCAAGTCATGAAAGGCAAGGACCTACATCCAAGATTGCTCTATCCAGCAAAGCTTTCATTTAGAATGGAAGGACAGATAAAGCGCTTCTCAGATAAGGCCAAGGTAAAGGAGTTCATCATCACCAAGCCCTTATTATATGAAATGTTAAAGGGACTTATCTAAGAAAAAGAAGATAAAAAATATGAACAGTAAAAAGACAGCAAACTCATAGTTATTAACAACCACGCTAAAACAAAAGCAAACTAAGCAAACAATTAGAACAGGAGCAGAAACACAGAAATGGAGATCACATGGAGGGTTAGCAACAGGGGAGTGGGGGGAGGAGAGAGGGGGGAAAAGGTACAGAAAATAAGTAGCTTAGACGGTATAGAGAAAATAGACGGGGGAGGGCAAGAATAGTATGGGAAATGTAGAAGCTAAAGAATTTATGACACATGAACATGAAGTAAAGGGGGGAATGTGGGTGGGAGAGGGTATGCATGGTGGAGGGGAATGAAGGGGGAAATGGGACAACTGTAATAGCATAATCAATAAAACATATTTTAAAAATAATAAATAAATAAATAAATGCTCAAAATGAGGTAAATGTGGCTTTCTCAGTCTCTTTCCAACTAGGCTTTGCGTATGCTGTTAAACTGGGAAGTGTGTAAAACGAAAAGTCCAAAAGGGTGATTTTAACAGGAGAGACTTTCACAAATCCTTCAAGAACTTCATTTCCTGTTTTCCTTTCCTATAGATTACCATTAACTTTGGGTAGCACCAGAGAAAAAAAGAAGAGACACTACCCAATTTCTGCTAGAATAACATCCTAGTAGGCTCAGCTCCTGAGATCATCTGAGAAATTCACATTCCCGTAATGTATTTGAAAGGCATCATTTAAAGGAAAAATATAAGCCCTTATAATGCTCTGAAACTTTATATTTTAAGTAAAAACAAATCAAGTTGATAGAAAATAATTCCAATACTTGTGATGACTGAAACTCACAAACTGGAAAGACAAAATAATACCAAATACTGATTAATAAATAGCTAGCTAATTTTCTCACCAGTCAAATTGGGCAGTAAACTGAAGTGAAGTAGTGCTGATATACATACAATGCTCCTAGTTCAAAGTTCATTCATTTTGTTTCTCTGATATTCACATTGAGATTCTACTTCAGTAGATTATTCAAAGAATGAAGGCCAGATAATCTTTGATTCCTCAGAGGACAGATACAATATGAACTGAGTATTTGATGATACTTTCAGATGTAAGCAAAAAAATACATGTATATTAACGAGGTTATTTTCCACTAACATAATATGTTGCTCTGAGAAGATGTATAATCCCCTTTTCGATAAGTCTGTCAGACATGTCGGGTCTATATATTCATGTACATAAAGCTTGAACAAAAGCAGTGAGATCGGATAAAACTTCAGTTGACATCAGCCTAATAGTCATATTCAGTGATTCCCAATTATTTCAAGGTTAAAAAAAGGAAAAAGAAATATTGTTAATTCATACATCCATAAGGCAGAACTTATTAGCTACCATGCAAGGCATTAGTAAGAAAACAAAGAAGAAAGAGGTATATATACCTCCCGCCCTTGAGGAGCTTATAATCTAGTAAACAGTGATGAGAAAAATGAACCACATAAGAAATCCCACAGAAGCAGTGTTCTGTAGAAGTGCAGCAGGTACAAGTGGGAACGGGAAGACACTTTACTACGTGCCATGCCGTGTGCAGATGATGTTTTGCTGAGCTGTACACTTGAAACCTGTATGGTTTTGTTAATCAATGTCACTCAAAAAAGTCAATTTCAAAAAAAAGAAAAGAAAACTGAGGGAACTTATAAAAGTTAGCAGTTGTAATTAATTTTCACTGAGGTAGAATTAGGAAGTGCCTAGTGAATAAAGCAGCACTTGAGCTGGACTTTGAGAAACAGAGTTTGGGCAGACAGAAAGCAAAGAAGACATCCACCTAGAGGGAACAGCCTTGGACTTCTGGCTGGGGAAGATGTGGAGAAGCAGGCTCAGGTATGTGCTGGGCCACAGAACGAAGGGCCAATAAGCCTGGAAAGGTGATTTGCTGCTGGATCAAGAAAAAATTTGAACACCTTGTTAAAGTTCAGGTTTACTTGTGGCAAAGCTTTAGAGCTGGAGTTTGAGGTGATCCAACATGCGTTTTAGGAAAACAACAACAGAAGTAGAGTGATTGGTATATAGAAGTGAAACTGAAGCTGAGAGTCAAATAAAAATTAGCAACATTACTAAGCCCCAGCACTTTATAGGGAAAGATCTGGAGTAGAGTGGGCACTGCAAACATTAATTACAGGGTTATAGGCAGACAAGTCAAGATACCCTTAGAACTTCATCTATAAAATACAGATTACTCACAACTTACTGGTTCTACCATGGGAAATTAGATTTCAAGATTAGTCTGCAACCCTATCTTGTTGGAACGATGAGGTCTAGACCAAGCATAGTGCCTGGATACAGAAAGGAGATGAGCCATAAAAGCATGTCCATGGCTTACCAAATAAAAGGGTTTCCACTAATTCGTAAATAAAACCATCCTGACCCACACTGGGAAAACAAAGTAGTTAGACACATATTTGGAATTATAATGGACTTCCCATTTGGTCCAGATTGGTCTTTGTACACATTAACCCAAGTGGAGCCCACTAAATAGCATCTGGAATGACCCCTGGAAGGCTGGTGAGAAATCAGCCCTTTGGCTGAAATGGTGCTTAACTCATGTCTCTCCAGCAGATGCCAGGAGCAGGAAGAGCAGCAACGTTCTGCATGCAGCTGGTGCTCAGGTACGACCACAGGTGAGACTTCCACAGACCAAAAAGAAAAACTGTCAAGTAAACATTTTTACTACAATGAAAGAAAATGGAGCAAGATTTTTTTATTTGTATAAAATATATTGTTGTTCCAGGCTGCAGTGAAATAGTTTCTATTTAATTGCACAGAAATCCTAAGAAGGTTATAGCAGTGAAACATTAAAATTCTAAGGGCAACTAATAACATTAAAACTTTATAGCCCCAGATAGAATAATTTAGACAAAAACAACATGAACATATGTTTTGTGTAATAATAACAAACATTTATAGCTGTCAGGAGAGAAAAACACAGGTTTATGCACACCTTAATGGTGTGCATGGGTGAGCATGAGTATATTTAAAACATAATATATTACAAAAATGACAGCAGGCATGGCTCTTCTGGGTACTATGTTAAATCAATGAATAAATTACCAAAAGTGAGCTGTGGCTGTTTGGATGTGTAATTGAGCTTAACGTATGTAGTGTTATTTCAAAAGAAATTGTTCAAGGAGTTTTGAGCCCAATCCACTCTGCATCTATCCTAGACAGTTTACAAATAGCAATAAATGAAACCGTTTCACAGTAGGAAGGAAGTTTAGTTATACACATTACTTAAATGGAGGAAAAGTTAATTTTAATATGCTTTGCCGGAATTGAAAACAAACATAATAATTTGCTTATGTTCACCAAACTAGAAATTGAAATGTTAATATTTGAATTTAAATTTATTTTAATTATTTACTGTATGACTCACAAAATCACTAGAAATTATCTGTTCTACTTAAAATAAATACATTCAAAACCCTACATAAATATATGTTTATTATTCTACTTGCTTTAATTACACCATTTGAATGCCGTACTTTTTCAAAAAAATTATTAGAGAATAATTTCTACAGAATATGAAATAAATTTTAAGCTTGTTTGTGCCAACAAGTTAATGGCAATTGGTAATAACCGTGCAGCAGACAAAGCCATTAATGTGATTTTTAGAATAAAAATGACTTCTCATAATTTTCTTTCTAATTATAAAGTTGTTTGTCTTACTTAGTACTCTACCACAGTTTTATGAAACAGAAAAAGAAGTATGTTTTCTTATTTTTCCCTGCCTATTTTTTCTGACCTTAATTATCTCATATTTTTCTATAACATAGCAAATGCTATGACCCTTTTACATAGGAAAAAGTGAAACGAAATTCCACAAGAATGAAGTCCTAAACTGCCTGCCTGAATTGCAGATCTTGCCAAGCAGCCAAAAGGGCCACTCAACAACTGTAACTGCTTTTCAGGAAACTGCAACTTTAAGCACTTTAAAATGTTATGACGGGCTTAGGTAACAACCATGCTGACTCCTTATTTTTCATTCCTTTTCTGTTAATAGGGTCATTATATCATGGCAGATGCAGGATGCGAGATCTTCATGTACTTTATTAAAAGAACACCATTTTTCTCAAACAGCATATTTCCATTGGTCCTATTTGTCCAGTGCTTTGTCGCCATGTATGGCCACCTAACACAACAAGTGTCTTCCCAAGCTCTCTCTCCACAATTGTGTGGAGACCTAGATTCAGAAACCCAAAGCCTCGCTCTTTATTTGCACTAGATGAGTAACTTCTTACTATCACTGCAAATAACTAAAATAAGCTTCTACTTAACAAAGACCTTTTTGTTCAAGATCACAATACAATTAAATAGTAGAGGCTGTCCCTCTGCCTTTTCAGCACCACTTTTACTCATGTTAACTCACTTGACCACTCTGCTCTCTTCTCCAAAAACGTTACACAAACCAAACGATTTACTGACTCTGCTATACGCTAATCCCCAGGGTTTCCAGTCCTCTCTGAGCCCACCATGATTAACACAGAGCAGTCAGGTGCAGACAGACAGCGGAGCCCACTCACTGCTCAGTGCTTGTTAGGAGACCAAGATATGGAAATTATGAGGACAGGAAATGCTGTTTTATGGGCTGGGAGTTAAAGACTAGGCCCTATGTGCTGAAAAACTACTTGGAAAAACTTGCTTATTTTGCCCTCTTTTCTGTCTTCTTTGTCAGCGACTGTGGTCACAGTTCTCTTTTCTCTAGAGACTGACCCCACAGAGGCATGACTGGAAGGAAGTGAAGCAGCAAGCACTTTGCAGAAAGGAATTTACTGAGGCTGTATGGGTAAGGCCCTGAAAGCCGGAGCCTTTCCTTGACTATGCTCATTTTAAGTGGCCCATTCTCCTTTCCTGACTTAAACTGAGTCCTACAAAATTTAATGGGCCAGAAGTAGGGACTGTAGGAAGTGGAAAGGAATCAGCGACTTCATATTCAATCACCAGCCAACTGGCAAATTTCAAACATTACCCTATGAATGCCAGACCTACCAAGAGTAAATATTGAATGCATAGTCATAGAAGCAATTTACTGTATATAGATAAATGTTAATAAAATCTATATATATCTTAACATCAAAGATATCATAATTACTTCCAATGATAATTACAAACGCTAAAATCATAATTTAAGAATTCATATCCTGTATCTGTTCAATTTCAGGATCTAATCACTAGAACACAATGCTAGAGTTCAAAAAGTATGAAAATGTCACATCTCAAAACTGGGGGGTGCCGAGGGCCTACATCTTTCCTCTGAAAAGGAACTCCAGGCATCACGGGACGGTGGGTGGAAGGCATGGGCTATGCTGGGACTACCTTTTCTGGAACCTTAACAGCTCCCACCACCACCACCTCATGACCACCCAAGGCCCCTATTGTGAAGCATCTGGCTCTGTGTATTGGTGCCTCTTTTCGGGCTTGTTTTCCTTTTCACGTCCATTCCTTCTGCCTCCAGCTGTAGACTCAGTCTCTGCTTCAGACTGTGTCTTGGTTCTCATGACCACCTCCTCTTGGATGCAGGGGTTCTCCTTCGTTCCTCGTTCCACCCAAAGTTCCTTGCTGTAGAGCAGACCATGGCCACAGCCCCCACTTACCCTCACATGAGAACAGGGTGTTGAATTCCTACTCTGGCAGCAACTACAGGAGCTAAGGAGTGTATGAGATGACCCTGGTCTTCGTAGCAACCACATGTGAATTAGTTAACCATCCAACTCTGATAATACTTCCATGTACATCATCTAATCTCTTCAACAATCCTGTGAGGGAGGACAGTGGCACCGTCATTCCTCCTGCTGATTATCAAACAGGTGCAGAAAGGGAACTCTCTGACTTAATGATCCCTGGGGACAGCACCTTACATTTGCCTATGGCTTATGGACTTATTTTAAGCTCTCAGTTATCCAACTCTGGAATATATCTATTTGTCTGCATCATTATTTCTAGTCACAAAGTCAGTTTCTCTCCAGTTCTAAAAATAATTGATAACATTTAGTCTTGGAAAAAATGTATTTTTCTTCCTCTCAAATCATGTCAATCACTATACTATCACTACTGTATCATATGATATATTCTTATTACAGTTTGTTTGAAATATTACCTTTACCAAATCAGTATACCTTTTCTTTACCATCAGAACTATTTAATGATATTAATAAAATGAAGCACTGAGCAATTAAAATGAAATAGTAGAAACCAAATAGCTGTACATGGTACATTTTTCACCAACTTTTGTAACTTTTATTAAACTTAATGGAATTTTCAAATGCATTCTGTTAAGAATGATGATCTTACAGCAATTATAGGAAATAAAAAAAACAAAATAAGACAAATAAAAACAATAAAATAAAACAAAAAAAGGTATTTTATTGAAATTACATGCTTGATTTACCTCCTTGATATTTTTAAGTGTTTAAAAATTATAATATGAGGTCAGCTACCACACTTATTAATTCGTAAGTGGTATACCTAAGATGTTAGTGAGCTGACTTGGAAATAACCCTGTTTAAAATGTCAAAAAGGCCAAATTTCCAAATACGGACAACATTAGGTTATTTGTTTGTTTGTTTTTTGGTTACAAAATGTAAAGCTATAAAACATCTTGCATTAAAAGCATACTTCATTTTAGTTTTATAAAATTTGCTTAGATTCCATCATATCAATTCAATTTAATCTACATAATCTCAGAGGTTACAGATCAGTTTAAAAACTGATACAAATATTTAAAGAACTAACAGAAATAACAAATCTAAAAACACCCACAATTAAAATATTTTGATTCTGTTGCATATTTATTGTTCATTAAGAAGCATCTTCTTGAGAGTAATATCTGAGGGACATAAGCTGTGCACTGCTGTGTACAGAACAATGAGCAAGAAATCCGAGGAAGGACCCAAAAACACCCAGAATTTATTTATAAAAAATTGTGTATTTATTCTTACATGTTTAAAATTTAGCCACCTTCAAAGTACTCCACATTTGATGCAGTGCACCTATTGAAATGTTTTTTCCACTGCTCAGAACAGTGGAAAATTCATTTTTGCTTCATGCCTTCCACATCAGCAAAATGTTTCCCTTTGAGGACTTTTTTAAAAAATATATTTTATTGATTATGCTATTACAATTGTCCCATTTTTTCTCCCCTTTATTTTTTAACCTTTTTAAATTTTATTTTAATTGTTGTTCAAGCACAGTTTTCTGTCTTTTACTCCCATCCCAGCCCACAGCCCCAGCCCTCCCCACCTCCCTCCCATTTCCACCCCCCCTAGTTTTTGTCCATGTGTCCTTTATACTTGTTCCTATAAACCCTTCTCCTTTTCCCCTGAAATTCCCTCCCCTCTCCGCTTTGAGGACTCTTTTCATCTGGGGAAACAAAAAGAAAAAAGTTACTTGGGGTGAGATTGAGTAAATAGGAATGGTAGGGCATGCGGGTCGTGCCGTTTTTGGTCAAAAGCTGCTGAACACTCAGTGTGGTGTGGTGTGGGCAGTTGTGCTCATAAATCACCCATCATGAAATGAGCAAACATGTTGAAAGAGTCTTCAAAAAAAATTCACTGATGCGGACTGCAGCCTCTCACAACAACACCAGCTAGTTCACTGATACAGATGGATTCCTAGAACACTCACCTAGTGGGGGAAGCCTGTACTGTACGGGGCTCACCTTCCAGAAGATAATTCCATTGTGGGTTTTTGGGGGGTCCTTCCCCATGTAGTTTCTCCATCTTTAAAGAACATACGACCTGAAGAATATCTTCAATCAAAATTCAAAAAGAGAATGTGATATAGGAACATTGAGAAAATTCAGTTCATTTGATTCAGACGGGTACTGGGTATGAGTTAAAAGGACTGAACATGTGGGAAAAAGCAAAGAAATAAAGAGCAAAATGACAAGAGCATAGAAAACAGCACAAACTGATCAGTTTTGGAGACCAGAAGTAGCCCCATATGACTGTAGTAAATGAAGACAAAAGAGACTCAAAGGAACAAAACTGGAGAGAAAAGAACTTTATCAGTAGGCAATGGGCAACCAATGAAGCATTCTGGGTAGTAATTACTGTGCAAGTAAAAAAGAGGCAAGGGAGGCACTGACAGGAATGTCAACTTGGGAGGCTAGTGCTCAAACTGTGTCCTGTGGCCCTGCAACTCTACAGAGGTCAGGCACGGGGAGCGCCTGGGAAGGCCCAGGCGGCAGTATGCAGGGGACGAAGCTTCCAGGTTCTGAGCCGACTGAGAAATTTCACTTTTCTTTGTTTTACATGTAGGGGTTACCAGTAACATTTGGTTTGAAAACAGGTACTGGCTAATAATGTTTTAAATTAAAACCACCAATGAGGATCGAATGTTTTACTTACAGATTAGGGATCTGAGGCTCAGAAAAGTCATAAGTGAACACTGATGAGAATAATTTCAATAGAGTGACTGTGGCCAAAGGCACCATGTAGCAATAAGTTGAAAAGTAAGAGGTTAAAAAAATGACAGCTTAGCAGCAGGGGCAACAAAGTAAAAGAAAGTATTTTGTTATGTGACTGGTAGAGAAAGATTTAAATTATCTAATACTCCCTATAATAATTCCCTATAACAGTGAAT
This sequence comes from Glossophaga mutica, assembly GCA_039655065.1. Classification (NCBI taxonomy): domain Eukaryota; kingdom Metazoa; phylum Chordata; class Mammalia; order Chiroptera; family Phyllostomidae; genus Glossophaga; species Glossophaga mutica. Next base: position 83,780,593 of record CM077303.1, on the reverse strand, counting down.
TCGTTGCATAGGAGATGTGTGTCCCCTATAACAGAAAATCCCAAATCAACTAATAGAATAAGGCTAAGCAAAGAGGAAAGTTATTTAAAATGCTGAAGGTTTAGTTAACTTGGCTGTTCAATGATACAAAGAATACACGTACATCTTTCCTGTCTGTCATCCTTGGCACGTAAGCTTTGACTTCAACCTAGCTCTATCATAGAGACAAAATGGCTATCACAGTTCAGCCTCACCTCCTTGTGAAAGTACCCAGAATTTGAAAGGGAACTTTTCCTTCTGTTTGTCTCTTTCTATAAGAAAGAAAACCTTTTCAAAGCAAGAAACTTCTTTCATCTCCTATGGTCAGAAGTGCATCAGTTGGCTGTGCCTGAACCAATCACTAACATAGAGGTGGGTGGGGCTCATGGTAGTTTGATTCTAACTGTAATTCACTAACTGTGATTCACTAACTGTGATTCACGCATGGGCTGGGGAATAGAGTCTCCCTCACCTGAACTACATAGCATGAAAGAAGGTAGGTATGTAGACAAAAATAGATTATCTGTTAGGAAAGAGGAGGAAAATGGCTATTGGTAGGTGGTCCACATGCCTGCAAATAAGCTTAATAACCACTGCTTGATGCTGCTGTTGATGATTATATCATTAGTAGAATATCTTTAACCCATTTCTCTTTTATGAGAAGTATGCCTATACTTTCCTTTTTTAAAAGATTTTATTTATTTATTTTTAGAGAGGGGGAAGAGAGGGGGAGAGAGAGGGAAACATCCATGTGTGATTGCCTCTTGTGCGGCCCCTACTGGGGAGCTGGTCTGCAACCCAGGCATGTGCCCTGACTGGGAATCGAACCAGCAACCCTTTGGTTTGCAGGCCAGCTCTCAATCCACTGAGCCACACCAGCCAGGGCATTATACTTTCTAATATTCACTTTTACCATTTATGGGAAGAAAGAAAACTAATGATTGTCTAGGAAAAGTACACAAAAGCTTCTACTTCAAGGCATTCTTTGAAAGACGTTGTTGTGAAACAACATCTGCTTAAAATGCAGGATTTCCAAAGATTCTATCTTCAAACTCTTTTAACCAATTTCCCTTTTGTATATTAGTCAATGAAGAATAGTCATTAAGCTTTTTGTGTACAACTGAGGCGATAGGGATCTGCACACAATGATAGAAAGTGCTATTGTCAAAGGTCTGAAGCAGGAATACGACTGAAAACTACTATACAATTGGATAAAATACGAAGCTAATTACAATGGAAGAAAAACATTCCAAACACCAAATTCACCTTTATCCAGTGATATCTTTGTTCACATCACTCTTGCTTTTGTCCTACATTAGACAGTTAATAATTCTTAGACTTTAACCAAAGAAGGGGGAAATTCTCAATTACTAGTCAACTGTAATAGTTACAAACTTTCTAGTTATTAGGAAATGAGATGATTGCATTTCATTCTAAAATGTAATAAAAATTAATAGCACAATTGAATAACTTGTTTTCTGTTGAGTCAAATTAGTCTAATTTACTTGAGAAAAAACACATCGTGACATGAGAACTTCACTTATGAGAGTGGTATAGGGGCCCAGAAATTGCCATTTTATAAATATGTAATTCTTAGAAAGGGTTTGTGAAGAGGAGAAATAATATGTGATCAGAAAAGGAGATCAGTGAGAAGAAGCCCAGGTCCTGGAACCTCCTGAAGTCTTGAGGAATAGGAAAAATTCCCGCACATTAAGCTGGTTGGCATCACTCTACAATAGTCAAGATTGCTGATACTATTGAGCCTGCTTAGCATCAGTATCATGAGTTTATATCATGTGCTCATTTGTTTACTTTCATTGAGAAAAGAAAGCAAAGCTTTGGCCATGAGGGGCGGAAAAGGAGAAAAGAGCTGAGACAAGAAGGTGTTTTTCAAAATTCCTAATAATTCAAAATGCATAGCCCTCAAATTATGGATAAACTTCAGAAGGTGCAGATAAACACTGAAGTTTAAACATGTTGATGAAGCTGCTAATTTCTTTCTGGTCTCACAACTAGACCAAAAATTCCTAACAAAAAAGTATTGATTTTACTGGTTTTAGCCAGATGAAACTATCCAGTGAAATTCAATATTTCCCCATCTAGCTAATGACAGTCAGAAGAGGCATCAAATGAATGACAGCAGGGAAATAAATTGGACTGATCGAGTTTAGAAAAACACATAAGTGTGTGTATTTTGGAGACTGTTCCAGAGAAGTGGTCCAGGCCATTTTGCAGAGCAGAGCTGCCCAAACCTGTATTTCCTACAAAGGGCTGGTATTGTACAAACTACATTATATTAGTAAACCACATTCATCAATTGCTAGAATGATGTGTGTATGTACACAGATTATAGTGCACCAAATATAATATGTCAGAGATTAGACTTTGTTAGAGATTCAAATAGTGGCATGATTCAGTTCTGCCTAGTGAATTTATGTCAATTTAGAGACCTTTACCTTCTCAGGTTCAAGCTCACTTAATTTTGTTAGAGAACTTCAGAGCAAAGACTACAAATTTCATCAAGCAGCGTGCTGGTCAGCTGCTAAGTCACATTAGATGCTTTTACTCTTTTTCAAAGTAGCAACTCAGAGTATATTCTTTCAGAAAGTCTGCTTAAAGACTTTTTAAAAATTTAACAATCTATTAACATAGTTAATCAACTGACCTGACTCAAGGAAGTACAAAGATAATAATAAAATCACATTTCTCCTTTTTATAGTATGAATTGCTAGTTATTTGGGGAGAATAGTTGAAATGGCTCTTTTAAAGATCGTGAGGCAAAGAAAATCAGAGAGAATTGGAGAAAAGAAGAGTAGAAGTTAGAACAGGATTGTGCCATTATTTACACAGCTAAGAGATAATATCATGGAAGATGAGAAGATAAAGTGAAGTTCTGTCTTTAGCTTTGATAATAATAACAATATTATAAATCAACCATCAATGTTATATATCAATTTAATTATAAAACTAAATAAAAATATTTTTAGCTCAAATAATGTTTAAAGCCCATCAAGCAAAAAGGTGTGGGCTGTAGCTTCTATCCTGGGGAGTCGTGGACTGTAGCCCCCTTCAGTGCTCACTATGGATTTAAATGGACGTCCAAGATAACAATAGAAGGGGTGTCACATGGCCATGTGTGATTAACCACCAAATGTGTGGTACAAATAGTATATGCAACAGAATTTAGAAAGTGTAGCAATCACTTAGGCCTGAAAATTGTAGGGAATTTTTATTGAGAGTATGGGATTTGAATCCCACTCTTGTTCTCCAGTCCTTCCTCACCCTCAACCCTCCTTTTATTCAAATAATTGCCCCACTGAATAATTACAGTGAATTTTCCTTCATTCTAAATCCTTTGGCTTTCTTCCCTCTTTACTATTTTGCTTATCACCCAATAGTCCTTCTTGTTCTTTTATCTCATAAGTTATATCCTCCCTTCCTGAAACTCACAGCTCCTATTGATTCACTTCCTCTCCCTCTTCTGAATCATTGTGCTCATTCATCTTCTTTCGCATCCTTCCTGAAACTATCTTCTTCAATGGTCCCTTTCTAACTATTCCTATTCTATGTCTATAAACATGCTAAGGTCACCCTAATCCCATGAAAAGTTCCTTTGACCTGCACTTCTGCTGTCCCCTGGCTGCCAGCATCCTGGGGTGCAGGGCTGGGAGCTTCACTGTTGAACTTGTAGATTCTCGCTTAAGCCCCAATTTTCACATGGCATCCTTGCTCTGAGTTATTCCAAGCATTCCTCAAGGATCTATTAAAACTCTCCTTTACTCTTACACAACAGTCCTTTCTTGTCAAAATCAACTTCCAAAGCTATAGCTATTATTTCTATTTGGACTGCCAAACCTGTATCATTAGCATTGATCCCCACTGCAAGAAGCTTCAAGCTTGCATTTTCAACTGAGCATTGCACACAACCGCATGGAGATGATTTTCAGGCTTCTCCTATTCCTGAATCATTGTTCTCAAACTTGCCTATACTTTGGAATCAACTGCCGAGATTACAAAAATATCTATGCCCAGGTTATGCACCCAAATATTCTTATTAATTGGACACCAAGGTCACTGTCCTTCATTTTCAAAACTGCTCCATATCAAAATGTGTCCAACCTCAATTAATGGTAACACTATTCACCTAACCGCTCAGGTTCCATTCTTTTTTTTTTTTTTTAGTTAATTTTTTTAATCAGTATTTTTTAATTGTTGATATTGTACAGTTTTCTGTCTTTTACCCCACCCCCAGCCCACCACCCCAGCCCTCCCCACCTTCCTCCCATTTCCATACCCCATAGTTTTTGTCCATGAGTCCTTTATACTTGTTGCTCTAAACCGTTCCCCTTTTCCCCTGAAATTCCCTCCCCTCCCCCTCTGGTTACTGTCAGACTGTTCTCAATTTCAGTGTCTTTGTTTATATTATGCTTGTTTGTTTGTTTTGTTGATTAGATTCCTGTTAAAGGTGAGATCATATGGTATTTGTCTTTCACTGCCTGGCTTATTTCGCTTAGCATGATGCTCTCCAATTCCATCCATGCTGTCGCAAAGGGTAGGAGCTCCTTCTTTCTTTCTGCTGCATAGAATTCCATTGTGTAAATGTACCACAGTTTTTTAATCCATTCATTAACTGATGGGCACCTAGGTTGCTTCCAGCACTTGGCTATTGTAAATTGTGCTGCTATGTACATAGAGGTGCATAGGTTCTTTTGGATTGGTGTTTCAGGGTTCTTAGGATATAATCCAAGCAGTGGAATTGCTGGGTCAAAAGGTATGTCCATTTTTAGTTTTCTTAGAAAATTCCATACTGTTTTCCATAGTGGTTGTACCAATCTGCAATCCCACCAACAGTGCACTAGGGTCCCCTTTTCTCCACAACCTCTCCAACACTTGCTGTTTGTTGCTTTGTTTGTGAAGGCCATTCTGACTGGTGTCAAGTGGTATCTCATTGTAGTTTTAATTTGCATCTCTCTGATAGCTAGAGATATCGAGCATCTTTTCATGTGTCTCTGGATCCTCTGTATGTCCTCCTTGGAGAAGTGTCTGTTCAAATCCTTTGCCCGTTTTTTAATTGGGTTGCTTGTATTCTTAGAGTAGAGTCTTGTAAGTTCTTTATATATTTTGGAGATTAATCCCTTGTCTGAGGTATCATTGTCAAATATGTTTTCCCATACAGTTGGTTCTCTTTTTATTTTAATACTGTTTTCTTTAGCTGTGCAGAAGCTTTTTATTTTGATGAGATCCCATTTGTTTATTCTTTCCTTTATGTCCCTTGCTCTAGGGGACGTATCAGTAAAAATATTGCTGCGTGAAATTCTTTTGAGTCATCATTAACTCTCCCCTCAGCCCTCCACTCCCTAGATAACAAATCCCAATATATCCTTTTCCGCAACATTGCTCCTTTTTTTCTCGCTGTTATCACAGCCACTGCTTTACTTTAGCTGCCTTCAGTAATTGTACTAGTTTCCAAATTCATTGTCAGTTCCTCCTCTCTCATCCTGTTTTTGCCATCTGCTTTCTATGGCTACATCTAATCATTAAAAACGCTCATGGCACATTAGTAAAAGAAACTCTTTGGCTGATATTCAAAGCTCTCCAGTATATAGCTCAAAGCTTTTCAGACTTTATTTTCCACCATATCCTACCCTTCCCATAAACACATGTTTCTCATAGTTCCCCTTTTCCATACTTCTATGTCATTTCCTACACCTGGAATGCTCTCCCTCTCATATCTTCCTATGAACAATTTATCAGAATATTAGAGACCTTCACAAAATCCATCTACTCTTGAGGGTGGGAGGAGACTTCCCAGACTCCATTAGATAGAAATAATGTCTCCTCCCCCAATATCCCTATCTCTTAAATGCCTTATTGTAATATTTATCACACAGTCTGCCTTAATTTAGAATTATGTATGTGTATAGCTGTCTCCATCCTTGGCAGTGAGCAAGGAGAATTACAGTATTCTCTCCAGAGCTATGAAATTGCAATGTAGTTATATATTCAATATTTGTTGATTTTAAGATAGATAAGACCAGTATAGATAGAGAGAATGGGAAAAGCCCTGGGCAAAAGCAAAGAGAAAAGAAACAGAAAATGCATTTGGAAGATGATGAATTAACTAGATCATTTAGGAAAAGAAACAGTGACATGACGCTTGACTACACAGGTGGAGTCAATGACAGGAAGAAGAGTTTGGCCTTTACTCGGTCAAGTAAAGTTTTTAAGGAGACCCTGAGTACACCTGAGTGTCTAGCATGTGTTTGGTGCCCAAATTTTTCCATCAGTAAAGTGAAAATGATGCCAGGAGCTATGACTGCTAGTATCGCTGGGAAGAATAAATGAGACAGTCCAGGCACAAGGCTTGACACAAACCTAGACCATAGTGAGCCTGCTCTAAATGCTAATCTCACTAATAGAGTGTGTTATACACACACACACACACACACACACACACACACACACAACACACACACACAAAGGTTCATACAATAATATCTAGCATGACCAAAAAAAGTAAAGAAAGCTTTTTCTGGCTTTGATATCCAGAGGGAGAGAAAGAAAAGAATAAGAGAGAGACATGAAAGCATTAATGTCCATGAAACAGACTTGGACAGTTAGCTTCGCTGGACACGTATTTCCTTCTTTTATCTTTCTCCCTCTGATCCTTCTTCTTCTTTCTTTTTTTTTACTTCTCTCTTTTCCTTTGTCTTAGACTCTTGCTTTAGGGTTCCTTTTTTACCTCTCCCCTTTCTTACTCAGCAAAACCTATGGCCTTGCTTAGCCCCATGGTGGGCAACACTAAACAAGTGTTAGCCTGTGCAGGACAAGTAAGTACAGTGGACCCTTGAACAACTTGGGGTGTGTTTCCCACTCCCTTAGTAAAAAACCTATGTACAACTTTTGTCTCCCCCAAAGCTTAACTAGAAATAGTCTACTGTTGACCAGAAGCCTTATTAATAACATAGACAATTAACATATATTTTGTACATTATATGCATTACCTACTATATCCTTACAATGAAGTGTGCTAGAGAAAAGAAACTGTTATTAAGAAACCCATAAGGAAGAGAAAATGCATTTATAGTACTAAGCGTATTTATTGAAAAAATCAGCATGTAAACAAGCCTGCACAGTTCATATGCCTGTAGTCCAAGGGTCGGCTGTATAACGAGGAGATGCACCCACCCCAACCCAATGCAAAAGGGCCTGGATGCTGCAGTGAGATGGGTCCCTGTGCTCTGGCTCAGCAGGACTGCCAATATAGTTAATGTTTCCTGAGAAATATTAACCTTCATTTAGGCACAGTAGGAGGTAACACTGGGAATGTTCTGTGAGTCCTCATGTCAAAGAGCACCACAGTACATTAAAAAATATTTTCATCTCTGTTAGCATCTGAACAACATAAATGGCTACATTCCAACTAAAAAGGAAAAAGCAGAATGTGGACATCTCAATGCTTTTTGACCTCACGGGATGGGAGAGATGCTGTGGGCATAAGAACAGTTAAAAAAGCATTCGGAGCATGCAGTGTATGGAGCGCAGTTGTGTGCACATTCAAAAGCTGCTGTTTTATAAGAGGTCCTCGGTGACTTGATAAACATGAGAGCCAGAGCAAAGTAATCCCTTTAGCAGGGCTCTCTCTAGCTCAGCCCACTCCCCTGCCAGAAACAACACATTCCAGGGAAAAAGTGTAAATCACACAGTGAGGTAATTGTTTCACGCTTTCGAAAATTTACTTATTAAATTCAGTCTTTTTCAGAAGCAAGCCTGTATCTTGCCTTCCATTCTGTGCTTAAACACTTACAGATATTCTTTTAAATGTTAACCTCCACTGTATATTAAAAAGTCCCTCTAATGTGTTTACTATATATTACCTTTAATATAGATCAGGCTGAGTTACAAAATGTGAGTTCTAATAAAAGAGGGCTGCTTTCCATAAAATGTAACTTTGCATCCAAAACCATGCAACTTTGCAACTTAAGGTAATATAGATTCAGAGGTTAGGCACTCTTTGACTAAATGAGGAAAAAAAATAGACTATATACCTACTAAGGTCAATTCCCTATGTTGATTAAAGACACCAAAAAATTTCACTCCCAGATTCTTGCTAAGCCAAGTATGTCTACCCATTCTCAAAGCCACCAGCAATGGAAGAACAGTGTGAAAAATCAGTAAGCTATGGCCTTATAAATCATGTGGACCATGATAGGGCCGACCATTAAGTGTCCTTTGACCTAGTAATATTTTTATCATCTCAATCATTTTTCGGTTACCTCAATAGAGTGGCAGACTATTAAAACAATTCCTTGTCTTGGATTCACCCATACATCTGATAATATGCAAATTTAAGTGCCTCAAGGAGAGTAGAGAAACTATTTTTCATTCCATTCCATCACAAATTTAGTAACCACAACTGATCTTCAGAGAAATAACTCACTTTTGTTTCTGTCTTTCAAAAACACTTTTGAAGAAAAGTTGCCCTTCTGATAACAAAAAAAAAAAAAAAAAGGACTACTGAAGAATCCACAGTTGAAGAAAGGGCTCTCCCTAGGTACTGCATATCAGGACTAAGCTCATACAGTTAGTTCAGCAGGAAGGGCCTGGCTCTGATACTGCCTTTCAGGAAGAGCTCTGCACAGAAGAGGCGGAATCGGTAATGCTTTTACTGCTCATTTGCTTGCATCAAGAACCCCATTCCATTTCAATCTGCCAACATCCTAATTAAGATGATCTGAATCTTAGGTGATCTATTATTCTAGATCTAAGATAGCCCAGTCTACATTAGACAAGATGTTACACTGTGTGCTTACACTGAGATGATAAGACCACTGGGCAGAAAAGCATGTCTTCCCTCATGTCTGGCCCAGCACTGGGCTGAGTTCTCTGTCAGCACTCGATAAATAATAGCCAGGCCTTTGCCTGTTGTCTTTCTACCACGTTAGGCATAATTCAACTTGCTATATCACTCCTGGTTCCTTTGACAACATATACACCTGTGCTTTCTTTTTTTTTAACATGAGAAAAAGAGTAAAGTATCTCAAGTACTTTTTTATGCATGTATGTATCAATGTATGGGAGACCAGCAACACAAATATAATTCCCATGCATTACCTTAATGCTGTTTCTGAAAATCCTATATTAAAGAACACGCTAATAACATTAGCTTTTGAGCCAATGAAGAAAAGAATGCAGAGGCAATGCTTTGTCTCACCAAAGCTTCGGAAGAATCAGAATCAAATTCCTTAATATCCAGCTGTACTATTATCCCAGGGGCACTATATAATACAGAATAAAACATCACCTAAAAGGTGCTCCCAAAATCAGCATCTTTCACTCCCTCAAGTTAAAGAGTTATCCCCCACTCTTCAGCATAAAAACTGGGTTATGGCTTGGGTGCCTCGCAAACAAAGACACAAAAATGCACATTAACATTAGACTTGCCCTCCCTGACATCGCAAGAAAGGCCAAGTGGTTGTCGACACACCCAAGTCAAAGGCACACACACATTCCTTGTCAGCCAATATCCAGAACTGAGCAAACGTGTTTAAGAAATGTCCTTAAGCTCTCTTTTGTACTACTGGTGAACAGATAACATTGATGACCTTCAGAGTCTGATGTCCATTTCCAAAGGGATGAGAATTTCAATCTAAGAACCTCAAAGAAGGCAGCTTTAAAAAAATAAAAAAATTTAAAAAGCACAACCCTAGAGTTCAAACCAGCTAACCTCCTGCCTCCTTTCACTGAAGAAATGAAGATGTTGATTGGAACCCGGGCTAAGTCACTCTTCTAGTAGCTGTAAAGTTTTCTGAATTCACAATAAAATGTTCAAATATTCTTGGCTTTGGAAATGTATCTGTCTCCTTAAAGAGGACAAAGGTACCACTGTTGTGTGCTTCCAGTGATGTCATGTGGGGAAGCCCCAGCCTTGATTCTAAGGTATCTGTAATGACGGTGTGCTGTACAGGTGAAGAGTAAAGCTCTGAAGGATCAGAACGTTATAAAGAAGGCGATGTGCAAAATTTAAGAAAGCTTCTTGCTTTTAGGATTTTAGGGTCTTCTTGCCTTAAAGGTCAAAAAAAGGATGTAGCCTTTGTTAGGAGTTATATATTCACTGAGTTTTGAAATCCCTCCATCTATATATATTCAAAATTTAACATACTGACAACCTAGTTTAAGGTAATAAATTTTTACCAATCTAAAAGAAAATGTATAACTACAAGTATATTTTAAGTTCTTAGATGTGAGTGCTGAAGCTCTATTTCTAGAATTGGTGAATTCTGTTCTCTATTTCCATGTATAAAAAGATCTCAACAGTGCTGGGAAAACACTTTTTTAAAAAATGAAATACAACAAATAAGGTATGCTGCCGAGTCCTGGGGGAGAAGTTCCCAGGAAATTCTTTGAATTTCCTCCTGTCTTCCTTCTTTACAAGATTTCTAAGACTAAGTCCTTTTCTTCAGTCCCTCAAACAAGGTAAAAAAGAAAAATACCCCCTAGATATATTCCTCAGATTTTCTATTATGCTTCTCAAGTTTCCAGTAGCTTCTGAAGTAAAGCTAAGAAGAATTCTAGAGTTATTTTCTATTGTGCTTTAATTTGAGTTCCCCTTTTAGGTTGAAGATGAAATAGATGATCATAACTGCCGTGCTTGGAGGTGCCTTTCCTGGCGCGGTTTGTACAGGACCCGTACAAGGTCAGTCGTGGAGGCAGGACTGCCGTGATAGATACCAAGTCAAATCCAGCTTCGAGTCTTGGAGAAGTTCAGGGTAACCCATTTCAGCTTGCTCTATTTTAGTGGAATATGGCAAGAAAAATTTCTGTTTAAACAGTACATGTTAGATATATTCTGTATTGTGATCTCACTCTGGCTTGGCTAGTGTCAATCAGAGACATAGGAGAAATTGCTCAAATCACTGATCATTAAGGGTCATTTTTTGTCACATTGTGAGCCTTGGTGTAGGTTGTGGCAAACCACAGTAAACATGGTCCACAGGATCCTGGGTTTCACCCACAACACATTTTTACACGTCCGGATCGTTTATTTGCTCTTCTCATTGCCCATTTTGTTCATTCTGGTAAAAATCACTCCCCAGCCCCCCGCTACCATTTAAAACATCAACTCTACTATTAATGTTTCCTTGATGCCCCCAAATCAGGTTGCTATTTCCTTCTCTGTGTACCCATAGACCTTTGCACCTATCTCTATTGGAGCATTTATCAGATTGTATTATAATTATTTGCCTGTTGTCTCCACAACTAGAATGTGAAGCCTTGTACATGTACCTCAGACTTACTATGTGCTGAGCACTGTCCTAAGCACTTTAGAAACATCAACTCCTTAATCTACATCACAACCCGTTAAGGTAGATACTAGCATTACCTCCGTTTTACAAACGGAGAACCTGAGGCACAGAGAATCAAGTCATTTTCCCACGAACGCATAGCTAGTAAGTGTCAGGGGTTGGACTCAGCAGTCTGAGCTTCTCCTATTATTCTTTGTGTTTGCCTAAGGGACTAAGGGAAGTAGTTCATAAAAATTAAACAAATAAAAAGAATGATCATTCTGATTTTTTCATAGTTTCCTAAGCTTAAACTTAGAAATACATTTTCTTTGTCATAAAATTGATTTCACCTTCTCCCTCAACTATGAATGAGTTCATTTGTCCAGAGAAAATTCAGCCCAATCTGGGGAAGAAAAAACTGGCTGAGAGGCACAAGGCCTGGGCTTTTGCTGGCTCTGCCACATTAAATCTTAAATTCCCAGCACCTCCTTCAGGTCGCACGTCTGCAGATACCTAAAGAGCAGCTCCTCATAGCTGCTTCTAGATGTATTGCGTACATAGTGGGACAGGAAATGCTTTGGACTGGAAGTACTATTACAGTGTTTTTTGGACTATAAGACACACACACCCCAAATTTGGGAGGAATAATGGTTGTTAATGATGCTGTTGAGTTCTGTTCACATTAACATTGGTGAAATATTATGTTATTTATGTTATTAAATATTTTACCACATTTTTTGCTTCAAAAGTTTTTCCCTATTTTCCTCCTCTGAACCCTAGGTATGTCTTATGGTCCGAAAAATACAGTAATAAGAAAACCACAAGTTATTTTTTGTAAACTGATGTGATTTAAGGAAGGGATTTTTGCACTGGGGACAATTCAAATAGAGAGGTTTTTCATTGTTGCTGTTTGTCTAGCACCCGAATCATTAGGAACTGGATGTATTTATTTTTTCTCCTAATATTTAAATTCTTATCTCTTTCATGCTGTGTGAAAATCCAGGTGGAGGGAGAACAACGTGCCCATGCAGGAAAAGGGTCTTCTTAGAGCCTGTGACAGCGGCTCCCTGGGAGCTTGCGGGACGCAGATGCTGGGCCTCCACCCAGGGGGCTCTGACCCATCTGAGGCCCGGCAGGGGCAGGTAGCCCTCTTTCTGAGAAATGCTGATATTGTCTCTCTTTCCATAGTACATCCTTTCTCCTCATTAGGTTATTGTCTTTATTCCATCCCAGTACCTCACTACAAAATCACCTGATTTTAAAGTGAGCAACAAGTATAAAGGACACATGGACAAACACTACAGGGGGTGGAAATGGGAGGGAGGTGGGGAGGGCTAGGGCGGTGGGATGGGATGGGAGTAAAAGACAGAAAACCGTACAAGAACAACAATTAAAATAAAATAATAATAATAATAATAATAATAATAATTTAAAAAAAAATAAAGTGTCAGATCCAAATCGGCCCTGGTGAACAGAGCTGCTCATTCTCAACGCAGGTCTTTTATTAATTTAGGCAATCGCACCATCTCCACAGTTCCACTTTGGCACTGCCCCACTGCGTCCCCTCCAAGCTCCACACCACAGCCAGGACAGGTTTCTTCACTGCAAATCAATGATGTCATTTCCCTCCAAAGCCCTTCCCCTTGGCTGACCTTGCACAGTCCTCCCTCTCTCCAGTTACACTGGCCTGCACATAGACTGTTGCTTCCTGAAAGAAGCCTCCTTCGTATCCTCATCCAAATCACTTCCCCCAGCCCAACTTCTGGTCGCTCCCTTTTCTTTCACAGCACAGCACAGTCTATAAAGGCATGACTATTAGATTTAAGTCTGTCTCCTCACTTCACCACAAGCTCCATGAGGCTAACTGCCCATCACCATACCCTGTGCTAATCAGCACCAGCAAGAGGCAGTGCTCCAGGTGGTGAGGAAAATGGGTTCTGGGGCCAAAGGGTTCCCATTCAAATCCTAGCTCTGCTACTTAGTACCTATGTGATCTTAGGCAAGTTACTTAACTTCTCTGGGCCTCTATCTTCTCCACTGGGGATTATGAAAGGACTATCTTACAGGTTTGCTGTGCGAATTAAACAAATACACAGAAGTGCTGTAGAACAGTGGCTGGCATGCAGAATGCATCCAATACAGGATAGCTTTTAAAATGAAAGCCCTCAGCATATTTTTGTTTAGTAAGTAAAACACAGCTGAGTTGGGTGTCCTTTCGCATCACCACTGCCACAGTCAAAGTATCACGTCCAGTCAACTCCTCCCTGCAGTCCACTCCTTGAAAGAGCTCCACTTCTGCCCTGAGAGCTCTGCTGACCACGCTCTCCATCCCATGTTATTAGTTCCAGCTTTCGTCCTCTCATCGTCACTTCCCAAAGCTACGTGCTCGTGTGCCAAGCCACCTGTTTCCTTCCTCCAAGTATTTCCTGGGATGTGGCCTCTTCCGTGGAACTTTCTTTAAGTGGAACCGAGCTCAACATTCTATCCGCTGCTTCCAACAAATAAGTTAAAGGTTGTTGTTTGAGGTTCCAAAGCTATAAACTATATGAGCGTTTCCCTGGACAGATGGCCTCACCATTGCAGGGCAGTTTGCATTTTTCCTGTGCCTACACTGAGGGATGTGAATCCAGAGGGGAAAGGGCTTGTTTAACTTGCTTTGCGCATATTTAGCACAATGCCAACCCACATGGACGCTGAATAACTGTGACCCGATGATGATTTAATTAATTGCTTTGTCCATGCCAGAAGTAAAACCCTGAACTTGCAAATCTGTTTCTCCCATGTTACAATATGTTCCAATGCTGTGTCTGAGAGTGGTTTTCTGCATTTACTTTCACCCAAAAAATACAAAAGAAGAGAGAAATTACATGAAAATATCAAATTACTAAAGTTATTTTCCACATCTTGAGCCTAAAGATACCTTTAGAACACTGTATCAAAAGGTGCCTCATTTAAAGTTTAACCACATATGCTTTAAGGGTTATTTCATAAATCTAAAATGGAAAAGCAAAACATGTCAATACTCATTTTTAAAGTACTTGTTGTATTCGGCGCATGTGCCATTATGGAGAACTTACACTCAGAGCAAAAAGATTTGTTGCAAAGCATATGACCTTCTTCCCACTACAATGACCATCCCCTAATTAGGCAATGCATCTGATAGTCATTAACAGGAATGAGATAATGAATCACTTTCTCTCTTCTTTGTTAATTTGCTGTAACCAAGCGGCTAATGGATGTCAGAGCTGAGTGATTGCACTGATTATAGTGATTTATAGTTGCAACAAAACAATTTAAAATCATTCTGATTATTCATGTTTAAGATGCTTTATGTTTTGTTTACTAAATGTTTTATGTCCCCCTTTCTCCTACTGCTAAAGTACTGCCCCCCTCCTACCCTGTCACTTTTCACAAAAAGACCTGTTCCTAGAAAACCTGAACTGCTGCAGGCTTTTTTTATTGTTTTAAACTAAGCCATTTAATTCTGTGGTAGATAGATAGATGATAGAAAGATAGATAGATAGATAGATAGATAGATAGATAGATAGATGATAGATAAAGTTTACACACTAGGAAACAAAAGCCTTGGGGTAGAAAGAAAACTTCAGTGGTACCTGGTTCAAAAAAAGACAGGAGTAAGAGGAAATAAGGCAAACTTCAAGCTACTTACCTTGGGGCTTCGAGTCCCTTCCTCATCCTCCACAGACACATCAGTAGCCAGGATCTCGGCTTTGATGGTGTCCAGAGCCCGGAGAATCCAGCTGTGCTGCCGTTTGATTTGCCTCTGCAGCTCCTTCCACTGACTTGCAATCATCCGCAGCATGTCCTTTAGTCCTTCTCCAGAAAAAGGGCAAAGCACAGGTTACGGCCTTGATTGCATCCGTGCCATTATTATTTAGTAGATCAGAGGGTTATTTCAAACAATAAATATAATTTTAAATGACCATTACCATCACCTGCCATATTAACATTTTCATTCAGACACTGGGAATTTTTGACTTGACATAAAGCATAAGGACACAAAAATGGTTTAACCACATAGATTAATGGCTTGGAATTAACTTGGATTCAGTATATTGACTAAAAAAATGCACGTGGAACAAAAATCATAATATGTAAAAATTATTAACTAAAGCTTCACATTCCAAATAAAAGTTCCTGTGTATATCTGTGTGGAGACTTAAAAATGATCGGAAAGATGTATGGAGCTAGGTAAAGTTAATCTGATGAGAAATACGGTAAATGAGCCATAATTAAGACAGCAGTCTTTAGCATTAGCACATCCGATTAATGCTGCTCTTTTCCTATTTAGCTGTGTAAGCTCAAAGCAAGAGCCAAATTGTAATTCATCCTGTCTTATGGTCTTTTACTACCAGGATAACTATAACCAAATGACAAAACTATTTTTTATTTATAATCTGTTCCTCATAAATACATTAAAACTGGGGTAAGAACTGGTGTAAGGCCAAAACTCTGCTAATGCAATGACCAGCAGAGAGCATGCACAGCGCTCACGTCTGGGAAGTGGCAGGGAAATAATCAGATCTTTCTAGAATGCCAGCCTTCTATCTGTAATGATATCTATAAGTACCCTAACACATATGCATTATAACTATATGAACAATTCTCATTCATTATCTTAATGTTATTTCCAGAGCACCTACATCAAAAACTATGTCAATGTGAAGTTTTCAGGAATGTGATTTCAATTGAAACTCAGGCGAACAGCAAGCCCCAAATAAAATGAGCAGACCATTTGGAGGCAGTATTTCATCTTATAAGTATCACAGCATTGTATGCAGTATATGAAACATTTATAAATCTTGAAGGTCAATCTGATAATGTAAATATTAATAATACATAAGGAGGTGAATATATGCAGTAATTTACAGCAACGCTTCTTCATTCTTAATAGTCTGGAGACATAAAGATTTGCAGTATTTCAGGAGGATTTACCTGCTTTGTGAGATGCAATAAGCTCGAGAAGCTGGTGTCCTTCCTCCTCCACAGCTTCCTTGAGAGCACAGTGACTGTCTACATTCAACTTGAAACTCTGCAAGGAAAAATATGAACATCAAATCCTGGTGAGGCAGTTTACATAAAATATCCATACAAAATTACTTGCTACTTTTTATCAAGAACTGCAGAGTCCAATTTACTCAATAGACAAACTAATTTGCAGTACTAAAAGCTATTGATATTTGGGATATGGGCTCAAAATGTTTCCATTAGATTAGCAGAGTACATCTGTTTGGAAACAGCTGACAAATCTAGAAGTTCATTAGGTTTTTATGAAAAGTCACATCCCGTAGGCTATATCAAGAGCAGCAGTAGTCTATAAAATACACTGAATTTCTACCAGCACATATGAGTTGTTCTCTTCACTTTTTAAAAATGATAGTGATAGCACTATTTATAAACCATAAAAAAATTGGCAACATAAATTATATTAGCCTTCTGTGCACATATATAAATCCATTAATATAGTAGATATTCAGCTCTGTTTTTCAGATACCATTCAAACCATAGAATATCAAGATGGATTTAGGTGATATATTGAGGAATCAAACACGTTTCAAATCTTTTATTTTAAAATTTTATTTCTTACAGTGTGCCATTGCTTTATAAATGAATAAATCAAACATATCAGGGGCATTTTTCACTCTTTATAGTCATCCAAAAAACAAAACCTGCTGTCATAGCTGACATTTCTTTCAGAAGTCTTCCTTAATGTTTTATATGGAGTTAATTACTCCCTCTCTCTGTTACCTCTGCTCTTTATACATGCTTCGATTGTAGAATGTATCATATTGTCTTCTGCTTTACTCCTATACTCAGCTACCAACTTGAAAGAACAGCCAGTTTCACATTTATCTCCAACTCCTGTCGCATATAAACTGTTTGACAAGTGCTTGCAGGGACAGTGGCTATCTGTTGAACTGTATCAGTAGCACTCTCTGAAGGTGAAGGTTTCCATTTCAATATTTCAAGAAATACAGATGGTTTTCCAAATATTTTTCCATCTCTGAAATGTTATAAGGGTTTCCAACCACAGGACAGAGGTGCAATGGAGAGTAATCATAGTAACCAATCTCTTCAGCCAATGGTTAGGCTTCAGAATAAAAATTCATTCCTTCACTTGACTAACTGGAAAGAGTATGAATTCTGAAACTGTATATGCCAAATTTTGGCTTCTCTGTGATAGGGCTCCAAAATATACAACATATTTTGCTCTTGCTAAACCCACTGGGCCATAGTATTAAGAATCTTTGTCTGGCCAAGATGGAGGCGCAGGTAGAAACCCTTCACTTCCTCCTACAACCAAAAGGAGTATAACAACCAATCTAAAATCAATAAACAACCAGAAACACCAGAAAAATCAAACTGTATGGAACTCCAACAACCAAGGAATTAAAGAAAAAATCATCCAGAACTAGACTGGTAAGGCTGCAGACTAGGCGGACGAGGCTGCTGGCTGTGCAGGTGGGGCTGACTTAAGGGAAACTGAAACTCAGAGTTGACAGTGGACTACAGCAGTTGCTGTGGTGGGAGAAACTCCCAGTCTCACACGAGAGTCTGTTGGAAAGTGCACAAGAGACGAGCAGGCAAGCTGCACTGTTCCCTCCCTGGCCCCTCCCCCACAGGCAGCACTGAAACACAGCAAAGAGGGTTGCCCTGCCCGTGGGGAATACCCAAGACCCCGCCCCCTTACAATTTACCAGGTGCACCAAGACAAAGAAATATGACCCAAATGAAAGAACAGAGCGAAACCTCAGACAAAGAACTAAGTGATGAGGAGATAGCCAACCTACCTGATAGAGAATTTAAAGCCCTGGTAATCAAAATGCTCACAGATCTGATTGAGCTTGGTCAAAAAATGAAACAACAAATGAAGGATATCCAAAGTAAAATAAAGCAGAATGTTCAGGGAACCAACACTGATAGGAAGGAAATTAGGACTCAAAGCAACGATTTGGAACAAAAGGAAAAAAATAAACATCCAAGTAGAACAGAATGAAAAAAACAAGAATTACAAAAAGTAAAGATAGTCTTACAAACCTTTGGGACAACCTGAAATGTTCCAATATCCGAATAATAAGGGTGCCAGAAGGAGAAGAAGAAGACCAAGAAGTCAAAAAAGCATTTGAACAAATAATGAAGGAAAACTTCCCCAATCTGGAGAAGGAAATGGACTTCCAGGAAGTCCAGGAAGCTCACAGAGTCCCAAAGAAGTTGGACCCAAAGAGGAACACACCAAGGCATATCATAATTACATTAGCCAAGATTAAAGATAAGGAGAGAATCTTAAAAGCAGCAAGAGAAAAAGAGACAGTTACCCACAAAGGAGTTCCCATAAGGCTATCAGCTGATTTCTCAAAAGAAACCTCGAAGTCATGAAAGGCAAGGACCTATATCCAAGATTACTTTATCCAGAAAAGCTATTATTTAGAATGGAAGGGCAGATAAAGTGATTCCCAGATAAGGTCAAGTTAAAGGAGTTCATCATCACCAAGCCCTTATTATATGAAATGTTAAAGGAACTTATCTAAGAAAAGGAAAATCAAAACTATGAACAGTAAAATGACAACAAACTCACAACTATCAACAAATGAACCTAAAAGAAAAGAAAAACAATGAAAACAAAACTAAGCAAACATATAGAATGGAACAGAATCAAAGAAATGTATATCCCATGGAAGGATTTCAGTGGGGAGGGGGAAGGGAGCAATGGGGGGGAAGGGTACAGGGAAGAAGAAGCATACTTAGTAGACATAAAATAGATGGGGAGAGATAAAAATGGTATAGGAAACAGAGGACTCAAAGAACTTTGAGTACAACCCATGGACATGAACTAAGGGATGGGGGGGAACTGGAGGGCTAGGGGGCAGGGCGGAGGGGGGACACAGGTGGAAAAATTTGGAAAACTGTAATAGCATAATCAATAAAAAGTACTAAGCCCTGGGTGGTGTAGCTCAGTGGATTGAGCTCAGGCTGCTAACCTAAGGGTCGCAGTTCGATTCCCAGTCAGGGCATATGCCTGGGTTGCAGGCCAGGTCCCCAGTTGGGGGAGCACAAGAGGCAACCACACATTGATGTTTCTTTCCCTCTCTTTCTCCTTCCCTTCCCCTCTCTCTAAAAATAAATAAATAAAATCTTTTTTTAAAAAGTACAAAAAAATAATTTTTGAAGAAGTTTGAGATGATACAGTCCCAGTTGGAAAGCAATTTGGATTAAAAAAGAAGTTAAACAACCATAAATTGTGAAATCTGGTATTTCTCATTCACTCATTCATTTATAAACCATGTATTGTGCCTAATCTTGACACTGTGCCAGGTAACAGAGATTGATGTCATGTATAGCATGGCCTCTGGCACCAAATGGCATCTGCATGTGCTACCAGGAGAAAGAAGTGCACCCTTAGTCATCTTGGATGTGCAGTGGTAAGTCTGGGCTCTGCTTTTCTTAATGGAGAAAGACGGTCTTTTTAAAGCTGGGAAGGAAAAGCAGAGCATCAAAAGTCAAAAGAAGCTACAAATGAAGGAGGCCTTTGAAAAATAAGAATTTTGACTGAAAAAAAAAAAAAAAAAAAAAAAACCCTGATTCCAAAATTCACCTGGCTGGAGACGGAGGAAATAGCAAACTTTCAAGCAAATATGACAGAAAGAGAGAACATTAGGTTTCCCCAAGGGTTGTTCACTATTTCTTGTATTTTCCTCTTTTAGTTGCAGGTATTTAGTTGAAGGAAATAAAATATAGCCAAGTATGGGAAGCCTGATGCTTCTGGTCCATCCATGCAACATAATATCTATGAAAAATTAAATATCTACTATTTTATAGCCAAAACATGGCTGCACCTACTTTTTGTCACTGCAGTGGAAATCTTCAACTCTGAAGTAATGCCATGCATAAGGAGGTGCCTGTGGGTTTCGGGGAAAAGGAAAACACTTGAGAGCAACCCTATAGTGCAGTGATTTTCAACCTCTGTCATCTCAGGGCACACATGAACTAATTACTAAAATCCTGTGGTACACATAAAATATATATTTTTTGCTGATTTGACAAAAATAGGTATAACTTTGATTCATTCACAAGAGACAGCTATTGTTGTGTTAGGTGTTGTCATTTTTTTATCTGACAATCTAAGGGAAAAGAGGTCAGTGCCCCTGACTGAACAGTCAGGTATTGCATGTTTTAAAAAGTCTTGCAGCATACCAGTGTGCCACGGCTACGGTGCTATGGAAAATCACTGCTATGGTGCCAAAATTTAGGAAGAAACCTATTCTGGATGTTTCCTCATGACTGTAAATTTAACCTCGTGCTCTCTTTGATCTGTTTACTTACAACAGACCTGTGCTGGATGGCGGGTAACCATGAGCTTCCGAAGAGATGCATCAGGCTATGTTTCAGAGCAGAACAGAGCCTAAGAACCTGAGAGTAGGTTGGATAATTTGACATAATTGAAGCCAAGAGTATAGAAATAGATGCAGCTGGATCTGGTTCTGCCTCAAGATGATATGGAAGCATTTGATTAGGAATGGAAAAGATGAGGTCTTTATTATTAGGAAAAAGATAAGCTGATAAGCTTGATGTTATAGAAAAGAATGCTTTAATATAACTATTGTCCAAATGGTACAATATTGCTTGATTTTCGGGTGCACCCATTAACCATTAATGATACTTACTAAGGTATTCACAATGGGCCTCTGAGAAGGCCGCCAAGCAGGCACATTAACACAATTGTCAATGAAATTCCTGGTTGCTAAAGCATTCTGTAATAAGCTCTCCCCATTCTACTTCTACCTCTTCCCTAGGGAAGGAACTTAGACAAAAAGGTTTTCTTTTTATTTTCCTTGAACTTGATACTTGGAAGTATTTCCATTCTCGTGCTAACATTTCCTCAGCGATGCCTTATGGCATACAGTCCCTCTGAAACATCTATGACACTCCCTGAATTCAGAGAAGTTTCCGGAGATTTAGTTTATGGCAACGACACTGCCATGGACAGGTTCCACAGACCCTACATCACTGATGACGTGGAATTCCGTAAACATGGGTGAGCTGGGTTCTGTTGGGCACCACATCCTTTTTAGTGTCTTTAAGGTAGCATGTGAGTAAATGTTTAGAAGAGAATCACTTAGGAATGGAAAATACTGTGACTGAGACAAAGGACTAGGTTACCTAGGGTTGACCAGTTGATATTTCCATTACTGCACCCTCTAGCCTCACCAGCTTGTACAGATCTAGGTACGTTATTCCTTGGCAGGGTCGAAATTGGAGTAGGCACACTGATTGTTCTCCAGTTGTGATCAAACCTTACAAAGCACATAAAATACTGCACTAATCCTATTCCATTCACATTTCCGAAGAGCCCAGTTTGATGGGAGTGTAGAGGTCATGTGGATGAAATGAAACTAAAGAAATAAATGACTCAATAGACAAAACTATGACAAATTTGAAGAATAATTCTCATGAGAGCATAAGAATAGATATCCAGGTGTAGGAAATAGTGGAAAGATCATAATCACATGCAGAGGCTGACGGTCCAGTATGGTGCAGTCTCAGCAGCGTTATGTCACGAACACAGACCGCAGTCATCCCCACGCAATACTGTGAGTATCTGCCTGGTCTGCTGAGGTCCCTGAGTTTTATGACGTTTGTGAACAGAAAGGCTAGAAGGAGTTATTGTGTCTTTTTAAACCTTTTTTTAAAGCATAAATTAATATAATAGATATTTATTAAGCAGACTCTGCCAGGCCTACATATACAAAAGTTTATACAAAAACCTTGGCACAGGCAGCTAGTGTATAGTCTATTGGGTAAAATAACAGATCAAATAGCCTCATAGGACCCTGCATAGAGTAAATGTGTAATTAGGGTTTGGTGTAGAATAGAGAGCAGTGGGGCCTTAAGTAAACTGAACAATGATATGCTCTGCCTGATGAGGGTTTTTTTTTTTTTTAAACAAAAATTAAGTATCATGCTGGCCAAGTAAAAACAAGACTGTGGGCTATATTCCACATGAGTGTGATAAGTGCTGGGTAGGTGCTGTGGGAGCCCAAGCAAGGAGCCAGTTCTGCAGATCCTGGCAGGAAGCTTGTGGGAAAAGGATTGATTTGTACACAGGCCTGGAGATGGCCTTGACTGCAGCAGGAATCAGGGTACAACCAGCAGTTGGTGACTGGGACAGGGTGTAAGCAGGGCAGGTGGGAGCCGTGGATATACAAATCAAAGAGTCGTGAAAGGAGATGCAATGAACCCTGGTTGGGTAGCTCAGTTAGTTAGAGCATCATCCTAAAATGCCAAGGTTGCAGGTTCAATCCCTGGTCAGGGCGCATATAAGAATCAACCAATGAATGCATAAATAAGAGGAACAGAATAGCAAATCAATGTTTCTCTCTCTCTCTGTCTCTCTCTCTCTCTCCCCCCTCTCAAAAATCAATACACAATCTTTTTTTTTTTAAAGATTCAACAATATGGGTGAGTTGCACAGTTTTGTGTTCTAGAAAAATCTCCGTGGCTCTTGTGTAGAGTTGATTTTAAAAGGGCAGATTGGAGACAAGGAGGCCATTTAGGAGGCTGCTCTGGTAATATAGGCCAGATGTTTCTGCATGCTCATATTTTTTTTAATTAAAAAAAGATATGCTTTTTCTTCTAAATGAATGGAAGAAGGAAAAATGGAGAGAATCTTCTGTCTTTTTAAGTTTTTCTCAGTGTGTGAGAGCAGCATGTGCCAGAATTTAGTTCTTTGGCTGTTCTGATGATAAATACCAGAGGTTATTAGTCAGGAGTCTCCAAATGTGAAAGACATATTGAACTGATGAACTTTTACTCCCACTGTCATTTTAAAGAGATAGTATATATGCTGATGAATAAGGCATTTGATGACACTTTTTCTCCACACAAAAGATTTTTTACTATCCTAAGAAAATGAAAACTTGCTTTTCACAAGGGCAGGAGGAAGAACGTATGCTCAGTCAGAAAAGCAGAGGACTGAAAAGTCACCTGCTGCCTGCCTGGGACTGCCTGAGGCCCCACTCTGAGCTGTGCCTCGCACCATCCTGCACGCCCAGAGGGCCCTATGGCCGGGGGTGGGGTTTGGGCATGATCCCCTGCTGCCCAAGCAGCACCTGGCAGTTTCTCTTTTCCCAACACCATCCATAGAAGATGGTCAGACAGTTCTCAAGATATAAAATACACCCTCCAAATGCCACATGTGCCAACAATTGAAAGATTTTTATTACACAGTTCTTTGTTTACTAAAACTTGATTAGACATATAGCCAGTAAAATGAAGACTACGAAATCACAGAAAATACATAGACTACATTACAAGCCAAAAAATGAAGATTCACAACTGTATCTCTGAAAAAAATTAAAACTGTGTAAATTAATAGCTCCAGTGTGTAAAAAAGAAGGCTGTAGGGAAACACAACAAATTGTTGACTTCAGTTGCTCAGGGTAGGACTTGGAGTTAACATAGTCTGGTCTACAGCACGCATTCTCAGTGCCTCAGCTTCCTGAAACATAAAATGAAAATAATGCCGGCTAACTTCTAGGTTGCTGTAAGAATTAGAGATTATGATTGTAAAGCATTGAAGCAGTGCCTGGCAATGAGTTGGCCTAAACAAAAAGTCATTATGAACTTTTAAATTCATTTTCTCTATTTTCCAAACGATCTGTGTAATAAATGGTTGAATGGTACTACATGGCATTTTTAGGTGACAAGTGACACGTACTGTCGAGGCTCTCTGAACGCCCCAAGTGCAGAGCCTAGGTTCTCCTCAGCTTTGTGCCACTGCCCTGCACAGGCCTACCCACAGGAGGCACCCAAACCCAGAAGCTACTGTCTGAGATTCAGGGAAGAGGGAGCACGGACTGAGAGGCCAACAATACGGGTCTTCCTTTTGCTTTAAGCATGTGCCCATGGAGAAGTCATCTAACCTTTCTAGGCTTCAGTTCCTTATCTACAACCCAAGCATTTGGACTCAATATTTTCCATTCCTCGGACACTTTGGTTTTATCTTAAGCCAGGCAATTAAAGATAGGTGGCTTAGGAAAAAAAGTTAAGTATATTTTATTGATTATGCTATTACAGTTGTCCTATCTTTTTCTCCCCTTTATCCCCCTCTGCCCCATACCCCACTCCCTCCAGTATTCTGCCCCCTCCTTAGTTCATGATCATGGATTGTACATATAAGTTCTTTGGCTTCTCCATTTCCTATACTATTAGTAACCTCCCCCTGTCTATTTCTACCTACCATTTATGTTTCTTATTCCCTATACCTTTACCCCATTCTCCCTGCTTCCCCTACCCACTGATAATCCTCCATGTGATCTCCATTTCTCTGATTCTGTCCATGTTCTAGTTGTTAGTTTATTTTTTGTTTTTGTTATTTAGGTTCAGTTGTTGATAGTTGTGAGTTTGTTGTCATTTTACTGTTCATAGTTTTGATCTTTTTCCTAGGTAAGTCCCTTGAACATTTCATATAATAAGGACTTGGTGATGATGAACTCTTTTAACTTGACTTTATCTGGGAAGCATTTTATCTGCCCTTCCACTCTAAATGATAGCTTTGCTGGATAGAGTAATCTTGGATGTAGATCCTTGCCTTTATGGCTTTCAATACTTCTTTCCAGCCCCCTCTTGCCTGTAAAGTTTCTTTTGAGAAATCAGCTGATAGTCTTATGGGAACTCCTTTGTAGGTAACTCTCTGCTTTGCTCTTTCTGCTTTTAAGATTGTCTTCTTATCTTTAATCTTGGATAATTTAATTATTATGTGTCTTGGTGTGTTTCTCCTTGGATCCAATTTCTTTGGGACTCTCTGAGCTCCCTGGACTTGCATGTCTAGTTCCTTTGCCAGATTGGGGAAGTTTTCCTTCATTATTTTTTCAAATAAATTTTTAATCTCTTGCTCTTTCTCTTCTCCTTCTAGCACCCTTATGATTCAGATGGTGGAACATTTAAAGTTGTCCCAGAGGTTCCTAAGCCTCTCCTCATTTTTTTTAAATTCTTGTTTTTTCATTCTGTTCCAGTTGACTGTTTATTTCTTCTTTTTGTCCCAAATTGTTGATCTGAGTTACATTTCCTTCCCTTCACTGTTGCTTCCCTCTATATTTTTCTTTATTTCACTTTGATTAGCCTTCACTTCTTCCTCTATTTTGTGACTGTACTCAGTCATTTCTGTGAGCATCCTGATTACCAGTGTTTTGAACTCTGCATCTGATAGGTTGGCTATCTCCTCATTGCTTAGTTCTTTTTCTGGAATTTTGATCTGTTCTTTCATTTGGGCCTTATTTCTTTGTCTCAGCACACCTGTTCCAGGCTAATGGACAGAGCCTTAGGGATTTGCCAGGATGGGGCAACCCACATCGCTGCATTGTGGCACTGCATGTGGGGGAGGAGTCAGAGAGGGAACAATGCTGCTTGCTTGCCTCTCGCCCCACTTTCAGTCACTTCCCTTGCTTCCCACAAATGTATTGTTGCCTTTCAGGTGCTGATTCCCAGGTGTGTGGGCTTGTGTACAGTCTATGATCTTGTGGGCCCCTCCAACGGACTCTCTTGTGAGGCTGGGAGTTTCTCCTGCCACTGAAACCCCCACAGGTTTTTACAGCCAGGGATTTTGAGGCTTTAGTTTCTCATGCTGGAACCCTGGGTTGCACAGTCTGTCCTGCTCCCCAGTTGTTCCTCCTGGCTTATCCACATATAAATGTGGGATATCCTGGTCTGCCAGTCACCGCCTTGTCTCTCACACTCTCTGCCCCTTCTTCCTGTCACTGCCCCTCCTACCAGTCTGGATGAATGTTTCTTTAACTCCTTGGTTGTTGAACCTCCATACAATTCGATTTTCTGATTTTTGTTTGTTTGTTTGTTTTTAAATTGGTTGTTGTCCTTCTTTTGGTTGTACGAGGAAGCAAAGTCTATCTACTTACACCTCTGTCTTGGCCAGAAGAGCAGAAAAATTTTTATTTATTCTAAACCAGAAAACTTTCAAAGGCAGAAGAATCCCAAAGGCCATCTACCCCAGGGCAATTCTGTCACTCAACCATCCCAGGCAGATGTGTCGTGGGATTTTTAAGTATCCCAGGTAAGTTCCTTCTAACTTCCCATCCTGAGTCCACAACAAGTCTTCTCAGGAACTTGAGAGCTCTGTGAAGAGTAGCATGAGCTTCTCTCTGCTTCAGATTCTTTTCCCAAGGCACCTCTCCAATGCAGGAGTTGGAAATCAGAGACATTGTAAGAACATGCCAACAAAATCCACACATCTGACCAACAACCAACCCCTGCCAATTTATTTCTCCATCCTCACTTCTCTGTATTGACTAATATTGCCATTGATTTAGGCCCTCATCATCATCCATTGCCATGTTGACTTTGACAGCTGCCAATTATAAGCCCTCAAAACTGCATTATTACTTATTTCTGCCATGCCTCTGAAGGAGCAGGCATCATCCTTGGCTGGCAGCATGTAGCTGTGAACAAGATAAGTACAGTCCCTCACTTCACAGAGCTCACAGTCTAGCAGGCAGGCACGGGGTGGGGGGGGTGCATCTTAAAACAGGGAGTTCCAGTCAGTTGCATGAAGGGCCTATGACATGGTATAGGGCAGCAGTGACAAGTATAGGCTCTGGAGATGGAGGCTTGGTTAAAACTCTCGCTCTTCCATCATCCATTGTGTAACTTTGAGCAACTATTGTGCATTCTGTTTCTTCATCTGTGAAAAGAAGGAAATGCTACTATCAATTTCATAGGGTTGCTGTGAGGATGAAATGCCTTGGTATCTGTAGAGCAGAGCCTGGCATATTGTAATAGCTCAACAAAAAATTTTACTACACAAAATGGTCTTTCTATAAAACAACTCTGAAAAAGAGACTCCTTTTCTTAAAGCCCTCCCATGGTTTTCCAAGGTTGAAGAACAAGGTCAGGCCTCTAGCATGACCTACAGAGACCTCTAAGATCCCAGCCAGACCCCACGTGCACCTTGAAATGTGCCTGAACTGCTTCACACTCTGGCTCACACCAACCATCTTGCCCCTCCAATATTAAGTTCTCACTAGTGCCTCGCTAAAGCCCTTCTCCTCTTTCCCTGGCTCAGCTCCACTTCATTCTTTACAATTTATTTTAGGTGTCAGCCTCTCTAGCAAGGGTTCCCTGACCATCTTCCATCCTCCAAGTTGCCCTTCCTCAGCATCTACAGTACGTGTGCAAGACTCGTGCCTTTACCTACTGCACTGTTGTGTAACTACTGATGACTTGTCTGCATTCCATGCATGGGTTCCTAGAGGGTAGAACTTTTCACTCATTTTTGTATTTTTAGTGCCTAGGACAGTGTGTGTGGAACACAGCACACACCTAATAAAATGTTCAGGGAGCAAATGAACCAAAATTCATTCCAAAAAACTTCTATGTAGCTTTCAAACTGCCAAGAGCATTGTGATGCAATCACTCTTCACTTGGAGGTAGTTGATAAATGTCCCCAACTTTTTCTCAGTGAACACCATGTAAATGAGCTGTCATGTTCCTTCGCTTACAAAATTACTTGCCAATTACACTTAGATGATCCCGGTGTAATTGCCATGTAAACTGTACCCTGGCTGAGATAGCCCAAATCATCAATTTAACTTTACTCTCTCATCATATGTTACTTACCACATAATTAAATAAGTGGTCAGCTACCATCACAATTTTGTATCTCTCCAACAAAATGAAGTGGCTACATTTGTCACAGATTTATCAATTATGACAATATGCAACACACCTCCAGGTATATCAGAAGCTTTAAAAAATTCAAAGTACTATGTACTCTTGAGAAAAAAATCAAGTTCATGATAAAAAGATAAGCATTATAAAAACTTTGTTTTCCTTAGGGAGGAAAAAAGGCACTAAGATATAAAGGCAAAAATCCTCATTCTTCCTGAGGAGACTTCCTTTCTGAAACCTCAGATAATAAAAACATTTCCAAGCATTTAAATGTGAATTTAGCTCTTTCAACAAATCATAATTTCTTTCAAACAAACAGTTGAGCTTTTGTTTGTGGAAGGTAAATGTATTTTACTAAAGTTGACTTTGCTAATATTTTATACAAGAATTAGATAGATGGGAGAGATCCTGAATGTAGATGGAGCCTTTTAGTGACCACATTTTCATTTGCTTTTCTGAATGCTGCCCCACACCTAGCACAGGTAATCACATTGACTTCCCAGCATGGCCACATTAGGCCATACGGATTCTCACACAGAGGCTCTGTCTAAAGGGACCAGTTGACTTCCAGAACACACTGCTCTGAGGCCCTGATTGAAAAAGAGGTCAGTGCTGGCCCAAATATCTCTCTACCTCCTGCAGTGGAATAATTGATGAGCAGCAGCCCCCACAGATGTGGAGTCACTAAGGTGATGGATGAATATAAGTACATTATCCACACATACATCTGCTAATATACAGGTCCCAGTGCATAAACCAGGACTTAAGAATATTGTGTGGATTTAGGACAATCCCTGAAGGACCCCGGTTCCATTTAAAATTTGTCTGGAGGCCTGAGGCAGATCTATTCCAACTACCACATGCTTCATGCTTTTGAAAGGAGGAACCAAACTGCTTTAAAAATAAATTTAATAAATTTTCGAATGTCAAGTCATTAACATCCTGTCTAGTCATATAGTCTTCACATTTGAAATGGTAATATTAACCTGTGGAATTGTTTTAACCTTTGTAATATCTGAGTTAGCATTTTTATTTTCCTTGTGTTTTATGCCATAGGGGATGAATTACATCCTGAAAACAGAAGAAAGCATTCCTAGTTTTCCTTCTATGGGTGTTTTTCTTGTTACAAACATACCATACAATACCCAGAAAACTCTGTGACCAGAGTCCATTTCAGTTCAGAAATAGTACAGGAAATAATTTAACTTGCAGACATTTTCCATTATTGTGTGATAACTTTATAATATCAGTTATAGTTTTCTGTCTACAATGGTTGTAACACTGCTTTTACAAATGCTCATTCATTCATTTAGCAGATATCGTTAGTAACTATTGTTCATGAGCGAGGCTGGGTGTCAGATGAGACACCAAAGAAACACAAGTTGTCCCTGAAGTACGTGACACTCACAGGTGAATCATTGAGCAAAGGGTGGACGGGGAGAAACTCAACATCTCTAGGAACACCTGAGCTTCTCCTACCACATGTTCCCAGGTCTCTACAGACGATGTGTACCATCTCCACAAAATGAACAAAGCATCTTCACATATAACATGTTTATTTGATCTTCACAAAAACCTTCAGTAGATATGGCACCATTTTTTCTGGCTAATGTAAAGATCTGTCTCAGGCCTAAAACTTATACCCTAATATCATTTATATCAGATGAATTATTTCAATATTCCAAAATTCCATGTAACACTGAAGATAAGTAGAATCTGCACTGGGGTCTATGCAGGGAGTGAGGTGGCAGGTGACAGCCCCCAGTTCCTGGGAGCTGGGTCATGCACTGGCTCTCATCTACACAGTGTCCTGTAGCCTGCGTGTGAACCCTCAGAGTGCAGACTTTCTCTTCAGTGCTGAGTAGAGCACCACCCTAAATAGGAAGTTTTTAATAAATGCAGTGTTTCCCTGGCATTCTAATTTAAAACATTCATTATATCCTGAAAAGAATGCTAAATAAAGTAATAATTGCTATAATATCTGAACACCAACAATTTCTAAAACAACCAGAACTGCTGAATATTATGGCCCAAGAGTCCATAAACTGCATCAGGCAAAAAGTATAAGCCCAGGTGCTTTGAATAGTTCAGGGCAATTGTAAATAATGTTGCAATGAACACAGAGGTGCCTGAAAAGGGAAGACAATACCTGAAAAGGGAAGACAATACCATTGGCCTCTTATAAATATACAGAATTAGAGTTATATGAGCAAAGAAATGTGGTCCAGAACTTTCACATGTCCAAAATGAGCCTCCTGTCCCCATGCATGAACCTCAAAATGCCCACATACTATAACTTCCCAACAGACCTTTCCACTGCCAAGTAGCCAAAGGAAGTAACTCAAGCCTAGGAGCTGAGTATTCAAATCCCCCAAAGAGAAGTAATGCTGCTCCCTACTAAACTCTCAGCCATTCACCTTAAACTCATGGGAATGGAGGGAGGGGGATGAACAAGCAAATGGAATTTCGAAGTTCCTACAAGGCTCCCAGCCCTGCTTAGTGAGGCTGGGGGAGGTGGCAGTGAAAGTCACAGACTGCAGGTTCTTGCATCTGACCACCTCCCTTTAGCAGTGCCATACAGCCGCATGGCAGCAGCTGGCCCTGTGAGGCTCAGCCTGCTGGTGCCAGGCCAGCCTATCCATCAGCAAAGGAAGGTAGACAGGAAGAGGTGGGCACCAGGAAGTGGGGAAAGGGCCTGTCTTAACTTCAAGTATGACCCAGCGATTCCACTTCTGGGAATTTATCCAAAGTCACCAAAACACTAACTCGAAAGAACACAGGCACCTATGTGTTCATTGCAACATTATTTACAATTGCCAAGATTTGGAAGCAGCCCAGGTGTCCCTCAGTAGATGAGTGCATTAAAAAGCTATGGTACATTTATACAATGGAATACTACTTGGCCATAAATAAAAAAGAAAATTGTACTCTTTGTGACATCATGCATGGTCCAGAGAACGTTATGTAAGTGAAATAAGCCAGTTAGAGAAAGACAAACACCGTATGATTTCACTCATATGTAGAATCTAATGAACAAACTGAACTAACAGCAAAATAGAGACAGACTCAGAGATAGAGAGCAGGCTGACAGGTCTGAAAAGGGTTGGGGAGGAGAGTGGAGGGGTCAAGCAAAAATGGAAAAAGAAAAGAGAAAGCACTCATGGACATAGACAACAATGTGGTAATTGCCGGTGGTAGAGGGAATGAGTGGAGGCAGAAGAGGGTATAGCAGGGGTGTCAAACTCTTCTCCACATCAGCTTTGTGGTTGCTTTCAAAGGGCCGAATGTAATGTTAGGACTGTATGAATGTAACTACTCCTTAACTAGGGATAAGGAGCTCAGCGCTGCCACCGGGTAAGAACAAGGTGCTGGGCTGGATAAAACAAGGTAGACAGCCAGATTTGGCCCACTGGCCTTGTGTTTGCCACCTCTGGTATAAGGGAAATAAATGGTGATGGGAAAAAAATATTTTTTTAGACAGAGGAGAAAGAGAGGGAGAGAAACATCCATTGGTTGCCTCTCACACACCCCCAAATGGGAATCAAACTAGTGACCTTTGGGTTTACAGGCTGGTACTCAATCCACTAAGCCATACCAGGTATGGCTTAACTTGCCATAAAAAAGAAGAAACTTTTACCCTTTGCAACAGCGTGGATGGACCTGAAGAATATTATGCTAAGTGAAATAAGCCAGTCAGAGAAAGACAAATACCATATGATTTCACTCATATGTGGAATCTAATGAACAAACTGAACTAAGGAAAATGGGGACAGACTCACAGATGGAGAACAGGATGACAGCTTGTGGGTGGGGGAAGTTAGGGGATGGAGGAATCAAGCAAAAAGGAGAAAGGAGGAGAGTTCTGGCCAAGATGAAGGCATAGGTAGACTCCTTTCACAACCAAAATTAAGGACAACAAAAATTTAGAACCAAAAAAACCTCCAGAAAAGATAGAAAATTGAATTGTACGGAAGTCCGACAACAATTCACCCAGACCGGTAAGAGGGGCGGAGTCGGCAGCCGATGGAGAGGGATTGCGGCAGGAAAAAGCAGTGGCTAGTGGTCCCGAATTCGCAGGCGGTGGTTGGCACACCCCAGGCGCACAGGAGCAGTTACTGGGCTCAGGGAGGCAACAAGCAGACCAAGCAAGGCACACAAGGCGGCTGACCATGGTCACACATTCGCTCACAGATAAACCAGGTGAAAACCGGCAGCAAGACAGACTGCGCAACCCAGGGCCCCAGAGCAGGGAAATAAAGCTTCAAAACACCGATTAAAAACACATGTGGGGGTTGAGGTGCCTGGAGAGACTCCCAGCCTCACAGGAGAGTTTGTTGGAGAGACCCACAAGGTCCTAGAATGTACACAAGCCCACCCACACGGAAATCAACACCAGAAGGGCCCAATTTGCTTGGGGAAAGTGGTGGAAGGGACTGGAATCTGAGAGAGCATGGAGCAAGCGCCATTGTTCCCTCTTGGACCCCGCCCCCACATACAGCATCACAACCCAGGGGCTGGGTTGCCCAGCCTTGGTGAACACCTAAGGCTCTGCCCCCCACTACATAACAGCTGCGACCAGACCCACCCCCCCCACCCCCAAAAAAAGGCTCAAATGGGAGAACAGATCAAAGCTCCAGAGCCAATTCATCTAAGCAACCAAGAGATAGCCAACCTATCAGATGCACAGTTCAAAGCACTGGTGATCAGGATGCTCACATAATGGGTTGAATTTAGTCACAAATTAGATGAAAAAATGAAGGCTACAATAAGTGAAATGAAGGAAAACGCACAGGGAACCAATAGAGATGGGAGGAAAAAATGCAACTCAAATCAATGGAGTGGACCAGAAGGAAGAAAGAAACAACCAAACAGAAAAGAATGAAGAAACAAGAATTCAAAAAAATGAGGAGAGGCTTAGGAACTTCCAGGACATCTTTAAACATCCCAACATCCAAATTATAGAGGAAGAACAGAAGGGGAAGAGGAAGAACAACAAGTGGAAAACTTATTTGAACAAATAATAAAGGAGAGCTTCCCCAATCTGGCAAAGGAAATAGACTTCCAGGAAGTCCAGGAAGCTCACAGAGTCCCAAAGAAGTTGGACCCAAGGAGGAACACACCAAGGCACATCATTATTACATTAGCCAGGATTAAAATGAAGAGAGAATTCTAGAAGCAGCAAGGGATAAGGGGACAGTCACCTACAAAGGAGTTCCCATCAGACTGTCAGCTGATTTCTCAAAAGAGACCTTCCAGGCAAGAAGGGGCTGGAAGGAAGTATTCCAAGTCATGAAAGTCAAGGACCTACATTCAAGATTGCTCTATCCAGCAAAGCTTTCATTTAGAATGGAAGAGAAGATAAAGTGCTTCTCAGATAAGGTCAAGTTCAAGGAGTTCATCATCACCAAGCCCTTATTATATGAAATGTCAAAGGGACTTATCTAAGAAAAAGAAGATAAAAAATAGGACAGTAAAAAGACAGCAAACTCACAGCTATTCACAACCACACCTAAAACAAAAGCAAACTAGAACAGGAACAGAACCACGGAAATGGAGATCATGTGGAGGGTTAGCAACAGGGGAGTGGGAGGAGGAGAGAGGGGGGAAAAGGTACAGAGAATAAGTAGCACAGACAGTGGGTAGAAAATAGACAGGGGGAGGGCAAGAATAGTATGGGAAATGTAGAAGCTAAAGAACTTATGACACATGGACATGAACTAAAGGGGGGAATGTGGGTGGGAGGGGGTGTTCAAGGTGGAGGGGAATGATGGGGGAGAAATGGGACAACTGTAATAGTATAATCAATAAAATATATTTAAAAAAAGGAGAAAGGACTTGTGGACATGGACAACAGAGTGGTGATTGCTGGGGGGAGAGGGTATAAGAGGACTAAATGGTAATGTAAAAATATACAATAAAGATTAAATCTAATTAATTAATTAATTTTTTTAAAAAGGAAGTGAAACATGGAGCAGAGGTGGAGATAGGATGGTAAGCAAAAGAAAAGCAGCTGAATGTATTTGGAGAACTTCTACTTAGGGTGATGACACAATAGAGGAAAATTTTCAGACCCTTCAAGGGTACCAAGACTATAAGCACTGTCTACAGGATTTTGGTGCTTCTGTTGCCACCTTGTGGTTGCCACCTCAAATTGCAGGTGCCAATCCTAAAATGAACAACAAAGTTCTAGAAGGTGGGCTTTAAAAGCTACCCTTCTGAACAGTAGTGTGGGGACTGATTGTCCGAGAAGGGGGTGGACTGAGGAGGTCAAAGGGGAAAAAACTGGGAAAACTATAATGTAGTAACATTAAAAATTTAATAAACATAAATTTAAAAAAGGTAAAAAAAGGAAAAAAACATAAGGAAAATACAAGCTACCCTTATAAACACAAATTCAAAACTCTGTATACACACAAACACATTTTAGGGCCTGTGGCAAAAGCTGTCACTAGACTAAGACAGACTGTCATTACATGTGAGCCTTGAGTGGCTGCTGTAGACAAGACACTGATGGAACCAAGAAGGGACCTGTATTCAACTAACCTGAACACTCACTGCAGAGTTATTTGCAAAAGCGTAAATAAGGAGGCAGCTTAAATGGCTATCATCATAAGAATGATTGAATAAATTGCGGCACATTCACACAGTAAAATAGTGAGAAGCTGCTAAAATGTGCAGTGATCTTCATGCACGAACAGAAGGATATCTGAGATGTGTTTAGATACAAAAAAAAAAAAACAAGTCATTGAACAGTATATATAATGCAGATTTAAAATCCTTCAAAAGTGTGCACTTTTACATCAAAAGGTCCAAAAGGATATAGAACAAATGGTTTGTGTTGGTTACCCAAGGGAGGGTAAGCTTTTCACTTTGAATTTTATGCTCTTTTATACAGTTTAAATTTTTTCCAGTGAGTATAACTGAATGTTTTTCTTTAACTAGAGTCCCATAATTACAGCTTTACCTTCAGCTCTACCGTCAGGACATGGCCCTGATGGTCACTACGCTCTGGTAATACCTGCTCCCTCTTTTTTACACACACACTGCTTGTCCCAGTCCCATTTCCTACTTTCACACACTCCTAGAATAGCCCTGGAACATGAGTCCCACTCCACACACAGAGAAGTTTTCAGCCAATTTTCACAGCCTTCCCTACATTCGAGTCTGGTCAGATCTGTCAGCTATGAGGCAGAGGTCTTCTGTGCTATATTCTCAAGGATGTTAGTAGCCTGGGAGGAGACCCAGAAAGATGAAACAGAAGGTGGTAATGAGATTTCTGACTGGACAAGAGAGTGCATCAAAAAGAGAACTGTTGAACATTCTATGTACTCCCGGCCAAGACAGAGGCATAGGAAGACACACTGTGCCTCTTTGCACAACCAAAATAAGGACAACAACAATTTAGAAACAAAAAACAACCAGTACTGACAGAAAGTTGAACTGTATGGAAGTCCGACAACCAAGGAGTTAAAGTAGACACATTCGTCCAGTGTTGTGGACCGTTCAGCCTGGTTTCAGGGGTTGTAACACTCACCCCATGGTGGGCTGTGGAAGAGCCCAAGGGACCCACTTCACCTGGGTCTGTTCTGTCACAAGGATGTGACCTACTAAGGAGACAAAGTTTATCTCCCTGGCAGGAGTACTGCTTCTGCCTCATCCATCTCTGGCCCCAATGCTTGGTTGGCAGTCAATGACGGGTAAGACTCCTCATGGGAAGGGCAACCTAAGCCAGACGTGACCACTTGGGAGGC
The DNA here is from genome assembly GCA_039655065.1 of Glossophaga mutica. NCBI lineage: Eukaryota > Metazoa > Chordata > Mammalia > Chiroptera > Phyllostomidae > Glossophaga > Glossophaga mutica. Next base: position 83,744,841 of record CM077303.1, on the reverse strand, counting down.
CTCATGGAAGGACTCGGGGGGCTGTAGCAAAGAGGATGTGATGGACCCTCGCCCCCCAGCTATTCTGACATAGCCCAAGTCCCCATTTCCATCTGGGAGATGTCTTCTGCTTCCTGAGCCTAATCCGCTTAAAGCCTGAAACTATGACAGTGAGCAGTGCAGCCCTGTGCTGGCCAGAATGGTTCCCCAGGTGATCGGGCATAAGAAAGAATTTGTAAAGTCCTGTGAAACCTGCTTTGCTAAAAGTGCTCTCCCTTAGGTGATAAGTGTCCCAGGAGGAAATGAGTATGTCTCCCAAAGTTTGGCAACCCCCTTTCCTGACAAACACTGGCTCAGATTAAGCCCTCAGATTTCTTTGAAATGTTAACCATTGTGTGATCCTTGTCGCCTGACATACCTGTATTCCCGTGTATTTGAGCTCAATAAAAGCCTAGTGAGGATGGGGCTCTGGGTCATTCTCTGAGAGTTTGACCACCTTTCCTCCCCAAGCAGTCATATCTTGGTAGTTTTATTTTCATCTGTGATGGAGGGATGGGGCTCTGCAGGCGGAGGCCCCCCACATCTGGCGCCCAGGACAGGGGCCCCTGCAGTCCAGACCAGTAGGAGGGGCAGAGTCAGGTGGCCAGGCAGAGAGGACTCACAGCAAGGTGGCAGCAGGTGGACACAGTGAGGCAGAGGATTGTGGAGGGGCACAGTGCACAAGGTGGCTGGCAGACTGGGCGGTCCCACAGTCATGTGCAGATAAACCAGGTGAAACTGGGGAGCAAGACAGACCTCACCACCCAGAGTCCCAGCACAGGGAAATAAAGCTTCAAAACATCAATTAAAAACACATGTGGGGGTTGAGGTGCCTGGAGAAACTCCCAGCCTCACAGGAGAGTTCATTGGAAAGACCAACATGGTCCTAGAACATATACAAGCCCACCCACCTGGGAATCAGCACCAGATGGGCCCACTTTGCTTGGGGGAAGTAGGAGGAGTGACTAAAATCTGGCAGAGAGCAGAACAAGCACATTGTTCCCTCTTGGACCCCTGCCCCACATACAGCATCACAACCCAGGGGCTGGGTTTCCCAGCCTTGGTGAACACCTAAGGCTCCGCCTCTCACTACATAACAGGCGCATCAAGACCAAAAAAAAAAAAAAAAAAAGGCCCAAACGAAAGAACAGATCAAAGCTCCAAAAAAAAAATACAACTAAGCGATGAAGAGATAGCCAACCTATCAGATGCACAGTTCCTGGCAACCAGGATGCTCACAGAATTGGTTGAATTTGCTCACAAATTAGATGAAAAAATGAAGGCTATGCTAAGTGAAATAAAGGAAAATGTACAGGCAACCAATAGTGATGGGAAGGAAACTGGGACTCAGATCAATGGAGTCCCAGTGGACTCCACTGGACCAGAAGGAAGAAAGAAACAACCAAACAGAAAAGAAGAAACAAGAATTCAAAAAAATGGGGAGAGACTTAGGAACCTCCAGGACATCTTTAAACATTCCAACATCTGAATTATAGGGGTACCAGAAGGAGAAGAAGAAGAGCAAGAAGTGGAAAACTTATTTGAACAAATAATAAAGGAGAACTTCCCCAATCTGGCAAAGGAAATAGACTTCCAGGAAGTCCAGGAAGCTCAGAGAGTCCCAAAGAAGTTGGACCCAAGGAGGAACACACCAAGGCACATCATAATTACATTAGCCAAGATTCAAATGAAGGAGAGAATTCTAGAAGCAGCTAGAGATATGGAGACAGTTACCCACAAAGGAGTGCCCATCGCACTGTCAGCTGATTTCTCAAACAGGCAAGAAGAGGCTGGAAAGAAGTATTCCAAGTCATAAAAGGCAAGGACCTACATTCAAGATTGCTCCATCCAGCAAAGCTTCCATTTAGAATGGAAGGGAAGATAAAGTGCTTGTCAGATAAGGTCAAGTTAAAGGAGTTCATCATCACCAAGCCCTTATTATATGAAATGTGAAAGGACTTATTTAGGAAAAAGAAGGTAAAAAACATGTACAGTAAAATGACAGCAAACTCACAATTATTAACAAACACACGTAAAACAAAATCAAAAACAAACTAAGCAAACATCTAGAACAGCAACAAAATCACAGAAATGGAGATCATATGGAGGGTTAGCAACAGGGAAGTGGAAGGAGGAGAAAGAGGGGAAAGGTACAGAGAATAAGGAGCATAAATGGTAGACAGAAAATAGACAGGGGGAAGGTAAGAATAGTATGGGAAAAGTAGAAGCTAAAGAATTTATATGTATGACACATGGACATGAACTAAAGGTAGGGAATGTGAGTGGGAGGGGGTGTGCAGGGTAGAGGGGAGTGAAGGGGGAAAATGAGACAACTGTAATAGCATAATCAATAAAATGTATTCTTTTAAAAAAGAGAGAACTGTTGACGTGCCTCTCCAATCCATCTCTCTCTAATCTATTTCCTCTACTCTCTTCTTATCTACCTCCCAGTTACCCCTGGCCCACATTCTCTCCGCTTCTTTCATTGCTCAGACATCATTTAATCCACTCACTCAATGTAGCCTCCCTGCCCTTAGGGTTGTTCCACTCTGGATTAGTAAGCAAACTCCTTAGAGCACAGGTGGCAAACTCAAGGCCCGCGGGCCAGATCCAGCCCCGCGCCTTGTTTTTCCTGGCCTGGCACCTTGTCTGTACCCAGTGGCAGCGCTCAGCTGTTGCTTAACTGTTAAGGAGTGGTTACATTTGTACAGTCCTAAAATTACATTCGGCCCTTTGAAGACAACTACAAAACTGATGTGGCCCCTGGTGAAAATGAGTTTGACGCCCCTGCCTTGGAACGCACTGGTCTTTGCAGAACTGGGATCCGGACGTGCTGCTACTGGAGGCAGAGGCTGGTCGCATGCTTCTCCGCCTGGGCTTCATTCAGGTCTGCCTGACCCGAGATTCCTCTAACTACTGAGATTTCCATGTTCTTTAGGAACCAAATCCCCCAAACAGTTTGTTTTAAAAACATTTTCTATTCACACCACAGAAAAGTGACTCATCTCAATATATACGAATCTCCCATAAAATCCTGAAGCAAAAGTCCAATGACCCAACAGAAAAATAGCGAAGAAGAATATGAGCAGGTGGTTCTCAGGAAAGAAATACAAATGCCTCCTGGGAGTATGAAGAGGAACTCAACTCCATTTAAAATGTAAGAAACACAAACTAAACTACAATGAGATGCCATTGGTAACTATCAAAGGAACAAATCTCAACCGATGTGACAGCAATCTCCAACAGCAAGGAAGTGGAGACATACACCTTCTCATGCATTGCTGAGTACACACCGCTACAATCTCTATCAGGCTTGATTTGGCAACACGTGAAAATTGTAAATGTGAATACCTTTCACCCAGAAATTTCACATGGAATGTATTTATTCTAAGGACACACCTATACTACACAAGATGCTGAATATCCAAGGATATTCGCAGAACCACTGTTTGTAGTTGAGAGAGAGTGCAAGCACCATAAGTTCTTACCAGCAAAGGACTGGTCACACGAGTCACAGCACACTCACACACAGAACTCTGCTCAGCCACTCACAGGGGCGGTGCAGCTCTACACTGATTTTGAATTACTGATAATGCATGTTAAGGGAACACAGTTAAGTACACATATGCATTTGCTTTCAAATACCTGAAATAACTCTGAAAGCACATAAAGAGGGACAATGGCTGCCTGAAGGGAAGAGAATGAGTGACTCAGGGGATAAAGCTGGGAGGTTTACTTTTGACTTTCTATGTTTTTATACTCCCTTCCCTTATTTTCCTTTAGAATATTGTGTTATATCCATACATTAGTTAGTCAAAAAGACATGTAAAGGAACTCATAACTTATTGCTTGACCCTTCAAATGCTATACACTCACACCACTGTCTGTGATGCCTGGAGTTACACTCTCATCTGAGCCACGGGCTTCACCCAGCTACCCTACACCAGCAGGACCCCACCCCATGGCACTGGGGGTTGATCCATGTCACTCTCCTGTGTTAAAATAAAGTCAAACCTTCAGTGAATCTCCATTTCCCCCAGAGAAAAGGTCAGTCCATTAAAAAGACAATCTCCTTTACTACCTAGTCCCAACCTGCTAAACTCCAACTCGGTCTCAGCCACACCAGAGGGCTCACCACCCCTCCCTCGTTTGCCCACAAAAGCTCCCCCATCTCCTCTCCTTCCCTGTCTATCCAATAAATCATACACACCCCGTGAGGTGTCCATTAAATTACCTCCTGGAGCCTTCCCTACCTTCCGGGAAGAACCAGTGAAACTCTTCTCTATGCCCTGAACAGTACTTTGCCTATCCTACAAGAATTTACTGCTCAAAACTGCATTACATTCATCATTTACGGGTCTACAGATGACTACATTTAATCTCTGGTCACCTTCCTTAGACTGGAAATCCCCAGAAAAAGAAGCCTAACTTATTCATCATGTATTCCTAGCACCTAATAACCTCCTGGTACTCACAGGTGCTTAAGATGCCTGAACTCATCGTCACCATTTCCCCCACGTTTTCTCACTTATCAAACTGAGTTAAGAATGTTGTTTTTCCAAGCATATTTCTATGAGGTTGGTTAGTGGTTGCCCAGCAGCATGACCCATGCAAATTTGTCTCCCAAATTTAAGCCAACCCCTGAGCTTAGTCTTTTTCCTAATTCTCACACAGCTCTCTGATGTCAGTTTGATCTGTGTTTCTCCTACGGGACACTCTGATTGGCCATAGTTTAAAAAAAAAAAAAAAAAAAAAACCTTTTGGTTTGTTTTCCCAGAGCTGATGGCATAGCACATGGTGTCCATTTGGTGCGCTGGGCATGCACAAAAACTACTTGGGAGATCAGAGTTATCTTTTCAGGAGCAAAGGGAGAAGTCAATATCCTGTTCTGCTATTTTTTAACTCTGAAGACTATAAATTCTCTAAAAGGAAAAAAAAAATCTAAATAGTCTGCCAAAAACTACTAATGCTGCTTCTACTTAAATGCAGTTTTTGCTGAATTTTGCTTCTTTAGCCAATAAAAATGGTAGAGAGGGAAACCATTTAAATGTCCATCAACAGGTAAATGGATAAACATATTGTGGTATATCTATGCAATGAAATATTACTCAGCAACAAAAATGAATGAACAATTAAAACACACAACATCAAAATAAGTGTGCTGGGTGAAAGAAACCAGATTTCCCCCCCAAAAGAGACAGTACATATTGGTTGATTCCATCTACGTAAAATTCTAGAAAGTACAAACTAATCTAGCCAATAATAGTAAAAGAAAGCAGATCTGATTGCTCAGAGATGGGAGAAAGGCTGGTAGCAAGGGAGGGGAGAATCACCAAGGATCATGAGGAAGCTTTTGTAGGTTATGGACTTGTTCACCACCTTCATTGTGGTGGTGCTTTCATGGGTATATACCTTTGTCAGTTTGTGGAAACTTGCAAAATGGTATACTTTAAATAGATATAACTTACTTTATGTCAATTATACCTCACTACAGGTGTTTAAAAAAAGTGGACAGAGGTGAGAGAGGAGGAAGTCCATCTAGAACATGTGTATGCAATGCAGTTTCAAAAAGTGGTTTTCAAAGAAAAAAAATGTTCAATACGTTCAATACTCACAAAATACCTTTCTAAAATGACATTTTCCTGAAAGTGTCATTTTCTGGGAAGACAGGAATTGTATTTTTGAAAGGAGCAGCTAGGTTGTGAGCAGATGATTAATTATCATGGAAAATCATTGATGTATCATTGCAATTTCACAGTATTTCTTACAGTTAAAATAAAGCTCCTTCACATCTCTCATAAAAGTATTGTAAAGCTTTAATTGATTTGTGTTGGTAAAAACCCTTGGTTATCATCATGAAAAATAATTGAATTAAGTATCAAAATATAAGTGTACAACTTTTGTTATTGTTTTCATATTTGTTTCTCTTTACAAAAAACATTGCAGGGTGCCAACTATTCTAACACATTATTAAACCAGAGGAGATACTGAACTCAGGGGCTTGCACATCTCTTGATTTTATGTTAAATTACAGAATCTATAGAGATGTTTAAAGAAACTCAGGTAGCTACCTGCCTCTGCATGCTGAATAATCTTGCAAATACTATTTGCCTACTCATTAACAAGCAGTAATGACTTATGCAGGGTGAAGTAAGGAATATAAATCTGTAGGCTTAGTTGTATACATACTTCCTTTATGGTAAGGTAGGTATTTTTTGCCTTCTTTTGAGAAGAATAACTTAATGTTAACCCAGCATCACAGTAAAGAAATGCAATAAAAAATATAAATGACAATATTGATCAGAAGACAATGTAGACATTGTCCTCAGGGAGACAGAGTAACTTGGAGTTTAAAGATGTTTTTAAAAGGCTATGTCTGGAGTAACAGGCACAACATGAATATAAGAAGTGACTCAGTACTTGTCCTTGAGAACCACTCAGTGGAATCCATACACACTAGGTCTTCAGTAATTGTTAGACAGTATTACTCATAATTGCAGAAGTGAAATTTGAGACTGTGACCCAGCATCCAGTGAACAGATCTGGAAATCATAACCCCTCACTATTTGCAAAGCAGAGATAAAGATGTTGCTATGTTATCTCTATTCAAACCAATGTGATCAGACATGCGCATGGGGCAAACTGGTTCAAGAAAGTGTTGATCTTTACGCAGAAACAAGTTTATTCTTTAAGAGATAAACATGTTAGAAGGACTCTGCTGTGAAACTAAAGGTGAGACCCACAGCAAAGGAGATAACGGTTCCACACTTCGGATGACAATGTCACTATGAGACAGTAAGTAAGGCTCTCGGCAAGTCATTGTGGTCAGCTGTAGAGAGAGGTTCTGCTATTTATAAGGCTAGAACACAGTAGTCACAAGCCACGTGTGGAAATTTGAATGTAAATGTAAGTTAATTAGAATTTAAAGTGCATTTCCTCAGTTGCTCTAGCCACATTTCAAGAACTCAGCAGATATATGTGGTTAGTGGCTCCCATACTGGACAATGCAATATAAAATATTCCATCATCGCAGAAAGTTCTAGTGGGTAGTGTTGGGCTGGAACGAGGCAGAGAACAGCACAGGGATGCTAAGTAAGAAATAGAGATTGGTGATACAGATTTAAGAACAGGACACTGGTTATCAGTGGTCATGTCACTCAACTCCCAAAGAGAAGAGAGATCTCAGTTCATACTCTTTTAGCCTGGCTTTCAATAACAAGACCTGAAGCAGTCTTTATGTCCCCATGCCCTCTGGGACCTCAAAAACTAAATGTGTGTTTCCCATAAAATACTAAATCAAGAGAAATTAAGACAGCACACTTAATGTGAAATAAAGTTCATATATTCCTGTTTAAACACAGATTAGAATTTCTGTCAGAACAATACCAGTGAAGAGTTGACATTCTAATTAATACAATTTACATTATAAAGCACTGAATATCTTTATCTTGCTATTATGAAATGCCCTCTTTAAAAAAAATCAATGCTCTACTCAACAGGGAATTGAGTACTAAGGGCAGTATTTAAAAACCCATGTACAAGAGAGGTGTTTAAGGTTACTGGCATTTTTACACACCATCAACCAAGGTCTCTAAAAAGGGAAGCAATACACTCATCCTCTACCACAGTTTTGTCATTCTTTCCCAAGCAGAAGACTGTTTGCATGCAGCAACAAGACTTTGAGACTGTTTTTCTTGCAATGACTTAAAACACCGCAAAACACAAACACCAAAAAAGTATTCTCCCTCTCTCTCCTTCTCTCTCCATCCCCACACCTCCACCTTTCACACCTCCTCTTTCCTCCCTGTCTCTCATCTCTCTCTCACTTAACACGAGGGAGCGGTCCTGAAATTCCGTGAACTCTCATACACGCAGACTCCCACACAGTGCTTATTCAATCCATATTCTGAGTGTGTAAAAGGGGCAGAAAATCAGCCCCACAGTTGGGTACCCAAGGATTCGTGTTCATTACTTTTGTCAATTTTATGCTATCGGTGAAAGGAATAAAGATGAGATCCTAAAAGCTTGAATTTTCATTTCCTATGACAATGTGCTTCTTCTTCATGCTTTATCACACTCCACTCCTTGGTTCCCACCCCTTCGTAATTGATATCGGCCATTTGAAGCATTCAGTGAAAACCTCACGAGGTTCATCAAATGTCCCCCAGTCTATAATTCTTGCTTCTAACGTATTCAGAAGCATATCCATCCAAGTGTTTTCCACTTCCCCTGCATGGCGGTCCCTCTGCACGGGGACAAGTGTAATGACAGTTGTATTAATTATGTGCTGAAAACCCACATAGCCGCAGAAATGATGGAGATCATCGCTTTAAATATTTTATTAAAATAACCCAGTGTAGAACTGATAAAGTAGACCCTCTTGATAATGAGAGGTTCATTAATTTTACAAGAATTCTAGAAAGCTTAGAATGGTCATCAAAATTATCTCTTTCATTTATATTTTTTTTAAGAAAAGGAAAACCTTCAATCATTGCTTTAGAGAGAAGTGTCTAATAAAATTTTCTAAGGTATTTTTAAAAATAATAACTTTCTGGAAAAAGTTTTGAAAAATAGCTTGAAATATGCAGGATTTAGATTTCACAGTTTTACTTGAAATGCCTATAAATTTTCAGCTGCTGCAGTTTACCCCGTTAAAACTTGGTTTCATTAGCATACGATGACTTCTGATAAACAAAACTGACACTCTCCATAAACAAACAAGCAGTGCATTAAAACCCTTTCATTACCAACAGCAAAAGCAACACAGTCTTGCCTACCAAGTGCGTCTCCAGGTACAGTTTAAGACCATCCGTCTCTGCTTTTGGTGGTGCCCAATTCTCAGTGGTTTCCATGGCTTCATTTAACCATTGAATGAATTCATCCAGCTTGTTTACAAACCCCTTGTGACAAAAAAGAAAAGGAGAGAAAAGGACAAGAAAAGCATGTTAGTTGGTTATTTTTGAAAGCCAACCTTAAATATTCCCAACCTCACTGCTGGTAAAATCGATACCACTGCACTCCCATCCTAGGCTCACTGTAGAATGAATTTTCCAGTATTCCTGGCACTAAAACCTATCAAAATGGAAAGAAATTGTCTGTGACTTCCTCTCAGTTTCTTTCCTAGGAACACTTTTCTGAGAAATTTGGATTGGACTCTGGGGTGTCATTGTAAAAGTGACCTAAAATCATCAAAACATTTCCCTTGTCTCACCAGCTCCTCTCACCAAAAAACAGGTCAGGTCTGCTAGGAACACTCCCTCCCTGCCTTTGGGGGGATAAAAACACTTCTGTAAAGATGGTATTCTTTACTTAACGGAACTAGTAGTCCATTTTTAAGTCACAGAAATGTTTTAAGGGACTTGGATGCGTTCAAATGACAGCCCAAATGTTTGTGGCTGAGCCTGGGTTGTAAGACACCAGAGTAGAAAAGATGGAACCAATGAACAAAGTAAACACTTGACTCTGGGTGTGTCCCAGACATAAAGAAATATTCTTGGCTAGGAAGCACAAATCAAAATAATCTTGCAATTTTTCAAATAGTGGTTATAAAAATTTATTGACCATTTAAAAGAACACATCTGTAGAAACGGAAATTATTTCGAAAAAACAGGAAAGCCCAGCTATGAACCTAAGGCAAGGAAATGGGGCTGGGTGCCTGCTCTCCATGTCTAGGTAAACAGCTCCACCTGGAGGTCACAAGGAGTAAAGACAGGATACGACATTTGTACTCGGAGATGGCCTGTGATATTTATTAACCTATTAAACTAACCTGTTGTTCAGATGTGCCTTTTGGTTAGTTTTAAATACTATTTTTAATACTTAACAGGGTATCCAGAGACTGAAGTAATAATAGGCGAAGGCTCATTTTCTTTAATTATGCTTCTCAGAAACTACATTTTGTTATTAAGTTTTTCCTAGATAATAAAGATTCATAAACCTTTAACTCAAGCAACTGATTGGCCTCAAAATAACTATTAGAGGAAAACAAGTGCCATTGAGAACAGTAGTAAAGAGAAGCAGACAAAAAACACTCAGAAACACATTCCTGTCCATCAAAGGGGGGTGCAGCGAGAGGTGGACCTGGCGGCCCGCGGAGTGGGGTCAGCTGTCCCGCCACGCTCTGGTGTGCGTCTGTCCGCCCACGCGGTGGCGCGTGTCACGTGTTCCCCAGGTTCCTGGGTGCTACCCCAAGCGTTTCCTTTTGAAAACACCCCTCCTGTGCCAAGTGACATAGCACCATCACACCCATCCTTTAGAAAACCCTAAATTTCTCATATTGCAACTTGTTCCAAATGCTAGGAATCCGTGCCAAGTAATTAGTTTTGGCCCTTCTCATACAGGTAGTCTGTTAGAAATGGAGTCCCTAATTATTTTTTCTCATTTTTAAGGTTTTTAATTAAAGAGTTATACGTTATTACTATCAATTGCCCTTTGTTTCCCCACTTTTTAATTTATTTTTACTCTATTTTTCCATTACCATTGGAGTCCTAACTCTTGATACTGTCATAATTATATTCTGTGAAAAATTAAGATAGCCTTTGCTGATCAAATGAACTTATATCTGCAGAACTTCATCAGAGGCTAGATGATTGATAATTGTGAGTTGAATATAGTATTTTATAGTACTTATACTATTAAATAGTAGGTATTATTGAATTTGGACTTGAATTGTTATATCTGCATATATAAATTGGTTTGGGCAAAGTTAAGTCAAGTAGTAAATTATTTTGGAAACAATTGGTTAAATCCAAAAAGACAAATAGTAAAAGATGCTATTTGAAATAGAACTATTCATGTCTTCCCTTCCTCCAAAAAACAAGCAAACAAAACAATGTGTGTGTATGTGAATGCATGTGCACCTCATAATAAAAAACATCAATCTTAGCCAAAGAGCATTAAACACTGTGTTTCAGATTTCCCAACAGAATCATAATTACACAGCAAGGTGAAACCTGTGAGACGCAGATTAGGCAAAAACAGTGAGACCCAGCGAAACTTTCTGGATGATCTCTCCTCAGAACCCCGCCAGCCAGAAACACCGAGGCTGTCCACTAGGGAGGAAGCAGAGGTCCTTCCAAGGCATCGTTCCGGGTTTCCTCCGAATTATACCCCATCCTTACTGATTTTCATTTGTTGCACATTTTCTCAACTCTTCTCTTGCCAGTGCTGAAGAGTTTCATCAATCACAATAAAACCTGACAATCACTATTCTTAACTTGTAGTGAAAAGCTAAGCACTCCTCCTTTTAAGGAGATCTTAACTTTCCTCCTCCTCCTCTCCTGCTTAGGTGTGTAGGTACAAGGGAATAAACAGAAATCATGAAAGCAAGTGAAACTGGGGTCCATCTGATTCTTGACACCTTTCTCACTGCTATTGCTCTACCTCTCCCAGACCCTTTAACTGTGTACTGTCACCAAGGCTCTGTGTATTGATCCCCATGCATGAGATACTCTTCTGAGAAAGACCAAGTAAGTAGCCCTGGCTGGTGAGGCTCAGTGGATTGAGCACCAGCCTGCGAACTGAAGGGTCACTGGTTCAATTCTCAGTCAGGGAACATGCCTGTGTTGCAGGTCAGTTCATGGGCAGGGGGCACACGAGAGGCAACCACACACTGTTTCTCTCCCTCCCTTTCTCCCCCTCTTCCGCTCTAAAAATAAAATAAATAAAATCTAAAAAAAAAAAAAAATACCAAGTAAGTGCCACTCAATACAACAAGCCATGTGATGTGCTGGAGAACTCAGATGTGGACATACACATAGATATTTGATGCTCATTTTCAGAAGCTCTACTAGAGTCTTTGGGGTATGAATGAAGGAAAATGAGGCTAATGTAAGCAAAAACATAGGAAAATGGAGAAAAGTAAAAAATTTTATTTTGGAATACAGATCAAGTCCTAACACAACAAATATTGATCACTCATTCATTCTTTTAACAAATAATTATTAAGTGCCCACTCTGTTTAAAGCACACTGCTGTGCAGTATGGGGAATAAAAAAGATAAATATTATTGCAACAAAAATTTTCAGCAGAAACGAAGCATATCTAAGCACTGGCCTACTGAATTCAAGTAATTTTAATCATTTTTAAAAAGTTTTACAATAAATAGAGAGTTGGAATACTCTGGATTTTATTCTGAAATGTATGCTGCCTGTATCGGAATTCTGTCTTGTTTCTATTCCCAGTATTTGACCTAACTGTGTTTGTTTCTCCAATATTCTCGATCACCTGGAGAGTCACAGATAACTATAAAAATTAGATTTTCTTCAGGACACAGTCCAATGCTGCCATCGAACTACATAAAAAGCATACTTTATGCACATTCACCTCACTGCTGTAGGCTGATTACAAACTGTTGAAAGACCATATTTTAATGCCTTCATTGTCCAAACTCCTGCTGATACAGCCTATCTGTTCAGTCTCTGTCCGGACATTCTCCACCACTGGCCCCCTCACTGGCCCCTTTCTACCCCTTCTTCCATCACCATTCTCTGACTCCTTGTCAAGCTCTCCCAGGACCCACTGAGGGCGACCCAGTCCACAGGCCCCTTCTTCACCAGCCACCCCCTTAACTGTTTCCCCTGGGTGTGTCCCTTGCCATGTTCATATGTAATACATATTCTGAGAGCCTTCGGACTCTCTATTGGAGCCAAGCCAGGATTCAGCCTCCAGAAGAAACCCTGGTTCTCCAACGTGGGAGAGAATGGAGCAGCTCTTAGCCCTGTTACCACCAGTTGGCAATACACTCCCCACTCGCAAAGCATTTGCATTTTGAAAATTCCTTAATGAGGTGCTTTGAAAAAAATCCTATGTTTACACTTGCTAAAGCATCAATCTATTTAAAGACTAAGAAGCATAGTCAAAGTGCATGCAAATGTACACTTAGAGGTTTGTAAAAAATAATTTGCTAGAGCCCTCAGCTGGTTAACATGCATTTGAAAATTATATTATATTAAATTTACATTTGAGTCTTGCAAATAGCTACACTCTGATGGCAGGTTAAGAATACCCATTATTTCACTGATTTTCCTACCTATTGCTCTCCTACAGCAGAGGTAGTTCAGGTAAATGGAAACGGGGGGGGGGGGGGGGCGGGGGGGCGGGAATTAATTACTGTCGCCCTCTGGCAAGGCCGTCATGTGCAGCAGGAATGAAAAGAAGAGCCTCTTGCACCAGATACAGGACCAAGTAAAAACGATACAGTAGGAAACAAGAGATGCTCTCTGCCTTACAGCGTTGAAAGCGTAGGGATAGTTTTTTGTTTTTTTGTTTTTTAATAGAATTACATAATTTTAGAGACAATTGAAATTAAAAACTATGTGCCTAAAAGGGAGAAGGGGGTGTACACAATGGAAAGCAGACGCCGTGTTGTCACTCCGAGTCTGTGATGCAGAGATGATTCCGGTCATTTTACAGATGAGGAAACCGACGGTCAAAGACAGTGAGTGACCTGATAGTGGCAGAGTTGGGACTTGAACCCGTATCTCACTCCAGAGTCGGTTTCTCTCCCGGCACCACACTGAGCTTGAGAAACAGCAGGCCTGGAGCCACGTCATGGGACCCAGGTGAAGGGAAAGCACGTTTCTCCCAGCTCCACAGCCCTGACACTGAGGTAACATTCTCTGAACTCTAAGTCCTTCCTCCTTCACATTCACTATTTTCTGTTAACTTTTTTTGAAAGGGGATGTGTGATGAGGCTAGATGCTTAATAAGAAACATAAATTTACTTAGGGTAAGGGTAAGAAAAGCAACTTTTTAGCAAGCAAGATCACTGCGAAGTTCATTTCTAATTTACAGAAAATTTAAACCAAAAATTTAAACCAGGTTCAGGCTTGAATGAGCCTGCTCTACCAGTGTCTCAATTACAGATGAGTTTGACTCAGTTCAATTGCAGAGATGGTGCTGGGCTCTCAGGAGGTACTTCAGACAATGACCTGAACTGCTCGTTTCCTTTTGATATTTGCGTCTGGATGTGTGTGTGAACGTGTGTGTTCACCCCCAAAAGGATTCTTATTTCTCAGTGGACAGAGCGATGTCGTCTGACCTGGTGTAGATCAAGTTGGCTGCGTTCAGGCAAGAAGAACACCAAAAAAGGGAGCTATTTTTACAATATTTATGGGAAAAATGGTGAGCTTCTGCTGTTGAATCTTCTAAACATTAAAAAGTATTTACTCCTTTCTTAGTATCCCAAGATTAAAGGACTCTGTGAATTATCTCATCTGAACAATTCTAGCTGAAATAATAGTGATCTTCACACAGCACTCGCCATGGGCCAGGACCTTCTAATAGTATCGTACACACAGCAGATCGTTTGGCCCCAGGGTCTCATAAAGACGCCGTGAGGTGGGCACTACTGCCATCCTCACTGCACAGGTTTGTAAGACTGAGGCCCTAGGAGGTAAAGCAACCTGCCCCATGCTGTAGGACTAGAAGGTGGTGGACTCAGTACCTGAATCTGAAGAGCCTCACTTTGCACCACAGGAAATCGAGAAAGGCCCATTGATCTAACCATTTATTCAAGTTCCTGGCAGAAAGTAGAAGTTAAAAAACCTCTAAATGAGAATAAATTGTGAGGAGCAGGAGAGGGTATATTTTAAAAAACTGACTCATTGTGAGCCAGTGTGGAAAATGTTAAGCAAACAGTTACTACAACCAGACAAAACTGAATTTGATTCCAGGCACATCTAGCTCTTACTAACAGTGGAAACTAAATGAGCTATTTAATGCCTCTGAATCTCAGATTCTCCACCTATAAGGCAGGGACAGCGATATCCACCTTAAGTTTACATGATAATTTCAAGAGAAAATGTATTTTAAAGCCTGGTATAAAACTAGGGCTTGATAAATGATTTTTAAAAGTCATTCCTAATCAACAAGTTCCAAGTTGATCTTTTATTTCATTCATTTAAGCTATGGTACATTTACACAATGGAATACTACTTGGCCCTAAAAAAAAAAAGAAGGAAATTTTACCCTTCACAACAGCATGGATGGACCTGGAGAGCTTTATGCTAAGTAAAATAAGCCAGTCAGAGAAAGACAAATGCCATATGATTTCACTTATATGTGGAATCTAATAAACATAGTAAACTAACAAGCAAAATAAAAACAGACTCATAGATAGAGAACAGACTGACAGCTGTCAAGGGGCAGGGGTTTAGGAGCCTGGGTAAAACACATGAAGGGAGTAAGAAAAAAAACAAAACACAAACAAACTCATAGATACAGACAACAGTGTGGTGATTAGCAGAGGGAAAGTGGGGAGGGGAGGAAGAAGAAGGTAAAGGGGGGATAAATGGTGATGGAAGGAGACCTGATGGGGTGGCAAACACAATCCAATACACTGATGATGTGTTATAGAATTGTGCACTTGAAACCTATACAATTTTATGAACCAATGTCACCCCAATAAATTCAATTGTTGCGGACCGTTCAGCATGGTTTCAGGAGTTGTAACCCTCACCCCATGGTGGGCTGTGTAAGAGCCCAAGGGACCCACTTCATCTGGGTCCGTTCTGTCACAAGGACGTGACCTACTTAGGAGACAAACCTTATCTCCCTGGCAGGAGTGCTGCTTCTGCCTCATCCACCTCTGGCCCCAATGCTTGGTTGGTTAGTCAATGACGGGTAAGACTCCTCATGGGAGGGGCAACGTAAGCCAGACGCAACCACTTGGGAGGCCTCATGGAAGGACTCGGAGGGCTGCAGCAAAGAGGATGTGATGGTCCCTCGCCAACCCCCCACCCCCCGGCTATTCTGACATAGCCCGAGTCCTCATTTCCATCTGAGAGATGTCTCCTGCTTCCTAATCGGCTTAAAGCCTGAAACTGTGGGGGCAAGCAGTGCAGCCCTGTACCGGCCAGGATGGCTCCCTGGGTGATCAGGCATAAGAAAGAATTCCTAAAGTCCTGTGAAACCTGCTTTGTTTGCTAAGAGTGCTCTCATTTAAATAATAAGGGTCCCAGGAGGAAATGAGTATGTCTCCCAAAGTTTGGCAACCCCCTTTCCTGACAAACACTGGCTCAAATTAAGCCCTAAGATTTCTTTGACATGTTAAACCTGTATTCCGGTGTATTGGAGCCCAATAAAAGCCTGGTCTGAGTCATTCTCCTCTGAGAGTTTGACCCTTTTCCTCCCCAAGCAGTCATGTCTTGGTAGTTTTTATTTTCATCCGTGATAGAGGGATGGGGCTCTGCGGGTGGAGCTCCCCCATATCTGGCGCCCAGGACAGGGGCCCCTGCATTCAATTACATAAATAAGTAATATTGACTATTCGCCATGCATACGGCACTGTGCTAGGCACCTCAGGGGAGATGGATGAGAAAAGTCCCCACACACAGGTGGCACCAGTTGCTCTGGGCATTCAGAGGAGGGAGGCAATATGGAGGGGACAGCAGCTGAACCTGCAGGTTAGCAACAATTTCCCTGCCTCCTTATTCCCTCAGTAGGTCTGAAGGGCATCACACTTCTCTATTCATAGCCACAAGTTTAAGAATAATCAGGACTAACTTTTCAAAATGATACACACGCTTTGAATCCAGTCATTGCATTAGCAATGGCTACCAATGAGTAATCGCAGTCCTACCCTACCCACAAGGAAGCTTTATTTAGGCTTAGCTGGTAAAATTAGAACTCAGCTTAGAAGCAAAATTATGCACTGAGATTTTATATCTATTAATACATACGTGTATATATGCATATATATACCAATATATATGTATTTAATCTCCCATTTTTATGAATTTTTATGCACAGAGTTCCTACACAAAATGACTCACTTAGATTTTTACATAATAGCACCAAAATGCAGTCAGCCTTTCTACACATCTATGTACTTACAGCACTTAAGCCCCAGATGCTCAAGACAAAAAGTGGTGCTTTGGACTCCACCACCTCACACATTCACCCACATTTCTGCCTACAAAATCCAAAACCATACGAGGAATTGACAGATGGAAGGATACAGTGTGTGGCTTTTAAAAGAAAGATTAAAGAGAAAATGAAATGGTTTAACGCAGTTTTAGCTCTGATTCCATGAGAAAACTCAAATACTGAAATGTTTTATGAAATATTTAGCTTCTTTCTAAAGGTTAAATGGGATATCTTTAGAATATAAAAATATTCCTGATAAAATTATCCTAAAATAAAGTTATAAGGCTGTCAGTTGGAAAGAGAAAGCGAAAGGGACATAGAAAGGTATTATCTAAAACTGACCAGGTGGGAAGTTCCATACAGAACTCAGTATCATGGAGAATGGACAAATTGAGCTGAATCTCCAACTCCTTCAAATGCTATTGACAGTGGTTTCAACTGAGAAAAAAAGAATCCGGAAAGATCCCTGACTCTCATAATGAGAAAGGGCTTCCTCCTCAGACCAACGGCCTTTGAGTTCACCTGCTCCCCGTTGGTTTTTAAAAAGAAATGATCAACAACTTTAAGAGCAAAGCACAACTGAAATGCATTATCGCCAAAGTCTATTAAAAATAGAAGTGACTAAATGAATTAGAAATAATAGTAAGTTAATATTAATCAAGCACTTATGTGCCAGGAAGTTATCTAGTCCCTACAACAAGCCTATGTTATGAGAGGCCCAGACCCTCCATTTTTTAGAGGAGGCAAGGAAGCACAGGCAAGCTCCACCCAGCTATCCGGAGTGAGGCTGCAGATCCTGCTGGGTAGTCTGACTGCCGTGAAGCTTTACTCACTTACTCTAGCTGACTTGACTCAAGCACCTTTGTCCTCTACAAGCACTGGAGGAGTAGATCAGATCACTTCTTCTTCTTATTATTATTATTATTTTAATTTAATTTATTAGGATGACTTAGGTTTGCAAAACCATACAGGTTTCAAGCGTGTAACTCAATAAAAGAACATCTACACACTGCCTCTGTGCATCCATCCCCCCAAGCAAAGTCTCCTTCCGTCCATTCCCTACCCCTCTGTGCATCTCTACCTGCCTGGTCCCCATTTCCCTCTGGCTATCACTACACTGTTGTGTGCGTCTATGTGTTATGTGTATAAACAAATGGGACTACATCAAACTGAAAAGCATTTTCACAGCACAGGAAACAATCAACAAAATGAAAAGGGAACCCACTGAATGGGAGAACATATTTGCTGATGATATATCTGATAAAGGTTAATCTCCAAAATGTATAAAGAATTGATACAACTCAATACCAGGAAGATAAACAACTTGATTAAAAAATGGGCAAAGGACCAGAATAGACACTTCTCTAAGAAGGACCTACAGATGGTCAATAGACATATGAAAAAATGCTCAACATCACTAATCATCAGAGAGATACAAATTAAAATTACAGTGACATCATCTGTATCTGCCTCTAAATCCCAAACAAGAATCTGAGTTGCTCACACCTTAGAATTTAGGATTATGATAATTTAATGCCTTACCTGTAGATTTTTCATATGCAGTATTATCAATAACAATATTTGGGTGCTGACTATCTACCTACCAGTTATTTTTCTAATAACTTAAGTAGTCATTTAATCTGCACTAATTTCCCTACTGTATAGATAAAGAGGCTGAAGCAGAGAGGAGTTGTGTAATTCATTAAAGGTCATAAAGCCATTAAATAAATATTAAGTAATTTTGTTTCAGAGCCCAAGCTCTGAACTACTACACAATACTGCCTTTCTAACCAGGCTTACTCCCAAGAGGGTCACAGAGAGAAAAACAAAGGCTAGTAACAGCTCCACTGTTGCTCAAGCTTTGCTGCCCAGCTTCAACCATCCCTATCACAGACACCTGTTTTAGATAATTCTCCCTACACTCTGTGCTCTCTCTTTTTTAAAAGGTCCTACACTGGTTTTGTTTTGTTTTGTTTTGTTTTAAGATTTTATTTATTTATCTTTAGAGATGGGAAGGGAAGGGGAAAGAAAAGATGAGAAAAATCAACGTGTAACTTGTGGTTGCTTTTCATGTGTCCCCTACTGGGGACCTGGCCTGCAACCCAGGCATGTGCCCTGACTGGGGAATTGAACCAGTGACCCTTTGGTTCTCAGGCCACCACTCAATCCACTGAGCCACACCAGCCAGGGCTGTGCTCTCTATTCAGTCCTGCTTTCTTCTCTCCTTTTTGATTACTGTTATTTTGCCTTTTTCCTCCTCTCCCCTCTCTTGTTCTCCATTCCTCTCTCCTTTCTTTTGCTCCCCTCCCTTCCTCTCCTCTTCTCTCTCCCTTCCTATTCCTTCTCTCTTTTTCTACAGTGCAAAGTGTCCCCCAACCTTGTTGTGGATAGCAATCACTTTTAATAAACACCATTTCCCAACATGTCCATAATATTGACTCTTCAACACTGAAGTGTAGAGCTGAAAATGACATATTCCTGTGTTTAGATCTAAATACTTTCCTGTTAAGTAAGACCTCCTTGTAAATCAAATATCTGAAACAAAAATGCATGTGGTTAGATGAGATTCTTGTAGAATGCTAAGGTCATTCAAAAGATTACCTGTGATTGTAGAATTGTGTACCTAGACATTCTAAGTTTTCTCTAGGGACCATATAGTTCTTTAGTAATAACAAAGTTAATCTTTTTAGAAAAAAATGGAATTCCATGAGGAGAGTTTATCATGCTGAAGGATCAATAAAATAGGCAACTTTCTACCAGAGAACTTCAGGGCTGTGAGTCAGTAAAGGGCAGCAACAACTCAGCTGCTGCGCTGTCATTAGGGCCAAGAAGACAGGAAATCGCACTACCCAAATGCAGCTGCTTGCAAAAGAGGAAAGAAGAACAGTTCCCATGCACATTAGAAGCACGGGCCCATCTTCAAAAGGACCTGAGATACCATCTAGTTCGATGCCCCCCATTTTACAGATGAGGAAACTGAGGCTGGGAAAGAATAAGTACTTCACAGGTAACACAAAACCAACAGGAAGCTCGGCCAAAAGATCTTAGTAGAGAGTTCTAATTGTTCACTTTAAAGTATTCTGGGATATCCTCTTGGCAAAATTTCTAGAATTCAAAAAAAGCATTAGAGTTTTAAGAGTGATATAAAACTTAAGAGTGCATTGGTTTACCTAATTGCATAAACTACCTAGATTGAAAGGCATTAGGCTGGCTGCAGTAAAGACCAAATTGCCTTTTTGCTCAAACTCCATGTGTGCGTACACATGCACAAATGTGTATTAGGCTTTTATTCATAATAATGTATTGAGAGCTTGCCACATATCAGACATTGTGTTAAGGCCTGGAGCTCACGCATAAATAAATGACTCAAATCGTTTTCTTATAGAGTTCAGAGCACAGTGATAATCATCAAAGTGCGTACGTGATGATATTGATCAGCAGTTCTCAAGCTTTTACTCTTAAAACTCCTTTTATTTGTTAATTTATTTACATATACGAATAACAATCTGTTAAATCTTAACATCACACATTATTAGTATTTTTTAAACTATATTTTAAAGAATAGTGAAAAGACTGGCATTCTTTTAGCTGTATGCTCCTTTCCCAACACATCATCCCAACCTATTGCTGACTTTCCAACCCTTTTAAATTTTCCTGTCTTCAGGAGTCAGTGGTTTGAGGGACACTTCTAAACCTACTGGAGGCCCTTCCTTTTACTTCCCAGAATACATTGTAATGACCTTCCCTCTGGTTCAAGAGTGCTGTGGGATTATTATTTATAAGTACATAATTATAAAGATAATATATGTAAATGAAAATTATAAGTAAATAAGTACATATTATTTACAAGATTGTTGTGTGACAATATTATAAATTAGAAGGTTGCCTGTGTTTGTTTGAACAGACATTTATAGCATAAATTCCCTTACATAAACTTCCTAAGCTGTCAGAGAAGTGCATTAACTAAAATTATTGAGCCAATTAGAGAAGAATTATCTCTAATACAGCATGAGAATCATCTGTCAAGGCAGGAGACCCAGAGTGTCACAGAGAAGAGGGGTGCAGGAATGTAGGGTGACCATCACCGGCCCCAGGAAGGGGGAGAGGCGATCCTAACTATTGTGAGACAGGAAGGCGGCTGAAGCTTCACAATGACCACGCGGCTGAAGGTGGGAGGAGAAAACAGGGTGGTAACACTGAATTCCGAAACGCCAGAGGCATCTGTACTGTACAGAAGGAGCAGCATGGCCCAACCCCTCTGCTCCCATATTAGTAATAATGCCAACAATAACAACCCCAGGAGCTAACATCTGATAAATGCTTACTACATGCCAGGCAATACTCTCAGCCCTTCCATATTTTAACACATTTACTCATCATAACAACTCTATATGGAAGACACACTTTCAATCCTATTTCACAGGGGAGAAAGCTGGGGCACAAAGAGGCTAAGTCACTTGCTCAAAGTGACACAGGTGGTGAGTGGTAACGGGTGCACTCTGGCAACACGGCTGGAGAGCCTGCCTTCCTGGCCTGCATGCTCCGCCATCCAGCGCCACAGAAGCCCCACACCTGTTACTGTCTCCAAAAATCTCTTCCTACCAAACGCACCTTTTCCTTTGCTATAGAGTTCCATCTACTGCTTTTCTGAACATTCATAATTTTGGTGCCTTGAACATGGCTAGTCTTGCAGTTCTTTCCAGTCTTACTTCCCTTACATGAAAGTGTGTCTAAAGAGATGAGTGGGCACAATATGATTTTTCACGGGCTCTGCATCCCATTAAGGAGACTCTGGTCAATACAGTCGACGCTTGAACAATGTGGGGATTAGGGGTGCTGACCTCCACGCAATAAAAATCCACGTAAAATTTAAGTCAGCCCTCTGCATCCACAGATTCCCAACCATGGATCAAAAATACTGTTTTCAATCCACAGTTTGTTGAATCTGCAGATACAGAAAATCAACTGTATGTTTATAAAAAAAAAATCTGCATATGAGTGCACCCGTGCAGTTCAAACCTGTATGTTCAAGGGTCAGCTGTGGTCTCCTAAACACAATGGCATGCATCGAACAACATAAAACCAAAGATGCAATGGGGACAAGCTCAGGAAAAAGGCTTTAATGAAACTTTATTTTGGAAGAGTAACAATAGTCTTTTCTATGTTACAAAAAAAAATAAAATAAAATAAAATAAAATATTTTTATTAATTGAACTTATTAGCTTTATTTTTATAAGGTAATGGGCTCAGGGAGGAAGAAAGAGCAAGAGTACTAGGTTGCCAATCGTGACATAGACCTCCCTCTCTCACTCTCGCTCTCTCCCTCACACACGCTCACCTTTCTCACTTGAGTAGAGCTGAAGAGTCTACAGACCAATCCGGAGATATCAGAGCACTACCAACAAGTGACAACTTTCTAGTTCCATTATCTTAAAGGCATTGAAAAGAAAATAACGACTTCCTTTATTTGTAGATAAATAAGGAAGGCAAATGCTGGAGCCATTGGCTTCCTACAAAGTAAGGCATGGGGCCTCATCATCCGAAAGACAGAAAACCTGGCCCTCAGTGACAGGCAGCACCTTTCCTGGGTAAAGTTACCTCTTCACCAGGCAAGCTCCTGGCCAATGATCTTTACATGATGAGATCCACCACCTCTCTATTACCTAAACAGAGCACAAATAGTAATGCCGACACGTATTTTTAAGACATGAGAATGGCAAATCTGCCAACATGAATGTTGCTGATCTGCTTCCTTTACCTGACCTCGTTTGCTATAAATTCAGGCTAATCTATATAAACCAGTAATTCTTACTTGGTTATTCATGTGTTTGCTGTTACCATTATCCCTGGTCTTTTGGCATCTTACAAACTCTAGCCAGGCCATGAATTCCTCTAGGATGTCTGGTTCTTCTCACATGACAGTGCTAGGAAAGCAGCATGAATAGTTTCATACCTCCAGGCTCGTTAATGTCACAGCCTCACACTCACTCACCATCAGAATCTTCTAAGAGCAATTCACCCAGAATTCCACAGAACAGAAAGCCAATCACATTGAAATGATATATTCTAGTAGATATTCTATAGAAAAGTGTCTCTTCTCTTAGATATGTCTCATAGTCAATCTCTCCTCAAATTTCAGAACTGAGGAGTATCTTAAAGGTCATATCCCATTCAGTTTCTTTATTATTTATTTCTAACAACTGAGGCTTAGGAAGTTAAGTTACCAAGGTCACAATGCTACTTAGAGGCAGATTTAAGTTTCTTGTTCTAGCTCTTTCCACTATTGGTGCTAATACCCTGGATTCATAGAAATTCAAAAAGACTATTACTTATGTAGTCTTTGGAGTTTACAACAAGCCTTTGTTCTTTGTAATTTCCTACAATAATCTGTGCATCTGCGTGACAAACATAATTAATATTCCATTTAAAGACTGGGAGACTGAAACTAAATTTTTAGTGACCAATTCAAGTTTTCATAACTAGAAAATGAGGGGTTGTGAACTGAGCCCACAGCTCCCGTCTTCAAGTCCTGTATTCTCCAGTAATTACTAACTTCCCCGTGTACCTTTCTCCTCAGTGGTGAAATGGAGTTGCAATAGGAGTGTCCACATCAAAGAGGATTATTTTTCTTGATAATTAAATGTGTTAAGTGAATACACCTCTCGGCATTTTGCATAACATGTTATAAGTGGGCAATAAATGTTAAGGTTTGGTTTTGTTTTCTTGATTGCCATCGTTCCAAAATATCCTACCACTAATGCACAGTCATTACTTTAGACAAGTATAAAGAAGAATTCACTAATGTCCTAACAATTATTTTAGTTGAACTCAAAACTGCAACACCAAGTTCACTCCTCTTTTGATTTTCACTATAAAAATAATTGCTGCCAAATGCGGTTAGGCACCGTCATCATCTTGAACCAACAAAGTATTACTTAATCATATAGCCTTTTCATACCAAAAAAGTAACAACTATTCTCATCTTAATGTTTAAAACTTCATACAAAAAACTGCACCTTCCCTATATATTGGGCTGGCCAAAAAGTTCATTACATTTTTTCTTTACAATGGCTCTCATAGTGCTTAGTCATCTTTAACTTCATTCAGAACAATTTTGGTAAATTGTATTGTGACAGCTGTCAATATCAGCTTGCATTTTTTAAAAACTTATCAAAATTAGGGAATTTTTGTGCAGTCATTTTAATATCGAAGGGTGGAAGAAGTATATGCAACATTTTCTGTGTATTATGCTTTATTTTTTCAAGAAAGGTAAAAATGCAACTGAAATGCAAAAAAAGATTTGTGTATATATGGACAAGGTGCTGTGACTGATTGAACATGTCAAAAGTGTCTTGTGAAGTTTCTTGGTACCATTGACGTTTTGGCCAAATCATTCTTTGCTGTGGGCTGTCTTATGCACTGGAAGATGTTTAGCAGCACCCCTGGCCTCTACCCACTAGAAGCCAATAGTGGGAAATAGCCAACATACTCGAAATATCGAAATCAATAAAGTTATTGGTGAAAATGAAAAATATTTCTTTTATTTTACGGAAAAAACATAACAAGACTTTTCAGCCAACCCAACATTTCAGAAGCTGAAAACTAGCTGCAGTGACCACATACAGCCTCAAGGTGGTGGTAAGTGATCACTGATAAAGCCTCAAGACCCCACTAAGGCTCTGCGGAAACCAAACTGACCAGAAAGACATTCCTGGTATGATAACCAGGAAGGAATTCGCTCTGAATTCCTATGGCTCTTCTCCCTCAACCTTGAGCAATGACCTTGTCATACTGTCTCAACAAATCTATTAGCAATGTTAATTAGTAGGTTTTCGCTGGCTCGCAACAAAATATACACGAAAGATTATCCTTTAAAACAATGTGTAGCCTTATTATTATTATTTTTTGTTTTAATGTTATGGGAATTTAGAATTCTCAACTTGGATTTGGCCACATCATTTGCATGTAAGATAACATTTACTTTTCTCCCATTCATCTATTGTGTATCTTAATTTCGTGTCCCTGGGAACTATATATTAAATTCCTTACATCTCCCTTCCCCCAAATCTCAGAGCAAAATCTCAACTCTTTTGAACCTTTTCTTCCACTCTTTGATTTTAAAAAAGCCACAGATTTTTATTGATCTGTCCTTTACAACATCTTCCACCTTTGTCTCTTTCCTCTTTCCTCGGTCGGCTTCCAAAACCACAGTTCAGACCCTTTTATCACACGCACAGGCTACTGCACTAACCTGCAAAATCAGCCTTAGAGCATTAGCTCCCAGCCTTGACAGCACATCAGAACTGCTTGGAGAGCTTTGTGAAATACCCACAGCTCCAGAGTCTGACTTCATTGGTCTGGGGTGGAGCCTGAGGTTGGGATTTTTTTCAAAGCTCCCCAGTGATTATAATGTGCGGCCACAGTCAAAACCACTAAGCTAGAGGAGTATCCAGCAAACCATTACAGATTAACCTTCTTTAAACTAGCAACTCCTGTCTGGGCCAAAATTTTAAGTAGTTCCTCATGTTCACAAAGATTGCATCTTAGTGACTTGAAGGCCAGATCTACCTTATAAATGTGTTTTATTTGGCTTGTTTTAAAATTGTTCAGACTGAAGGTTTAAAAATTGGTAGATGTCACATAAAACAAAGGCTTCCTACTTCTTTTTCTTTAAATTGTAAGATCTTGCCACACAGGACCCACATTCCATGCAACAGTCACCAGGAGCTGAACAGTGGCTGCCCTTTATTTATTTTAATTTTTCAATCCTCACCTAAGGATATGTTTTATGGATTTGAGAGAAACATCAATGTGAGAAACATCCATTGGTTGCATCCCCTACCTGCCCTGACAGGGGATCGAACCCACAACCTAGGTATGTGGCCTGACCTGAGGATTGAACCTGCAACCCTTTGGTTTATGAGATGATGCTCCAACCAACTGAGCCACCTGACCAGGGCTAGTGGCCTCCCTTTAAACAGGGCATTCACTCCCCAGTGGTGCCACCCCTATCACTCCCCACTCACATTTGGCTGTATGACTCACTATATTACCTGTCTGACCCTCTTCGAGTCATTTTAGTTTGCAACTCCTAGCCTAAGGGATAAAGTTCAAACTGGATGATAACATTCCATTCACTCACTCATTTGTTCCTGCATTTGCTAGACAGGTATTTATTTCATATCTGTGCTATGCCAACACTAGCAATTCAAGTCCATCATATTTTGGACCTATTGTTTCTTTCTAATTTTATATTCCCCTTCCCTTCAAAAAACTCCATTTTCTCTAGCAGCTGGTTTAAGAGACATCTCGCTCCTAGTGTTCTGAGCCCAGAGGCTCACTTCCCAAACTCCTTTGCATCACTCCTAAGTGATGTCATATGAGAGTCTGGGCCAATGGGATAAGAACAGAGGTGATATGGGCAACTTCCAAGTCATATCTTTAAGGAGAAAGCTAGGTGCTCTCCCCTCCCCTCTTCTGGTGAGCTGGAACAAAGATGCAGACCTGGTGAGCCACAGTAATATAAGAGCAACAGAGAGAAGTACCTGGATCCCTAAATGGCCTCCCTGGGCTGTCTGCACTGTCTGCTTACTTTTTATTACGTGAGAGAAAAAGTCTACCTTATTGCATTTTGAGATTTCTTTGTTTGTAGAGGTTTAGTCTATACTACAAAATACCCAGCATCTCTCTTTACTATTTCTCAAACATCCCTTGAATGTTCTTGCCCTCAAACTTGGCTTATGTCAAAGTTTCTGTCACTAACATTCTACCTCCTCATCTCGGCTATCTAAATTCTCCCTAAAGGCCCACCTCAAGTGGTCCCCTTTCTGCGATGCTTGGCCTAGCTACTTTTGTTATTATCTGGCTTCCTTTGTTCTCTCATTGTATGACTTTCCACTTGGCACTTATCAAATATTCTTTAGTAAGCACAGAAGCTAGAGTTATGTTGTCATGTATCTCTTAAGTTCTAGATTGTGCATAGTATAGAGCAGGGGCATCAAACTCATTTTCCAGGGGCCACATCAGCCTTGCAATTGCCTTCAAAGGGCCGAATGTAATGTTAGGACCATATAAATGTAACTGTTCCTTAACTAGGGGCAAGGAGCTTGGTGCTGCTGCTGGGTAGAAACAAGGTGCCGGGCCAGATAAAACAAGGTGGAGGGCTGGATTCAGCCCACGGGCCTTGTGTTTGCCACCTGTGACATAGAGCATTCAGAGTTCCTATGGCATTCTGCTATTAAACCTTTTGTTCATCTGAACTATCAACTCATGTTCAATGTGTGATCATTTAGGGTTCTAAATCTTCCATTTTTAATTACAAAGTTAAGATTGCCCAATTCTTTAAGAATCTGTTTTTTTCCTATATATTTAAACTAAATTTTTGTTTTCTTTATTTGTGCATCTAAACAATTCCCTAACTCTCTGAATACATATTTCTAAGACTAAGAAATGCAAAAAAAAAGATCAACGGTTCAAGCTTGAATGGTGATGGAGAACCGACTCATAATGTTCTCATATTTGGAATCTGAGACTCTCTAGGACAACATTAGAAGAATAAAGTGGAAGATACTCTTGGGGGCTGAAAATTTTAAAAAGAAAATAGAATGAAATCTATACAGTCCATAAGAAAAGTAAAGAAAAAGGAGTGAGAGAGAAATGTAAAAAAAGAGAGAGAATTCAGAGCCAGAAGGAAGTCTAACTGTGAAAGAAAAGACACATGCAAAATAAAATGCCACTGAGAACAGTGGAATCTAGCAATCTTAAAATGCTTCCAATAGGATCCTCTTAAGAAATCGTTATCATCACCGAGGAGCAGACTACCACTCCACCAACACTCAGAACACTGGCACACGGTTGATATATAAGAAATATCGAAGGCAGGCGAGAATAGAATTAATAGCAGACTTTGATTATAAATTTCGTTGGGGTGAATAAAGAAAGATACAGGACTTCTTGTCAAGATAGCAGCGTAGGTAGACATGGCTTGCCTCTTCACACAACCACAACAAAATTACAGCTAAGACAGAGGATAACCATCACTCAGAACCTACAGAAATGGAGTTTAATAGAAGTCTGACAACTACCGAATTAAAGAAACCACATCCATCCAGACTGGTAGTAGGGGCAAAGACACAGAATGGACTGGTCCCATATCCACGTGTGGTGGATACAAATTCGGGAGGGATATATTGGTAGGAAGGAGCCCCAGACACGTACCAGAACCCCACAGCCCAGGATTCCAGTGCCAGGAAGATAAGTCCCCACAACTTATGGCTGCAAAAACCAGCAGGGATTGAGTTGGTGGAAGAAAGTGCTGAAGTCCCAAGTAGTTCCTCTTAAAGAACCCACACATGGACTCACCTACTCAGACTCACTCCCTCTGGGCTCTGGCACTGGAAGGGCAGCGTGAGGGGCACCAGTGATGTGCAGGGGAAGGCTGATGTATCTGGCATCAAGGTGAACAGAGGCCATTGTCCCTTTTCTGGGCACTCCGCCCACAGAGCCGGCTGACTGGTGCCATATCTACAATTCCACCAACCTGGCTAACACTGTTTGGCCTGCCTTGGAGATCCCTAGAGACTCTGCCCCACCCAATTTATGGCTCACCCAAGCTGCTTTTCCATATGAATGATCTTGGCTCAGGCTTCACAGAGTCCTAAATCCTCTCAAACAAGCAGCAGCTGACCTCAGTGAGGCCCAGGTGAGGAACTAGCAGCCTAGACTCACAGTTTGGCTTTGCTTGGGAATCTCCAAGCTCAGTACAAGTAGCAGCCAACTCAGATTGCTTTATAACTCAGGCAGGGTGGCCTCAGGCAGAACATAGGTGGGGACTGACATTGCCTGCACTGCCCAGGAAACCCCAAGGCCAGCATACCCAAGTGGACAGCTATAGACCATGTCAGAGCACCACCACCCCCACTCCTGCACAGCTGATCCTGCATAGAGGGTGGAGATTGGTGGTAAGTGGTCAAAGCCAATCCTTGCAGCTGACTGGCCTGGGTAAATACCTCCCATTGATCTGCCAACAGCAACCAAGGCTCAAGCACAAGAGGAGGGTGTATTCAGCCCACGTAAATGTAGTAGGTGTCCTGGGTGCATCTCGAGTACCCAGTTTGGTTGATAGGGATAGCAAACCCAGTTTGGTTGCTATGTAATAGGTAGAGAGTTTCGGATCTGCAGGATGAAAAAGTTCTGGAGCTCTGTTTCACATTGATGTGAATATAGTTAACACTACTAAACTGTATGCTTTAAAAAAGGTTAAAATGGTAAATTTTATGTTACATGGGGGTTTTTTTGTTTGTTTGTTTTGGTTTTGTTTTGTTACCACAATGAAAAAAAGGGAAAGAGAACTCAGAACAACATATTTAATGATTTCCACAACTAGTGTGGTAATGTTGATGTGTCAACATAAGGTCAGAATGAGGGGAGAAGATAGGATGGGTCCTGCATGGACCATTTTACCTCTCGGAAAAAGAAATACACAAATCTGTGCCAAGTTCATCCCAGGACCATGCATCTTCTGCGTTCATGGTATCCTGTTTTACCAACCACTTCCCAGCAGCAGCAGTGGTGGCTGCCTTGTGCTGTCACCACAGACTTGACTGTCATTTACACAGCCTAGTTACAAAAACTAGCAATTAGCTAAAAATTTGCTGCACTGAATCTGAAATAACCGATGTTCAAGGACATCCTTAGCTTGCTCCAAAGAAGTTTTTAAAATCGAGTTACAGATGTCTCTGAGATAAAATGCTAACAACAGCTGAGTCATGGAACTATAGGTTGAAATGTCATAATCTGACATTTAAAGATATTTATATTACTGGGGGAGAAAAGGATCAGCTATGTCATGCATCCATCAGCATGGTACCAGTGAGTCCAACCAAAAGGAGTCATGTCTTGCAGGATTAGTTTTCAGAACTTAGTGTGAGCAGGAAGCCTGTGATATGACAAGGGAACCTCACACTATATTTCAAAAGTCAGATCTCTTGAAAGGCTTCACTGAGATGTCACCACACTGCACTGCATCCTGCAAGCCCCCATCAGGAATCATATAGCTCTTAACTTGGCACCAATAATTCCCCACCTTGGACAAGTGGCTACTTACCAGGCAGCTCATTTCTATTCGAGTTATGAGGAAGAAGTCGCACTGCTCACTTATTAAGCCA
Organism: Glossophaga mutica; assembly: GCA_039655065.1. Classification (NCBI taxonomy): domain Eukaryota; kingdom Metazoa; phylum Chordata; class Mammalia; order Chiroptera; family Phyllostomidae; genus Glossophaga; species Glossophaga mutica. Next base: position 83,714,788 of record CM077303.1, on the reverse strand, counting down.
GCAGTGGTTTTGGGTTTTCTAAATAGATTTTACCTACACATGGGAGTATTGTCTAATTCCCCTGGCATTTGACTATATCTCTAGGAGAAAACCAAGTCAGGTCTGACATCCCAGGTAGAATCCCAGCTCTCACATTGAGCAGCAGAGTTACTCTGGGCAAGTCATTAGCACTAGAGCCTTAGATTCATCATCTGTAAAACAGAACCAATAATGGCTTTTCCATAGGTCATCATACAAATGAAGTGAAAGAACCTACTTCAGAACCTGGCACACAGTAGATGCTGATCAGAAAGTATTTCCTTTCCTTCCTCCTCACTCTAGAGCAAGGTCAGCAAATTTTTTTTTCTGTAAAGCACCAGGTAGTAAATATTTGGGGTTTGTAAGTCATTGGTCTCTGTCACAACCACTCAGCTCTGTCATTGCAGCACAAAAGTAGCCATAGATGATGAGCATAGCTGTGTTCCAATAAAATATTATTTAAAAAATTAGGCATTTGGGCCAGATTTGGCCCATAAGCTATAGTTTGCAAGCCCATTATTTATGTCACATATCCAGATAGCATACTAATTTTTCATCATTCTGTTTGATCCCATCTGTTCCAAGTATGTCTTTCCCTCATTCTTCTATTTTTTAATAATTTTTTAATTTTTCAATTACAGTTGACATACTAAATTAGTTTCAGGTGTACAACATAGTGATTAGACATTTATATAACTTATGAAGTGATCACTCCAGTAAGTCTAGCACCCATCTGACACCATATATAGTTGTTACAATATTATTGACCACATTCCCTATACTATACTTTACATCCATAGGACTGCTATTATAACTGGCAATTTGTACATCTTAATCTCTTCACCTCTTCGCCCATCCCCTAACCCCCCTCCCATTTGGCAACCACCAAAATGTGATCATGAGTTTTCTATTTTGCTTGTTTGTTCATTTTGTTCTTTATATTCCACATATAAGTGAAATCGCATGGTATTTGTTTTTATCTATCTGACTTATTTCACTTAGCATCATACCCTCTATGTCCATTCATATTGTTGCAAATGGCAAGATTTCATTCTTTTTACTGCTGAGTGGTTATTCAATTATATATATGTACCACATCATCTTTATCCATTCATCTATCAATGGACATCTTGGCTGTTGTAAATAATGCTGCAGTGAATATAGGGGTGGATATAACTTTTCAAATTAGTGTTTTGGGTTTCTTCAAATAAATACCCAGAAGGGGAATTTCTGGGTCATATGGTAATTCTATATATTCTTTGAATGTATCAGAACAAACGGGTCTAGTTCAATGGCTTGATTTAGCTTTTCACTCTTAATTTTGAAGTCTTGAGAAGCTCCCTTGGAAGCTGAGCACTCAAACCTGAGATGCTCCATTACTTTTCCCACACAGAGGTTCTGAGGAAATCAGCCACATTTGAGCAAGTGCTCAACCCCAACTAAGAGACTGGGGAAGAACTCACAGAGTGAACAGACACTTTTATTTGCAGAGAAGGATAGGCTGCAACTTATTTCCTAGATTTTAAAATATTGCTTAATAAATGTTTGCATGTGTTCATACATGTATAAAGAACTTCTTAAAGAACACAACAAAAAACCACAGTGATTACCTATGGTGAAGTGGGAATGCAAGATGACAAAGACCCTAAAGGCCGGGCATGCTCAGCTTTCACCAAAGAGGCCAGGGGGATGGAGTGAAGTGAGTAAGGGGGTGAGCAGTTGGAAATGAGGCCAGAGGGGAAATCAGGGAGCCGGTCCCCATAGGACCTCTGAACATGATGGAAGCCAGTGCAAGGTGACATGATCTGGTTTGTGCTTTAAAAGGATCGCTGTGGCTGCTGTGTTGAGGACAGACTGTATGGGGAGCAGGATGGAAGCAGAGAGACCAGTTAGGAGACCACATCATTGCCCGGGCAGGAGGTGGTGGCTGGTGGCCAGGACCACCGTGAGAGTACTGGAGAGGAAGAGAAGTGGCCAGTGCATGATAATAAAGCCTACCCTGGCTTGTCATGAGAATTCTATGAGAAAATCACTGCAGGTAAAGTGACTATTAGATGCCTGATACAAGGAAGATGTTAAATAATGCCCTCTCTTATTATGTTATATTTTTCAGGTAGAATAGCTTATATGGAGGAGATCAAAGCTAGAGTATGATGTTCAAGGTCCTTGACCCGGGGGTGGGCAGCTGTCCTCACCTGAAGCAGTGAGAGGAGGTTAGGCTGAGAAAGGGGCTCTTCTCAGCCTTCTTTAGCCTTCTCTTCTTTAGCCTTCACCTTACAGGCCAACTTCAGAACACTGTTCCCAACTTCTTACAAAATACTTCCTCTTCAAAGTTTCATCATATACTCAATATCAATGCATATTTTTTTTAAAAATTACCTGCCTTACCTCCACCTCAAGCCAGCTATCTAAATGTTTCCTTGTATTAAAGACATACCAGTCTCACAGGATGAAAATTTAGATTCCTCTTTGTAGAATGATAAAACGATGCTATCATTAGAACTTGGTATTGTGGCCATTATCTGCTTAAAATACCTCTATTTACAAAAGAAGAAATGAGGCCCAGAATGGAGCATAACTAGCTGTGGGCCACTCCAGGCTTTAATGATGGAGCAAGGCCTAGAACCTGTTTTCTGGAACTTGTTCATTTCTTCAACAGCCCTCCCCGCTCGCCCATCCCACAACGCAGCAAGCAGTCCCTTAGATTGGCTGCCACAGGCCAGCATCTCTGGACTGGTCACCACCACAGCTGCTTTGACCATCTTTCCTGTTATTGGCAATTAAGCCTACCAGGAAGGCTACTGGTGGCCATGGCCCACACTTTTTCAAGGATGCTGGCTCTGGGTTCAAGTCACAGCTCTGCACTTACTAGCTGGGAGGCCTTCAGCAAGTTTCCTAACTATGTTCTGCTTTAGCTTCATCGGAAAAATTCCTGCCATGCAGGACTTAAGTAGCACACGGTATATAAAGCTCCTGACACAGTTCCAAACAGTGCCTCTCCAAGAAGCTGCCATGAATGCCCACCCCAGGAACAAATTCTAATTGCTTCAGTCTGGCCATCGGGGCCTTGAGGCAACTGGGTCTATTAAATGTAAGGAAACTGTCACGGCTTTCTAATCACAGACCTTCCGATCAGGACAGCGTTCTATGCACCCCCACTGTCATGCTCATTCCCAGTTCCTACCTCTGTGTTACAGTTTATGCTCCTCCTACCGGAAGTGCCGACCTTCCTTCTCTCTAACTTCTGGCACATCCTTCAAAGTCCCACTGAAGGCTCAGCATTTCTTCACAAGAAATTCCGGAATTTGGACTTGCGGCCAAGATGGAGGCATAGGTGGACACACTGTGCGTCCTCTCACAACCAAAATTAAGGACAACAAATATTTAGAAACAAGAAAACAACCAGAACTGATAGAAAATTGAACTCTATGGAAGTCCAACAACCATTCATCCAGACCGGTAAGAGGGGTGGAGTCGCGGCAGGAAAAAGTGGAGGTACGGACCCGGGCACACAGGCAGCAGCTGGCGGACCCCAAACACAGGGGGGCAACTGTGCAGACCCAGTGAGGCCGTGCAAGGCAGCTGGCTGACCAGGCGGTCCCACATTCGCGTACGCAGATAATCCAGGTGAAGGAGAAGTGGCGGAGGGGGCTGGAATCCAGGAGAGAGTGGAGCAGGCGCCATTGTTCCCTCTCAGACCCCACCCCCACAAACAGCGTGACAACTCAGCGACTAGGCTGCCCCGCACTGGGGAACACCTAAGGCTCCATCCCTCACTACGTAACAGCCAGGACCAGAACAAAACAAAAAAAAAAAAAAAAAAACACCAAAAATGGCTCAAAACGGAGAACAAATCAGAACCTCAGAGACAATTCCTCTAAGCCACGAAGAGATAGCCAACCTATCAGATGCACAGTTCAAAGCACTGGTCATCAGGATGCTCACAGAATTGGTTGATTTTGCTCACAAATTAGATGAAAAAATGCAGGCTACAATACGTGAAATGAAAGAGGATACATGGGGAACCAATAGAGATGGGAGGAAAACTGGGACTCACATCAATGGAGTGGACCAGAAGGAAGAAACAAACAACCAAACAGAAAACAAGGAAGAAACAAGAATTCAAAAAAAATGGGGAGAGGCTTAGGAACCTCCAGGACATCTTTAAACGTCCCCACATCCGAATTATAGGGGTCCCAGAAGGGGAAGAGGAAGAGCAACAAGTGGAAAACTTATTTGAACAATAAAGGAGAACTTCCCCAACCTGGTGAAGGAAACAGACTTCCAGGAAGTCCAGGAAGCTCAGAGAGTCCCAAAGAAGTTGGACCCAAGGAGGAACACACCAAGGCACATCGTAATTACATTAGCCAAGATGAAAATGAAGGAGAGCATTCTAGAAGCAGCAAGGGATAAGGGGACAGTCACCTACCAAGGAGTTCCCTTCAGACTGTCAGCTGATTTCTCAAAAGAGACCTTCCAGGCAAGAAGGGGCTGGAAAGAAGTATCTGAAGTCTTGAAAGGCAGGGATCTACATCCAAAATTGTTCTATCCAGCAAAGCTGTCATTTAGAATGGAAGGGCAGATAAAGCACTTCTCAGATAAGGTCAAGTTCAAGGAGTTCATCATCACCAAGCCCTTATTATATGAAATGTTAAAGGGACTTATCTAAGAAAAAGAAGATCAAAAATAGGACAGTGAAAAGACAGCAAACTCGCTAGCTATTAAGAACCACACCTAAAACAAAAGCAAACTAAGCCAACAGCTAGAACAGGAACAGAACCACAGAAATGGAGATCATATGGAGGGTTAGCAACAGGGGCGTGGGAGGAGGAGAGAGGGGGAAAAGGTACAGAGAATAGGTAGCATAGACAGTGGGTAGAAAATAGACAGGGGGAGGGCAAGAATAGTGTGGGAAAGGTAGAAGCTAAAGAACTTATGACACATGGACATGAACTAAAGGGGGGAATGTGGGTGGGAGGGGGTGTGTAGGGTGGAAGGGAATGATGGGGGAGAAATGGGACAACTGTAATAACATAATCAATAAAATATATTAAAAAAAAAGAAATTCTGGTTCCACTGATACGATTTCTTCTCTACAGTACTACAGTATTTATGTGCCGTGCATATTGATCACTCCCTTATGCAGAGGCATGGAAGCACTTAATTAATAACATGAGTTCCAGAGCAGACTGCCTGATCTCTCAGCCTCAGTCTCCTCATCCATCAGATGGTGTTTATATTGGGGTTGTCATGAGGATTTGACAAATAAATACTTAGTGAAAACAATTATTAATACATGTTATTATTATTGTATATTGCCATTAACTTCCCCTCTTTTTTTATGTAACTTTGTTTTCTTTTTACAAGTTATTCTGACTACAGGTACTACAATTGTCCCCCCTTATTCACAGTTTCACTTCCCATGGTTTCAGTTATCCACCATCAATTGTTGTCCAAAAATATTACATGGAAAATTCCAGAAATAAACAACACAGAAGTTAAATCACACATTTTCTGAGTAGCGTGCTGAACTCTCACTCCATCCTGCCCGGACTGTGAATTGCCCACGTATCCACACCGTAATATGCTGCTCACCCATTAGCCTCTCAGCAGCTGCGTGGGTCATCAAACTGGCTGTCACAGTATCACAGTGTTCATGTTCAAGTCAACCCTATTTTCCTTAATAACGACCCCAAAGCACAGAGTACTGATGCTGGCAATTCAGATATGACAAAGAGGAGGCCTGGAGTTATTTCTTTGGATAAAAAATGGAAATTCTCTACTTAATAAATAAAAGGGAAAAAAATTAGATGATGTGTTACTAAAATCTACAGTAAGAACAAATTTTCTATCCATGAGACTGTGAAGAAGAAAAAGGAATCTATGCTATTTTTGCTATCACACCTCAAACTGCAAAAGTTATGAGTCCAGGGCATAATAAGTATTTAGTTAAGATGGAAAAAACATGGAATCTGTGGGTGTAAGACATGACAGAAAACATGTTCCAACTGGCAGCAATGTGTTGCACCAGAAAGCATCGAGCCTGTACCAACACATCAGCAAGGGATTCCCTAACATGAGTGGCACTAAGCTGTTTACTGAAAGTTAGTGATGGTTACAATAAGATATTCTGAGAGAGACCACACTCACATAAGTCTTAGTACTGTACACTGTTATAATTGTTCTATATTATTAGTTATTATTGTTAGTATCTTACTGTGCCTAACTTACAAGTTAAACGGTATCACAGGTACGTACAATATGTATAGGAAGACTATAGTATATAGGTTTGGTACTATCTTCAGTTTCACGTACCCCCTGGGGGTCTTGGAACCTATCCCCCATGGATAAGAGGAAACTACTGGATACTTTTACCTAGTGTCTTACATCACAGCTTATACTACAAAGCTCAGCCCTGAGATTTTGATGTCTGTCCTCAAAGATTTCACCACATCTAATAATTCATTTTAAAAGTACTGATTTACCTAAAATATCAACTCCTCATCTCAAAGCTCATAGATGGTACAACGTATAGGTAGAATGGTTATTAACCAGGGGCCTCAAAGAGGAGGAAGACTGAAGAAAAACAGTTTCCCCCAAATTAGAACCATCTGGTTTATTTCTACAGGAAGTTAATGTTGGCGGTATGGAAGCTATTCTGTTTAATTTGTTAGAACAAACAAATTAAAAAGCACGGAGGGTCACTGGAACACTCCATTCCCATGTTCCGGAGACACTGGCGTGGGCACTGCTACTGTCCTACTTCACTCTGCACTCCATCCGATGGGCCCACCATTCTTCAGGAGCCGTGTGAGGTCTGAGCAATGCCAACAACAATTCTGCACCAGAACGGGGCACCTCAGGCTAGTGCATTGACAAGGGCAGTCCCTAATGATGCACACCTTGTCACAACGCAGTGATCGTTGTGCCTTTTTCTTTTCTTTCTGTGGGGAACCAGTATGTTTGCCAAAAACAGCAGCGCATTTTATAATGGATGGGAGGGAGTTGAATTTTTCCCAGCATTACTTCCAAAAAGCAGGTAAGATAAATCATTCAGCCCTGGCTGGTGTAGCTCAGTGGATTGAGTGCAGGCCTGCGAACCAGGGGATCACGGTTCGATTCCCAGTCAGGGCACATGCCTGGGTTGCAGGCCAGTTCCCAGCAGGGGACAACACACAAGAGGCAACCATACATTGATATTTCCTTCCTTCTCCCTCTCTCCTACCCTTCCCCTCTAAAGATAAATAAAAACAAAAAGAAAGAAAGAAAAGAAATCATTCAGATTAATTAGACCAGCCTACCTCCATTTTTTCCCATATGGCTTCATAGTTGTCTTGGTGTTGAATATCTTGCATAAGTTTCTGAATTAAAGCAGACTTTGTGACAGAATGGCTTTCATTTTTCTCAGAAGATGAAGCTCTCTCTGACTTCTCGTCAGTGTATTTTTTCATGCCAGAGAGAGGCATACCCAGCTCCTCATCAGAAAGAATGTCACTCAGGGGCCCAGACTCAACACTCTCCCCCAGGGAAGAGGCTATGTCGCTGGACGAGCTTGGAGACACCCTGCCCAGCCTTGTATGCTTCTTCTTGATATGGTACGTTGGATAGATCTCAGAGTCTGAATTCATTTCAGAGAGTTCCCAGTCATCAATATTCTGAATGGTTTCTCCTCTGGGTTTCTGAGGCAGAAGCTTCGTTAAGTTTTCCAACTTCAAAGCTAATACTTCTGTCTGCTTAAGGTGAGAGGGCAGTGCCAGGTACTCATCGGAACCGTACCAGGCCTCCACAACCCGACCATTCTTTGTGACGTGACTTGGGGAGGAGGAGTAACATTTTTTGCTTTTGTGTTTTGAAAGAAGGGGCTCTGGAGATAGGATATTGTCTGAGCCAGCAGGGGATTTGCTACTTTCAGTAAGAGGTGGTGAACTGGATGTTTCTGACTGCACCGGTAATTTGGTATTCCAACTTCTTTGATTACCGGGCTCAAGTGAAGATGTGGAAGCAGAATCCGTTTCTGGCCCCTCTATGGCCTTAGAAGTACCAGAAGGAATTCCATTTGGCACCATGGAGTTCCTTGTGTTCTCTGCTTGCTTGCCTGAACCAGTTCCCCCTTTAGGTGTTTGGCCCCGAGGCACCTCTTCTGGGGTCTTATGTGGCTTTTTAAGTTGAGGTTTCTCATTATGGCAATCGTTAAGCCTTCCCAGGCTGGAGGAGATTTCTTTAATGTGACCTTTGACTGTGTTTTCAAGATACCCATCCCCCACCTTGTGCAAACACTCATAGGAGTGGCTGGCGGCAGAGGGGCTGCTGGGGTAGGAAGACTGTAAGACCAGGCAAAGCTTGGATCTGTCAGGAGGATCCACCAGAGAAGGGGTGCTTCTGCTCATCTCAGGCTTGAGATCCACCATCTGCTTCTTTCCATCACTTCCTTTCAGATTATGCTTAAATTTTTCCTCTTTAAGGAAAAGCCCTCTTTTTGGCAACGTGGGCTGTGTGGGAGAGTCCTCGTTATAATTAAAGCAATCTCTGATGGATCGTTTGGGGGTTGCATTTTCACAAGGAGGAGGCTGTTGGTTCTTTGCTCCAAAGTGGGAGGAGGGATTGGATTCTTGCTTCGCAGTCTCAGAAGAGGGTTGGACAGTATTTGTCAGAGCTCCCACTGAAGAAGACGTCCCTTGCGTTAAGCCTGGTTTCTCCTCGACAGTGGAAGCATTGTTTTCCTCACATCCACCTTCATCATCTGCTGAAAGGGATACTTCACTGCGGTGGGGAGGGACGGGGTCAGTGGCCACCGTAAGTAACCCGACACTTCGGATAAGCTCAGGGAACTCCTTTTCCATCTCACTGTAGCTCCAAGAGTCAAAGGGTTTGGTTTTGACCTGGCTAGAGGTCATGTCACCCAGGCCACCCAGCAAATCCTCACTTGGACTATAGTCAGACAGTTCAAATGCAGTAATACCACAATCCAGAGATAAGTAGTTTTGAGAGCATTTGATAGTTAGCTGTCCAGAGTCATCCACTTCCGTTAGAGAATCAAGCCGGCCCTGAAACAGACAAAAGTGATGGTTTCAGTATATGGAATATCAATTGCACTCACCTGCTGTTCAAATGAAACCTCAGCAAAGGCCGCTATAAACTAAAAAGTGCATCAGTCTCAGTTGCTTCTGGCTTGACATATAGAATGGCATATTATCAATTATCATATTGCTTTATATATATAATATCCTGTTCTTAAATAATTAAGGATTTTTCTTTAATTTGGAGAATAGAACCTCAATAGAAATGGTCACAATCAAGCCAAAAATATCCATTCTTGCCTTAATATCCTATCATAAAGTCATGTATTATTCATTTAATAAACATTCCTTAAATAATGCCTTGAGTAACAACATTTCTGGGACCAAATTATTGTAAGAGTTAAATCTCCATGAATGTCTCTTTCACCTATTGCTATCACGACATTACTTACCACAGTGGCTAACTCATAGTAGATGCTCAATAAATACTTTTGAAGTGGAATAATTAATTGTACTAAGTCTGTCGTGTTAAATATACAGGGTCTGGCAGAAGTAACGCCTGCCTGAGTGTGGCTGGCAGGGTAAAAATATGGGTGTAATAATTTATAGTTTTAATTTGAACATTTCACGTGAAATGTCATATGGTGTGCTTGAGCATGATATTGTTATGTTACAGAATTACATGCTTATGATTTAGTACTAAAAGATTTTGTAATAAAAAGGAGGCGTTATTTGTGCCAGACCCTGTATGTTCACAAATCACAGGAAGGCGAACTACTCAGTTTGCACACATAACGAAACAGTCCAAGACCAGCTTCTGTTTCTCCCCACCCTTCTGAAGGTGAACACACAAATTCCTGGAGGAAATTGGGTATCAAAACTTTATCACTCTCATGAGTTTCTGTCCCCACCTCCTCATCTCCACCCCTGGTCCCATTTGTGTACGTTTGATACAGGGTGCCCACCTCCATTGTTATAATTCCAGGTAGGTCAGTTGATAACTCCCCTATGCTAAAAAATAATAATAATAATACTACAAACAAGTATTTTTAATTTTTTAATCTTTAATTATGGGATTATGGTTTTATCTCATTACTAATGCTGTTTCTGATATCACACAGCAAATGAGACTTTTGGCTGATGATTTGTTTGGGACAAAAGAGGCCCTGGAATCCTAGTACGTGTGTGTATGTTCCAGGCTAACAGACAGCCTGCTCTAATCTGGTCGGTCCCTTAGGAGATGAAGGAAGGAAACTGAGCCACTGTATCACCAGACCTCCCTTCTCCTGGAGGGGAAACTGGGTGAGCAAAGTGAAGCCAGACCTCGTATAGCTGCTGGACCTGTGTCCTTTCAACCAGGCCATCCCAAGGTCTGGCCTCTTTGAGACCTTACATCAAGTTTTCCTGTTCATTTGCATGTTTTGCTTTGGAAATGTTCTCTTCTTTCAGGCCTTACCTTGCCTTTGTCTCCTACAGTCCTCACTCACTCTCTACAACATGGAGATAAAGAATAATGACGAAAAGCCTGACTTCGCTTTTCTAAGCCTCATCTGTAAATGGGATGGTTGGTGACTACTATTACTTTTTCATTTAAACCTTCCAACAACTTTCTTTTAGGGTGGGGTCTACATTATTGTCCTTATTTTACATAAACAGAGCCTGAGAAAAAGAGGAAGGGAAAAAAAAAAAACCAAAACGGCATAACTAGCAGATGGCCTTGCAACTAAGGGCCAGGCAAGACCTTAAACAGAAGCCTGACCCAGGGTCCACACTATGACCTCTGCACCATAATTTTCTGAGATTCACTGGATATTGTTTTAAACTGGCACACCCCCTCCTCCAGTTTGTTCTCCGCATTGTCACCAGAGTAACATTTACAAATTGGTTACTGTTAAATCTCTAGTGAAAGTCCTTTATTAGCTTCCTGCTGCTAGGTTAAAAACCCAAACCCTTCCAAGGACAGACATGAAGAAGCTTCTCTCAAGTCACTCTCCTCTCCCTGGCTTCACCTGACCACAGTGTCCTCCTTTCAGATCTTGAACATGCTGTGCTCCTCCCACCTCAGGGCCTTTGTACATGCTATTTCCTCTGTCAGGAGAGCTTTCCACCTGTAATGCCCCATAACTAATGGGCTCTTACCCCTCAGACCTCAGGCCAAGTTGCACTTCTTCAAAATTCCAAACTCCCACCTAAGTCAGAATCTTTTCTTACAGACTCTCATAACATTGGGCTGTTTTTCCTTTAAACACTTATCTCAATCTTTAAATAAATACTACTGTGATTATTTAATTATCTTGTTTCTCCCACTAGTTTGTATGCACCACAACAGTATAAATCACAGAGAAAATGGTCGACTTGCCAGGATACCTGCAACACTTAGCATACTGATCTGCATAGAACAAGCTTTCAAAGGCACATCTGCTGAATAAATGAATGAATGATGACATTTTGGAATGTGTCTCTACCTTCCTGTAATTTCGTCCTTTGATTATTTAGTTTTAGTTGACTCCAGTGATGAAAAGCCCAAGCTTCAGAGACAAATTTTACATCTAGCACTAATTAGCCATGTGACCATGACCTAGTAGCTCGATGTCACTAAGCCTCATTTCCTTCATCTATAAATAGGAAATGATAAGTCCTCCCATAGGGCTGTTGTGAGGCTTAAAAGAGCTAATATACATAAAACACAAGTCTGACACATAGACAGGTGCTTAATGAATGTTCACTCATATTATTACAATATTTTTACTATTCAAGTATATTTAAGGAGAATTTTTTATCAAAACAAGAGGTACCCCTATGCTAAATTATAATGCACAAAGTAAGAAAACAATATTAACTACCAAATGACCTAAGTGGAAATGTGTGGCTTATATGCTTTATACCTGAAGCAGGACCAAAACCCACCAAGGAACGAGGCAGCCAAATAAAGTCCAGTTTATACAATTTTTAAGAATGTAATGGTAGAGCCCTCGCTGGGTGGCTCAGTTGGTTGGGGTGTCATCCCGCACACCAAAGTGTTGTGGGTTCAACACCCGGTCAGGGTGTGTACAAGGAGGCAACTCATCGATGTTTCTCTCTCTCCCTCCCTCCCTCCCTCTTTCGAATCAATAAAAACATATCATCAGGTAAGGAGTTTAAAAAAAAAGAAAGTAATGGTGGAAATTCCAATTTAAAGGCAAGCTGTATTTTTAAAATTTTTTTAAATTTAACTGCTTAGTGTTCAGAACTTACTCCTTTATAAAAATGATATTATAAATGGTGGTTAAATTCCAAAGCTATCTCATTAGTTGGTATTTAAATTACTAACTAGTTGAAATTTGCATTATTTTTATCAGATTTATCATAAAGGTACAGCACTGTAGCTACTTGAGTAAGCTTAGAGGCATTAAGAAAAAGTGTTTCTATAATGGCTGGAGAAAAAGAAATTTGAGAGGTCAGGTAAAAATGAGTCCCTTGAAAGTGTCGGCCACCTGGTTTGAGATAGGCTTGCACACAGCAGCTCTGGGAAAGCATTTGGTCCCCATTTTCATGGTCACAGAACCTTAAGACCAGGGATACTGTCTTGCCCAAAAATAAGAGGCACTTAATAAATGATGTCAGATAAATATACGACCTGAGACTACATATCAGATAATAGGGTATATCCCCCTTTTCCTAAGTCTTCCCCTGAAGATCCCTTCCTTATCCAGCCCTTTGTTTGAAAACAAAATACTATCCTCAAAAACACTTACTGCTCTAGAGTAAGCCCTGTCCCATCCTGTTCCCAGGTGAGAGGGAGAAAAGAGTTATTATTACAACAGAAAACAGTTAAGAGCTGGGTTTGTTTTATTTCATTATTCCTAGACGTATATCCTTACTTACCTATGAAGCACTCACTTTCCATCTATGAATTGCAACTACTTTAATACTCCTTACCCTTCTTAATAAATACAAAAATAAGCACAATAAAATGCTTATCACAGTAACTGAAATATAGAATATTTCAGTACAACACAGTTTGTACACAATGTTGAGTTTTGTCCCTAAGGGTTTTTCATTTGTTTCTTTGTTCTGTCTAGTTTCAGTAAGGTGTCTGCTAATTTGCTTACAACATATGATCTGCTCCATATTTAAATTAAAAAATTAAAATCATATGTTTTGTTTTTTCAAAGAAAAGAAGGGCAAAAACTTGCCATTTTCTTGACTTTCCAACTTATTCTTTAATGTGGCTCTGAAACTCAACTAACTTCCAAGAAGAGAAAAATGAATTCACCTTTATTGGAAGGACATTTACTATTCCAGTTTATCAGCATGTTTTATGCCACTTCCCTCTTCATTCTATAAATCTTTCACAGCTGAATTTATTCTGATAAAGCCGAGAATTTTATCCTAATCCCCTTCCTGTTCTCCACAATTCCAGTGTGCTGACAGAAACAAATAAAACTAAGCAGTCTTTGAAATAGGATTGGGAATCCATAGCTTCAGGAAGGATGATAATGGAAACAGTGTTTCAATTCACAGAAAAATATCCACAATGCAGATGCTAAGAACCCACTGTTCCTTTATCCCTCATACAACACATTGTTGTGTCTTGATGACAAGACAACTGGCTTCGAACACGAAAATGCATATAATTATTCCCAATCAATCTGTAAATAATTGTTGAGCTCACATTATGAAAACCAAAAAGATACTATTTACTGGCAACATAGCTGTGAAATTAGTTAGCCTCAGTGGCTTTTCACCATTTCTTGGGATACCACTTCATGAATGACATGAGTTCAAATACATGCATGATAAACTTATTCCACAAAACAGTAACAACAGTGATAACAATAAACCCTAGAGCACTCATACATCCCCAGCTCTCCCACAGGGGTTGGCGATCCTTAAATGGTTATTGAATGAATAAATATGTAACATGAATTGGTTTGACTCAGTGATTTTTAATGTCCCCTCTAGCAGTAGAAAGAGGGCAGATCTGATGACTGTTCAGTGCTGGAGGCTGGGCAGAGCCAGCAGAACACATGAGGAAGAGCAAAAAGAGGATGCACGCATCAGAGATGTCAGCTAGACATCTGAAGAAAGCTCTCTTCCAAGTTCAGACAAACCTTTCCCATCTATATTCACCACCTCACAGGTACCAGGTTTAGGACTGAGTAGGCCACTTGGAATTCTTTGTAGGATCCCCAAAGCACAAGAGTACCAATCAAGGGTCCTCTAGGGGTCCTACATGGAAGGGAGGGCATCTGGGGACTGATACTCCCCCCCAAAACATATTCATCCTATGATTTAAAAAGGACTCTACCAAAATCTCTATAACCTCCCTCACTGCCACAGTAAAAGGGAAAATTAAATGAAAACAGACCATGACTTAATGTAAGAAGTAAGCCTAATAGATTTTGATTCCCATACATTTCCAGGGCCTTCAGGGAATTTGCCACAGCAAGAGCATCACTGTTATGAAAATGATAATCAACAAGTATAAATCATTTATGAGAATGGACAGATTTGTTTTGCTTGTTGATAATGTTGGAGTCATTAAAACATTAATAAATTAATGAATTATGCAGCACTCTTTATAAGGCCTTTAATCTTATATAGTCACAGAAATTCTTTAGAAAGTTGTAAAAATAGATATTTTCCAGAAAACTAACAGTGGAGTACTTAGCAGGTATCAAGAGCCGAGGGACTGTGTATGTACATGCACACTTTATCTATAGGTGATATCTATGTATGTATGTACATATCTGTCTACCTACCTACCTGCTCTGTCAGTTTATCTACACACACACACAGCCCCTGCTTCATTAACTAGCACAGTGCTTTGCTCTACAATATATATCAATTGCATTTGGGAATAAAATAGTTCATCCGGATTCAAATTTACAGAGTTCATTCTTAAGCCATGCACCAAGAATAACAACAACAAATTCTTTACAGTACACTTAATATGAATACAGAAAAATCTAAATATAATGATTGTGCAAAATTCTAAAGTTCATTTGACTCACTACATCCAGAATGATTTTTCTAAAGCATGAATCTAATCATGTCAATTCCCTGCACAAACTGTTCTGTTGTCCTGAAAATAACGTCCTCTTAAGAAGGTTTTTTAATTGCCTTTTCATCTTCATAATCTGACTTCTGCTTACCTGCAATATTAGTTCAATGCCTATTTCCTGGTTCTTTGAATTTTTTGCCCCAGTTTTATCTACAGCTCTATGAGCCTGTTGGTCTCTCTCTTACCTCTGGATCTTTCCCTGTCTGGTACATTTTCTACCTCAGTTCACCAGTCTAATCCTGCTTCTCCTTCAGGTCTCAGTTTAGACTCATTTCTGGAAAGGCTTCCTGTCTGAATCAGGTGCACCTTCTCTGCCATCCTGTGGAATCATATAGAGCTATCGCTGTCTGTCCACTTGTCCACATCCCACACTAGAGTCGAAGCTCCTTGAAGGCAAAGACCATGATTTGATCACTATTGTATTCTTAGCACCTAGTGCTTGGCTCATAGTAAGCGCTCAGTAAGTATAAATTAAATGGGGAATGAGGAACCAGATTAATACCAACTATGGGTGGTATCTAGGCAAACTCTCAGGTAGGTGTGAGTTAACTGTGATGCACAGTTTCATTCACATTAAAAATGTCCTAGCTTCTGGTCGCTGTACCTTGATTGAAGCCCAGCTCATGACCTGCTTATTTATACCTGCTAGGTAGGATAGGTAGTAAACTAAGGCAGGGAGCAGGAGGGAGACATGTCTCACCTGTTGACTCAGCAGTCCTGAGCCTAGTCCAATAAGATTGCTGGGTGTTCTGAACATCACCAGCAAAGATGGCACAGGAGAAAGGGAGTCCTTGAAACTCTGTGTACTAAGAAAGGGAGGCTCTGTAGCAATTTCATTAACTAAGACAAAGAGCCTTTACTAGCCGAGAAAGAAAGCCTTTGTAGCTGTACATTATTCCCAAGGTTTAGAAGGGGGGAGGAGGGGCAGCTAGAAGCTGATTAAAGTATATAACCTCTGAACCCCAATAGGGCACTCTCAGATTAGCTGAGTGCCCACTTGTAGCCTTGGCTAAAGAGTATAGAACAAACTACTTACTTACAAACTTACTAACAACTTTGTTTTCTGTCTACATGGGGCATTCAGACTAGCCAGGTGCCTGCTTGCATTTTGTGCTTGTGTGAGGATTTCATAAACAAACTTGTTATCTCATTTCCACTATACATGTTGTCTCTCGTTTGAATTCATCTCTTGCAAACAAGACAAGAACGGAGGAGAGGCGGGGAAATCCCCAGACTCAGGTTTCCCTGGCAACGTACCTACAAAGAATTCCTATCCCACATCTCTGAACTGAAAACATTCTCAAATGGTCACACTTGACAACGCATTCATTATTTTGCTTCAAAGAAAATACCTACCTCTGTTGTCTCTTCGGAGAAAGCTTGCAGAATGTCTGTCTGCCTGGTGTAGTTGCCATTGGCGTCCTGCAGACCTTGCAGAATGCGCTCCCGCAGGACCAGCACGGAGACTCGGAGCTGGTGCCAGAGGAGCTGCACCGCGTGGATGTCCACAATCACATTGACAGAGTAGGACAGCAGCTTCAGGGAGAATTCAGTCTCAAGGAGGGCATGGATTTGTTCAACATGATCAGAAATATCTTCACAAATGTCCTGCAGTAAAAAAAAAAAAAAAAAAAAAAAAAGGAGGGGGGAAAATATGATGACTACTTTGCCTTATCCTAGGGGAACAGCAGTTAAAAAAAAAAAAAAAAAAAAAAAAAAAAAAACACCTAACTCCTTCACCTGACACCAATTATCAGCGCCAACAGGTCAGGTGAGCACAGGCAGATAGCTGGCCTTTGTTTTCATCCACCTATGACTGCAGGCCATATTCCTGGGCACTGGGCCTTTCCTGCATACAGGTAAGTTGATATTTTTCTAAGCCACAAAAATTCTATTCTTTCAGATACCAAAATTGGAAGTTCAGCCAAGGTGAGAGGTCACCTCACAAATCCACCCTCTGTTCTCTTTATTTACTATTTGTGATTCTGGCAAGTGAGCCAACAGTGCTTCTTTCCGCTGGTGGCATGCCCCACCGAGCACACAGTGTTTCGGGGTCGGAGCGTCACCCGGACACCCAGCATGAAGAAAGACAGGCTAGAATCTAAGTTTCAGAGTATCTCCCAGTCATTCTCAATGAACCACAGGGTCTTCGGTGTAAGAGACAATTGTCACATTCCCACAGGGACACAATTTCATTCTTAAATTTATAATGGATATCTAAATTTGATCCCATACTTTGCAAGTAGAATCACTCTTAAGAAGGACAGCAGGAGAGACCCCGAGGATGAAGAAACAAAAAATACAGTTTTGTTTTTAAGGCCTAGACAATTTAAATAAAAACATCAACAGGTCCTGGCCTGGTAGCTCACTTGGTTAGAGTGTTGTCTCGATACACCAAGGCTGTGGGCTCGATCCCCAGTCAGGACATATGTGAAAAGCAACCAATAAATGCATCAATAAGTGGAAAAACAAATTAATGTTTCTCTTTCTCTCTCTCTTTCCCCTACTCCCTCCTTACCTTCCTCTCCCTACCCTCTAAAATTAATAAATAAAAATAAAAATAGGCAAAAAAATCTATTGAATAATGGTAACGAGTTATTCTGAATTTTGGATAATAATTATTGTACAACTCCAGTAGCTCTAATATTGGTTCTTGACACCCAAGAACTATTGGTGATAGTGATACGTATTGGTGATAATAAATCGGAAAAGAATACTAGGTGTAAAGGCATAAGTGTAGATATGGGAAAAAGCAGAGTATTTTGGGTCCTACACTGTCAAATAAGTAATTTCATGAGCTCTAAACAGAAGTGGTGGGTCCACAGAGTGTGTAGATTTATGCAAGCTTTCGGGACGGGGGGTCACAGCAGAGGAGCAGTCCATTGGAATTCAGAATTTAATTTAAAGAAATATATGCATATATTATATAGAATTTACACACATGGCAGTCTAAAGCAGGAAATCCTGGGCACTAAAGTTTCATATGTATATATAAGTTTGTGTATATATAGGTATTATACTGGGCACTGGGGACAGAAAAGAATAAGACAGCATTACCCTTAAGAATCTTGTAATCTTGAGCGCGGGCCTGCGAACCAGAGGATCGCGGTTCGATTCCCAGTCAGGGCACATGCCTGGGTTGCGGGCCGTGTTCCCAGCAGGGGACACACGAGAGGCAACCGTACATTGATGTTTCTCTCCCTCTCCCTCTCCCCTACCCCTCTAAAGACAAATAAAAAAAAAAATCTTGAAAAAAGAATAAAAATAAATAAAATCTTTAAAAAAAAAAAAAAAAAAAGAATCTTGTAATCTACCAGCCACAGACAGCCCCAACCCCGCCCACAGCAGGCCCCTGCGTGTGTCGAGACAGCACAGATGAAAAGTGTTCACAGAAGAAACACCACAGGATTTGGCACAAAACATCCCAACTTGGGATAAATCAAACAGCAACCATCAAACTTTTCATGTTAACTTTTTATGTGAAGAACAGTTCATTAGAATTATGTACCTAATTCATTAATTATATTTAAAAATTCCTTTAAGCCTGAGCAAAAAACCTTGAAAGAGATGAAAAGTTTAAACTAAATGGATGTTGGAGTCCTGATTAAGTAACGTTCTTACGAACATGGCCCATGAGCACATGCAGTTTAAAAGAGATTTGGGGCACGAATTACATTACCTGACTAACCCGTGCATGGGCACCAATCGCAGCCACGCTAGCTCTCTCTGCTGACCCTCGGCATAAGAAAGCAGGCCTCTAACTGCCACCACAAGATACCCCAAGTTGCCTGGGCCTCCACTATTGCATGCTTAGAGCATCTACTCCTTCGATCCCCAACACCTCTGATTCACAGCACAGGCCCTGCATCCTTTGCCTCGTCAGGATGCTCATTTCTGTGGAGTACTGCATTGCCTTGGAAAAGTTTCTTCCTCTCACTGCTGACCACTTCCAAATTCTCTGTACTTTTCTGGCCAATATTCCCATTCCCTTGTAAGGAAAACACTCCTTAAAAGAAATATGTGAGTAATTATATCATCTACCTCCTGCTCTCACCCAGCCCTGACTCTGCCCAAGGACCTTGCTTTTCCTGTCACCTTCCCAGGGTTGCTGCCTACTATCCGGGCCTCACCTAAAAGACAGACATAGGGTTCAAGGGGGAAGGGCAGGCCTCAGTGCTTCTTTGCCTCTTCCTGATCATTATTCTTTTGCCCTCTTACTAACTACCTTCTTCTCTAGCAGGTGCTTACTGTCCACTAAAGTTTTACCTACTTAAAATTTCCCATGATTCTACATGGATTTCGGTCATTCCCTTATATTTTTTTTCTGAGAAAAAAAAAATGTTCTCCAGAAAGCTCATTTAGATGTCTAAATCAAGAGATGTCTCAAAGACTAAGAAACTTTTCATTACAAAGTGAAGATAGTTTTTAAATGTCCTTCAAGCAATAACATTTTTATAGATACTCAAGTTGTTCCTATCCCAATCCATATTTATTAAGAATAGAAGGAAAATATCTTTGGAAATTAATTACTTCTGTGTTTTCAGCAAATGCTCTGAGTACACAAAGGTGCATATTCCAGAGCCCGCCCCCTGGAGTTCCCTGGCTGGCAGGAAAGTGAGTGTTCACAGAGACTGCACGGCTGAGATGGAAATAACTGGGCCCGTGAAGTGAAGAGCCGAGGGAGAAGGACACTCTCCTAAATAGTAAAGTTTGGGTCAAAACTCAACAATAAGGAAACAACCAACCCAGTTACAAAACAGGCAAAAGACTTGAACAAAGAGTCTAAGTGGATGTAATGATGGCAAAGAAGCACATGAAAAAAAGTTTGGCCTCATTAGCCATTAGGGAAACATATTTATTAAAACCACGATAAGACACCATTACGCATACATCTATTAGGATGACTAGTGCCAAAAGGAAATTACCAAATGTTGATGAGTTCCAGAGCAATTGGAACTCTCCTACACTGCTGGTGGGAGTGCAAAATGATACAGTAACTGCAGAAAACAGTTCAACAGTTTTAGTAAAGTTGGACATATGCTTACAATAATACTACCCAGCAATTCCATTCCTGGGTACTTACCTTAGAGAAATGAAGGCTTAGGTATACACAGAAATGAAAAGAATCCCTACTCATAGTCTCAAAAGGTTACACAGTGT
This sequence comes from Glossophaga mutica, assembly GCA_039655065.1. Lineage (NCBI taxonomy): Eukaryota > Metazoa > Chordata > Mammalia > Chiroptera > Phyllostomidae > Glossophaga > Glossophaga mutica. The sequence goes on along the minus strand of CM077303.1, from coordinate 83,694,547 downwards.
GTATTTCCATTTATATGACATGCTCAAAAGACAAAATCCTAGTGAAGAAGAATAGATGAGCAGTTGCAGGGGCTGAGGGAGAGGAGAGTGTGACTATAGACGGACAGGCTGAGGGGTCTCTGAGGTGATGAAACTGCTCCGCATCCTCATTGTGGAGGTGGCTGTATGAATCTACATGTGGGTTACGATCTGTGGAACTGTATATCAGAAAAGAAAGTGAATTTTTCTGTATGATAGTTTTAAAAATAACAACAGAAAAGAAAACCAATTTACAGTCTGTTATTAAAATGCATGTAAACATTTGTTTTGGGTCACACATTCCTTTTACATTCTTGGAAATTACAAGTAGCACACCTCTTACGGTCATAGCACTACAGTCATCAGGCCTAACTCTGTAACTACCACATGATTTTCAGAAAAGTGTAAAAGAAAGTGAGGTTAATCTGGAGCCCATCTCAAATCAGATAACAATGGTTAATAATCTATCTTCGAAATTGGGTAAGATTTTTTCCATAGATGTGACTGTGTTAATCTGGGAAAGTGACATTTCCCATCATATACACCGCAGTAGCCCCTGCAGCCTTCAGAATTACTCACATCATAACATTCACTGAAGACATTATGTTGCCAACTGCCCACTTCATTCAGACTTCTATCTGTATAACTTGTGGTCTCAAATTGCAGCTGCTGCTGCCTGTCATTGAAACTTCTATGGTTACTGAAGTAGCTGATACAAACACTGAGTTGACCTGAGAATGTTTACAAATAAACTCCAGCTGGATGAGTCAGTATTTTTCTTTTATAGTCACATATTTATGTGAGAGACTTGCTTCTTTTTCTTTCTTTCTTTTCCTTCTTTCTTTCTTTCTCTTTCTTTTCTCCCTTCCTTTTTCTCTCTTTCTCTTTTTTCATAAGATTGTTGTATATATTTAGTTGTATCATTTCTTCTACACAGATACAGAGCTGTTAACTGATATGTATTTAACCAGTATGTGCAGTTGCCATCAGCATAGAACAGAAATGAGGGTTCCCTCCTGTGACTGTTCTCATTGCTTACCACAGTAATGCTAAATGTGACCTCCTTGACTCCTGTTCATTGGCCCTGGGAGGGGATCTGTTTGCTGCCTCATCATGAGGCCACAGTGCCTATCTATTTTCAACCATTTTTTAAAAATACCTTGAAGATTTCCTCATGAAATTATCTGTGGATCAGCATTCTGCAAAGGTGCCCCTAAAGACCTGTTTCCAGGGCTCCTTGCACATGAAAAGGGAACCTGCCCTTCCAGCAACTTCTGTAGCTGGGTACTGAAGCAACGCTTGGCACTCCAGTTTCATGAAATCCCACAAAGGAAGCCCCTCCCACTTCTCCCTGCTTCGTGCTTCCCTACATGCACCCCCAAATGAGAAAACATAGCAAATCCCCCAGTACCTACAAGTGACTCTACACAAGCACAAACAGTAATTGGCTGGTATTTCTCCATTCATCTACAGCCCTAAATAATGTTTCTTTCCCTTTCCCTAAAAGTAATTTCCCTGTTTCTCTCCAAACACTCTTGACTTATATTTTTCTAATTGCAGGACATGTTCAGATGATTTTTCTTTAAAGAGTAAATAAATACAGCCTACTTTTAAAAGATAGGTTTCCTCACTCCCACTCCTATCTTTTTCCCATCAGAGTTTCAGAAATCTTGAACCCTTGTCTTACCCAGAGCATACCATTACATTTAGAATGAAAAGTTTTCATGGTCTAGAGACAGTAAGCAAGAGAGAGGTAAATATGAGATGCATTTCTGTTCACGATTCAGTCTTGCTGCAAAATGCCATGTCATCATGACTGCTTGCTTTGTTTGCTAGTGATTGTACAAAAGAATAAAGAAAAGTCTTTACCCATGCATTTGCTCACCATAAGCATATGTATTCATTAGAAAAGGCTAAGAAGAGATTCTTACCTAATACATGTACTTTATGTTCTAAAATACAGATCAAGGGAACACTACAGTACTTGTTAAAAAAACACCTAATACATGAACCATTTGAACTAAAACTTGCAACTTTATACAAAAAAAAAAGCCCTTCCTATTGCAAATTATTAATGTCATCTTCAGCTGGTTATCGAAACTGTGCTTTCTCCAAAAGACAGACTACTGAATGTTACTATGACATTGGTATTTTTATCTTTCCGAAGTAGATTGCCTCCCTTTCATTCCTTCCTCTAGCACATACATTTTCTAATGGTCCTGGTTTCTTCTTTGTCCTATGGAGAATGACAGTGATGAAGTGTGAGACTGAGACTTTTAAGATCTTCAGGCTGAGACTTTTTAAGATCTTCACATTACTTTGCTCCAAAGTTTCTAGAATTTTGCAGTTATAAATAGTGATTATCCTTTTTTTAAAAGATTTTATTTATTTATTTTTAGAGAGATGGGAAGGAGGAACAGAGGGAGAGAAACATCAATGTGTGGTTGTCTCTTGCACGCCCCCTACCGGGGACCTGGCCTGCAATCCAGGCATGTACCCTGGCTGCAAATCCAACCAGGGACCCTTTGGTTCACAGGCTGGTGCTCAATCCACTGAGCCACACCAGCTAGGGTGAGGTTATTTTTTTAATCCCTAAAATTCGGAGTGTGAAAACTGAAATGAGATTATTTATGTAGCAATGCTTTTGCTGGTATCATTAGCCTTTGCTCGTATCATTAGCCTTTGCTCATCCATATCCCTGATTAAACTACCTTTCTGGAAGCAAGGAAATAATGCCACACTGCCAGGACACTGCCATGCATGTGGGCAGGGCTCAAAGGATGTTTGTAGAATTAGAGTCAATTGGATAAAGTATTACATTTCACAGAGTCAAATCACTGATTTCCCTCAGTGAAATCCCTGAACAGTAAGTAGTAGATTAGTTCACTCTCCTCAATGTATCCACACTAAACAGCACTCAATCAGCAAAAGTAACTGAAATCAGATCATCTGTTTTGATTAGGAGAGCCGCTGAAAAGCATGTGGATTTGGGAGTGAAGGAGATTGCAGAAAGAGAAGGTGAAAATGCTGAACTCAGACTTGGCAGCCTTCACATTTCTGCTTTCACACTCAAAGCCTCCTTTGCCCTCAATTGAGAAAGAACCTGTTGCAAGTTTGCCTGGCCACACCCAAATCTGAATTGTTCTGCTGACCAAGATTTCAATTCTTTTTTTGGTATAGAATTGTAATTTTAAAAACTTCAGAGGATTCATTGATTGAGAGTTCACTTTAAATTCCTAATCCCAGGCTTTAACTTGAAAGGGAAAAAAAGCCCTGAGCAAAAGATGAAAGAAAATTTGACAACTACTATTGTACACTGGAGAAATTGTTTTTCTGATTGAGCTATTGCTTAGTCACAGTCACATTTAATGTTCTATGTGACTCCACTAGATAAAGGGGTCATTCATTAATGAAAATCTCACCTATGGCACCGACTCTCAACAGTTTATCTGGGAATTGCTCTGAACTGTACTTTCCCCAGGATATCTTTACAAAACTGATTCCATGTAGAAATCGACAGAGAAGTCAGTGGTGGTCTCATACCATGGTGTGCTTGCTAATCATGCAGAGGCCAGGGCTGCTCCTTTTGAAGAGAGATGGGACCAAGGAATCTGCATTTTCTTAAGCCTGCAGTCACCAGGATGCTGGTGTTCCAGACACCACACATTAACAACACTGAGCCAGCAACAGGTCAGCTGTCTAGTCTGACTCTAACTGAAATGAGAGCTACATGCGATGCTGCTGCTCCACAACTATCAAAACAAAACCTCCCAGTAACCAGAAAGGTACCCCGCCGCTAACATTGCACAGATGTCTTTACAGGAGAACTTACATTCTTGTGCCCCAGAACACAATTTTCCACAACTTTATTCACCCACTGCTGACAGTGTTGTGATCATCTCTAGGGCAGCATCAGGTGTGTAAGTTTCTCTCGCATGCTTTCTCTTTTTTGTTTTTTTATACTTTTATTATAGAATGAAACAGATACAAAATATCACCCAAAAGTATATATAGCTTAGTAAATTATTATAAGGCAAACACCCTTGCAACAACTACCCATGTCAAAAATTAGAACTTTGCCAGCCTCTCCAGAAGGGCCTCCACGTACCCGCTCCCCATCGCAGACCCCGTCCCTCCAAAGTGACCACTGTCCTGAGGAGCACAGCACTCACTTTCTTGCATCTCTTCGCTGTTCTATCACCCTAGTAAGCATGCCTGCACACCATAATTTACTTTGGGCCCGCTCTTCACCTGATATGTCTTTTAAGCTTTTTTTAATCTACAGATCCCAACTACACACCTTTCTTTTTTCGTCTGATTTATCTGTTAAAGATCCTGAGGCATCAGCCCTGCAGAGCCTCCCACAGTTTGGGTTTGCTGACCGCAGTGGCATGAAGCAGCCAGTGTGTCTGTCCTCTCCACGCTCCGACAATTGGCAGCCAGGTCCTGAGGCCTGATTGGTCTCAGGCTCAGTTTCTTTGACAACACTAAAAGTAGCGTTGAGTTCTTTTATCAAGAGGCATTTAACTTTGGCCTTTGCTCTTTCTTGATAGTTGCTATCAACTGTTCTGGTAGTTGATGTTTTCTGCCTAAAACTGTTAACATATGGGGACTACAAAATGATGATATTCTCATTCTACCACCTTGTTTTCATTTGTTAGCTACAGTAACTTTATTAGAAGAGGCTTTGCTTTATCAACTATTTGGTTACAGTGATAAAATTCATACAGGAATTAAGAAAATGCTTGATTCTTTCCTTTTCTTTACCCAGTGTTTAAGATAATGAATTGGTTCTCTGTCACATTCAGCAGGTAACCTTAATATCATTTTGTATTCATAAACTTAAACATATTTGATGGCTTTTGATCCACTACAATTCCCAACCTTACTGAAGCTCAAACTGTTCGCCTTTGTTCAGTGGGATCCCTTCAGTTTAACTTACTGACCATCTCAGCAGTCTTTGATATCTTCCTTGCTCATCTTACATACTGTCCAACCGGTTTCCTTTAACGGGAATAACTTTCCAAACTACCATCTGGGGAGTAGGGATGCTTATTACTACTTGGTTAGTCACTGTTTCTAGGCTTTTATAACTAACAAGGCTAGGAAGTGTGCATATTTAAAAATAAAATACCCTTCACTTCCGGCCAAGATGGAGGCGTAGGTGGACACACTGTGCCTCCTCTCACAACCAAAATTAAGGACAACAAATATTTAGAAACAAGAAAACAACCAGAACTTATAGAAAACTGAACTGTATGGAAGTCCAACAACCATTCATCCAGACCGGTAGGAGGGGTGGAGTCGTGGCGGGAGAAGGTGGAGGCGCGGGAGCGCAAGCAGCTGCGGCTGGCAGTTCCCAGGTGCACAGGTGGTGGCTGGCGGTCCCCGGGCCCACAGGCAGCAGCTGGCGGACCCCGGGCATAGGGGGGCAACTGTGCAGAACCAGTGAGGACGCACAGGGCGGCTGGCTGACCAGGTGGTCCCACATTCGCGCGCGCAGACAGTCCAGGCAGAGGGGAAGTGGCGGAAGGGACTGAATTCAAGAGAGAGCGGAGCAGGCGCCATTGTTCCCTCTCAGACCCCGCCCCCACATACAGCGTCACAACCCAGCGACTGGGCTGCCCCACACTGGGGAGCGCCTGAGGCTCCACCCCTCACTATGTAACAGCACACATGCGTTCGCAGATAATCCAGGTGAAGGGGAAGCAGTGGAAAGGGCCAGAGTCCAGGAGAGAGCAGAACAGGCACCATTGTTCCCTCTCGGACCCCGCCCCCACCTATAGCTCACAACCCAGTGACTGGGCTGCCCCGCCCTGAGGAACACCTAAGGCTCCACCCCTCATACGTAATAGCCTCCACCAGACTAAAACCAAAACAAACCAAACAAAAAAACCCACCAAAAATGGCTCAAACCGGAGAACCAATCAAAGCCCCAGAGTCAATTCCTCTACGCAATGAAGAGATAGCCAACCTATCAGATGCACAGTTCAAAGCACTGGTCATCAAAATGCTCACAGAATTGGTTGATTTTGCTCACAAATTAGATGAAAAAATGCAGGCTACAATACGTGAAATGAAGGAAGACGCATGGGGAACTGATAGAGATGGGAGGAAAACTGGGACTCAAATCAATGGAGTGGACCAGAAGGAAGAAACTAACAACCAAACAGAAAACAAGGAAGAAACAAGAATTCAAAAAAAATGAGGAGGGGTTTAGGAACCTTCGGGACATCGTTAAACGTCCCAACATCCGAATTATAGGGGTCCCAGAAGGGGAAGAGGAAGAGCAACAAGTGGAAGACTTATTTGAACAAATAATAAAGGAGAACTTCCCCAATCTGGCAAAGGAAATAGACTACCAGGACATCCAGGAAGCTCAGAGAGTCCCAAAGAAGTTGGACCCAAGGAGGAACACACCAAGGCACATCATAATTACATTAGCCAAGATTCAAATGAAGCAGAGAATTCTAGAAGCAGCAAGGGAGAAGGGGACAGTCACCTACAAAGGAGTTCCCATCAGACTGTCAGCTGATTTCTCAAAAGAGACCTTCCAGGCAAGAAGGGGCTGGAAAGAAATATTTGAAATCTTGAAAAGCAGGGACCTACATCCAAAATTGTTCTATCCAGCAAAGCTGTCATTTAGAATGGAAGGGCAGATAAAGCGCTTCTCAGATAAGGTCAAGTTCAAGGAGTTCATCATCACCAAGCTCTTATTACATGAAATGTTAAAGGGACTTATCTAAGAAAAAGAAGATAAAAATATGACAGTGAAAAGACAGCAAACTCGCTAGCTATTAAGAACCACACCTAAAACAAAAGCAAACTAAGCAAACAGCTAGAACAGGAACAGAATCACAGAAATGCAGATCATATGGAGGGTTAGCAACAGGGGAGTGGGAGGAGGAGGGGGGGGAAGGTACAGAGAATAAGTAGCATAGACGGTGGGTAGAAAATAGACAGGGGGAGGGCAAGAATAGTATGGGAAATGTAGAAGCTAAAGAACTTATGACACATGGACATGAACTAAAGGGGGGAATGTGGGTGGGAGAGGATGTGTAGGGTGGAGGGGAATGATGGGGGAGAAATGGGACAACTGTAATAGCATAATCAACAAAATATATTTAAAAAATTAAAAAATAAAAATAAAATACCTTATGAATTCATAACTAGTATTTCCCATTGAAATTCCTAACTATAAGGCTTTTACCTAATATCTTCTACACTAATCTGTATCTCCTTTCTTCTGTACCAGAATCCTGGTTCTCAAGAACTCAGGGCGTGAGAGAATTAGAAGACCCCATAGTATCTCGTTTGCTTTATCTCACATTATACATTATGATACTTTCAGAATGATAATGTTTATTTATTTTTTTTACAGAGGGGAAGGGAGGGAGAAAGAGAGGAAGAGAAACATCAGTTGTGTGATTGCCTCTCACACACCCCCTACTGGGGACCTGGTTGCAGCCCAAGTATGTGCCTGGGACTGAAAATTGAACCTGCAACCCTTTGGTTCACAGGCCAGCACTCAATCCACTGAGTCACACCAGCCAGGGCTCAGAATGGTAATACTAATATTCCCCTACAACTACTACTCCTACTACTGTCCCTGAAGCAAATGACTGGGACATTTACAAGATATTTCTTGACAAAGTGGCTTTCGTTACCAAAGAAAAGAGCAAGATTACCTTTGGTTTGTCTTTAACTGGTCTTTCAGAGGGTAGAACTTATAACCTAGTCTCACACTCACTACAGTTTATATTATACTATTGAAGCATTTGAGGGTTTTGTGAGCTCATTTATCATCTGCAAAGTCCTTCTAGAAGGACGAAAAGAAGTCTTAAAAATATGACTAGGAACCATGTGATCACTAGTTCTCTTGCAGAGGGAGAAAAGTCCTTTGGTTTTAGAAGGCATGCCCTGAGAGGCTTCCTGCCTCAGCAGATCCTAGTCTTGCAGACAATCACAGAATACTCGAAAGAACAAAAATCAATGAAGGTGGTAATCAACAATATACCAAAGAAACTTCACCATGCATGTGAGTGCTAGGTATGCCAGGAAAAGCACTCTTTTTCTTTCCAATATACTTTCATTAGCAACTACAGGGCATAGGATGATGATTCCTATTACATATTAGTTTAGGGCTGTCCCATGATGAAATGGGTTTTCTCTTTTAAAGCAATGGACTGCAACAATCTCTTCATTTACCATCTCATATGGAAAAGTTATACAATTCACATATTTGCTTTGTTCAGTGGTCTATATGTCATTTCTGTTTATTTCTATGAGGTCTGTCTGCCTCAGGAAATTCCTGTATGACAAGCACTGCATTTTTATATTTTGCTTTATACAGTATAGCGCCACATGCAAATAGATTCTTAATACCTGCTGAGTTGATGATACTGAACTCACACACCATGAAAATGGAATGGACCTAGATTACTTTGCACTGGGCTGAGAGTCGGAAAGCCTGAGTCCTGGGCCCTGGTGTGTGCTGGTTGTCTGTGTCCCAATAGATCCCCGAACCTCAGTTTTCTCGCCTATAAACACAGTGCTGGATAGATGGTTTCTTCTCTCAAGTGCCAAGATTTTCTTTTGTTTTCTTTCTTTTTCATTGTGTGTACCATCCCCTAATGCATAACCAGAGCTTTAGTTGCCCAGAAGCTTTTGTGTATCTCTGAAAATGCTTGTAACATGTTATCTCCTATGTGTAGTGGAATGAACACTACCTTGGGAATCAGGAGACCTGAGACCAGGGCTGGGAATATTGAAAAGTACCCCTCTGGCTCCTGCAAGTGACCCTGCCACAAGATCTAAAATAACAGCACAGATCTATCCTAACAGGCTGAAAAGGGTGATCATTCTGCATGAGGGCCAAGACCCCCATCTTCCCAGCCCAGGTTAAATGTCCCGAGGAGCCTCTTTGGTGGTGCTTTCCTTTGTCACCACAGTAGGGTGAACCCATTACTCGTCCACCTTCTGTTTGCCAGCTCCCAGCAAACACATACGCATTCCTGGGGGGCTAATTTTTATCTGCCTGTACCACCCACTGCTCTCTCTTCACTTCAGTCATTTAAGATTTGTTTTCTAAACATTTATAAATACCTTTTTGCAATTTAGATTTATTTCCTCGAGGTGAAAAATTTCTAGTAACTCTCTTGAAACTTTGAAGCATTTAAAATGATAAATAGTAGCACTGGCTGGTGTGGCTCAGGGGATTGTGTGCTGGCCTATGAACCAAAGGGTTGCTGGTTCAATTCCCAGCCAAGGCACATGCCTGGGTTGTGGGCCGGGTCCCCAGGTGGGGACTTGTGAGAGGCAGCTGATCGATGTATGTCTCACACATCAGTGTTTCTCTCCCAGTCTTTCTCCCTCCCTTCTCCTCTCTCTCTAAATAAATGAAATCTAAAAACTAAAAATGATAAATAGCCTTACAGGTTCATTTACAAATGCTTTCTCTTGACCTATCCGTAAATGCTTATTATATTGGGGGAAAATTTTAAAAGATGAAAGTTCTATTTAGGATTTCCTTGCTGATTCATGGTGTAACCTTGAAAGGTCAATCTCTTTCCTAGATGCAATCTCATATATTTAGATCACTAAGACCATGGCACAGCTTCCAAGGATATGTTTCTATGCCTTCCTCCCCCACATAAATATCCACAGTAACTAGCTTGGCTGTTGATTTGTATTCAAACACCTACAATATACTTGTTGGAAGCTAACATTATATACACACGCTTTTAGTCTCACATCTGAGAGTCCGGAACAGGAAATGAAACCTCATAGGACCAAGCCCTGTGAAGAAACTTTTTCAAGGGCTGTGGTTAAGACACTAAAAATGATATGACAACAAACGCAGATTCTGAAGCCAATGTCACCCTTTCATGTAAGGCAGACAGGGATGCCTTGACAGACCTTCTGGGAAGCTCCTGTTGCCTTTCATTGACCCTGAGAATACCTACTCAGGCAAAAATGGACTTAACTATTGCGATGCTATCACAGAGTTGTTTATAATGATGAAAAGTTTTAACGGCCAAAAGATCAAAAGAGAGGAGATTGGTTTAACACGTTACGGTAATTCATATGATGAAAAAATATACAGATGCTAAAAATGATGTTGCAAAATATATTTAATGGCCTTGAATATTCAAGATGTATTGTTAACTGAGAAAAAGCCAGTTAAAGAGTTCTATTAAAAATAACAGCTATGTATGTATGTATACTCAGAAAGAACTGAAAAAGCTGTCAAAGCTATTCCTAGAATTTTCTCTAGGTGGCAGCATTAGAAATGATTTTTAATGTACTGCTTGTATGCTTTAAATTTTTTCCACTAAAGATTCATTTCTTTCGTGAAAAAGAAAAAAAGTAAAAAGTAAACAACAACAAAAAAGTGAGGTTATTTCCCACGGCAAAATGACAGTGGAGGCAACGCTGGTCAAACTATGCAGTGTAAGTCATACAAAGTACAATATCAAGGTGATTGAATATCAAAGTCAAAGCAACAGGATCCTGGTCTCCCAGCATTCTTTTTATGTAAGGAGAGACCAGTCACATCATTCGCAGCCACACCAGCATCCTTCTCTTAGGGCTCTGTGTCAGGTGGCCAGGTGCTATTAGCCAGGTACTAACAGATAAGTAACATATCACTGATTATTAAGACATTTAACTCTGTTTTTGCTTTGATTCTTTTTAAAGTTTATCACACTTGAAATAAATACATAGGTGAGGGAAAGATATTGATCAACTGAAATGAGTAGTAATGTAAATATCTTCTGTCCCTTTTAATTTGATGGATTGATTTGTCCCAGAGTATGATAAACTAGGTCATCAATCCTCTTTTACATTTCATGCAAACCCAAAAGGGAGGTGTGTTTCTCAGGGCAAATCCTATCACTTGACAAAGTAAGAGCTTGTTTATCTCCGGGAGTGACCTCAACATACTGGGATTCAGAATCTTCCACTTTCAAGATACTATAGCCTTTGTGTAATTACCAGGGAAGTGAAGGCATCTAAAAAGAATTCAGTGCCTCCTTGGGGGTGTACTTCACACAACTACAAATTCAGTCCTTCACACTTGCCTAGGGATTACTGAAACATATACTTTTAGCTAATTGACTTTTATGAACTTTTTTGTTTACTTCCATCAACCAACTAATTTATACTGACTGGTGGATTTGTTTTGCTCCTATGTGCATTCCTTTATCCTCAGAATCAAAAACAGCAAAATATATGTATCCATAATGTTAATGCTGAGCATCAGAGCCTGTATTAAAACAATGAATTCAGCTTATATCTTAGTTAAGAAAATCCATTTTGGTATTTTGCCTTCTCCATGCCTGACTGACTCTCCATATTAGAACTTCAGCAAGCACTACACATACAAAGCATGACGAGAGTTATTGAATTCCAATAATGTGGTTTTAAATCTACCCTCATTGCCCTTTTCCAGAGGCTCCTTTGGGAAATAAAAATAGATCAGAATAATGTATCTGACCAACAAGTGCAGCAGCCATCCATTATTAACGTCCCAGTGCCACACCACAGTGGGGGATGACAGATCTGCTTGCACAGTGTCTATAACACCGACTCGGCCTCCTTAAAGCACGCTGCACTTCACTTTCAAAATCAGCAACCAGCTAAGGAACAAATTCAATTTCAACACACTTTTCAAAACTCCAGATTAATTTTGCCTATAAAATCATTTTTAATCTTATTGCTTACTTAGGTTGATTATAAACTTAGTGAGGAAGAACGTTCTTTTCTCTGATTGCACACACAGAATTCTATCCATATCAAATAATTCGGGGGTCTTTCAGAAAGATCACAAAAGGAGGAGCAGATCCAATAAATGAGGTCTGAGCAAGCACAAATATCAAAGGAACCTCGGGTCATTCCTTTCAACATGTGATCCCTGATTAATAAGCTCCATCCTACAGTATCCTAAGTCTTATGCCTCTCCATTCTATTTAACCTCAGACAAAAAAAAAAAAAAAAACTTGTAAATTTCGCCCCGGCTGGTGTAGCTCAGTGGATTGAGCGCGGGCCTGCGAACCAGAGGATCGCGGTTCGATTCCCAGTCAGGGCACATGCCTGGGTTGCAGGCCAGTTCCCAGCAGGGGACACACGAGAGGCAACCACACATTGATATTTCTCTCCCTCTCTCCTACCCTTCCCCTCTAAAGATAAATAAATAAAAAATCTTAAAAAAATTAAAAAAAACTTGTAAATTTCTACTGAAAATTCAGATGTGTACAAGTCAATTAATAATGAGTAATAAAATTAAAGAAACAATAATGAGCTGGAATGAGCTGGAATGAGCTGGAGATGCAGAGAATAAGAGTAGGAAAATACGGCAAGAGAGATTTATAAGGATAAGACAACATATTATTTCTCTATGATTTAGACCTTACCTACTTCCTGGAAAGGGGGATGGGATGGAATTTAAGGTGGTTTTTAAATAGTAAACTATACTATTAAAGTGGCTTTTTTTTAATACAGAAAGGGAAATGGTGACTAAGACACTTAAAAGAAGATAGTTGCTGCTCTCAAGCCCTCAGTTTTGCACTATGGAAGGGGGAAATGCGTGGCCAGAAATGAATGGCTGAAGGAAAAGGTCTGTCATAGGAACTTAGAGTCACAATGGAATTATCAATAGTTAATACAAAGGGGTAGCAGTAGAGTGAGTAGAGAGAACTAAAGACCCAGAACACTCACACAGAAAGATCTTACTCCTTTAGAACTGCATGGCATCTTTGTGACAGCAATTCAGACTCTGAGTGGAAGGCGAAAGCAAGGTTCAGGTGAAAGAACCAGCTACAGAGGCCTAGCTTGGGAAAGGCTGAGTTCAAACAAAAGAGAGACGACAAGGAAATTACTAAGGAAAATGCATCTCTGAAACTAGCGAAAAGTGGACTCTGATTAAACTTTGTCCGCACTGCTTGTCCACTTGCACAATATGGAGGAGTCCCGCTCTAGGATTGCTCTCGAAAACAGCGAGGAGGTTCTCCCGCTCCCAGCAGAGAGTAGAAAGTATGTGTAGGACGATATGGCCCTGAGGGACCTCTCTTTCTCCTTTCGCCCACAGGTTGGTGCAAAGGTCAAGACCATCAGTGACCCTGAGGAGACTTCTGTATTAAAAAGGCCCCTACGGATTCATCAAAGAGCAACAAAGAATGAGGATTTGAATGGCTAGCTTGACTCCAGTGATTTCCCTCAGTTGAAGATGACATGAAAGAATAAGTGGATGTTGCTTTGAAATGGACGTTCTGCCATTATATGTTCATGCCAAGAGGTCATCTTGATATTGGAAAAAGCAGCTTGGCACTTAATTATAATAGCATTCATTCACTATAGTAAGAATGGGCCTATCTCAGGGGAAAATACTGGTATAGACACAGCTTAAGATCTATGAATAGGCTACATAAATGACAGTGATACTAGCGTGGTGTCTGGAGTGACGGAGGAGTCAGAGCAAATTGCCGAGGCCAGGGAGCGGGGCCGCGGACGGGGCAGGCGGTGGTGAAGCCGCGCTGTTCGCACAGTGCAGGACAACAGATTTGCCTACCCTGGAGCAGAGACAGGGCAGGAAGAGGTCCTGCAAGGGCGATATGCGAGGCTAGTGAAATGTTTGCATTAGGGAAAAGCCCTTCTACTCCCTTCCGGTACAAGGCGGAAGGGAGAGGTGCTGTACTGGAGTAAAGTCTACCCTGAGAAAAGGACTGGATTGGGTAGGGGTGCTGGATAGCTTCGAGAGTGTGAAAGTCTGGGCCAGGAAATTTAAACTGAGGGAAGGGAGAAACACGTGACTCTTCCTCTGGGGTCCACGTAAGGGACGTGAGGGGCCCTACCACTTGCAGGACTGGTAGATCCTGAAAGCCATGTGACCAGGCGACCATGGACAGCACAATGGAGCCCCCACATGGCCGGCTGCCCCAGGCCTCTGGCATGGAAACCCACAGCAGCGGCACTGTGGCCAAGCGAGCCACCGCACAAGCTCCAGCGAGAAGCCTGAAGCCAGACTGAAACTGGGAACAAGCCAAGGCACCTGAATGGTTGTGCTGCAGTCACCTGCATTTCACAAGGACGGTATTTTTAAATGGGAGAAGGAATTCTAGGTGCAGCCTTGGGCTGGTCCTACAGAGGGTGGCAGGGTTTTCCTCCGGGTGTTCTGGAGGGGGTGGGCTCCGAGGCAGAAGCCTGCCATTTTTCCCAATTGTGTAGCTTTTGAGTAAAAGACCTCTTTTCTTCTTCACCAAACCTCTGCCTCTGGAATTTGCCTATGGGTAACCGTGGTCAGTGAACCCCAATTTCTGTTTGGTAACAGTAAAACAAAAGCTGAAAACGACTATGTGAGAAGAAGTAAAATACACAAATAAAATACACCAAAACATTTCTGGGGATTAGGATTGTAAGTAATTTTTTTCTTTATATGTATCTGCAGGTTTATTTATATATCACAATTCATTATAAAGAATATGAAATACTTTTTCAAAAAATAGTATTTGTTTTTTGCTTGCTCAGTTTTGCTTGCTTGTTTGTTCTTCAGGATGTACACAAAGATCTTGCCTTTTAAAAATAGGAGGCAATGATGTAGCAAAAAGTCCTAGTTTGTAGTAATCATAGAAGAAGAGCTAGGCAAATGGTGGGAAAAATAACACAAAGGCTTTTGTGTGAGGGCCCTGGAACCGAGGCGAGTACCAGATGCCCCTTCAGGTGCTCCTTCAGGTGCTCTGCCCACAAAGATATTACAGCCAAGTCCTCACCCATAAACTCTTCCCAAACATCCTTTAAATGTAACCAGAATACATTTTGTTTTTCAAACTGTGGGAGGTCAGCTGCACTGCAGGGCAGTTGCCAGGGTTTATGGAATGACAGAGATTTCCGGGAGAGGCAACTTCAATAAAGGAGTGTCAAATAACATACAGCAAATGTAAATCAACACCAAGGCTTGAATAACTACCCTCAGAAGAACTATAAAAAGCCAGCAGAGTCGCACATCTCATCAACGGAACTCTATTTGCCTGGGGGCCAGACCCAGTCTGGGAGTTCTGACTACTCTGGCTGCCAAAGAGCAGGCAGTGCCCTGATGCACCCTGGGCAGGAGGCTGGTGTCCCGGAACCACCTCCTCTCTTGTGTAAGCACCAGGAGGAGAGAGGCCAGGGCAGTGTCACTTAGAGCAGTGCATTCTGCATTTCCCTTGTACAGACAAAGAATCATAAAACACACTTATACATCACATGAATGACCATGGAGGATTTTCAAAACACTTTTTTAAAGCATTATTTTTCAACAGAAGTAACGAGTTCATTTGCAAAAGAAATTAGAAAAGATAAAACAAAAGATTAATTAGGGACCATGTCTTCCTTATTTACCATTTATCTTTAGCACCCAGAACAATGCCTGGCATATAGTAGGCAGTCAATAAATAATCACTGAATGAAGAGTAATTAAGTAAATCTCCAACAATTCTATTCTTCATACAAAGTGGTGCATAACTCTATTTTGTGTTCTATATTTGTGTTGTTTTTAATCAATGGTGTATCATGAATATTCTTTTATGTCAATAAATATGTTTCATAATTTTTTATGGCCACACAGTATTCCATTTTTTATAATACAATAAAGTTGTAAAGAACATTGTAAAATTGTAAAGAAAAATACAATGTTTCTTTAACCAATCTTTTGTAGCTAGAGTGTCATTCTCTTAAAGGCACAAATACCTTATTGGCCAATCAACAAATCCTGTTCATTTTTCCTTTCCTTAGATTTTAAGTCCTATGAGAATAGAGAGCTTTTCTGTCTTACTTGTTACTGGATCCTCAGAACTTATTACAGTTCTTTATGATCAATAAAGAATGAATAAACAATCACTCTTGTCTGTTCCCTTCTTTTGATTCTTATTTTAATCACCCTACTTCTGACTGGATGACTCGCATAGCCTCTGAGCTGGTTTTTTCCTCCAATATGTCTAAACCACTTTTACTGAATTTAATACCAATAATTACCCTTTTACTCATGTGATGAATCCCCCTTTCATTAGGTGGCTTCCTTGCTCAGAACTTAAAGGCTCCACAATGTTAGGATAAATTCAAGTCTTCACTGCAGTTCATCAAGGACCACCATAAAAGAATCACAGAATCCTTTAAAATAGCAAGCTGCCTTAGAGAATTTTCCACTTGAAACCACCATTTCCTATCTGAGTTACTGAACTTAGAAGGTTCAATGACTTGCCAAGGACACATGACTGGCTAGTGGCAGAACCCAGGTCTCTGGCCTGCAGGCCAAGGCTCGTTCCTTCAGACCACACAGGCTGCCTCTCAGTCCACCTTGGCAGCTCCATCTCCCACTCACATTCAGAGGAGACAGTTTCCAGACCATCCCTGAAATAAACCTGACTCATTCTGGGTCTTGACATTTGCTCACAGCATTACTGTTGCCTAAATTGTCCTTCTGTACCCAATCAAATCTTTTTCAAGGCCCACTTTTTAAGCCCTTCCTCCTCTATAACACCTTTCCCAAACCAAACTGAACTCTTTGTCCTCTGATCTCCAACAGTACTTGCCTGCCATACTGATTCCAGCACTTAATTATATGTTGCCTTACAGTGTTTTTTCACAGCTGAGTGGAGTAGCTTGCTGCATGTGTAAGAAGGGGGAAAAGGGAGTGGAAATGGGAAAAAAACACCACCACATGTGCAGAGCCAGCCAAATACATTCTGATACTGGAACATGGCACTTAAGCACAGCTAGCCAGCATTGCATCTTGTTTCTTTACCCTTTCTTTTCTTTAATGTAGAACTTGATTTGAGGACAAAGTTTCTGTCTGGCTAATTCTGAAGACTTATAGCCAAAAAGCAAGATTATTTTTTATGCGTTGAGACACTGGATGGTAAAGCCTTTGAGAGGAAGGATTGCACCTTATTTTAGTGTTCACAAGCCTACAAGTTTTGGAATAAGTCTGATTACTTTTCTATAAGTAACTCTACAAATGCCTAATTGAGGGCTGGCTATGCTATGAGTACATAGTTGACAAATAATAAGCAATTGCTGGATGCATAGAACAATACTGATCAAGCTGGAAAGAAAATGGTAAAAAATTTTACTTAACAACTTTGCTCAAAAAACAAACAAACTGTAATATTGAGTATATTTAATTTATCCAGGCCAGTCACCAGTGTTTCTTCCTATTCTACAACTTCTTATTCCTATTAATGCCTAGACATTTCAAAATTTTCCCTAAGAAGTGTGTGTATGTATGGGTGTGTACAATTATATACACACACGTAGAAAAAGAGATAGAAATTTAAGGTAAAAAAATGAAAGTGAAATTCATATGTGAAAGAGCTACAAACACCATAAAAATACCATAAAACTGTTATTTTTATTGATATATTGACATACAATATATCAGCATTTGAATGTATTTCTGAATCAGTGTCTCTGTAATTGAAATATTCACAGATTTTGTTGGGAACTGCCCTGCCTGGTTTCAGAAGCTGTAACCCCCACCATGGCTGAGGCTGAGTGAGCGACCTTCGGACTGTAAGCCACTAAGGACACAAGGCTTATCTCCCTGGCAGGGGTGCTCCTTCTGCTCCTTTTACTTCATCCATAACTGGCCCCCAATGCTTGATCAGTTAGCCAATGACAGGTAAGATTCCCCAAGTGGGGAATGACCTAAGACAGGCACGATCATGTGGAGGCCCCAGGGAAGGACTTGGGGGCCTACAGCAAAACAGGGTGATGGACCCTCAGCTATGACATAGCCTGAGTCCTCATTCTGTCTGCAACAAGTCTCCTAATCTCTTGGCTGCCTTGCTTACCCTGCCTGACTTAAGCCTGAGACAATGCCAATGGTGGGTGTAGCCCTGTGCTGGAAAGGGCGGGTTCCCTAGGGCAATCAGGCCTAAGAAAGAATATGTAAAATCCTGTGAAACCTGCTTTGTTTAGAATACTCTCAATTAAATAAAGGTCCAAGCAAGAAGTGAGTTTGTTCCTCAAAGTTTTATTGTTCTTTAGCTATCTGACCCTGACTCAAAATAGGCCCCAGAGTTCCTTGGAAGTTATCTATTGTTTGATCCTTCCTGCCTGATAATGATTAATGAGCCTGTATTCCTATGCAAAACCAACCTAATAAAAGCCCATTGAGGAAGAGGCTCTTGGCCCTTCTCCTTTGAGAGATAGGCCACTTTTCCTCCCCAAGCAGATCATATCTTGGTAGACTTATTTGTATCCATGGCGGCTGGGGGGCCCTGCAGGTGGAGCCCCCCCACCCCCCACATTCATATACAAGGTGTGTTTCTATATTTGGGATTAAAGAGGCCTCCTTAAAGACAGAATTGACCTGAATTGGAATGTTCTTAACAGCAAAACTATAACTGAGCAAGGTTCTTAATTAACTTGATCCTCCCCTTATTCCACTTTCTGGGAGAAAAAAAAACAGATCCCAAAATAGGATATTTCAGGAAGAAGAAACTTGAACATAATTCTCTTACTACATTTAAATCTGTTACTCTATTTTGTGAAAATTATAAGCCATAATTTCAACAGCTGCAGTACTGGTGACCCTGAGAATGATTCAGGTATGTTCAGCATCATGCACCTGAAATGGGGAGACGGCACACTAATACACAGTAGAAAATTTTTTTACATGATATAAAATCAAATTTGTTTTTTATGTCATTCTTTTAAATAAAAGTGCCCTAACCCTTCCAGGCCTCATTAATTAAGGCTATATTTTATTGTGTTTTAATGACAAAAAGAAAATTGCAAACGGACATGTTACCATACGACTGGCAGTATATACAGTTGTCACAACTCTAACACATACACGTGCGCACACCTGCCAAGCTCACTCTGCCACAGCCACAAAAATACCAGGCAGCGTGTGGACTGGGAGACTACAAGCAGAACTATTAGCACCTGAGAGATTTACAAGTTCTTCTAAAGAATGACAGGACTGGATTTTCGCAATAGCCTTTAGATGTAAGTGTTTACAGCTAAGGAAATTAAGACTCACAGAAATTACTGAATTGCTTGTTGTCTAACTTCTAGTAAGAGATGGGATCAGAGCCAGCCTGCTGTCTCCACATCCTGGGGTCTTTACACCTGGCCACATTCCTGGTACTGGGCTAGCAGGAATGGGGTGTAGGGAGGCATGAGGACCCAGATGACAGCTGTCACTCATTTGAAGAACTCCCATTCCAGCACTATGAGCTGGTTGATACCAAGGAGGCATCAGTCTTTCGTTATTCCCAATATGCTTCTGAAATCTTTGAGGCAGCTTGGACTAGATGAGCTACCACCAAGAAAAGGGACAGGGACATCAATAATCCTATAAACTCTAGAAGACAGTCTCACACAGTTTTAAGAATACCTTCAACTGTTTTAGCAGCTATGACCAATGTGCTGAGAATCTAGTTTCTTCTACTTGAATTAGATCAGCAGCCTCAAGCCTTGAGGTAAAAAAACTGGAAGTTTATTGGCAGGGCCTCTTTCTGAAGCCTTTCCCTTCCATCTATCTTTTACGGGCCCAGAGCCCTCTCCTCCATCAAGAAACCTTTTCTAAGAAAGCTTCTGGTATTTATTTTTGACGTGACTGTAAGCCCATGCATTACTTATCCCAATGGCATTTATTTTTAATGCTTTATCTCTAATTATAGAAAGAAAGCCCTTGTGGAGGATACAGGATATTCAGGCATTAAAGAGCAGACTGGAAAGTTAATGTTGCAAGGTGAAGGCCTCTCCTGCAATCCCACGATCTACCTCCAGGGCAGCCCCCCTGCAACACCCAACATTCATGGACGTGAAAAAACCTAATGCCAACATGGATCCAGATGACTATTTTCTACTAATCATAAGACTGCGTTAAGAACTATGCATCTTTCTATCTCTCTGTCAGAATCTTCCCATTTTGCAATCAGAAAAAAAATTAACTGAAAAAGTAGTATGATATAGCATTGTAGTATACTATAGGAGCTAACTTGAAGTCCCCAAGGATGGGTTTCAAAGGACTCTTAAAATAGTATGCAAAATATTATGGAAAGACATCAACCAGAGTCTTCATAGACTCTTTTTATTTTCAATTTCCTCACTGAGGCAGAACAAATAGAACTATGACTTTTGTTTTATACTCTGCAAAGCTGGTTCAATGTATCTTAGATAATTCTATAAAGTTGCTGACAGTTGCAGTCTTCTCTGTTCACCATGACTTGTGGACATTCCTGCAAATCATTGGCATGGATGAGCAGCCACATTAACACCAGACTTTACACATCCAAAAGCAATATTTTCTCTCAAAATGTTCACTCTGTGGAGCTATATGCCTTTTTCGACAATTCAATTAACATAGAAATTTCTAGAATTCCACTTTAAGAACTGCTTGCCAAGCAAGTGCACAAGTTGCATAATAAAATAAATATCATGTCTTCACATTTATTTCTGATTTTGATTAAAAATTAATCTCCAGCTTAATAACCCTGCATATTTACACAACACTTGACCCTAAATCACTTTTGCCTGTTTTCAAAAGTCATTTTGTCATTAAAAGGATGAAAATTGGGCACCACTAGGACTTTCAAAGAAGTATGCAGAAGTCTCTATAGGAGATTTCAAAACTGAATTCTCCAACGACTGCACATATTACTGAACTGTTATTGTGAATAGACGTATATTTATTTCATACAAATATCTTATGACTGACTAAGGGAATAATTCACATTTACTTATACTTCATAAAGAAGATATACATATAAGTTATGCATGTAACAATGCCTTGTACACAAAACTCAATAAATATGCTTTTTATTGAAAAAGCTGGCCTGACCTAGCATTGTTATTAATCCTGTCTTTACTAAAATTTTGATATTTTGCTTATCATAGATTTTGGCTTTTTAAGAATATTGCATTAAAATGTTATTTATCTGCCCTGGCTGGTGTAGCTCAGTGGATTGAGCGCGGGCCTGCAAACCGAAGGATCGCAGTTCGATTCCCAGTCAGGGCACATGCCTGGGTTGCCAGGCCAGTTCCTGGCAGGGGACATACAAGAGGCAACCGCACATTGATGTTTCTCTCCCTCTCTCCTTCCCTTCCCCTCTAAAGATAAATAAATAAAATCTAAAAGAAAAAAAAGTACTTAAAAATAAAAAAAAATGTTATTTATCTTTATTTTTGTCACCCTCTTAAATTTTGTTCCTGAAGTAAGTCCCTCACCTTCTTCAACCTAATCTCTACCAACAGACTTGTCTGAGGAAGACAAGAAATACATGAAGCAGAGCCTCCCTCACCAAGCCCAGCCACCACTGCCAACCAGCGGACATGTGAGATAAATGCGTCCTGCTGCTATATGCCGCTGTGGAGTGCTGGTTGTGTAGTGGCCTGTCATACAGCAAGAGTTAACCGATACAGCAATGACAATTGTAGGTCTATACAAATAAAGCATGTGGAGCTAGTGGATGCTAAGAGTTATGATTATGTTATTCAATGTGACTTTTATTTTCTGCTTTTCTGGAAAAATAAATTAGAGATTATAGTAGACTATATTATTGATCTCTAATAGTCAATACTCATCTTTTTTAAAGGATTATACTTCCTTACCCCATTGATATCAGGCTTGGCCATATGACTTGCTTTGGCCAAAGAAGTGAGAGCCAACATTAAGAAGCTGGAATTTTAAGAGCCATGGAGTGGCTCTGTGTTGGGGACCACCCTGCTTGGTTTTAGAAGCTGTAATCCCCCATGGCTAAGGCTGAGTGAGAGACCTTGGGACCATAAGCCACTAAGGAGACAAAGCTTATCTCCCTGGCAGGGGTACTGCCTCTGCCCCCTTTTTCTTCACCCTGTTGGCCCCCAGAGGATGCCCGGTTAGCCAATGATGGGTAAGATTTCTCAAGGGAGGGACAACACAAGACAGGCATGGTCACAAAGGGGCCCTCAGGGAAGGACTTGGGGTGCTATAGAAAAAGCGGGTGATGGACCCTTGCCCCTCGACTTTGACATAGCCTGAGTCCTCATTCCATCTGCAAGAAGTCTCCTAATCTCTTGGCTGCCTTACTTCTCCTTCCTGACTTAAGCCTGAAACAATAACAGAGGGTGGTACACTCTGTGCTGGAAAGGGAGGGTTCCCTGGGTGATCAGGCCTAAGAAAGAATACGTAAAATCCTGTGAAACCTGCTTTGCTAAGAATGTCCTCAATTTTCTGATAAGGGTCCAAGCATGAAATGAGTTTGTTTCCCAAAGTTTTATAGCCCTTTACCTAACTGACCCTGACTCAGAATAAGCCCTCATAGTTCTTCATATGTTATTTATTGTTTGATCCTTACTGCTTGACAATGACTGATGAGCTTTACCTGTATTTCTGTGCAAACTGAACCCAACAAAAGCCCACTGAGAAACAGGCTCCTGGCCCTTCTCCTTTGAGAGGTCGGCTACCTTTCCTCCCCAAGCAGATCATTTTTTGGTAGACTTATTCTCATCCCTGGTGGCCAGGGGGGCCTGCAGGCAGAGCACCAGCTCTGATTTTCTGCAATTCTTGATTTCAGGAGACCAGCATACCCCAGATGTAGCCTCTCCTTCAGCCTGGTCTTAGGTGATAAAGACATGGAGCAGAGCTAAGACCTGTGATAGTCATGTAAAATGAAAAATAAATACACCTTGTTGTTGTGGGCCATAAAGATCTAGAAGTTGTTTGTTGCCAAAAAATAACTTAGTGAAAGCCAATTGGACATGAGGAGTGACTACTGGCAAAGAGAAGGCAAGCCTACACAATTCAAAGATGAGATGACTGCATACTTGGAAAACTAAAAAGAAAAACATTCTATCAGATAGTGGAATAAAAATATTATTATCAATAGTTATCATAGGTACAAATAATAAGTTCTAGGGAATGATAATTAAAGATTTCATTAACAATATAGCATCAACATAGATAATATACCTTGGAATAAACTTAAGAGGAATGAGGAAGACATAAACAAAGAACACTTTAAAACACTACTGAGGATTTTTTTAAACGAACAAATGGGATAACAAAACATTTTCCTGGACAGAAAGAGTCCACATCATTAACAGCCCTTCCTAAGCTATTTAAATGTAATGTGATTCCTAACACAAATAACAGGTTTTTATTGGGAGGGGTAAGAGTTGAAGGATGGGGACAAGAAATAGTCTGATGTTAACATATAAATGGACAAACAAGAATAGCCAGAGAAAACAAAAACAAAATACAAGAGCAATAAGGGCAGGCTAGTCTAGCAAATATTAAAACATAAAGTCTCAGTAATTAAAACTGTACAATACTGAAACATAAATACAGACAGACAATTGAAAAGTAAAAGTCCAGAAGTAGATTCAAATACACATGGGTATTTGAGCATGTGATAAAGGAGGCACCTCAAACCAGTAGGGAGAAAAAAATAACTAGATAGATACCTGGAAAGAAAACATAAGTTGAATCCACTGTGTACTTGAATAAATTCCAAATGCATTAAATATTTAAATGTAAGGAAAAAGTAAAATTTACTATTAAAATTATGTAAATTTTTTATTTATAAGCTTGTAGTTGGGGAGGCATTCTGGATTCAAAATCCAGAGCCATCAAAAGAAAAAAAACTTGACTACAAAGGGAAAAAATGGAGGGAAAATAAAACACCTATGTAGTGAAAAATATATACACAAGGTCTGTCCACAAGATATCCAGCGATGTAATATGAAAAATAGAGATATTTACTGAAGAAGATACAAGATACAAGAAACATTGTATACAGGACAATGATGCCTTAGTCCCTTTCAAAGTAGGCACCTTGGGACCTCACCAGTTCTCCCGATCTCCATCAGCTGCCTCATCATATTTTCTTGAATCTCATCAAGATTTCCTGAAAACTCACTTTCAAAGGTGATTTTAGTTTTGGGAAAAGCCAAAAGTAGGGTGCCAAATCTGGGCTGTAAGGGTGCTGAGTCACCTAGGTAATTCGAAGTTTTGCAAAAAAACTGCATGAGATGTGATGCCTGAGCAGGTGTGTTGTCATGATGAAGCTGTCAGTCACCAGTTGCCTATAGTTGCAGCCTTCTGAATCATCTGAATGCTTGAATTTAATGTTTCCACAGAGGAATGCTTGAGTTTAATGCAAAATTTGATGCAGGCTTGGTGCTCTACTTGCTTATTTTGAATGCAATGGCTACACAGTACACATGCTCACTCAACAGCATCTACCTCCCCCACTGACTAGTACAGTGAAGTTGTCATTGTTCACACATGTGCCTACAGTCCACTCTCCTTGGCTGCCAGGTTATATCAATGTTGTACAAACTGTTCTCATTATATTAACAATGGCTGGACTTTTTCTGGATGTATCTTGTATATATACTTTAAGCAAAGTCAAAAGACAATTAACAAACTAGATAAAAATATACATTGCAGTTCATACTAGGGCTTATTCTCCTAATCAAAACAACATTCCTACAAATCAGTAAAGAAAAGACTAACAACATAACTAAAATAAAAGCAAAGGAAATGAACACAGTTCATAGAAACAGAGCACAAGTGGTCCTTAAACAAATGAAAAACTGCTCTACCTTTCTCATATTAACAAATATAAATTTAAACTACACTAAAATATCATCTTTCAGCTATAAGTTAAAAATCCAAAAATTTGATAACACAAACTATTGACAAAGGTGTAGGAAATAGGCACTGTTACACATTTCTGATTGGAGGGTAAATTAATACAACCCCTGGGAGAGCAAATTGGCCATTTGTCCAATTTCAGATGTATATAACACATTGACTTGCAATTCTACTTCTGAGACTTTATGTCTCCAATGTATTTACACTCTTTGTGAAATGATGTATGTTCCAGCCTATTGTTTGTTATACAATTTGTAATATCCAAAGACTGGAAACACTAAATGTCCTTCAATAAGACACTAGTTAAGTAAATGATGGTATATTCATTCAGTAGAATATTACACAGTTAGAAAATCAAGTGATGATAATAAAAAAGATCCCCATTTAGTTTAAAGACAAAAGTATGAAACAGTGTATAGAATATAGTGTATAGAATAGCATGGGAAATAGCATGGGAAAAATAAGTAAATTTATATTTGCTTATAAATACAGACACAAACTTGGGAAAGATCTTCAAGAAACAAATAAGAATAAGTACATATCTAGCTGGGGTAGGGAAGGGTGAAGTTGGGGAAAAGGGTCAACCCTCTGCATTGGAGGATAGGAGGGGGACTTTACACTGCAAATCCTGTAATATTTTTAACTTTTTGAACATTGTAATCTATTTCATATTCAAAAATTTAAAACAGCAAAAACCCCAAACCAGTTTGCTATGTGTAATTTAAAGTTACAGGGTCATGGTCCAATTATATTGTCTCCAATAAAACCCTCTCTGTGAGGACATTGTGTTACAGTCAGTAATCCACAGAGAACCACCACTCTTTGCCACTAGTCTGCTTCGAAGAATATTATCTTACTTCTCCATCTAAAATATCCCCTTCTATCTAAGAAATAAAGCAGCTCATCCAAGCACAACAATTTAATAATTTCACCATTAAGAGCACTTCTGTTACTATTCTTCTAAGCACTTTTAAAAGGCTGAAAACATCAGTTGAACAGACTGCTCATTATAAGATAAAATGCAATTTATACATTGATTGAAATGGCTTGATATGGCCCTTAATAATGCTTTGCTTTGAATGAGAAGCTTCAGTATATGGAAGGAAAAAGCCCACTCAAAATGATAATGCAGTGCTCAGAACAGTACTATTAGTTGAACCATTCAGTGATAAGGCATATTTGCTTCATTATACTGGGCTGCCTACCATTTTCCAAAACAGCAGTAATATGATACTGTCAGTGAGTCACAGAGCATCTTGGAAGAGCTGATGACATAAAATATTGAAGATATCAGATTTTCTGCAATTACTGTATCTACATGGCAACAGAATTAAAGGGGAAGTTGAGGGGCAAGTAAAGAGGAAGGGACGGGACAGTCTAAAGAAGAAACATCACCCGAGGAAGGGAAGACCTGCATTTTACTTCACATTTTCCCATTAACTAGCCCATCATTTAATCCGCCTGGGCATCAGTTTCCTGATTTGTAGGATGCGGATAATGATACCTCATCCACTATAGCAGAGTCTTTGCTGTGTACTCACCAAACCCATTTCCTTTCACTCCCAGGCACAGGGCTAAACTACATTTCCCAGGTACACCAGGCACTTAGGTGGGGTCATATGACTGTACCAGCCAATGAAATGTGGGTAGAATGATACTTCATGGTCGGGCTTGATCCTTAAAACCTAATTTGGGATCCTCTATGCACTCTCTCTTCCTTATTTGCTGGCTAGATTTAGAAAATCCAGCAGAAGAATTTGAGGTCTTGGAAAAATGGCTCTACTGTGTTCAATATGGTAGCACTAGAAATGTGGCTAGTCTACACTGAGCTATACTGTGAGTGAAAAATAAACACTGGATTTCGAAGACTTAGCATAAAGAAAATCGATTTTTGAAGCTTATTAAAAATTCTTATATTAATTGCATGTTGAAATGGTAATATGGAAAATGGGTTAAATAAAATACATTATTAAAATGTATTTGTTTCACTTTTTTAATGTGGCTACTAAAATGTATGTGCTTCATATTCATGGCTCATATCAGATGTTTATTAGACAGTACTGTGTGAGATGGAAGGAGCCCTGAGCCCTGAATGGCTGCATACAGGGACCACTCTGCCCTGCTGCAGTGCTGTGCTCGCCCCATTCCAGAACACACTTGCAAGGGGAACTGCAGGGCTTGACCCTTGTTCCTTCAGGAGTCTGTTCTAAAGCCCCTGCATCTATACCTGCCTTAGTTGAGATCAAGAACAAAGAAATTTGTGCACACCAAGGGTAAAAGGTATAAGGGAAGAGTATATTATAACATGATATTGGCTACGACTATCATACCTTTAGATGCCAGAAACATTTGGCAAAACTGGCAGAGAAAAAGTTGAACTGGAGGATACAGAGATTTCCTGAGATAGGCAGTAATTTGCAATAAAGGATAAAATTGCTTAGTTCCATCTGCCCCTCCAAATCTTCACCATTATAACTAGTACTGGCACCCACACTGACAGCACCACACCAATCCTGGGTGGATACCCTGAATCAAAGCGATTGATTTGAACAACAGGCACTGTGCATCCTGAACAGCGAGAATGCCCTTCTTCCAATCATGGACTTAAGAGAAGTATTTTCAGTGCCACACAGTATGTTAAGTGTCACAGTGCAGGAAAGGGCAATGGGCTCGATATGATATTTTCCTTCTGTCTTTGTAATAAGAATCCTTCAGATATATTGCAATATTATTTTTATTTAATACCAATAAACAATCTTATCAAACAAATATTTTGTAGAAAATTGCGAAATGACTGGGTCATGGGATGTATATGGGTACCTACTTCTCCACAAAACTCATTCAAGTCTTTTGTAAGCAAGATCATTGCGAAGAATAATCTGTTTGTATTTCCTATTGATAATTTCATGGATCAAGCTAATAGAACATGTTAATGAGCTTTCCCTCTGTCTCTTTCTCATCTCTTTTCCTTGGAAGTAAAGATCTTGTCTAAGAGTCAATCACAAAAGTACTAAAGAAAAGAAGCAAATCTGAGTTTCTGGTATTTCTTGGGTGCATCAATTACAGTTAAACTTCTATAGATAATGGCAAAACATGTAGTTCTGGTTCACACAAACACAAATTCTTACTGAAAATCTTTAGTTTTTTATAAGATACGTATATACTCACTCAACAAGCTCTATTTTTAACAGTAGGTATACATTATAAATGATGATTAATCAACTGAAATTGTGATATCTTTAAAATTAAGAACCTTGTAAAAAAATTAATGTTGTATCTAGCCTCTTTGTTTCAATCTCTTTTTAAGTGATTAATGTTTAAAAAACTTAAGCACAGGAAATATGCAATGTTCATCACTTTTTGAAAATGGAAGTCATGTTACCCAGAAAGTATGAAAATCTACTCTTTTTCTCTTTTTCAAAATGTATTTATTTTATTGTTGTTCAAATACAGTTGTCTCCATTTTCCCCCTACCACACTCTCCACCCCACCCATCTCCACCTCCCACCCTCGAACCTACCCACTTTGGCTTCGTCCTTGTGTCCTTTATACATGTTCCTTGATGGCCCTTCCCCTATTTTCCCCCATTAGTTATCCCCCTCCCCTCTTCCCTCTGGTTACTGTTAGTTTGTTGTCAATTTCAATGTCTCTCACTATATTTTGCTTGCCAGTTTGTTTTGTTAATTAGGTTCCACTTATAGATGAGATCATATGGTATTTCACTGGCTTACTTCACTTAGCATAATGCTCTCCAGTTCCATCCATGCTGTTGCAAAGGGTAGGAGCTCCTTCTTTCTTTCTGTTGCACAGAATTCCATCATGTAAATGTACCATAGTTTTTTGATCAGCTCATTTACTGGTGGTCATTTAGGTTGCTTCCAGCAGTTGGCTATTGTAAATTGTGCTGCTATAAACATTGGGGTGCATAGGTTCTTTTGAATCAGTGTTTCAGGATTCTTAGGGTATAATCCCAGCATTGGTATTGCTGGGTCAAAAGGTAGTTCATCATCTTTGCTTTGATAATAAATATGTAAAAATATCAAATATGTAATGATGATGTATTGATAGTATACAGTATCTCAAACATGATATATTAATAGTGATACATGTTTAATGTTACTACTACTGTGTCAAAATGCTATCCGCATTCTTTTCTAAGCATCAATATCAATGCTTTGTATTATCTACCATACTTGTCTTCTGAATAGATTGAATTTTAATACAAAAGACCTAATTATGTAAGACCAAAATCAAATATAATCTAACAACTAAAGCAAGGGGCAGCTTTCCTAATTACATAAAGAATGGCAGCCCCTCAACGACAACAAAAATGACTCAATTTAAAAATGGGAAGAGGACCTGAATAGACATTTATCCAAAGATGACATATGGATGGCCAACAGACACATGAAAAGATGTTCAACATCACTAATTATTAAGGAAATGCAAATCAAAACTGTAATGATATCACCTCGCATGTATTCGAATGGCTATTATCGAAAAGGCAAGAGATAACTTGTTGACAAGGATGTGGAAAAAAGGGAATCTTCCTACACTATTGATGGGATTGTAAATTGGTGCAGCCAGTATGGAAAACAGTATGAAGATTCCTCAGAAAATTAGGAATAGAACTATAAATCCAGAAATTCCACTTCTGAGTTATCTATCAGAATAACACAAGAACACTAATTTGAAAAGATATACGCACCACTATGTTCATTTCAGTAGTACTCAAAATAGCTAAGATAGGAACAAACTAAGCTGCCATCAATGGATGAATAGTGTGTGTGTATATATGTATACATATATACACACACACAAATATAAATACAAATACATTATATAAACATAATATTTACATAAATATATGTGATGTGTGTATACATATATATGAATATGTACATATATATGAATATAAAATGAAGTACTACGTAGCCAGAAAGAAGGATGAACTCTTGCCATTTGCAACAACATGAACAAACCTTGACATTTGTTCATGAAATAAGTCAAACAGGGAACTGAAATAAGTCAAACAGAAAAAGACAAAAGCATCATAATTTCACTCGTATGTGAAATCTTAAAAAAAGGAAAGAAAACAAACAAAATAAAACATACTCATAGATATGAAGAACAAATTAAGTGGTTACCAAAAGGGAAGGGAATTGGAGGGCAGGCAAAATGGGTAAAGGGAGTCATCTGTATGATGATGGATGGTAACTGTATTTGTAATGGTTACCGCTTTGTAGTGTATACACATGTTGCATTATAATGCAGTATACTTAAAACTTATACAGTAAAAGAACTTTAAGTATGCATATGAAACTACACTTATGAAGAAATATATACAGAATATATACATGATATAAGATGTGTGTGTGTCTGTGGTACATGAAAACAGGATTTCCTATTTTCCTCCTTGAGTTATGAGTTATGAGGGTAGGGACTTTGTTTTACTCACTGCTGAATCTGCAGCACCTCTACCAGTGCCTTATCTGCATCAGAAACTCAATAAATTATTGGTAAATGAAAAAAATGACAGCCTTAAACAAGTGATTAAGAATGAAAATCCCTTCTCTCTTTCTGTTCCACTAATTTTATTTTTCTCATTGTTTTAAACTTTTGTGCTATGGAATATGCCTTGCATACATGAAGGTTTATAAATCGTAAATTTACATCTTAAATAACCATAAAGTGAGTACATGTAACCACCACTGTGCTGAAGAAATTGCACACTGCTAATAGCCAAGGTACTCCCCATATGCCCTTTCACCTAGAGGTTATCAATCCAATTACTTCATGGTAATCACTTCTTGCTTCTTTTTTAATTATTTTACTCCCTTAATATGCATGTCTAAATAAAATAGTTTAGTTTTCCCTCTTTCTGACTTTATACACATGGAATCAGTATATAGTCTTTTATTTTAAAGAACTTTAAAAGTACATATCTTTTTTTTGCTTCTTTAAGCTAACAAATGACTGAATAACAACATATAGCAATATTTAACATAACAACATTATTTCATATCCTGTGGGTTTTCTATCATGAGAAATGTTCTAATACACAGAAGGATATTTAATTTGTATGTAAAGTATAAAGCATAATAAGAAAATGAACATTCATGTAACCTATTATCCAGCTCTAGAAAGTTCCCTCACTTTTAAACTGGGTTTCCTAACAGTTTCCAAACTATTTTGACCAGAAAAAGAAAAGTGAGGAAAAACGTATAGAACTATTTCACTATTGTACCAACTCTTAAGTGACTGGATGTTCAGATCCTCTGTCTTTTTTTTTTTAATTTTTATTTTAATTGTTGATCTTGTACAGTTTTCTGTCTTTTATTCTCACCCCAACTCACCACCCCAGCCCTCCCCACCTCCCTCCCAATTCCATCCCCCCATAGTTTTTGTCCATGTGTCCTTTATACTTGTTCCTGTAAATCCTTCCCCTTTTCCCCTGAAATTCCCTCCCCTCTCCCCTCTGGTGACTCTCAGCCTGTTCTCAATTTCCATGTCTTTGGTTATATTATGCTTGTTTGTTTGTCTTGTTGATTAGCTTCCTGTTAAAGGTGAGATCATATGGTATTTGTCTTTCACTGCCTGGTTTACTTTGCTTAGCATGATGCTTTCAAGTTCCATCCATGCTGTTGCAAAGGGTATGAGCTCCTTCTTTCTTTCTGCTGCATAGAATTCCATGGTGTAAATGTACCACAGTTTTTTGATCCATTCATCTGTCTTTGCCGGTTGTGCGACCAGACCAGCCTGACCTCCTAACCCCGGCCCACTGGAGCTGCTCTGGTCTAGATGGTGACTGAAACTAATTTATGTCCATGGCCAAGCTGCCGAGGTTACACTGTGTAAAAAGGAACAGAGGCGTGTAGATCCGACCTGGGCCTGAGGCACCATAAGCTGTTTCTCTTTACACACAAGAAGGCCCTACACACAAAATTATTTTGTTGCTCTGACTCCACTTCCGGAGGCATATTATGACAGCTCATTCCTAATCCCTGAGGATGCCTTACCCGAGAGCTGCCATGGAGTGCTTTCTGGCAATAGTCATTTCCTCTGGGTTGTATCCAGCTCATGACAGGGCTGAACAAAAGCTGCAATATCTGGCCCAGAGGCAAATATTTATTCATTCATTCAACAAATATTTATTGAGTTCCAAGAGTGTAAGGCACTCCATGAGGTAATGTACGCTCCATGGAGCACGGGGAAGCAGAGTGAGAGCTCTAGAAAAGCTCCTCACATGGACAAAGTAAATGGTAAAAATCTCTGAGAGAATAAAATAGGATTTACATTATATACTAGTTGCTACCTTTTTGGAAATAGGTGAATTAAGTTATTTTGGGCTCTTAGATCCTAAGAGATCCTGTAAGGCCAGAAGGCGTCCTCTTAAACTCCACCTCTACACACCCCTAGTCCTCATCTGTGTGCGAGAACCACAAATAGGCCCCTCTCCTTGATTACAGCAGCTTCTTAACGGTGGAAACCAGATAGTGCCATTCCTCTCTGAGTTTCCAATGGCTGACATATGAAACGGCCTCAATAAATAACTGGTAAATTAAAGAACAAATATTTGCTACCTGAAATTTCAACCAAAATCTAGAATAAAAGCTTAAAAATAGGTGCCTTATAAAATTTTCCCTTAATATAAAGAAGTCATGCCTTAAGATGTTGACATACATGTCAATTTGATTATTGAATAGCTCTAGGTATTCTAAGCAGATAGATCCTTTAAAAAAAAAAAGTACCTACTGAAGGTGGAGCATTATAGGTGCAATTGAAAAAATGTTTCCTGCACCTAACTCAGGAGTCATTGGTTGTTCCACGTGCAGGACAGATAGACAGCCAGCATGCAGCAGTGAGGCCACACCTGTTGTTTAAAGCTGACATCCATTCTCATTGGCCGGTGCTTATTTCATGCCACGTGGTAAATATATGAATATTATGCATTATGAAGAAAAAAGGATACTATAAAATGACAATCACATAACAGTGGATGAATTTTCTACTGTGCAAATGGAATTGTAGAAGGAAATCTGAAAACTGTCAGTGAATTGTACTTATACCTTAATTAATATACAGTTTATCTTTGTAAACTCACTTTAGATAGAAATTCCTTAAAAAAGAAAAGCCTTTATAACAAAGCTGGAGTGACTATATTAATATCAGAAAAAGTAAATTTCAAAGCAAAAAATATTACTGGGGATAAAGAGAATTATTTCATAATGATAAAAGGGAAAGTTTATTAAGGGGATATAACAATCCTAAATGCATCTAATAAGAGAGCTTCAAAGTACATTTTAAAAACTGGTAGAACTGCAAAGAGAAATAGACAAGTCCACAGTTATAACTGGATATTTCAATACCCTTCTCTCAGTAATTAAGAGAAGACATAAACATCAAATCAGCAAGGATCCATAGAGAGGGAAAATCTGAACACTAGTAACTAACATGACCTAAAGGACATTTCGGAACTCTCTCTCAGCAGCAGAATACACATTATTTTTAAGTGCCCATGGAACATGTACAATAGGTCATAATCATAAAACAAATCTCAAAAACTTTTTAAAAATTCAAGTCATAAAAAGTATGCTCTTTGGCTAAAATGAAAATTAAATTAGAGTAATAAAAACAACAATAAAGAGATCCCTTGAAAAATCTCCAAATATTTGGAAAATAACTGAAAAATCCCCAAATATTTGGAAAATAAACAATATACTTCTAAATAATCCATAAGTCAAAGAAGAAATCAAAAGGTAAATCAGAAAGCATTTTAAATGAATAAAAATAAATATGTAAGACAAAAAATTTGCTGCTGCTAAAGCAGTACTTAGTAGAAAACTTATAGCACTGTAACCTTATGTAAAAAATGAAGAAAAGTCTCAAATCGATGACCTCTGATTCCACTGTAGGAAATAAAAAAAGAAGAGCACTAAGACAGGACACAAAGAGAAACCCTAAAAGTGTAATATACATGTGTCATTGATAAGCGATTCAGGGATGGACGTTCTCAAAGACTCGTAACCAGTGAGGGTGAATGCCCACCGTCAGTGGATCTGATAAACACTGTACAAAGACTTGGCAGAAACAGTAAGTCCTCTTTAAAAAACCAAAGGTGTTAAGAATTGAAAGAAGGACACAAAAAGTAACCATTTATTCACAGAAAGTAATCATTGCAGATCATGCTTTTAATGAGCTATCTTTCATACTTTATGAGAATATTTGACTCTTGCTACTTTTGTGGGGGGTTAAGGCTAAACTTTGATCAAAACGAGTTAATGTTATTAAACAACTACAAGGAGCCACACAAAACTGCCATTTTTATAGATCCAAAATTTTCAAATATTGGCAACTTCATATTGTTCAAGGTAATAATTCTTGATACTGTGATAGATATAAATGTTAGAGGAGCAAAAATTTGGAAGGTTTTCAGGTTTATTAAATGGGCATAATCTATCTTTTTAACTTTTATTTTTTAATTTCTTAATTCCCAGACCATTACTCACTTTTCCTGAAAATTCTTCCCCCACCAAAGGCACCATTTAATATCCGACACATGCATTAGGCCACCCCCATCTCCTACCACACAGACATCCTTCTAGGGACACCCAAAGGCTTTATGTGACCATATACACAGACATGTAGTTCCTTTTCATTAAAAGGCATTTTTCGCTGAGAAATTTATTCAATGTTATGCAGCACTGGCATATTCCAATATTTTTTAAATGATGTGCAAAGAAGAAACATCAAAGCATAATTTAAGTCATGACTTCCTATTCATTTTACACATAGAGCTTAAAAGTGATCAGCTTTCGAAGTATGTGTCAAATCATTTCTATTACAAAAGCCAGTTTGCACATATGTTTCAGAAATGTGTCTGTCATATGATGTGAAGTATATGTATAAATTTGGATAAGTGCTGGATCAAATAACACTCTCAGGCGCAAGTTCCAAAGCACCATTTATAGCATTTACATCCTTTTTTATATGCCAGATACTTAAAAGCCAAAAGTAAATTTGATACTTTAAAATGTAGGTCAACATTGGAATAAGAAAAGCAATTGCACTGCAGCATTTTACGCTAATTACACTGATATGGGGCACAACCATAAGGTTACATGAGGTTACTTGGGGAAAAGTACGTTGATTTTCATCTTAGTCTAAAGATAAAGCCCTATTAAGTGGTTTTAAAATATATGAAAACTACACTGTGAGGCTTAACAACCTTCGTATTGTTTTCCACACATGTAAAAAGTCTGCCTTGTAGAGCTAGAATAAGGGAAATAGAACAGAGGAAGTTCCATTTTAAAGAGATATTTTACCACATTCCAGATAAATCATACTTCATGTGAACTTCATCTGTTTCCCGTATGTCCTAGAACTTCAGTGCACTTGAGTAAGAACGTGAAGACTTCCATCTGGCACAACGTCAAGGTAGTGGGTGAAACGAAGTGCCCGCCAACACAGGCATGCAGCGTGCAGGACAGACTCTCATGTCCAGCCCTCAAATTGAACAGTTTGGTGACCTCTGTCCGTCTCATAAAGAATTTCACATAAACAACATCCTACCTGAACCGTGCAGCAAGAAGAGCTCCAAAGTACTGTGGGGTCCTACACAGGCCGCCGCAGTTTCATGTCCCTCAGCCAAGGCATCCGCTTCTGTCAGTTGCTCTGCTACCAACCAGCAGGTTGAAGCAGGGCACAGATAGCCCAGATCTTGTGACTCAGTAGATTTGCTTCTTATCCAGCTGTCACTGGCTGACCAGCGTTACAAACAGAATATAAGACACGACATAGAACTTTCCACACCTAAACACTCACAGGCTTTGGGTCCAACTGCCTGGAGGCTTGTTGTGAACTGCAGCTACAGCAAGGTTTCAAACCCTCAGCCCCTCAGTTCCCAGACTGCTAACTGGAATTTCAGTCCACATGCGCCCCTCACAATTAGCAGGGTTATTTTAGGCTCTGACCTAAGTTCTCAGAGAATGTAAGCTGATGGCAAAGAGGTATCTAATACATTAGCTGCTTGATTACAATAGAAACGCATTTGAGAAGCTCACAATCCGTGTGCTGTGTCTCCTCAACACCCCATGACATGGGTTTTTCATTTTAGCTAAGGAGAAACACTGAAATTGCACACCTATCTTTTAATAATCACAGAGAGCTTACACCCCATCATGAATAATAATAATTCAACGGAAGCATGCAAGTGACTCAGGCAGCTGTTCGATGAAACAATTCTAAGTTCTGACTGGCACTATCCAGTCACATGGTGTTTTGCTCCACAGAAAGTCCCAGTAAAGGCAAATGAACTGCCCAGAATCTTATCAAGGATATACATTCCCTTCCAGGTTCTTATAGAGATAAGCTATAGATACAAAAATACTTTAAACACTTTTTCTTTTCTCTTTACATTTTTTAAAGATTTTATTTATTTATTTTTAGAGAGGGGGAGGGAGGGAGAGAGAGAGAGAAAAACATCAATGTGTGGTTGCCTCTTGCGTGGCCCCCCACTGGGGACCTGGCCCACAACCCAGGCATGTGCCCTGACTGGGAATAGAACCTGCAACCCTTTGGTTTGCAGCCCGCACTCAATCCACTGAGCTATGCCAGCCAGGGCTAAACACTTTTTCATAATGATGAATGTCCCCCTCTACAAGCTGGTACACATCTACTAAGGCCTGCTATAGTTAATAAAGTACTCCATCTACTGACTGATGTGGCCATTTTGTAGACATGCTTGTTAAGAGAGAAATAACCTAAAAAGAAACAGTAGAAAGAAATTGGGTTATGCCTCCTTACCCGTGAGTACCTCCATGCAGCACTGAGCATTCTGACTCCTGGAGGTAACACAGGATAAATTCACAAACCTCTCAACTTCCTCACCAACACTCTTTCTCACGGTTTTCAGGAAAGTCAGAACTCAGGGAGAAATCATGAATTCCCTGGGGGGAGGAGGGGGAATAAATTAGAAGGAAGAACTTCCTGGGTTGGGGATCTGCTGAGAACTACTTGTGGAAAGAATTAGTCAAATTTCATTCTGAGAGAAGTTTAAATAAAAGTGTTGATAAATCTGTTGGGAAAGGCCAGCCATGATCTCCCTAAAAAGCAAGCACCGAAATGGGTACAGCCTGAGAGTCTCTTCTCTTTCTTGGCTACTGTTCTCAAACTTCCTGACAGTCGCCTCGAAACAGGAGCCTCGGTGCTCCCAGGCTCTGCCAGCTGCCTGGGTGCTAACGGGGTTGTTACATCCTCCTCGCTCCCCCAGCAGGGCGCTCTAGGTAGCAGTTGCTCTGGCAGGTTCATCTGTGCAGACTGGGCCCTTAGCGGATATCAACGAACGTCTGCTGAATAAATTAATTCTGGGCTGTTTTAGAAGCACTGGAGCACGCGTGACCTGCTTCTGGGTTCCAGCTACCCCCACCCTTTCCCCACTCTCCTGACACAGTTAGTGCAGGGTGACCAAGTGGCTCTGAGGTGGCACAATGAACATCAGGTAGACTCATTATAAACTCAATGGATATCTGTTGAAAGCACAAACAAATGAATAACCACATGTCCGATTTTGAGTACGAGAACACTTAGAGCCCATTCCCAGCTTCAATCTTAAACCAGGTCTGCTCTAGTCAGTCAGTTCCAGTGACAAGTATGAATCTGCCTTCCCAAAGCCAAAAGGCTGTCACACAGTCCCTTCTCTATTACACGGTTACCCCTGTTCTCCAACACACCAGCTCCCACTTCCCACAAGCAGGGGGTCTTCTATCTGTAATGAGAATGCAGACAGGAAAGGCATGTCCAGCAATCAAAGTCAACTCACAACATGGCTGAATCACAGGCTACAAGGGCCACAAACTGGTGGAACTTTAATCTTCAAATTCTTTGAATATCTTTCAAGAAGATGAAAAAGTCATATTTTCTATTAGGAGTGGTGAAAGTATTTGGACCACTGGAATATCTCATCTCAGCGATTTTTTCCATCACTGGTTTTTATGTAGAATTTGATAGCACAGCCTGCGATAATTTTTTTTAAGACAGAGAGATAGAGGCCCAGTTCTGTGGTCAGTTATATCCTGGCAGGAAAAAAAAAAGATCATGTACTTCACTGACTCCTATTTTTAATTCTCATTTAAATAGCTGTCAGCTCTTGCCAGCACAAAAAAAGAAAGATGACAAAATCAAGACAAGATTTTCAGACAAGAACCAACTATTAACATCAGTCTTGAAAGTTATGCTTACTTGAGAATTTATATATCCATCAGAGAAATTAAGAAGCCTCCAAATATAATTTTCCATAAGTCTGCCACAAGTCAAAAGTTTATTTTCTATGTGTGTGCATGTGTGGTTTCTGTGTGTATGTATATATTCCAAATAAAGGCATTTGCCGAGTCAGCCGCAAGAGGGACTCTTCTAATATTTCTAAAAGGGAAATAGATTTAAAGGCTCTCATTGTAAAATATATCTATTCATTTAAACAAATTGTTTGTTCAACATCCATTATATATTAAACTCTTTGCTCAGCTCTCTGAATTTTAAAAATGAAGAGAACATAGTCTTGTCCTCAGGAAACTTTCAACTTAGACAGACAGTCAGATAAATAAATGATTATAATGTAGTTTGAGGAGCACAGTGATAGCATCTTCAGAAGGTGCCATGAGAACAGGAAGGAGAGGGGGGCACCTAACCTAGAATAAGAAAGAGAAGTCAATTACAGCAGGTGAGAAAGCCAAGTTCCAAATGACAAGTAAGAGAGCCAGCCTTGGGTTTGGGGAGAAAGCATTTGAGAAAGAAAAAGCATCCTGTGGTATCTTAATTAATTCCATGGGGGAATCCTTTCGCAATAAATACAAGGGTGTATCCAATTATCACACCGTACACTTACATCTCAGTATGAGAAGAGCCTAGTATGCAAGGGTGGAAGAGAGCAGAGTGTCGAGAGATGGAACCACGGAATATAGTATCTCCTCGCACTTCAGAGGCCAGCCCAGAGGAAGGGATGTCTAGGACCAGAGTCTGCAGCACACCTTAATCCTGTGGGGCTTCTGCAGGCCTTTACAGGGGAGGACTTCAATTAAAACAATTCAATTAAGTCATGACTTAGTTTCCCATTTGCTTCATAAATCAGCACAGATAAAGTCACCTGCTGATATGTAAAAATTACATAATTGATGCTTGATATTACTCTATACATAGAATTTGCAACCTAAATATGGATGTTACTATAAACATAAGCTTCATTTTTAAAGGTACACATAATACATTTTTAAGGCAATGATTCAGAATCACGAAGTCATCGGAGTTGGAAATCTTTTACTTCAATTTCCTCTAATTGTAGAGGAGGAAACCAAAGCCCAGGGAGGTTGTCATCTGCTCCAGTCACATGTTAGAAAGGGGCAGCCCCTGCAAGGACAGAGGTCTCTGAGTTATCTAACAGCACGCCGTGCCTGCCTTCAGTATTTGCTGTGTGTCTGTGTGCGGGAGTGGGGTGGGGAGGATAAGGTATGATATTTATAATTGTATCCTCTGGTTTATAGAGTCATTGTTGGAAATTAAGCACAGCAGTGAAAGCTTAGGTGAGATTTGTATTTTAGAAGGATCGGTCCTTGTTTTGACAGGGAAATGAGTATAGAGGTCTTTTCAATAACTCAACAAAGGATGATTTGGACCAAAGCAAAGGCCGTGGGGATGGAAAAGATAAGAGTGAACAAATTTTGGAAACAATAAGAAGCTGTAAGAGACCTGATTTGGT
This sequence comes from Glossophaga mutica, assembly GCA_039655065.1. NCBI lineage: Eukaryota > Metazoa > Chordata > Mammalia > Chiroptera > Phyllostomidae > Glossophaga > Glossophaga mutica. The sequence goes on along the minus strand of CM077303.1, from coordinate 83,655,155 downwards.
GACTAGTTGGACATGATGGGTGAGGAAACAGAAGTCGAGCATAGTTAACTCATTTCCTGGTATGGGTGCCTGAATAACCCAGGAGGAGGTAACTAGTGGCATGTAGGTGAGGCATTTAAGGAGAAAGGAGATGCCAAGTAGCCTTGAAATGAGCAGAATTAACCTGGAGTCAGTGAAGTGACAGATGTCACAACCAGATCACCTTCACATCCCTTGGGAAACCAGATGACATTCTTGGTATTTTAGGTAGTTTGTGGCTACCAAAGGCATATATGAGTACATAAATCACATTCACTGTTCACTGATACTGCTACTGTACTTTACCAGTATCTTCAACTGCCACTTTATATCATTTTCTTATTTCCACTTCTAGTTATGGCAGCCTAGCCTATGCAGACCAACCATTTCACTGAGACAAACTAGGCGAACTGAACATCAACAATGAAAGACTCAGTTTGAAGGCACCAGTAAATTACCAAGGCAGCAGGGATCTGAAATCTTACAGAGAATAGAAATTAAGATGAGGTATATGGTACTATTTTCTCCCTCAAGGCCTCTACAGATATATAAGTAGAGCCAAGAAGTTGAGAAGCTGAGCTGAACATCTAACAATCTTCAGTGATGAAGGGGCAAAAAGTGCAGCTGAGAACCCACCAAAGAGGAGGAGCCCTGGTAAAAACCCAGGCTCAGGGGTGGGTGTGTGCTTAGTGTACCTAGTGAGCTGCTAAACAAACTGGACAACGGGGAGAGTGTGGGAGATGTGGTCAGACCTCACAGAGCCATTTCAAGGACTTTGGGCTTTTATTCTGAGATGGGAAATACATTGGAGTTCGTCGCAAGTTAGTTTTCTGGGAAGCAGACTCTGATTTGGAGAGGAATGTGCAGGAAGTTAATTAGGGAATGCTCTTGGGATAAACACTTGAGAAAGGGAAAGAAAGAAAGCAAGATTGAGGAAAGCTGAGTTGTAATGCATTCTCAATAAACAAATCCGTCCACCTGATAGGAACTCTGAAACTGACAAAGCTCTTCAAATCATCCCAGTTAGGATGAGATGGGAAGGCCTTTAAAGCCCCGCAACAATGTGTTCTTCAATATGGCATGAGAACTGAAGTTGCCGTGAGTACATCAGAGGGTGGGAGAAGAGGGAGTGAAGACGGTAACCGGAACAATGTTTGGAGGAGTACTGTTATAAGGAATAAGGGAAAAAATGGGGTGGCAACTGGAAGGAAATGTGCAAGTCAAGGTGGAGTTCCTCCTCTTTCCGGCTGGGATATGCTGCAGCTTCTTTGTGTGCTAATGGGAATAATACAGATTGTATTTGTTCATTGAAAGGCCACATATGACATTGGAGTGAGGTGCTGTGAGGCAGAATAAGGGTAGGAGATTCAGTATCTACCGTTTTGTGTCTGCACATACATTATTTAATCACAAATTAATCAATAATTAAAAGTAAACAGATAAAGTGGATCTTTTTGTATTTTAATTGTTGTTCTTGGACAGTTTTCTGTCTTTTACTCCCATCCCAGCCCACTGCCCCAGCCCTCAGATAAAGTAGATCTTTACATATTCATACAGAAAGAGATCCTAAATATTTTGTGAAGAGGGGGTTTACATAATAACCAATGTGTTTTTTAAATTATGTAAGTATGGCCCTGGCTGGTGTGGCTCAGTGGACTGAGCACAGGCTGTGAACCAAAGTGTCACTGGTTTGATTCCCAGTCAGGGCACATGCCTGGGTTGTAGGCCAGGTCCCTAACAAGGGGCACATGAGAGGCAACCACACATTGATGTTTCTCTCCCTCTCTCTCCCTCTCTAAAATAAATAAATAAAATCTTAAAAATAAATAAAAATAAAAAATTATATAAGTATGAATATAAATATGGATGATAAGTCTAAAATAATATATACCAAGTTGTCAAAAGGGCTATCTCTATAGAACATGAAAGAATTGTCACTTATGTGTTGTTTTTTTACAACAATCTTGTATATCAGAAAAATATACATTTCATATTTTAAAAGCATTTTTACCATATACTAATCTGCAAATATGAATTAGTTGTGTTAAAGTAATCAGGAAACCAACTAGATACTTTCCTAGGCCACTAAGATCCTCAGGCTCCAACAGGTGGGGGTGGGGCCTGAGGGGAACAGAAGAATCAAACCTGTGCTGCTGGAGTGAAAGTGTATTAAACTCTGGCTCTTGAGAGAATGTCTTGCATCACTTTATATACCAAACCTTGCCTAGTACAGTGGCACCTAAATTTTAAAAAATTATAAATGACATTAAATTTTAAAATAATATTTTGGGCCCTGGCTGGTGTGGCTCAGTGGATTGAGTGCCAGTCTGCAAACCAAAGGGTAGCTGGTTCCATTCCCAGTCAGGGTACATGCCTGGGTTGCAGGCCAGGTCCTCAGTGGGGGGCGTACAAGAGGCAACCACACATTAATGTTTCTCTCTCTCTCTTTCTCTCTCCCTTCCCTTCTCTCTAAAAATAAAAAAATAAAATCTTTTTAAAAAATAATCTCTTGGCTCCACATTGGTGTATACTAAATCACAAAACCATTTTTCTTTACTTCCTCCAGAAAAGCTACATGAATCACTTTGCACAAATATCTACAAATCATGGAAAGAAGTCTAGTACCAGACTGACTGTAAGCAAGCACCTTGACTGTGAATAGGGCCAAATGTTTAAGAAGATTCTACATGTTGTGCTATTGTTGCAATCATACGACTTTCAGGGCTTAACAAAGAACTTTCACTAATGCTAGAGCCCACATAGAATTCACTATTCAGGTCCATTGTAAATAGTTTCCTCTTCAAAGATGACTGCAGAGTTCTCTTACTTGGGTTATGATTGTTCACCCAACCCTGAAGAATAGTTCGATAGTTTTTCTTTTTTCTAAAATCTGACAGAGTAACCAATATTTCTCTCCCAAAGAAGCAGCTGCCTATCACGTGTTTGAATTGGGAAACACACATTTAATCAGAAAGTCCTCCTCAAAAGAAAACTATTTAGAGACACAAACCCCAAATCCAAGGTCCAATCCTCTTACATTTAGAACTTGTTTTTTCTCTCTCAGTTCAAGGCAACATGCAAACCCCAAATTGGCTTTATAAGACCTAAAATCTCCACAGTACCAGCTTAAGGAAGGTAGAAAACTCTACAAATCCCTTACTAATTAATTTATTAGGGGTTACCTGAGCACAAGAATTGTGAAAAAATATATTTATCTATACAAATACATAAATTGTAAGAAAAGATAATTATATGTAACAACATGATACATATCTCCTCTCCTTCCAATGTATTTTTTCTCAATGCCCTCTTACTTGAGACTAACTTCTTTCCTGAGGATACTCATTTTACTCTGAGCCAAAGTGGACAATGCAGCAGAAATCAGGAATTCTCATAGTGAATGGCGAATGGTTAATTCCGTTATACCAAGGACACTGCATCCTCCCATGCCCTATATTAATACAACCATTCTGTCTCCCTCTACCACGCAGCCAGGCTCTATCTGCCCTCATCTCCTGCCTAAAAGAGCCATAACCATCTTTCTTCCTATATAGTCAACATGGTGTAGTCTGTATATTTTGGAAGCTCCCCATAAAATCTACCCTGGCATTCATCTTCTTTCCCTGATCTCCACCTTGAACAAACATATATTTCAGGCCAGATCTAGTTTTCCACATGCTGGTTATCTTCTTACATCAAGTTACATTTTTGTGTTTTCCGATGGCAGAGGTCTCCTCTGTTGTGTTTTCTATCTCATTTGGCTTCCCTCCTGAGAATATTCAGTCCATCTTTAATCCTTATTACCAGGGGCTGTTAGCTTAGCTGCTGCATCTTCACATCTTGACTTCAGTGGAAGCTGGTATTTCCTTCCTCATTATTCATTTACTTAATTTTTCAGTCATCTGTTTAGCAGAAGGACCTTCATCTCCCTGACATCTGTCCCTTGGTTTCATAAATCTGAGCATGATGCCTTCCTGACACATTTGATGGCAATCACACAGGGACTTGCCTTGTGGGCACGTGTGTGTGCATGTGCGTGCGTGCAGGCGTGTGTGTATGTGTGACGTTTCTTGGCAACCACATTCACTGATTTTGGCTCTTAATCATTTCATATGAAAACTCAAAACTATACATGGCCATGCTCAGCACATGCCCTTACTCTGTGTCTTTGTTTCCGGCATTTCGGGCTGATGCCCACCAGGCCTATCAAGCTCTGTGAAAGAGTCACTGTTGATGCTAAACCCCAGCCAGGTGATATGTATTGACAGGAGAATCTAAGACTCTCATCACTACTACATACATTCACATAGTCCTTAGTACGGCCAGGCCTCATCCTAAGCATTTCACAGATACTATTTAATGTAATGCTCATTACAGTCCTATGAAGTAGATGCCATTCATTATGACCATCATTTTACAGAAAAGGAAAATGAGCCACAGTGAGCTGCCTTGTGAAGCCACGTAAGAGGCGGGCCTGAAATTTGAACCCAGACAGTTGGGCTCCTAGAATCAACTCCTTTAACCACCATTCTAAATTACCTCTTCTTTCTGGAAAAATCTCTAAATAAAAATCCATTAGTAAAAAGATCTGGCTAAATTGATTTGGGGGACCAAAGTGGTAAATATGTCACAAGGCATTTTTTAAAGTCTGTGATGCACACCAGCCTTGGAATTGTGGCACTAAATGAGTTTGTCGGGACAGACATTCACACACACGGGGAAGCCAAGCTGCCTCGGAGCTGAGTTTTAACCAGCCAGCCTCAGCCAGTACTTGGGAGAACTGTGAACCTCACCCTCTTCAGCTGCTTCCACTTATGGAATTTTTCTATTATTTTTAACTCTGTGATACAGAAAGATCCTCAACGTGGGGCCCACCATCTGCAGGTTTTAATCTTTATCTGACACAATTAGAGCATAGCTAGATAAAATTCTATGTATGGAAAATAAGGCTAAAATTCAAACAGGAGACTTTGATTGCTGTACAAATATCTTAATGCAATACGTCTTTAAGGTAATTCACACAAGGGAGGCTCAACTTAAACCTCTTCCAACCCCATTTTGCTGCTTGCTTTTGTCTGAGTAGATTCTGAGCTGGCTTTGGGGGCCCCTGAATTAAGGAGGCATCATGCACTTTTCTTCAGGCCTCTCGCTCCTGTCTAGAAGTTGCTTTTATAGATCCATTCTTCTTTTTTTGGCCTTCTGCTATTAACTCTTTTAAAAACTAATCACTATGAGAATGTGAAGTGCTCAAGGTCAGGATTTTTCAGTTTTGTTCACTGCTATATCAAGAAGAATGTCTGACATATGATATGCTGTCAATAAAGATTCATTGAAATGATAAATATCATATAAGATACTAGAAAACATAGCATATAAATATGTTAAGGAAAAATATATCAAACTTTTGAATCAGCATGGAAACAGGAAAATTTAAAGTCATTAGGTAGGTAATAATCACAATATTGTGTAGTTAAAAATGACTTGAAACATTTTTATGGGCAGTTAACAGGGCTAAAAATGATTTCTGGCTGCAGATTTGGCTCATCAGTTTAAGATGTAAGGATTCAAGTGTGCGGACTGGTTGTCCGCTAGTACTGCAGACAAGCTGGTCTGCTTAAGTCTCCACATTGAGAAAATCCATTGAGATGCCTTTTTGAAGCTTTGCTCTTCATAGAATAGTTACTATACATCTGCCACCAGCCCTTCAAGATACCTTGCCCAATGCCATCTTCAAAATAAGAGTGCCCAAAGTAGTCACTAAAAATGGGTGATGTCTGAATTAGTTATAGTCAGTGCAAAGGCAGAATATTATATGTAAATGAAGAGAGCAGGCCCGGAGAGCCCGAAAGTCAGTCTTAGCAGTGCTATTGACAACTTTGATTCCTTGGGATAGAAACTTAACCTTTGTGCCCAAATTCCCTCATTTGTTAAGTGAGTTAGGACTGGAACTCACGTCATAGGATGAGAATTAAATGTAATAGTATGCACATAGTACCTGACACATAGTAAGTGTTGAATTAACGTTCACTATGAGTATTATACATTCATAAACCATTAAAAATAAAGTATAAAAGGGTATTGCACTGAGATTCCATTCCATTGTATAGTGTTCATCAGGCTGTAACTGTAGGTTCATTTCCAGAGATAAGTTTAAACACATATACTTCTTGTGTCTCAAATAAAAATATAAAATTGAGAATGAATGGTCTAGAGCTGTGGAAGTGAACAAATGCACACTTCTTTCACAAATGAATAGAAAGTTAGAGTTTTCAACTAAGAAAAGTTGATACACTTCCCATCTTTCAAAGCAAAGAGCATATAAACAAATTTATAGAAATGTAACAGAGATCTGGAATCACAATAAATTTTGGAAAATGAATGAAGTGCCAATATTAAAAGAATTTTCAAGATAAATGCAAGACCAAGTGAACCAGAAACATATCCCACAAAGGGAACTTGAACCCTTAGGGAGAAGCACTAGTTTCCTGCAAGATGCAATCCCTATTTCTTTCCTGTCTGTGAACTGTAAACCTGCCCATCTGGAATTTAATTTTGTTACAAACAAGTTTATCAGTCCTCTGAGAAGAGAAGTCTTTTTCTCTCCTCAGAGTATTCCGAGGATGGTCCCCATAGTCACTCGGTTTGGTTTGTTTTTATCAGAGAACTTGTTTGTCTATGGGGAAGTTGAACCATGTGAAATTACCTATATTTAATTGCCTTTGACTTACCCCTCCCCCCCCGAAAAAGGCAGTTTCATATGGTTCCGCTTCGTTTGTGTAAATTGGCTGGATGGGGTCATAGGGAGGTTGGGAGGTAAGGAAGTGGATGGATAAGAAAAAGATATGTAGTTCTGAATCAATTTTTACTTCACCTCTTCAAAGGTGTTGTGTCATAAAACCAACTGTTGAGGAATTGGAACCACCTCACATAAAGGGAATTAAATTTTCATAGCACTGATGAAAAAAGAAAGAGATGCTCACATTGACAGCCGCAGCAGACTCATGGCCCACCTGTCTGAGAAGGTGGCAGGAAGTGGACCACTAACCCCACAAAGAAGACAGTGGCCCGCAGTGCCAGGACAAAAACTGCATAAGCAGTGAATGAACAAGTTATTCTGAAAAACAGGACACAGTCACCTACCATGCAAAACACTACATTTTCGGCCCCCTCCCCTGTAATCCACGCCCCGTCAAATGAACCTTGTCTAGACAGGTTTACTAAACAGTTGCAAAATGCTTGAATTATGAACCTAAAGAATCGCAAGCAGCAAGCAGCTTGCCCCACTAATTAAACATTTCAAGCTCTTCTTCCCCACTCTCTGTCTCTCATGCCTTCTCTCTTTCTGCTTTGGAATTTTCATTAGAGTATGACATTCGACTCATCCTCAAAGCAAACACTATATTTTCTGGATTTTCTAATTTGAAAAACAGATGGCCCCTTCACTAGCCCCAGGGAAAGGGAAAACAACTTGTTACCGACAATTTCACTTGGCTACTCATTTTCCAGTTTTCAAACATGCAATTCCATGGTTACCTGCTGTATGCGCACCCCGGAAGCAGTGTGTGTAGCCAACAAAGCAGGCTTCCAGCAGCTCACTGCCTCTGAGGACCGCCCCCCATTTTCTCCCATCTTCAACTCTGCTCCCCTTCTGCATTGCCTACCAAAAGCAAAATAAATATATTCTAAACTTTCATGTTATATGGGAATTATTGTTTCAAAACTGTGGTAAGAAAGCAAGCGGTAGGTCAATCTCAGAGAAAATGCATGCGGAAGATAGAAACTATTTTTCACACTGCAGTTCAAACATTCCACAGGAACTTATATTTAGGCAAACGCGTGTGTTTGGGAGTGCTTCTGGACTCAAGTTTAATCATTCGAAGAGAGGAAATTCCACCCAGTTTAAACTAGATTATTACTCTTTGTATCCCATGTGGCATTCCAAACATTTCTAAGCATTAGAGTTACATCATTTTCTCTTCTGTTTTTCTTTAATACAAACAGCCATTATATTCCATTTTCCCAACCTTTAAATTCCCAATATCAAATTACCCAGCTGTTGTTTCACTCTCTCTCAGTTGCTAAGAGATGGAGAGGGTGGCAGACCAGACCGATTTCTTCCACATAGAATTCCAAGTTGACATAAGAGGGAACTAAATTCAGCCAAAGCACAATGAGCCCAACAGTTGGCAGCCAGGCGGTGTGTCTTTTCACAGCTGCAGGGGACAGTTGGTTCAGAGAACCTCACTGCCATCTCCTGCCAACCTCACTGCCATGTTTTCATGCATTCTCCACAGTGCCTCTGAGCAAAGAGAGGCATTTTCATTTGCATTAAAGGGATCAGGCTGCAGTTACATTGCCTCTCCTAGAATTAAGTTCCAGGGCTAAAGGCCATGATCTTTCTGGGCCAAGCCTTCAATAATGATAATAATAGAGAAAAGACGAGTGAGTGCTATGGGAAGCATTTCTACTTCCCTACCACTTCTGACTGAGGCACTTATTCTCCCTTGTTGGCATGAGTGCTGGCGGCTTTCTCAGCTGAAATCCACTCTGGGAATTGCTCTCAGCTGCTTCACACAGGGTCCCAACCTTCCCTGGGGTATTTCCACATGCAATGCTTGCTCAGTTGGAGGGCAGGCGGGGCATAAAACCTGGCAGAGAAGAAGTGGGAGCACACCTCTATGGAGTTCCCCACAGGAATGGCTGAGACCTCTGTGGCAGCTGCACTGGAATTCAAATCCTTTCCCTACTTGACAGGCCTCACCTCTCACAGGTGTGTTCCCCATGGCTTATCCCAATAAGCCTCCAGCATGCAGTTCTCGGAGCCTCAGAATCTGCTTCCTAGGAACCCAACCTATGACAACAAGTACACTCTCAAACCTCTAGTTTCTTTTAAGGAGTAATCCATATGTTGAAGTCTGAAATTTCGTAAGGACTATTGTTCTTGGTTTACTCACAACAATTGTGCCAGCACAAAAGTCACAACCCAGAATGCTTGACTCACTGCACGATCTGTGCTTATTCACTGGAGTCCTGTAACACGATGTACAGGTTTCACTTGTTGCCAAACTCCAGTCGGGGGACAGGGTCCATAGAATGATGGTAAAATAGAGGCAGATAAGACAGATAACGAAGTACAAAGACAGTTTATATCCTGGATGGGGCTGCAGGTTTCAATGAATGCTAATTAAGCTGCAGCCCTGGTGGGTGGTACACAGTTCCATCTACCCAAATTGAGTGAGAGAATGTTAAAACAGTTTCCAATAAAAAATGAATGAAGGTAGAATACACCCTGAGGGAAAGTGATGCACTGTTTAGCTAAGTCCTAGTTGAAAGCCATGGACCTGGATTGCCCCATTGGCAGGGAAGCCTTAAACACTTTAGGTATGTGCATGGTAATCCATTATTTTAGAAACAGCACCCAGGTCTGGCATTGTGGTCCACAGTATCTGTTACTGTGCACGCCTGTCTGCAAATGGATCGGGAACACTGGTCCTGGATCCAATAACTTCTGCTTCCATTAGTTGTACAAGCAATTATGAAACACTAGGCAAATGCAGTAATAAGTACAGAAATGTAACATGACCCACGGTATTTTGTTCTAAATTTAGTAGTAAGTTTTCCAATTATGCAGATAATCTCTGTGTTTATTACTTAAATTTTTTGAAATGTGTTAAAGAATCTGAAATGTAATAGTGCCTTCAAGTTTTAATTTGAAATGCTAAATAGATATAAGCCATGATTTTAATAAAAACTAATTTGATTATTTTTTATATAAGAGTCTGGTTTATCATACTGAGTTTGGTTTATTATATTTTCTAATTTATCTAAGTGCATAAAAAGATCAGCTTCTAGGTTTATCCTATTATTCATCTAAGGTGTTTGAGATCATTAGATAGATTAAAATGTTTTAGGAAATTTAACTAAATTTGTGAATGATATTAATTTGTTAAAACTTATGAGTTAATTGATGATTAACCAAAAAACAAATGAACATAACTGCTCTTATTTTTATACTAAACTCACTAGATGTATAAATATTTAGAAGAAAGACATAAAATTAAGACTTTAAATAAATCAAGCTTTAAAATTTCCAACTTTAATAATAATAATACGATCTCTAAGTGTTCCTTTCTAACTCAATTGTCAGGAATTAGTTAAGCCTCAACTTCTACTGTCTGTTCAAACTGAGGCTCTCTATTACGGCAAACAAATATTTTGTTAGCATTTGCATAACCTAAAATATCAGAGTTGTTGATTTTCCTCTCAGACACTTTAAATGGCTCCCTGATTATGTCTCCCAAGAGATGAAGCTGACTAACCCAGTAGGAAAAGACTTCTTTGCTTGCTTGCTGATGGAAGTCACAATTTATATGAAGTCGGACAAGATATGAGTAATATATGAGTTGGACAAGAAAATTGCGTAACTTTTTCCAAGAATAAAATATTGTAAATCCAAAATTATAATGAGTCTTTAGTCTTGGTTTGATTGATGTTCTATCTTTGGTGAGGGAGATGGGGTAAGTCTCTAAAACAGTGCTTCTCAAATTTTAATGGGCATTTCAGTCACCTGGGGGTCTTGCTAAGGTGCAGGCTCTGATTCAGCAGATATAGGGCAGGGGCAGAGATTCTGGGTTCCTAACAGGTTCCCAGGTGTTGCCTAACCTTCCAGTCCATGGACCACACTTTGGGTAGCAAAGTTCTAACATCAATACTCCAGCCAGTGTTTTGTGGCTTTTTTAGTGGCGAATATACTCTGTCGGGAGTGGCAGGAAGGGGCGTTAGTGCCAAAGTAATAACCCTGGACCTGATATAGCATTGATATATTTGGAGGAATTGATGTTTTACCACTTAAAGATATGTTTGTTGAAAAAGAAACTGAAGTTAAAAATAATCAGTAATTTTCCAACACCTACAGGTTGTTTTGTCAGGAAATGAAAAGATATTAGGCTTAAATGCAATAAAAATGTCACATATGCATGTCAATAAATATGTTGATCCTGATCATTATGTAGCTGATGACATAATACTTCATTTATCTGCATTTTATAACTTAAAAAGATTTTTGAGCAGCACTGTTTTTGCTGACAGCTCAGGAGAATACTTGAGGTATGCCTTGGTTAACCAGGGAGGAAAGCTGGGAAAGCTGTAGAGAGCTTTATTTCTCTACCAACACTAGGTGGTGCTACAATACAAATAAACATTAAATGTACAGGTCCCTTGTTAGGATTCAATTCTTTTTTCTTAAATATATTTTATTGATTATGCTATTACAGTTGTCCCATTTCTCCCCCATCATTCTCCTCCACCCTGCACACCACCTCCCACCCACATCCTGTCCTTTAGTTCATATCCATGTGTCATAAGTTTTTTAGCTTCTATATTTCCCACACTATTCTTGCCCTCCCCCTGTCTATTTTCTACCCACCATCTATGCTACTTATTGTCTGAACCTTTTCCCCCCTCTCTCCTCCTCCCACTCCCCTGTTGCTAACCCTCCATGTGATCTCCATTTCTGTGTTTCTGTTTCTGTCAGCTGATTTCTCAAAAGAGACCTTACAGACAAGAAGGGGCTGGAAAGAAGTATTCCAAGTCTTGAAAGGCAAGGACCTACATCCAAGATTGCTCTATCCAGCAAAGCTGTCATTTAGAATGGAAGGGACGATAAAGTGATTCTCAGATAAGGTCAAGTTAAAGGAGTTCATCATCACCAAGCCCTTATTATATGAAATGTTAAAGGGACTTACCTAAGAAAAAAGAAGGTAAAAAATATGACAGTAAAAAGATAGCAAACTCACAGATATTCACAACCACATCTAAAACAAAAGCAAACTAAGCAAACAACTAGAACAGGATTCAATTCTTAATGATCTAATCTATCACTAAATCTTGCCTACTTTCTTACTGATCAATATCAAAACTTATCTTAAATTTACAGATTACTGGATAGGTCTTAAAGTTTTCTACTTCTAGGAAACACTATAGAAATTGACCAGCAGTTTAAAGTCACATAATGTAATGTTTGTTTGTTTGCATTTTTAACGTATGAACATTTGTGTGCACCCACATTTTTTCATTCTCCCTAAATTACATGGGAGAATCTTAATGGTCATGAGGTTCTAATACATTGGCATACAAAAGAGGTTGTGAAAAATCTCTTCCCTTTGAGATTTAAAAAAAATTTTTTTTTTTAATCCTCACCTGAGGACATGCTCATCAAGGGAAAAGAAGGGAAAGAAAGTGGGAGGGAAACATTGATGTTAAAGAGAAACATCAATCATTTGCTTCTTGTACATGCTCCTCCAGGACTGAACCTGCAACCTTTCAGCTGTGGAACAATACCGGCCAAGGCTCCCCTTAGAGGTGATGAAGAGCAACACAAAACCCTCTATTGATTTCCTGGATTATTTTTATAGGCCTACTTCAAAGCATCAAAGCAAGTTGATGAACTTGACTAGACAATGCCTAGATATTATTTCCTGGCACAAGGTCTTGTGGCAGGACAGCAAAGCACTTCCCCAAAATTGTGTCAGTTCTTACACTAAACCCCATGAGTCAGGGAGTGGTCACAAGGCAGAGGCGAGATCAGCAAATTTCCTAATGGAATGCCTAATTATTCCATTTTCCAACAGTGAGCGCCACTATAGAATTTAGGATAATCTTTTTACATGTTCTACTAGGTAGAAATTAATTTGGATTAAACCTGCTTGTTATTTGTATTTTAAGAATCACTTTAAACAAATGCTCCATCTTAGATTAGTACCCTAAAAATAATGTTGTTGAAGGAGGAATAGGATTGTTAAAGCAAAGGAAACAAATCTAATAGAATGCAGGACCCCTGGCTGGAGTGGCTCAGTGGATTGAAGGCTGGCCTGCAAACCAAAGGGTCGCCTGTTTCCCAGTCAGGGCACAGGCCTGGGTTGTGGGCCAGGTCCCCAGTAGAGGTGCACCAGAGGCAATGGCACATTGATGTTTCTCTTCCTTTCTCCTTCCCTTCCCCTCTGTCTAAAAAGGAAGGGGGCGGGGAGAGAGAGGGGGGGAGGGAGGGAGACATGGGGATTGGCAAGTCACTGAAGGTGGTTGTAGTGGTGGGAGGGCTTTCATCAGGGGAAACAGGAAAGAGAGCAGAGCAGAGAGGGACAAAGGTAGGAGGTGGGAAGAAAACAAAATACCCATGAGCAAACGTCTTGTTTTGTAGTTTGCCTTAAGTAGTGGTAGTACAGGCGTATGACCAAGCAGAGACCCTTCCTAGCATTTGATCTGAGCAAGAGAGATGAATCCTGCAATACCCAACAATTACACAGTGCCTAAGCACAGAGACATAAACTTGAATCAACAAGGTCCCTGCCATCAAGATACTCCCAATCCAGTGTTTCTGTGCAATAATGACAGGGTGGGATGATCTGCACCCTGTAGAGAGCAAGGCATTATCTCACAAGTGTATGGTGCAGTCATTTCCTGGATATAGAAGGCAAGGCATACAGGAATCAAAACTGACTCCAACACCTCAAAAGGCATAGAGTAAGGAATATTCTTGTCATTAAACCAGCTCCTCTGAGTACATTGTTTCATTTCCTCATCATTGATGTCATTCATAAATATTAATGGAATACCTACTTTCTTCAAGGTGCCAGGGTTCCTCTTATACTGATGTCTAAATAGAAAAATCACAAGTCTTCCTAGATTCTGAATACAGTTTTGGGGGTTCCTATCATAGCTGCCAGATGAGAGCTCTGTTTGCTGGTTCAGTGTCTTCAATTCACTTGAATCCAACTCTTTGAAAGAGAGGTGATCACTAGGGTGAGAACGAGGAGCAGAAATAATGTCTACAGTTCATCCAGGAACAGAAAGACTGGGGAGTAGGGGAAGGAAACAATAGAAAAGCAGGGATGGGGAAGAAAATAGAAATTAAAAGCAAATAAAACAGGGAAAGTTAACATGTAGAGACAGAAGGAAGGAAAGAAAGAGGTGGGCCCGGCACACAGCAGCCGTGCCTGAGGGAAGCTGAAACAGACTGGAGACTCATTGAAAAGTAAAAGGTACGATGCTGCCGGAATCACAGACACAGCTTCCTGGGACTCTGACGCCTCCCACACTGATGACCACAGCACCAGGACAGCTCACCCAAATGATCAAAGAAGAGCCACCTCTGCTTTAACATGGCAACGTTTAGACAGTGACAGGACTTAGTGTTGGAGGATCAGCACTGGACTCATGATGATTTTAACAATCTAGTCGCCTGTCTGGGGCCACATGATCACTTCTTTAAGACTCCTGTTCTTGTTCTAGAGAACAAGAATTGTTTCACTTCATGTTTGTGAAAAATATTATATAAATGTTAGTTATCTTTAGTCTCTCATTATGTAAATGTTCAATACAAAAGCAGAGAGAAGAGGAAAATGAACCCCTATCACCCAGCAGTAACAGTTATCAACACTTGAACAATTTTCTTTCATCTACATTTCCACCCACTCCCATCAACCTCAAATTATTTTGAAGCAAATCCTAGACATCCTGTCATTTCATTTAAATAATTGAGCAGGTATTGCTAAAAGCCAAGGACTCCTTTTTTTAAAACACAACCACAATACCATTAGTATAACCATACTGATATTAATTTGCCTTAGTATTACCAAATAAATCAGAGTCATTTCCTCAACAATGTCCATATATTGATTGGTTAATATGGCTCTTATATCTATTAATCTTTGGTTTTCTTTCTTTCTCCCACGCTCTCAGGAATTTTGTTTAAGAAGTAAGATGGTCTACCCTACAGTTTCACATTTCACACAGTCTGGGTTTTGCTGATTGCAACCCCGTGGTATTATTTAACACATTCCCCTTTCTCCTATGTTTCCTGGAAATTGATACATCTAAAGGTTTGATCATATTCAGATTTCTTTTTCAGTTTTTAAAAATTGACTTGATAAGATGGAGATGTAGGTAGACACACTGTGCCTCCTCACATAACAAAAAGAAGGACATCAACACACTTAAAATAAAAAAAAAATAACCGGAACTTCCAGAAAATTGAACTGTACAAAGTCGACAACCAAGGAATTAAAGAAGAAATATTAACCGAGACCAGTAGGAGGAGTGGAGACAGGCAGCCGGGTGGAGATGATAAACAGTAACGCTGGAGCTGGAGGACTGGAGCAGGCGAGGCAGCAGCTGGCAGACTGGGCAGTCCCACATTTGCGTGTGGATAAACCGGGAGGAGCATCTGGGGAGCAAGACAGACCCTGCAACCCAGGGTTCCAGTGCAGGAAAATGAAGCCTCAAAATCTCTGACTGAAAAAACCTCTGGGGGTTGAGGCAGCAGTGGGAGAAACTCCCAGTCTCACAAGAGAGTTCATTGGAGAGACTCACAGGGTGCTAGAATGTACAGAAAACCAGCCACCCAGGAATCAGCACCTGAAGGGCCCAATTTGTTTGTGGGTAGCAGAAGAAGTGACTGAAAGCCAGCCAAGAGCTGAGCAAGCAGCATTATCCCCTTTTAGACCCCTCCCCCACATACATCATCACAACACAGCAATATGGGTTGCCCTGCCTTGGTGAATACCTACGTCTCCACCCCTTACTACATAACAGGGGCACCGAGAAAAAGAAATATGGCCCAAATGAAAGAACCAATCAAAGCTCCAGAAAAAATACAATTAAGTGATGAAGACATAGCCAACTTATCAAATGCACAGTTCAAAACACTGGTAATCAGGATGCTCACAGAAATGGTTGAGTATGGTCACAAAATAGAGGAAAAAGTGAAGCCTATGCAAAGTGAAGTAAAGGAAAATAGACAGAGAACCAACAGTGGAGGGAAGGAAATCAGGACCCAATCAACATTTTGGAGCAGAAGGAAGACATAAATATTCAAACAGAACAGAGTGAAGAAACAAGAATTCAAAGAAACAAGGAGAGGCTTAGGAACCTCCTGGACAACTTTAAACATTCCAACATCCAAATCATAGGGGTGCCAGAAGGAGAAGAGGAAGAGCAAGAAATTGAAAACTTATTTGAAAAAATAATGAAGGAGAACTTCCCCAATCTGGCAAAGGAAATTGACTTCCAGGAAGTCCAGCAATCTCAGAGAGTCCCAAAGAAGTTGAATCCAAGGAAGCACACACCAAGGCACATCATAATTACATTACCCAAGATTAAACATAAGGAGAGAATCTTAAAAGTAGCCAGAGGAAAGGAGAGAGTTACCTACAAAGAAGTTCCCATAAACTATCAGCTGATTTCTCAAAAGAAACCTTGCAGGTAAGAAGTGGGTGGAAAAAAGTATTCGGTCATGAAAGGCAAGGACCTACATCCAAGATTCTCTATCTGGCAAAGCTATCATTTTTTAATATATTTTATTGATTATGCTATTACAGTTGTCCCATTTCTCCCCCATCATTCCCCTCCACCCTGCACACCCCCTCCCACCTACATCCCCCCCTTTAGTTCATATCCATGTGTCATAAGTTCTTTAGCTTCTACATTTCCCACACTATTCTTGCCCTCCCCCTGTCTATTTTCTACCCACCATCTATGCTACTTATTTTCTGTACCTTTCCCCTCTCTCTCCTCCTCCCACTCCTCTGTTGCTAACCCTCCATATGATCTCCATTTCTGTGGTTCTGTTCCTGTTCTAGTTGTTTGCTTTTGTTTTAGGTGTGGTTGTTAATAGCTGTGAGTTTGCTGTCTTTTCACTGCCCTATTTTTTATCTTCTTTTTCTTAGATAAGTCCCTTTAACATTTCATATAATAAGGGCTTGGTGATGATGAACTCCCTGAACTTGACATTATCTGAGAAGTACTTTATCTTCCCTTCCATTCTAAATGACAGCTTTGCTGGATAGAGCAATTTTGGATGTAGGTCCCTGCTTTTCAAGACTTGGAATACTTCTTTCCAGCCCTTTTTTGTCTATAAGGTCTCTTTTGAGAAATCAGCTGACAGTCTGATGGGAACTCCTTTGTGACTGTCCCCTTATCCCTTGCTGCTTCTAGAATTCTCTCTTTCATGTTAATATTGGCTAATGTAATTACAATGTGCCTTGGCATGTTCTTCCTTGGGACCAACTTCTTTGGGACTCTCTGAGCTTCCTGGACTTCCTGGTAGTCTCTTTCCTCAGCAAAGCTATCATTTAGAACGGAAGCACAGATAAAGAGCTTCCCAATAAGGTCAAGTTAAAGGAGTTCAAGATCACTAAGCCCTTATTATATGAAATGTTAAAGGGACTTATCTAAGAAAAAGAAGATCAAAACTATGAATAGTAAATAGACAACAAACTCATAACTATCAACAACCATACATAAAAAAGTAAAAACAAAAATGAACTAAGCAAACAAGAAAGGAATAGATTTGCAGAAACAGAGATGACATGGAGGCTTATCAGTAGGAAGGGGGAGGGAGAAGAATAGGGGGAAAAGTACAGGGAATAAGAAATATAAATGGTAGGTACAAAATAGACAGGGGGAGATTAAGTATAGTATGAGAAATGGAGAAGCCAAAGAACTTACATGCACGACCATGGACACGAACTAAGGTGGAGGAATGATGGTGGGAGGAGGGTATAGGGCAGAGGGGAATAAAGGGTAGAAAAAAATAGGACAGCTGTAATAGTATAAACAATAAAACATATTTAAAAAATTGACTAGAGAGAGAGAAATATTTGTTGTTCCACTTATTTATGCATTCATTGGTTGCTTCTTGCATGTGCCCTGACTAGAGATCCAATCAGAACCTTGGTGTATGTGGACGACACTCCAACCAACTGAAATACCCAGTCAGAACTGGGTTTCTTTTTACTCTCCTCTTTTCTTCTTTCTCTTTCCTTCTCTTTTCTTTTCTTTGTCTTTTTCTTCCTTTATTTTAGCAAGACTAGTTCGGTTTTGAACTAGTCTTTCAAAACTGAACTAGTTCAATTGTACAAAAACTGTTGTACAGTTTTGTTGAGCTGCATATGGTCGTCCTTTTGTAGTTTTTAATCAGCCAGTGAAATCACTGCTAGCAGTCCTTATGTGGACATGACTCCAGTCATTCTGACTACCTAACACATATTCTCTGGGTAGCTTCCTTAGTAATATCTTGGGAAACAGCATATCCTGATTTCTTGGGATTCTATGGACTTTAAACTTGAAGTACATTTTGGCTGAATCTTTAAGTCTCCCTTTTTTCCCCAAAGTTTCCTAAATATGTCATTCCGTTGTCTTCTGGAAATAAATAAATAAATAAATAAATAAATATTTTTTAAAAGCTGACAAAAAATCTAGTGACAAGCTCTTTTTTTCTGCTTATTAATGACTTGATTGTTTAGCTGGACTGATGATAGGATTATTTTTTCTTCTTATAGTTCAATGGCTTTTAGTTTTCTGGGTAGATTTTTTTTTTGCCTTGTACATGTAGTTCCTTTCTAACATATTCTATGTAATTTAAGAATGTATTTCAAGACAGTTTCCATGAATTGACTATTAATATTGACTGTATCCCACTATGTTAGCTTTCTTTCTTGAGTATTCCTACTATGTACATGTTTAATCATCAAAATCTGTTTGTATCTACTATATATTGCTGTGTATAATGCACACCCACATTTTTGCACCAAAATTTCAGGAAAAAAATCTTCATTGTCATTCCCTAATCCAATTATTTATTTATTTACATTTAGACACCTGTTTTTTGTATTATAAAGGAACTTTAGCATTTATTTTTGAACATATTTGGTACAAGAAATTTTATGTAACAAATAATTACAAAACCCAAGAACAAATACAAAGTACAAGAAATTTTATGTACTGGAAGATTTTAAGAAAGGTGAAAAATTCAGGAAAGAATTGGAAATAAAGTACAACAAATTAGTACTACTTATATAGAATGTGCATCCTTATTTTTCCCTCAAAATTTTTTTGGGGAAAGTACACATTATACATGGGAAAATACAGTACTTTTCTCAAATATTTTTTATCTTTTTACTTTTTTTTATCCTCACCTGAAGACATGCTCATTGATTTTAGAGAGAGTGGAAGGGAGGCAAAAAGAGAAACACTGATGTGAGAGGGAAATACCTATCGACTGCCTGCTGTACATGCTTCCATCAAGTACAAACCTGCAACCTAGGTGTGTGCCCTGACCAGGAATTGAACCCTGACCTTTAGGTTTATGGGAGGATGCTGCATCCAACTAAGCCACAGCAATGAGAGTTTTACTTCTTTATTTTTACTGTGGTCTAATTTACATACAATAGAATTAATCCTTTTAAAGTACATGGTATGGTAAGCTTTGGCAATGTAAGCAGGAATGTAACCAAGATATAGAATATTTCCATCAACTCAAAAAGTTTTCTCATGCCTTTTTACAGTTAACTACCTTCCACTTTCCCACATACATACATACATTCCCCAGCCTCTGGCAAATCAGTGACCTGTTAACTGTCCCTATAGTTTGTCTTTTCTACCGTATTTTGCATGTACAATGCACACTTTTTGCCCAAATTTTTGAGCCCAAAAAATAAGGATGTGCATTATACATGGGTATCATGATTTCGTACCACGGGTAATCCCATGCATAGTGCACGCCAAAATATGGGTGTGCATTGTACACAGCAAAATACAGTAATTTAAATAGAATCACAAAGCATGTTGTCTGTTTTGTGTCTGACTTATTTCATGTAGCAAAATATTTTAAGATTTATTAATGTTGATGCATGTTCATTCTTTTTATTGGTAAACAGTATTACTTTTGAGATAAATGAAAATTTATTCACCAGCTAATGGATATTTGGGTTGATTCCATTTTGGGGTTATTTTGAATGTCTTTCCTCTTTTCTATATTTTATATTTCTTAAGGTATTAGCTGTTGTGTTTATTTGCCCTTGTGTTTCCTTCTTGAAGTCTTCATTCTTGAAATTATTTTTTCTTTTATTTCCAGTTCTTTCCTGAGTTTTTCACCTTTCTTAAAATCTTCCTTCCCTTCAATCATCATGCTTTTGAATTTTTCTAATTGTGATTCATATTTTTATTTCATAGCTTCTATCATTTTGTTTCTTTAAGATTTTATTTATTTATTTTTAGACAGAGGGGAAGGAAGGAAGAAGGAGGGAGGGAAACATCAATGTGTGGTTGCTTCTTGCATGCCCCCTACCAGGGACCTGGCCTGCAACCCAGGCATGTGCCCTGACTGGGAATCAAATCAGCAACCCTTTGGTTCCCAGGCCAGCATTCAATCAACTGAGCCGCACCAGCCAGGGCTTGTTTATTTCTAGAGAGAGGGGAAAGGAGTGAGAAAGAGAGCATGAGAAACATTATTTGGTTGCCTCTTGCATGACCCAAACCCAGGGACCTGGACTGCAACCCCAGGCATGTGCCCTGACCAGGAATTGAACCAGTGACCTTTCACTTTGCGGGATGACACTCAACCCACTGAGCTACACCAGTCAGGGCTATCATTTTCTTAATTGCTTTGGGCTCAATTGGAAATATTAGGTATCATTTTCATACTTTTGTGAGCATATCTTTTTGGCATGTTATTTTCTGTAAAGATGTTATTCTGCTCCTTATTCTCTTTTATTAAATAGTAATTTTGTATGTTAATCAACCTTTTCTGCTATTCATTTTCTTTACTGCTATCATGGCTACTAATAATGCTTTTAAGGGCATTTGCAATTACATATAATACAGGAGAACTTCCTAAGAATACAAAAGTAAGTATAGCATCAGCTGCACACATAATTATGCAATTTTCATCATTTGTGAGAAGCAGACAGTAACATTATTCTGTCTGTGAATTTGATGAAGTCAGTATTTGTCCTTACTATACTGAAGAAGAAACTGATACAACTCAATTTTAAAAGCTTCAAAGGACTCCGCACCAGAAAGACAAACAATCCAATTAAAAAATGGGCAAAGTACCTGAACAGACACTTCTCCAAGGAGGACATACAGAGGGCACAGAGACATATAAAAGGATGCTCAGCATCACTGGCCATCAGGGAGGTGCAAATTAAAATCACAATGAGATACCACTTCACACTGGTCAGAGTGGCCATCATAAACAAATCAACAAACGACAAGTACTGTCAAGGTAGTAGAGAAAAGGGAACCCTAGTATACTGTTGGTGGGAAATGCAGACTGGTGAAGCCGCTGTGGAAAACAGCAAGGAGTTTCCGCAAATAACTAAAAATAGAACTCCCTTTTGACCCAGCAATACCACTGCTGGGATTATACCCTAGGAATCCTAAAGCATCAATTCAAAAGAACCAATGGACTCTGATGTTCATAGCAGCACAATTTACAATAGGCAATGCTGGAAATAGCCTGACTTCCCATCAGTGAATGAGTGGATCAAAAAACTATGGTACATTTACACAAGGGAATACTACGCAGTAAAAAGAAAGAAGGAGCTCTTCCCTTTCATGACAGCATGGGTGGAACTGGAGAGCATTATGCTAAGTGAAATAAGCCAGGCAGTGAAAGAGAAATACTTTATGATCTCACCTATAAGTGGAACCTAATCAACAAAACAAACAAGCAAGCAAAATATAATCAGAGACATGTAAATAAAAAACAAACTAACAGTAGCCAGAGGGGAGGAGTAAGGAGAATAATGGAACAAAGAAGGGGGAAGTTCATCATAAAGCACCCATGGACAAAGACAATGGGGCAGTGGTGGGGGTGGGGAGGATTGAATGTAGGAGGTGAGGGCAGGTAGAGGGGGAAAGAGTGGTGGGGGGAAGATGGGGACAACTATAATTGTACAATTAAAAAAAGGAAAATGTATATGATAAAAAATAAATAAAATTAAAGTTTCAAATTAACAGGAGGAAAATATTACAACTCTAAGTTCCTAGTTATCAGATTATACTCGTACACAAAGATGTGCATAATTGGAAAAAGGGCCCATTGTCCTAAGCTGAAGAATTGTCTTTTCTAAATAGACTTCTCTCTGCTTTGGATTTCTTTTGGAAAATAAAAGGAAATTTGGTATACCTTTGCTAATATAGCCTTCAGGTAGTAAGAGAATTGCTGTCTTGCACAAGTTAACTTTCTTTTATTTAGCTACGTGTATTTGCCAAAACTTTTCATTCACACTAACTTATCACATAAGCAGACTGAACAAGATATGACTTTGACCATTGGAGAATTTCTGGAACAAAACTGATGGAATCCCTAAATAGCACCATAAATAATTGTGTGTTGCTAAAATGAGAACCAGGTCAGCATTACAAATTTTGGGGAGGCAGGGAGTTTTCAAACAAGTGAACAGAAATGTTTACATTTTCTACTTTGGCATAACTTGGGTCCTATCATATAATTAAGGTTTATGGCCTGTGAACAGAGATGAAAATGCCAACATTTATGACATAGACGAGAAGTGTGAGGTTCAGAGCCTTGGCCCGGGCTGTGCAGCTTCACCTGGCACCTGAACTTTATCAAGATGTCAGTCAGCCCCAGCAGCACAGAGGGATGAACTTCCAGGGTGGGCGTAACACATGTCTCTGTGTTTGGTTTCACTCTCTCATCTAGCACTATATTAAAGTCCTGATGTCGACTGTAGATTAACAGGAGGCTTGGGATTTCTGAGTTCTGCCTGCCCCAGCCCAGTGCTGAGAACGAGGGAGAGGAGGTACTTGCTACATATTTGCACTATTACAGAACTCTCGGTTAGCCAAGGCAAGTTTCTTATTTTGAGCTGCCTCCACTCCAGCATCATTTGAGGGCCAAACTGTTACACAGACAAAATCTTCATGACCTCACCTGATCCTACTAAAAATGCCCATTCCCAGGGAGGTGATAGGCCCTTCCCTCCCGACTTGATCAAAACATCCTTTTTATATTGAATTTCCTCAGACCCTACTCAGTAGAAGATGAACCCTATTCAGTGGTTCTTCAACCTTGCCTTCACCAAGAAACCTCTTTTATTAGCTCTTTCACTCTATCTAACCCTTTCCTACCATAAACCCATGTTTTGAAAGACTACCTGTTGGATAAGCTAAATTTATTTGGAAATTATTATTTTTCCATTTTCCCATTATTCATTGACAAATGCAACTGCTTCTCAGAGCTCCCTGACCAATATGAGATAAGAGCAGTTGGTTACATCATGGGCTTGATAGAATTTCAAACAGAAAGCAATAAAAAATGTCAGTCTGGGAAATCATATCACGGATAAATATACAATTTCTATTAGGGTTTTTGAAGTTTCCAGAGTAGTTCAAAGACTATCATTTACTTGCGATATCATAGGTTGAAGAGCATTGATTTTTTTCATATTAAATTATATCTCTTAATATGTGTTTTACCCTCCTCTTGGGTAAGATAATATCTTTCTTTCATTGAAATGCATAGAATCATTAGCACTGAAGAAGTAGCAAGTCCATTAACAGCTGTATTTGAGGTACATGGGAAGGATCCAGTTCTCTGACTCTGGTAATGACCAGCCTGGTCTGCCACCCACAGATACATGACAATTTAAGGTACCTGTTTTGAAACAGATCTTCTGACCCAACCATTTGACAAACGATTATTAAACCATAATATAAAGTTGGTTGATTTATATTTCACATCTGCCAAAATTATTTTTTTCAATTTGAGAGCATAATTCACTTTATAAGGCTTGGTATCAGCTACATATTTTTGTTATGTGATAATGAAACAAAAAAATCTTGCATATTCACTTCTAAAAACAGTTGTATTTGGTGATTTGTTTACATAGTATGATAGCCTTTTACTCTGTATTCTGGGTTTTGGTTTTGTGAAAAGAACTTCTATCTCTACTTCTTGTTATTTTTTAAGTTAAAATTGAACTACAATTTTGTGAAGTAAAGACAATATTTCCACTTTTTTCTTCATTATAAAAATTTACTAAATTAAATACTATGCACTGTATGACAATCAAAGGCTGCTACCATGAAAACAACACCATGGTGCATGTTTTGTTTCACATAAGGTGTTGTGATAATATTTTGACTAATTTTCCCAGATCCTATCAGTATTAGCACTATCATTGTACCTGCTTCTTTTTAAAAATTATATTTTATTGATTATGCTATTACAGTTGTCCCAATTTGTCCCCCTTTGCCCCCCTCCACCCAGCATCCCCCTCCACTCCCTCAGGCAACTCCCCCACCATTGTTCATGTCCATGGGTCATGCACAGGTTCTTTGGCTACTTCATTTCCTATACTGTACTTTACATCCCCATGACTATTTTGTAACTACCTATTTGTACTTCTTAATTTCCTGATGTCTTCACCAATTCCCCCCAAAACCTCTCCCATCAACCATCAAAACACTCTCCATATTCATGATTCTGTCTCCATTCTTCTGGTTTGCTTAGTTTTTTAGATTCAATTGCTGATAGATATGTATTTATTGCCATTTAATTCCTCATAGTTTCAAATTTCTTTTTCTTAAATAAGTCCCTTTAACATTTCATATAATAATGGTTTGGTGATGATGAACTCCTTTAGTTTTTTTCTTGTCTGGGAAGCTCTTTATCTGCCCTTCCATTATAAATGATAGCTTTGCAGGGCACAGCAATTTTGGCTACAGGTCCCTGCTTTTCTTTTTTTTTTTTTAAGGTACCTTGTACACATGCTCGGCTAGCTAGCTTAGTTTTATTTATTTATTTATTTATTTATTTATTTTAGAGGGGAAGGGTAGGAGAGAGGGAGAAGGAGAGAAATATCAATGTATGGTTGCCTCTTATGTGTCCCATGCTGGGAACTGGCCTGCAACCCAGGCATGTGCCCTGACTGGGAATCGAACCGCGATCCTTTGGTTCACAGGCCCGCGCTCAATCCACTGAGCTACACCAGCCAGGGCTCAGGTCCCTGCTTTTCATGACTTTGAATATTTCTTGCCAGTTCCTTCTAGCCTGTAAAGTTTCTTTTGAGAAATCGGCTGACAGTCTTATAAATATTCACCTGTGGGTAAATAACTTCTTTTCTCTTGCTGCTTTTAAGATTCTCTCTTTTTCTTTAACCTTTGTTAATTATGATGTGTCTTTGAGTGGGCCTCTTTGCATCCATCCTGTTTGGGACTCCGCTGGACTTGCAAGTCTATTTCCTTCACCAAATTAGGAAAGCTTTCTTTCATTATTTTTTCAAATAGATTTCCAGTTTCTTGCTCTTTCTCTTCTCCTTCTGGCACCTTTATGATGTGACTGTTGGAATGCTTGAAGTTGTCCCAGAAGCTGCTTATACTATCCTTGTTTTTTTTTTATTCTTTTTTCTTCTTGTTCTGATTGGTTGTTTTTTGCTTACTTACGTTCCAAATCATTGATCTGACTCTTGGTTTCATCTACTCTACTGTTTTTTCTTTGTAAATTGTTCTTTATTTCAGTTAGTGTACCCTTCAGTTTTGACTGGATCTTTTTATGCCATTGAAGTCCTCACTAAGTTCCTTGAGCATCCTTATAACCAGTGATTTGAGCTCTCCATCTGGTAGATTTCTTATCACCATTTTATTTAGCTCTTTTTCTGGAGTTTTGATCTGTTCTTTCATTTAGGCCACATTTCTTTGTCTCCTCATTTTGGCAGCCTCCCTGTATTGTTTCTATGTATTATGTAGAGCTGCTATGAGTCTCTGTTTTAGTAGCTTTGCCTAATGTCGTAGGAGTGTGCTGTAGAGTCCAGTGGCACAGCCTCCCCTGTCACCCAGCCTGGGTACTCAAGGTCTGCTCTTTCTGTGGGCTGAGTACACCCTCCACTTGTAGTTGAGCCTTGATTACTGTTGGTAGGTCAATGGGAGGGATTTACCTAGTCCAGTCAGCTGCAAGGATTGGCTGTGACCACCCACCACCACTCTCTGCCCTCAGTGGAGGATCAGCTGTGCTGGAGCAGGGTGGTGGTGCTACAGCTACATTGTCTGTAGTTGTCCAATGGGTGCATAGACTCTGGAGTTCCCAGGTGGTGCAGGGCAAGGTAAGCCCTGACCTGGGTTTTGCCCAGGGCCACCCTGCCTGAGCTATAAAGCAAGCTGAGATGGCTACTGCTTGTGCTGGACTTAGAGATTCCGAGGAAAAGCCAAGCTGTGAATCTAGGCTCGTTGCTGCTAGTGCCGGGCCTGAGGCCCCTTAGCAAGAGGTAAAGGTTTTGGGGGGTGGGGAGGCAGAGACTCACTGAAGCTGGCTATTGCTTATTTGAGAGGATTTAGGAAGTTGTGAAGCACGAATCAAGACCAACCATTCATATGGAAAAGCAGGTTGGGTAGGCACGTAATTTGGGTGGGACAGAGCCTCTAGGGTTCTCCAGGTCAGCACAAATAGTGTTAACCAGGTTGATGGAGTCTCAAATATGGCACCTGCCTGCTGGCTCTGTGGCTCTGTAGGAGAAGGGTTCAGAAAAGAGACAATAGCCCACCTTTCTTTCTGGAAGAAGGCTGTCCCCCAGCTCTTACCTTGATGCCAGACACTTGGGTTCCTCCCTGTATGCCACCGGTGCCTTTCAAGCCGCTACCCCTGTGCTGGAGCTCAGAGGGAATGAGTCTGAGTGAGTGGGTTCTTTAAGAGGAACTGCTTGGGACTCTAGAACTTTCTTCCACTGACTCAATACCCACTGGTTTTTGAAGCCAGAAGTTGTAGGGAGTTATCTTTCTGGCACTGGAACCCTTCTCTGGGGTCCCCAGTGTGGGGTTGGGACTGCTTGCTCCCAAGGTATCCCTCCCTAATTTTTATCTACCACATGTGGATGTGGGACCAGCCTGTTCTGCATCTCCGCCCCTCCTACCAGTCTGGATGGATGTGTTTTCTTTAATTCTGTAGTTGTCAGACTTCTATTCAACTTGACTTCCAATGGTTCTGAGTGATGGTTGTTCTATATTTTAGTTGTAATTTTGATGTGGTTGTGCGAAGATGTGAGTGGGGTTACCTATGCTGCCACCTTGATCTGAAGACCCCATTGTACCTGCTTTTTAATCATATATTCTCATGCATTTATCACATCTCGAAAAAATCTAATTCTTAACCATTTTTATATTTGAAATATATGTATGTCTGTTGTTTTCTATATCTGCCTTCCATCACTAAAAAAAGAAAGAAAGAAAGAAAGATAGATAGATAGATAGATAGATAGATAGATAGATAGATAGAAAGGAAACCAAACAAACAAAGAATAACAAAAAGATGAGGTAAGCGTTTCAACAAAATCCCTCACTCTATTCCTTATGGGTTCTCCATATTGTTTTGCTTTGACCAATCACTTTCTCCTACCAATTCATTTTATCTAAGCAGATGGACACTCTGTTATTTACTTGGGATTTATTCTTGCATTTCCAAAGTAAGTCTGAGGCAGATACAAATGTTATATAATTAAAAGTAAGATAGCCCTGATAAAAACAGAGCAGTCACTCTGACGGAGACAAGGAGACAGGGACTATAAGGCTCACCATTCCAACCCACACCCCAACCTAGCATCAACATCACAAAGGCAAACTTTGGAATAAACCAATTTTCCTTCAACAAAAATGGAAAGGCAAGCAAATTTATTTTCAAGAGAAACTTTTTGGGACTTTGAGTAAACCACACTTAA
The DNA here is from genome assembly GCA_039655065.1 of Glossophaga mutica. NCBI lineage: Eukaryota > Metazoa > Chordata > Mammalia > Chiroptera > Phyllostomidae > Glossophaga > Glossophaga mutica. Next base: position 83,627,628 of record CM077303.1, on the reverse strand, counting down.
CCATGCTTGATAACAATTGGGCAAAACACACTGAGCCACTATTCCAATGGGTAATTCTCAGATCCACACTATTCAGTGGCCATATATCCAAGAAAAAATCTATACACACATTTTCAAATGAATAAAAGAAAGAAAACAATCAACATGGGAAGCATTTAGGTTGAGGAAAATAAACCTAACTGTTCCAAATGTATAATTATAATATGCATTTTTAACTATATAGCAAAAAGAGAAATATGAAATAAAAATAATACTTTAAACACCTAAAATGTATATTATCGACATCTTTTTCTCATGAAGAATCAAATTTTCACTGTAATTTATCTCCCTATTGGTCTGTTCCTCCAAACCATTGATCCTTACACTGTCACTTCATTCTCTACTGCTTAACATCAGCAACTCGAGATGAAGCATTTCCGTGTTGGAAAGTCCTGTGATGAAGGAATCTGGCATGGCCACACAAGAAGCCGTGCTTTGCCTGGAAACCTTGCAGGACTTTCCTTCCTGAAGGATAAGCATTTTCATTGTGTTTCAGTCCAGCACAGGACTCATTGGAGAGGGGTCTGCACTTTCTAAATTTAAGAATTCTTATAGTTTCTTAGAAGACACAGATGCAACTAGGAGGAGGGCCATCAACCTTAATTTCTCTAAGTCATTTATCTCTAGCAGCTATTAAACAACCAAAAAATGCCAGTAAAAAGAGAGATCTTGAGGGAGGCAACTGGGCACAGATACACAGGGAAAATACTTCGAAAGCATATTCAGATGATACAGGGGGTGTGGCCATAAGGTTGGTTTTGCAGCCAATCAAAATTTTCCATGAAACTTGAAGCTGTCCGTCCTCATGATTTCTTATGCAAAGTAAAAAAGTAAATTAGGGTATTAAGTTCAAATTTCAGAAATGAGCTAAATGACAGAAACTCTGAGAGCTTCACCAAACAATTCATTTCTAAGGAATGCTGTCTAACTTGGATGCCATTCATGAGAAACAAATGTGATTTGTAATTTGGTATGAAGAACTCAGTTGCAAAAATTCTATTATCACTACAGGAATTTCAAACAGCTAATAAGCACTTGACAGCCTGCCTTTCAAATGGCTCAGTTAGCCTATACGAGCATTTATTTCAAGAATAAATTTCTAGCTCTGGCCAGGTGGCTCAATTGGCTTGAGCATCATCCCATGCACCAAAAGGTTATAGATTCAATCCCAGGTCAGGGCGCATATCTGGGTTGCTGTTCTGATCCCCAGTTGGGCCTGTAAGAGAGGCAATTGATCAATGTTTCTCACATCATTGTATCTCTTTCTCTGCTCCCCTCCCCCCTCTCTCAAATCAACAAATATATCCTTGGGTAAGGATTAAAATAAAAAAGAATAAACTTCTGGGTAAATACTAGTTAACAAACTGAATTTTGCCTCAGATTTCACCTGCGAGACAGCACAACCCCTGCCACATCCTGACTGAGTCATTTAGAGCTGCAGATGTAAAGGAAAGGGTGCTGGATGGAGATCATAAGACTGGGGTCCAACCTGGTTAGCGATGGGACTCTGAGAACTCATTTAACTCCCCTGGACCTCTGCTTTTGCATGTGTAGAAGGAGGAGTAAGGCTGGATGACGTCTCAGGCTTCACCTCATTCTAATTTTAAGACAAAAATTATCCCTCTTTTCCAAATGTCCTTGTATTAACAAAAATGCTGTCTTTATATTGGTATCTTTATGCCTACAACAATAAATGATGTTTCCGAAGCCAGGGGTTCCTTTCGCATGATGAAGTCTTCAAAGTCATGTTCTCTCTACAACTACCACAACCATTATTCCTTATTCGGGGCATTAAACTAGATCACAGAGGATTAAGGGTCCCTGACTTCCAACCTTACAACCAACAAGTGGTTTAATATGAATATCATACATGACAGTAACAACTTTCCTTTTACTTGTTTAAAGTATTCACAAATACTATTTAATCTCTAGTAACTACCCAGTAAGATAAGTGGTAAGTATGTCTATTCCTATTTTGAGTAGAAAAATTAAATGAGACTTAAAGAGGTTTAGTGACTTGCTCCCGTAGATATGAATGCCTTTTCACAACCAGCTAAGGGAATGTTCACTGACACCATCTCTGGAAGGCAGCTCTGAAATATGTACCAAAATGTAAAATGCATCGTCTTGAACCAAGTAATTCCAATATTAAACATTTTAGACAAGTACAAAAAATATAACCTCAGAAATATTAATCACCATACTTTCTATAGTGGAAAAAATAGAAGCAACCTATTTGCCCATCATTAGCAGATAAGGCAAATAAATTAAGGCATATTTGGGCAAGGGATTATTATGCAGCATTAAAGATGGGAACACAGAGCTATAGTTAATTATGTGGAAACATGGCCACAAGAAAAGGGGTGGAGGAAGTATAGGCTGAAACAACGGGCAGCACTGTCCAATAGAACTTCTGCAATTGTGGAAACACTCTTCTGTGCTGTCAAATACAGTTGCCACTGACTACACTTACAACATGACTAGTAAAACTAAGGAACTGAACTTTTCTTAGTTTTATTTAATTTTAATTAATTTAATCTATAAATATCTATATGTGACTTGTGGCTACTGTATTGGACAGCACAGTAGACTCTGATATTTAATGACTATGTGTTACTCTATAATCAGTAAAAATATTCCATGTTTTGTTTAAATATCATCAACAACAAAATCAACCCTCTTGGGCTTAGGAGACAACCAAAAGATACAGGTACAAGAGAGTCAACGATAGGTTTATCTAAGGAGCTGCGGTGCCTGCAGCGTTACCTGGGCATGATCATGCTAATCTGGCAAGTTTCCTAAATATTGGCTCACATATTAGCAAATAAATAGCTTCATGACAAGAAAGCTACATCCTTTGTGCTAGCTCTGCAGAATCAACCAGAAAAAAGTGATAAATGGAAGGAAGCAGAAAATAGAAGCTGGAGCATTGAAAGCAGGGCCAGATTTTTTGAAAGGATGATAAATTATTCAACTCACTGAATGGATTTGTAGTGATTAGGAAGCTCATGTGTTCTACTTAAAAGTTTGATTATATCAAAATATACTGAAGCAACAAAGTATCTTACTTTCTCATATCCAGCCAACATAAAACTTAGTCTTATAGAATCACGCCAACTAGCTAAAGGCAAATTGGATGTTTAGACTCGCATGAAGTAGGAGGGATATTTATTCACAGATTATTTCCAAACTCCAATCTATTTGCAAATCTAAAACATTTTCCCCAAATCAGTTAACTTTTTCCACTAGCAGATTATTAGGTAGACGAAATATAATAGTGAAACCACTTTCCCCACTTGCGTTTTTCTTAATATTTTACTATTTAAATAAAATATAATAAACAAATTCATATGTTGGGAACCACCCTGCCTGGTTTCAGAAGCTGTGACCACCCCCCCACCCCCCCCCACCCCCCCCACCCCCCCCCCCCCCCGTCTAAGGCTGAGTGAGTGACCTTTGGACTGTAAAACACTAAGGAGATAAGGCTTATCTCCCTGGCAGGGGCGCCGCTTCTGCTCCTTTTACTTCATCCATAACTGGCCCCCAGTGCTTGATCAATTAGCCAATGACAGGTAAGATTCCTCAAGGGGGGAATGACCTAAGACAGGCACGATCATGTGGAGGCCCCAGGGAAGGACTTGGGGGGCTACAGCAAAACAGGGTGATGGACCCTCAGCTATGGCATAGCCTGAGTCCTCATTCTATCTGCAAGAAGTCTCCTAATATCTTGGCTGCCTTGCTTACCCTGCTGATTTAGGCCTGAGACAATGCCTTAAGCCTGAAACAATGCCAATGGTGGGTGTAGCCCTGTGCTGGAAAGGGCGGGTTCCCTAGGGCAATCAGGCCTAAGAAAGAATATGTAAAATCCTGTGAAACCTGCTTTGTTTAGAATGTTCTCAATTAAATAAAGGTCCAAGCAAGAAGTGAGTTTGTTCCTCAAAGTTTTATTGTTCTTTAGCTATCTGACCCTGACTCAAAATAGGCCCCCAGAGTTCCTTGGAAGTTATCTATTGTTTGATCCTTCCTGCCTGATAATGATTAATGAGCCTGTATTCCTATGCAAAACCAACCTAATAAAAGCCCATTGAGGAAGAGGCTCTTGGCCCTTCTCCTCTGAGAGATAGGCCACTTTTCCTCCCCAAGCAGATCATATCTTGGTAGACTTATTTGTATCCATGGCGGCTGGGGGGCCCTGCAGGTGGAGCCCCCCCACATTCATATACAAGGTGTGTTTCTATATTTGGGATTAAAGAGGCCTCCTTAAAGACAGAATTGACCTGAATTGGAGTGTTCTTAACAGCAAAACTATAACTGAGCAAGGTTCTTAATTAACTTGATCCTCCCCTTATTCCACTTTCTGGGAGAAAAAAAAACAGATCCCAAAATAGGATATTTCAGGAAGAAGAAACTTGAACATAATTCTCTTACTACATTTAAATCTGTTACTCTATTTTGTGAAAATTATAAGCCATAATTTCAACAGCTGCAGTACTGGTGACCCTGAGAATGATTCAGGTATGTTCAGCATCATGCACCTGAAATGGGGAGACAGCACACTAATACACAGTAGAAAAAATTTTTACATGATATAAAATCAAATTTGTTTTTTATGTCATTCTTTTAAATAAAAGTGCCCTAACCCTTCCAGGCCTCATTAATTAAGGCTATATTTTATTGTGTTTTAATGACAAAAAGAAAATTGCAAACGGACATGTTACCATACGACTGGCAGTATATACAGTTGTCACAACTCTAACACATACACGTGCGCACACCTGCCAAGCTCACTCTGCCACAGCCACAAAAATACCAGGCAGCGTGTGGACTGGGAGACTACAAGCAGAACTATTAGCACCTGAGAGATTTACAAGTTCTTCTAAAGAATGACAGGACTGGATTTTCGCAATAGCCTTTAGATGTAAGTGTTTACAGCTAAGGAAATTAAGACTCACAGAAATTACTGAATTGCTTGTTGTCTAACTTCTAGTAAGAGATGGGATCAGAGCCAGCCTGCTGTCTCCACATCCTGGGGTCTTTACACCTGGCCACATTCCTGGTACTGGGCTAGCAGGAATGGGGTGGAGGGAGGCATGAGGACCCAGATGTCACTCATTTGAAGAACTCCCATTCCAGCACTATGAGCTGGTTTATACCAAGGAGGCATCAGTCTTTCGTTATTCCCAATATGCTTCTGAAATCTTTGAGGCAGCTTGGACTAGATGAGCTACTACCAAGAAAAGGGACAGGGACATCAATAATCCTATAAACTCTAGAAGACAGTCTCACACAGTTTTAAGAATACCTTCAACTGTTTTAGCAGCTATGACCAATGTGCTGAGAATCTAGTTTCTTCTACTTGAATTAGATCAGCAGCCTCAAGCCTTGAGGTAAAAAAACTGGAAGTTTATTGGCAGGGCCTCTTTCTGAAGCCTTTCCCTTCCATCTATCTTTTACGGGCCCAGAGCCCTCTCCTCCATCAAGAAACCTTTTCTAAGAAAGCCTCTGGTATTTATTCTTGACGTGACTGTAAACCCATGCATTACTTATCCCAATGGCATTTATTTTTAATGCTTTATCTCTAATTATAGAAAGAAAGCCCTTGTGGAGGATACAGGATATTCAGGCATTAAAGAGCAGACTGGAAAGTTAATGTTACAAGGTGAAGGCCTCTCCTGCAATCCCACGATCTACCTCCAGGGCAGCCCCCCTGCAACACCCAACATTCATGGATGTGAAGAAACCTAATGCCAACATGGATCCAGATGACTATTTTCTACTAATCATAAGACTGTGTTAAGAACTATGCATTTTTAATATCTGTCTGTCAGAATCTTCCCATTTTGCAATCAGAAAAAATTAACTGAAAAAGTAGTATGATGTAGCATTGTAGTATACTATAGGAGTTAACTTGAAGTCCCCAAGAATGGGTTTCAAAGGACTCTTAAAATAGTATGCAAAATATTATGGGCATGTGTGTGTAATATCTTAGGAATCTAGCTTACAGTTTTAATCATATTCTCAAAGAAATTTTTAATCTGAAAAAGTTAACACAGATTTGAGGATTAGAAAGACCTAGTTATTACTCTTAGCTCCACCACTTTCTAGCTGTGTGACCACAGACAAGTCAATTAACCTCTCTGTGACTCAAGTCCCTCAACAGAAGTCTAGGTACTATTGGAAGGATTAACTGAGATAGCCTGGCTGGTGTGGCTCAGTCCCCATCTGGGGCATGTATGGAAAGCAACCAATCGATGCTTCTCTCTCACATCAATGTTTTTCTCCCTCTCTTTCTCCCTCAATTCTCCCTCCTTCAACTCTCTCTAAAATCAAAAGTAAAAAATAAAGATAAAAAAGGAAGAAGAAAGATTAACTGAGATAATGCATGCAAGCCACTCTGAGGAAAACAAGCCTAAATGATGCCAGGTAGCTGGTTACTGTTATGACTAGCAGAGACTTGAGGAACTTTAAGAGGAAGGAAGGGTCTTTGTCCAGATGCAGAAAGAGCCACAAACTCAGCAGAATTTACAATTTGCTTAGGGTGTGCCTGGTTATTTTCACAAAATGTTAGAGCTCAAGGAGCTCGGTAGATCCCTCATTTTACAAATAAGGAAGGTGAAGCCCAGAGAATGGAGGTGCTGCCACATCATAAGGACCATGAGAGAACTTGGACACTAGATTTTGGTTCTACTCCAAGCCGTTGAGAACAAAGAGAAGCTGCCACCAGGGTACTGTTGTTATCCCACTACAAAGAAAAAACACTCAGCCTCACCTGATTTATAGATGTTTTTCCTCCCTTGCAAGAGGACCTTTAATCTTGAGCATCATTAATCAAAATGTCAGTGCATTTACTTACTAGTTCTTCCCCCTGTGTTCTTTCTACAGAAAAAGCTGTGTGCATGGACAGATTTATGACGTTTAAATACATCGATGTACCTGTTTTAACCTCTCAAGCCAAGACGACTCTCACTGCAGAAGCTGTTGGAATGTCATGCGCAAGCCCATCTCCCACCAGTTTTTACTTGGGCAGAGGCTGGATGTAAATTGATATTAAGCTGCCAAGTAGTCCAAGATGGAGTTGGATTCATAATTCCACTTCTCTCAGACATAAATGTGTGTAACACTGAAGATTTAGAAGAGCTGAAGTGATGAAAAACTTGCATAGAACTTAGAGATTTAATTTGACCCAAACTTTGGGTTATGTTAACTGGAGTCTGTTGTCTTAGAAGGAACTTAATTAAAGTTACTCATTCTTGTTAAGGAAAATGTCAAATTTTGCTTTGAGTTAATTCCAGCAGAATTCTGCTTGTTTTGGCCAAGCCTTAGCATCAAAACTTCTGTGAACAATTGTGCTACTTTAAAAATGCTTATAAATACATTTTGTTATTTCACTGAAATACCCTTGGGAAGTTATGGTTTTCCCTGGCATGCTAATGCCGCTTAGAGCAGAAGGGAAGGTTAAAAATAGTAATGTGAAGATTCGATCAGTTGACCAAAATGCAGTTTTATAAAAAAAAATTAAAATAAAAAAGTGAGAGAGTTTTCCTCTGAAAAGCATTTAGACTTCTCTGAGAAAACTAGAAAACAACATATGAAAAGGCAAGTAAGAATTAGAGATGGCAAACACTGGTGCTGCATCGTGGATCCGGAGAGCAGGGCCTTTCTGAGTGGTGCGGGATAAGAGCATCCAGGAAGGCCTTACAGCAGAGAGAAGAGTTGTGTGCTAGCACGTGAGTGGGTCCGTAGCTTCCAGCGAGATGTGGATAAGAACAGTAGTGAGTCTAGAATCTGTGCTGTAGTGTCCAGCTGGGGTCGTAATATAAGGGAAAGACCATCATCTTCTTAAATAGCTTCGGTGTGGGATAAGATTTTTGTGGATAACATTACTGCCTTTGACTAATAAATCTACAAAACTATCAATAAAAGACCAAAATAAACAAAAGAACCTAAGTTTTGATAAGGAATACAATAGACTACACTTGCTTTAAAAAATAAAAGCGCAGACTATAAAATTCTATTAAATGAGTACATATTCTTTAGAAAGCTTATACTGTGAGCGCTAATAAATTTGTTCTGGAAACCTGCAACACATTTATGGAATTGCATTTTAAAAGATGTACTGAATTTTAGGATAACCACATTAAACAGTTATGAAATATTCATTCTTATTTATGATTCTGTCATAAAATGTCAAAAAAATAAAAATTGCTTGTAGAGCCGCAGAAAAAGCTAAGCCCAACAGTTTTTAAAACCTAAGACAAATGACAATAACAAAACAGATGTCCACCAGCTCTGAGAAGAAAATTGACCATTTTTTTCTAACATAATGCATTTTTACACATCTACAACTTTACTAATGAAAGTTTAAAAAGAAATATTTTTAAAAATATAGATCCCTCAGGTTTATAACTAGATGAGATATATATACATAGATCATAAGCAGAAAAGAGAGAGAGAATGGAAGGGAAGGTATGTCATTATGTGCACACACAAAAAAATGTAGCTACTATATTAATCCATACAGAGTTTAGATTAATTTTGATTTATCTAGCTCATTACTCAATGTAGAACACCAGAATCCAAAAGATATATACACTCTAGGGAAAACTACTAGAGTCAAGAACGCATTTAAACAGAACCCAGGAAATCATCAAATCCACATGGGTGTTTAATAGGTTTTGCCACAGTAATGAAGTATCTGTGTATTCGCTTATGCAAATCCTACATTTGTCTATAAAATATAGAACAGAAAAAATTCAAGTAAGATAAAATACCTCATCATCTTTGTCTCCTTGCAATAACAGCTCTTTAATAACATCGAATTTTCATTACCAATATGATTTACTACTTTTGAAATCAGAGTTTTGAGGTAAGGATCCCCTGAAGTCATGTCCCTAAAATGCAAACTATCTAGGATGTCTTGTCAAAAGTCAAACGAAATGAAGCAAATGCACGCCCTCAGATTTCCAGCATTGGGGTGGGAACTAATTCTACCTAAGGAGCACCTGCTAATTATTCACAGGTCTGGGTATATAGCCTTGTATTTGATCAACAAAATAACCACAGGAAATGTTTTGCATGCTGATTGTTTTCTTCTGTCCTGATGTTAAAGTCATGCAAATGTATCAACAAAAATACACAGGTTATGAAATAGAAAAAACAAGATTCCTCATAATGGCTAGAGCAATATGCTATGCTAGAGCAATAACTCAAAATGAATGCTGTGTCCACCACCATGCTACAGTAAGCACCATATGAAAATGTGGGGAGAACCCACAGAAGGACTGAGCAGATCAGCCTTCAAAATGGTTTCACCAGGTAGGTGACACCTTTCGCCATGATTCAGGGATGTGTAGCAATCTTCTTGGAGAGAGAAGTTTGGGGTAAGGAGTGAGGCGATTTCTCAGGGAGAAAGAAACCATGTTCCAAGGCATGGATTTCTGCAAGGACCTGCTATTTAGAGGTACAGGAAGGGAAATGTCAGAAGAAACAATAAACCAGCTGGGGCCAGATTATGAAGGAAATTATAGGCTATGCCCAAGCATTTGGACTTTATCTGGGTGGGCAGCTGGAAGCTCCGAGAGGTAAACATGGTAGTTAAAATATTTTTTAAAACAACGTTGTACTCCTAGCTACTTCCGGGGTGGGGGCACAGACACAGGCATGAAGGAGGGAGGTGTCTATGCGGTGTCGTTGCAGGGCTCTCTCCTCGTCTTCTCACTGATGCCTGACTCCCACTGGCACAGAGATGATCGGTGTGATAAATTAATTCCCTTTGCAGAGGCGAAAGTTTTCTGCAGCCATTGTCAAGACTATTTTTTCAATTACTTTATAGGGTCTTTTGACAGAAATTGGGTTTCTGGAAAAAAGAAAAACTGTAAGCCGCACTGAATACTTTCTTCATAATTCTCCTGAGGCCGGTTTCCCTCCTTGGGAAGTAATTCTGCAGCAGACCCTATCCGCATTCTCTCTTTCTCAGGAGAAGAGCAGATCACTTTCCGTTTTCATCTCACATATTCCTTTTCCTTGTTTAACGATGTATGCGGTATGTTTGCCTCATTCAAATCATGAGGAAAATTGGTGCATTAAGGTGTCACAGAACAACAGAAGCAGCTCACACTAAAAGGTCACACTGCTAAAATGAACACAGGAGCAATTTCTATTCTGTTCCTTTTTATTCTAATCATATTTATACAAAGAAATACAACCCTCAGCCCTAATACCAAGTGACAATAGACATAGTTCACTTGGAGCCTGATGCAGGGCAAATTAAGCTATGGAGAGCCAGTGGCCCCTGACTTCCCCGCTGCCTCTCTGGGATTGCATCAGTTACCTGGGCTGGTGGACTTTTTCTTTCTTCCTACTTCCACCACCCACGCCCAGACACTCCATGTCATTTACCGAACATCCATCCTCATTACACTCTCTCTCCCTTTCCCAGACAACCATGCACATACCCACAAACTCACCCCAAGGCACAGGTTTTCACCGTGTATTTCTTTGTTTGCAGATGTCTTTATGACTATTGGATCAAGCCCAGACTCCTCTGAGGCATTCAAAGTATTTATGGTCCTTTAAAATGCCTTCACTAAGCTCAATAATATATGTCACTCATCATTCCTTGGCTCCAGGGAAAGAGGCCCTCTGTCTTTTCCATCCAGAGCACACTTCGCTCAGGTCATCTTCCATCCCAAACAAGGCGGCCGCGGACAGCTGTGCAGGCGGTGCACTGAACAACGGCAAAAGGTGCCGTTCACCTTTAACCTACACAACTACAGGTGGGCAGCCCTGTGCCTGACCTTTCCAGAAAATAGTTTTTATTTCAAAAAACTGGTGTGAGAATTAAGTGAGAGAGAAACATTTACTCTCTCTGGGTTTGTTTTTTCTTCTGTATATAACAAAATTTAAGAGAATAACATAAGATTGTACTTAAAATATATGACCTGATGACTGGTGTCAACTTACTCCCTTCCTTCCCATTGCTCTTACTGACTTTATCAGGTCATTTAAGAAACTGAAGAAGTTTGCCCTGGCTGGTGTAGCTCAGTGGATTGAGCGCGGGCCTGCGAACCAAAGGATCGAGGTTCGATTCCCAGTCAGGGCACATGCCTGGGTTGCCAGGCCAGTTCCCGGCAGGGGACATACAAGAGGCAACCGCACATTGATGTTTCTCTCCCTCTCTCCTTCCCTTCCCCGCTAAAGATAAATAAATAAATAAATAAATAAATAAATAAATAATAAATAAATAAATAAATAAAATATTTAAAAAAAAAAAAAGAAACTGAAGAAGTTTAAAGAAACACATAAGAGTCTTTACTCCTAAATAAAGAAATCTCTGGCTGTCTTTATGGAGAAAAGGGAGAATGCATGGAACAAGCAAGATGTATCCAAAGTCCTCTGCTCAAAAACATCTCCTTCCAGGGGCTGTCAGCTCTTACTGTATTGGAATCACCTGAGGAGTATTTTTGAATTTCTGCAATTTTTTAAATTGTTGTTCAATTACAGTTGTCCCCCTTTTTACCCCATAACTCTCCCCTGCTCCGCCCAACCTCCCTCTCCCACATTCAATTCTCGCCTCCCACCCCTGCCTTGTCCCAGTCCATGGGTCCTTTATACATGTTCCTTGACTTGATCCTTCCCCTTCTTTCCCTTGTTATCTCCCTCTCCCTCCCCTCCAGTCACTGGCAGTTTGTTCTTCATTTCCATCACCCGAGGAGTCTTTAAAAGTAATGATGCCTATACCTAGGCCCACATTCTGATGGAGCTAGTCTGAAACATGCCCTGGAAAATGGGCTTTTTTAAGCTTTCCAGAAGAGTCTACTATGTAGGCAAAGATGAGTACTAAAACTGTCTCTATATACGTATCACAGCTAGAAATCAATTGATTTGTTAACATTTTTCATTAAAAAGATTCATCTCTTGCTCTACCCACTTCCACGCTGGGATACTAGCAATTCACACCTTAGTACAATTTCACTTTAATTATATCACATTTCCCTCTTTTGAGATGTAAATTTTTAAAGCGGGGAGAGTGGACAAAATAGCAGCAAATGATGAAGAGAAAGAAAAAAACAAGTTCTCTCTCCAGTTCAGGGTAGCTCTTAGTACCCTTTACTCAAAAGGACCTCAGAGTTCATTTACATCCCTCTTCAAAACCCTCACATTCCTACTTGTGATGAATTAAACTGCGCATACGTTGGATATTTTTAATTAAAATAAAATAAAATAAAATAAAATAAAAAACAATGAGCTCTCCCACCCTCAGATCCATTCATCTTAACCATGGTTCAAGAAAACTAGAAGTATTTTCTTAAACTTACAGTCTCTAAAATTTCTCACACCTATAGAGGGGTATGAGGCCATTGCAATAAAGTAGAAAAAGTATTCAACTTGAGGCTGATCACCTACCAACCTTTCTGAGATTCAATTTCCTTATGATGAAGACTAAATAAAATACTGTTAAGTAAAAATTCCTGATATATATCAGGAATTCAATGAAGCTATTGAACTGAAAACTCTCTAGGAAGGAAAAAGTTAACTCATATACTAATTCTGGTGGATTGCCCCTACAAACATCTAACCCCCAGAATCATAAAAACCGATGGCTATTGTTGCTCAGTGATAGTTCATGCTGACACTATTTCAAAACCATTTTTAACTAACAAATACCAGTAACACTTCTGTAATCAAAATAATGTCAGCTTCTTAAGACTTTCCTCATTGGATTTATTTTCAAGTTCTTTTATATTTATTACTTTTTTCTGAACACTGTTTTCACTGTTTCTTTCAAATTGTGAAGTCTATGATATTCTTCATTTTCCATGCTACTATCGCTAATTAAAAATTATGCAGCTGGATAATCTGGTAGACTTGCTGGGCCACCTTAACAACCAACACTGCCATCCCAAGCTCTAAATATATCAGTACCTATGGCTAAGGCTCAGACATACCCAGAGACCTTCCATAATAATAGTCACAAACTACCAACAATTACTCCATGTTGCCCTTTCCACATCTTCACCAAGACTGTGCAGTATAAAACATGTGCTAGACCTGAGACTTTTAGATCATCTCCCCAAAATCATGAGGAAAATACAGGGTGGGGCAAAAGTAGGTTTACAGTTGTTCATATGGAAAATAATACAATAATTAATAAATAATAACACAAAAGTAAACTGTTTCACATACTCAACTGTAAACCTACTTTTGTCCTACCCTGTACATTAATCATTCAACAATCAAAAAGTATTTATTTAGCACTTAGCCTGTTTTCCCGAATTAGATGTGTGCATAGGGGGGAGATAATTAATCAAAAATTAAGATAGAGTTTTCCACATATTTGGGTCTTCTAAATATCTAAAATTAGCCTTTCAGGCATTAAACTTTTTTTATCTCATCCATTTTCTTGGCCAATGATAATAAATATTCTTACATGATCTGGGTATTGTTAATAGGAAAAACTTTCCTACTGATAAGCACTGTGCTGAAACCACGCTCCCAAGACACTTCACAACTAGTATCCAGTTTTTCTGAGAAGATACCTCCTAAGAAAGACATATCAACTAAAAAAAGGGATTCCAGCCACAAATTCGGCTTTGGGTGAAATTTTAAAAAAATAACATTTTCATACCTACCAACAGAGAAATCACCTGCATTACCCAGTGTCCTAGGGTTTATAATAGGCATTGGGGATTATCAATTTAATGGGCATTTCATGTGAATTCTAATCTTGTGTGAGTACAAAAAGCAATGATGTTGCAAAAATTTGTACCAGTCTACATTTACTTACATAATATTTTCCAAAATTAAAGTACATATCAAAGATATTGAAGAAAGTTTAGAGTGGTCTAAAGCAGTAACTATCAAACTGTTCTGGCCTTAACTCAGAGAAAGACGTAAATTTTACATGATGACCAAGCATATATATATATAAATGTATATAAGTTTCACAAAACAGTATTTATCTTTACTTCACACAATTCTGTTTCATTGTTTTAGCTCTTTAATTCAGTAAATTGATTTCATAACTCACTAATGGACTGAGATGTACTTCTGGAAAAATAGCGGTCTAAAGGGCAAAGAGAAAAATTTTTACTCTTCCCCCAAAACAAAGATATTTTGCCTTCACTCTTAAACTGGTGCTTACTTAGCTTCAGATGCATAAGAAATCAGAAACCACTCAAAGATGGTGTAAACTGAACATTTCGGGATTTAACGTGTGATTATACTCACATTAAGGTCAGAAATCCTGCACGCCCCAAACTACCGATGTTAGAAGTTTAGTTCCACTCAGAGTTCCTTTTACGAAGAGTTTCTGAGAACCCTAGGGCACTTTAGATGTGCCCAAGAATCAACCCTGACTTGCTCACTGTCACAGCCAACAGACTCTAGACTCCACAGCTGCCTGTCTGGTGCCACTCCTGCCACCTCGGGTAGAGCTCAGCTAGCAACGCTCCAGCAGTGGGAGAAAAGGTACACTTTCCCTCTACACCTGCTGAACAAGAGGTGCAGAGGGAGGGCGAAGCTCACGTGGAGTCAGCCGAGACAGGTCCTCCAAGTCACACCCACAGCCCTTCCCCTCACTGGGCACCCATGCTGCCCAGAGGGTCGCTGCTGAGGATGGGTCCCAGGGCCGGGAACAAACTTTACCACAAACCCCCACACCTTCTCCTCCCTCCTGTGCTGGGGCAGACTGCAGAGGAAGAGGGTGAGTCCTCTTCCAAGGCTGCCACCACCTTGGGTCCATCAGGCACATCTGAGGGCCAGCCCCAACTGTGGAGAGCACGTGAGCCTTTTTCCAGCAAACCCTCCAGACCCCATGTCAGTCACTAGGTTCTAACTTAGAGAATCGGGCCAAGATCAAAGAACAGACACAAATTTCATCTGGAGGTAGATGACAGCAGAATTTATCTAAAGTGGATTATATGGGGAGCTGATTCCAGCTAAGTCACTTCAAGCCTTCCATTTGTCATGCAGCCACATCATTTAGCTTTGCTCTCCTCTTTCCTGCTATCATGTTTTAGGACACAAATAATATTTTCTCTAAGAAGACTGTTAATCAGTAAGCAGAGGTGCCTGACTAGCCTATTTATTTAGCACCCAAATACATCCATCCAGACCAGACGTCTCAGTTAAAGTCAAATCTTTTAAGGTCCGTGGTCTGCTTTTCCTGCACATCTCCATCTCGGAATCTGAAGGAGGACACGGGAGAAGGAGAGGCAGAGTTTCTAAAAATGGTTCCGCTAGCTTCTTGTACTTCTTCACTAAATGATATCTGGAAGCAAAAGCAAAATATGTGGATTACATTTTCAGTTTTAGAAATCATGGAAAAGGCTACGTAGTATAACATATTGCATTGTTTCCATATTTTAATCTTAAGAGTAGAAGTTTTTACTCACTCTCTGGAACAATCAATCCCCACCTCCCCTAACATGGGACTATTATAATAGTGGTTTACAGTGCACCCTGGGAGTTACAAAAACTTCCCCTAAGGACTTGGAAATAAGGTTGATAAGAGTGGCCTCTGATAAATAAATTTTAAGATCAACACAAGACCAAGAAGATAAAGTTATCTTTAAGGACAAAGAGTAGCTCCAGGTCTAGAAGACCAAAGAATGCACTTAACAAAATCCTTACTACAGAAGGAGTCACTTGGAAAGGGGGTGGAGCGGGGGCAGTGTGGAAGGACAACCAGCAAGAATAGATTCTCCCAGGCAGACTCTCCAGGCAAGATCTCCAAGACTTCTGAACCACCCACAGACTCTCCCTGATGGAAGACTAATGCTCCCAATGAACTTGGACCTTTGTTCTAATTCAATCCTCACCAAGTAGCCTTTCTTATGTGACATCTGGTGCAAACCTGTGTATGTAGAGAGAAGGCACTGACCATTCAAGCCTGGACTCATCTATCCAACCACAGATGTGAACTGAGGCCCCACCAAGCAGGGCCCTTGTCCCAAGCAACAGAGATACAGTGGAGAATTAAACGTTTGAGGTCCCTGGGGCTAACACAAACAAGTATACAAATAAACAAGATAATTGCAGCTAGTAATGAGAACACATATGAAATAAGCTGAGAAATGGTCTAGATAATTGTGGGAGAAGGAAATGGGTGTTTTAAGAATAGGGATCAGGAGTAGCTCCTTTGAGAAAGTAACATTTAATATAAAATGGTTAGCTTCTGAGCTAACCATACCCTGAGCATTTGCCAAAAGCATTGTTAGAGAGAGAGAGAGAGAGAGAGAGAGAGAGAGAGAGAGAGAGAGAGAGAGAGCGCGACAACAGGCCCAAACGGACTCACTTATGCTAAGTTCCACAACACCACCTGAGACTTACTTAACACCTAACCTAGTTACAGCTGCAGCCTCTCTCGGGAATGTGCTCTTACTCAGTCTGGACTTTCCTGTTCAGCACTGGACAGACCCTTTTTACCCCTAAAGTGAGATGCCCTTGCCTGAAACAGTCCACTCTGTTCCTGTCCCTCCTCCCTTTCTGCCTCTAGAAGCCCTCCTTGGAGCTCCTTTCTTCCTGTTGTGTGAGATGCTGCCCTGATTCATGGAATTGTTGAATAAAAACAGATAGATCTTTACATTTGCTCAGTTGAATTTTATTTTTTAACAGCATTTTTCAACTATTTTTTTTTAAGTTATACACCAACACAATGGTAGAGAAAACTATAATGATTAAGTCAGAGCAAGCAATGTGACAGGGCGTGTGAGGCATGTAGATCAGTTAGGTAAGAGCAGCTCCTTTTTGTTCTTGCTCTTCACGAAACACAGCAAAGGCCCCACCTCACTCCAACCCTCTCTCCCAGGCTTGTGCCTCTACTTGTTCGAACTTGGCAGCACCTCTGGCTGGCTGACTGATGGCAATCCAGAATCTGCTAGGCAAAGACAGAAGAGAGTTTCTAGGCAGAGGGAACAGGAAAATCTATGACGCAAGAATGAGCCTACCATTTCTTTGGAATTTCCAATGTGCCTGAAGCTTTATGAATAAGGGGAAAGTAACAGGAAACATGGCTAGCGGAGCTGGCAGAGGCAGAGCTGCAGAAAGAGATTTGGATTTTATTGTAAGCTAATAGGAAGCGAGGAAGTAACGCAGCCTGATTCACATCTTTAAAAGCTCCCATTGGCTACTTAGTGTGGCAGTGAAGTGCAGGGTGGTAGAGGGGCTCTGAAAGTGGCAGCAGGGATGCGGCAGGATGAGGGCGGCAGCAGCGGTGGTGCTGGGGAGAAGGAGTGGCTTCAGGGCACATTTTTGGAGATGGATGGCCAGAACTTGTTAGCAGATATATGGGTAGGGTGGGGAATCATTCTTTGGCCCGACAAAGAGTGGTGTCTTTCATTGAAATTGGGAAGACTGGGAGGAGGGGGAGTAAAGTGGAGGGCAAATTAAGAGGCTTTTTTGGTTTTGTTTTTTAAACCTCACCTGAAGATATGTTTATTAATTTGAGAGAGAGAGAGAGAGAGAGGGAGAAACATCAATGTAAGAGAGAAACACAGATCAGTAGCCTCCCATATGCACCCTGACTGGGGATCAAACTTGAAACCTAGGTGCATGTCCTGACCAGGGAGGGAACCCACAACCTTCTGGTGTACTGGACAAGGCTCCAACCAACTGAGCCACCCGGCCAGAGCAGATTAAGAGTTTTTCCATGGGCGTATCAGGTTTGAGATTCCTATTAAACACACAAGAGAAATGTCGGTTAGGCAGTTGAGGCTCCTGGGAGAATACTGGAGCAAATACCCTGTGTATATGGTACATTCAGAAATTATCAGCACCTAAATGGTTCCTTAAAGCCATGGCACCCCCATCCTGGAGACAGTTGTTTTTTACTGTAAATTAATAAATTAACACCGAGGCAGCGGGAGCCAAGCTGGGGTGCCCCTTAGCAGGAGGTCGGCCTTGCCCCGGCTGGGCCTGCCCCTCTGCTTTGCCATTTACCTCAACTGAGTGCCTCTGCCAGATTTTGTTGTGTTTCTATATGGAAACATGTGCCTAATTCCCCCCTTTTTTCTTGTGGATCAATGTGGAAGTCTAAAAAAGTGACATGTATTTAAAATCCTATTTTTATAAAAATGCATTGAAGTGCTTATTTGGTTGAACAAAGAAATATTACACAAAGAAAAGACAAACTTCAGGCAGGTCAGGAGACCAAAACCAGACCCTAGTTTAGAGGTGGCCACAACTCACAGACCGGAGTTGTTGACTTTGGGCTCCATTATGGCAGAATATTTGAGAACATTACAGAGAAGTTGGGTTGTTAAATCACTTGATAAAATAAACACCAAGAAAGTATTAATAGAAACCCTAGAATTAAATGAACATAAGACAATTTCAATTTATCCCCTTAAGCCACTGATTAACTACTACTAAGTGATTGTTTTCTTGACTTCCTACCTTCCTAGGGCTTGTTTCTCAGCAGAGGAGACAGACCGCACTGTGGAGAGAGCTGGCCAGAGGCAGGTGCGAGAGGCTTTTTGACTGAGGTGAGAAGGTGACAGGCAGTTCCAATGTAAAAAGATAAGCAAGTCACCACCCCAGAGGTGATTTCTCAAACATTAAATATAAACTTGGTTGATTGTAAAAACCTTTACATTCCTACTTGGAATTAAAGTTTTAATTTTCACTTCAGTATTATCAAAGTGATTAAATGAAGCAAATTGGCACATTCATGCTTCTAGGGGCCCTTTGCAGCATTTTCAGTGGAGTCTCCTAAAGAGATTTCCATTTTCTCCCCATTCTCCTTTACCATTTACCACTTTTTTATGTGTAACTCTGGAAGATTTTGGAGAGCAACAGTCAACTTTTCTTACAAACCCAACCCTGCATTTACTTTTGGGAACCGCAAGGAAAAGTAGCATTAGAGGACACAGAGGAGAGGGATGAAGTGGAGCCCCCAACTCCCATTTCGCTCCAGCCTCAAGTTGCTGGGGAGCTGCTCCTTTAATTAAAGGAGCTGTGTTCCAAGGGCTGAGACTCATTCTCCCTGCTGCCACAGTGGGAAACCAGCCAGGCCTGCATTCCACTGAAGCTGGTTCCTAGCCATTTCTCTGTTACCCTTTTGTGCCTTCTCCTTTTCAAGAACCTGTGAAAAGCCCAGTCACCTTGGCATTCTGGCTCTTTTGTTCTTTCTCCCTAACCCCCAACCTCCTCCTTTCCTCTCCTGGACACTCTCTCAGGTGGCAGCAGAGTCTAGAATCCCCTGAGCCAGCCTGAGAAAGCTGGGGCAGCTCTGCTCTAGGCTTTGGGTACATGCTTTCTCTTAACTGCACATCTTTCCTCTCACCCTGATGGGTGCATGCTACAAGCCATTTAAGTGTTAAGTGTTAAAAGCCAAGGATTTGTTTGGTCTTTGGTTTCAAAATCATTTAGAATGAGCTGGCTTAGGTAAAGGAATTCTCCTTAAGATTCCATCTAACTGACTAGAAATTTACACTGGGGTTTGGATCCAATGCCCTGATTGGTTATAAATCTGCCTTGCTTTGCTGATCACTGACCTGAACATGCATTTCGCACAGGGACTTAGAAGAGAGAAATGGCTATGGCAGGACAAGACCGACTGTATTCTGGGGTCCCTAGGCCAAAACCTCTGTTACAGTACTCTTTAACAGTGCCTCCATTTCATTAGTATCAACATCAGGCTTGGTAAGGGCTCTAGAAGCCACAGAAATTTTTCAATGCCTGAATTTTAGATTAGTTGTTATAAAAGCATCTTTGTTCTGCATTATGCATCGTCCCTGGATGCAATGACCAGTTCTAAAAAGAGAACACTGTCCTTCCCCATCATGCCAGACTCCACTGTTTGCCATGAAGGGAGCAGTCACTCCAACAGAAGGTAATAATCACGGACATGCTCCCAGTCACAGCTCAGCTTGGTGTTTTACCCGTGAGAGTCCACTTATCGAACCTTTTGTAATGTTTTTATTGTCCACACTTCTCTGCATTATCTCCTAAGGTCACTTTTATTCTACTCAGCCCAAGAAGTAAAATCGGGAAAGAATTCTGTCCATGTTTATCTACAAAGACACTATTTTCAAGCCTGGTCTTCTATTTTTCTTCCTGGACGTTTCCTCGTTGAGGATTACAGAACTCAGGCTCCAGGTGCCACAGCCCTTCTCAGCCTTCTGCCTGGAAGGGTCCTGAGCCCAGAAACCTGCCTTACCTTCAGCTGCACTAGATGCACATCCACGTGCTTGCTGTCTGAGTCCTGCTGGACTGAGTGGGTGAGGTCCCGGACCCTCTCCGAGGTCATCCGGAGCCAGGTCTCAATTTCGGGTAAGTGAAGGACAATCTTCCAGTCGGCCCCTGTATGCAGCGGGGGTGGCTTTTCATACTGCTGGTCAGAATCCACGTCCTTCATCGCCTCTTCTCCCTCACCCTGCTCCACAGTAGGTGTCAAGTTGATGGCCATGGGAGAAGCATCAGTAGCCATGGGATCCAGATCTTGTGACCTCAGGGGGGACAGTGTCACACTCATGGTTAACATGGAGCAGTCTAAGCCTTACTTCTTTCCAAAACAGCTGAAAGGCAAGAGGAAAGAAGAAAACAGGAGTCAGACAAGATTGCCAAATAAAGAAATGATACTTTGCAGAAGAAGCAGGATTTCTAAATTAAGCCAGATTTCTAAATTAAGAAACCATAGCTCATAGCAAAAACAGAAAGAGGTGTTTTAAGTTTCTACATAGTAGCCCCAAGACTCAGCGTATAAGAACACAAAACCATGTGGTATTGCCTACCCCAGCATCCATTCTCTCTCCATTCCTTATAACAAAACCCTGATTTTCAGCTGTGCCTATTCCTGCCGAGAATTTAAAACTACATTCCCTTTAGAGCAACAAGTATAAAGGACTCATGGACAAAAACTATGGGGGGTGGAAATGGGAGGAAGGTGGGGAGGGCTGGGGTGGTGGGCTGGGGCGGGGTAAAAGACAGAAAACTGTACAATATCAACAATTAAAAAATACTGATAAAAAAAAAGTAACGGAAAAAAAAAAAAAACTACATTCCCTATCTCCATCACAGCTAGGTGTGGTCAAATGTCTAAGTTCTGACAATGAGCTGCAAATGGAACTCCTGTGTAGAAAATCTGGGAAAGGTACTTGAAGGGAGCTGACTCCATTAACAGAGCCCCCGCTTTTGCACTTTGCTTTCCTCCTTCTAGCCAGTAACGTGGACTTCACTGCTCGAGCTCCAGTTGCCATCTCAGACCAGGAGCTGTTTCTGAGCAGGTCAGGTAGAGGATGGCGGCGCAGAGTGGTAAGAACGGGGCTCCACGTGACAGTGAGGAACTACTTACTGTACCAGTCCAGGACTGCTGCTCTGGACATTTTTCATTGAAAGAAGAACAAATTTCTACCTTGCATAAGCCTCTAGTATTTGGGGCTTTTCTACTACAAGCATCCAAACACCATTTTGACTATTGTAACCGATGCACCCAATACACGGAATAATAAGAGGGGGGACATGTTCGAATTACTGAAAGCACTGTGCCGACTTCAGGGAGGGTTGCTCCTTTCCGTGATTTGTTAGATAAATAGATACCAGGTAGTAATTCCAAACCCTTACTTTCCTGAAAAATATAAATCACAGATTACATAGAATATATCTATAATTAATTAACTCTCAATCTAAGTGACAGTGTTTGGTCATGTTGAAATTTTTAGAGGCTCTGGAATTTCCAAGTAATAAATCTCTCTTTAAACATAAAATGTTAAAATATTCATCAAATACCTTAAAAATAACCTAAGTGTAAGTCATAATAAGATAATGTTGCCTTTTAAGATAAAGTTGATGAGCTTATTAATTATCTAGCTATGTAATTTATGTTTCTTCTGGAACCAGTCTATCATAAAACAACAACATTTTGGATCTTGCACATTAAACATTTTAAATAGGCATTATGTTTAGTTTCAGGAGAAGGTTCATTTACCCAAAACAATGTGTTTCTTTTCTTTTTGTAAGGCTTTTTTTCATTCTACACATTCAAGTTACTGTATAGTTCCATCCCCCTAAAGACAAAAGGTGGCTGATCAAATATAAAATATAAACGTGATTGTCAGAAAGTAGCTTATATGTGATTAGATTCTTACCACCCACTTAGTATCAGCAAAAAAATTATTTTACCTACAGAAATGGAGGGTAAGAATCAAGAAAGATCCCAATTTGACCAGGAATATGTAACTTTCCATACAGGAGTGAGAGCAGGAAATTAAAGGACTTGTTGAATTAATACAAGCCTTAAAAATAAGTTACTCCTATGACATTATTTCAAAAGCCTTCCAATGCTACAGTGGGTTGCCCCTCCCCAAATTACTGAGCACCTTACTTTTAAATTAAATGATAAAAAGGTTTACAGATGAATTTCTGAAAGCAAAGTTATTTACAATAAAGCAAAATATTATGTTATAAAGTAAGTTTATCACCTTGGTACCTGCCTTAGAGAATGGGTTTAGGCTTCAACTCAACAGCATTCTCTGCCTAATTCCAAGAGGAAGAAATCTACACCCACATTTTTAACTACCTTTGCATACAATTTTTAAAATAACAATACTACTATACTTGGCTGTTTTTAAAAACCAATTAGAAGACATGAAAATTTCACTGGGAGCCATAAAACCCTGGGAAGAGTAAACCACCATACTTCCTCTTTTTTAAAATTAATTTATTTTATATTGTATTTTTTTCCATTACCATTTGGCACCATACTACTTCTTAATAAACCATACCGTAGCCTCAGACAGGCTCTGATTCTGATATTCCAAAGCACTTTTAAATTTTTAATCAATTTCTACCCTCTGGGGATTCTGTTTAGAATCACGACCCCAGAGAAGGAATCTGATAAACAAAGGTTAATAAAGGTTTCTAGTGCAGGTCATAGAGCTGGTGGTAAATGAGGACAACGACTCTGGTGTCACAGTGGTTCCCTTTTCTAAGAAACCAGACTCATCCAAACCAGAAAACTAAATGCCCGGGCAGTGTACAATAAACTCTCCAAGCTACACCCACGCCCACTCACACCCAGACGCCTGCCCAACAGCCCTGCCCAACTGAGAAACGATGCCTGGTCACTGCGTTTTCTCTGAAACTCCTGAATCACGGCTGTGCCTTCCCTGGAAAGGACATCATACTCTGAACTAAAGAATATACCACAGAATTGGCTCAACGTAACTCATGTCCCAATATACATTTCCATAAATACCATCGGGCTACGTCCCAAGCAAGCGCAGTGCAGTTTTGTGTGATATGGGGCAAGATGCTCCACATTTCTAGGTCTGCTTCCTTATCTGTAAAATGGCAAAACTGGCCGACATGACCAATAAATCCCACTGTCCCTAAAAATCTGTGATTTACTTATCCAGAGATTGAAAATTATTGGAAATATCCCAGCTGTACTGAGAGCTGTGCAGACCCTAAACGATGGCCTTCCGTTTTACGAAAGCACACACAGCACCAATTGAGCTGTCCTAGTTAATGGAAAGAAATGAATTATAACCACGCAAATGCATTTTGTAAATCATTATTTATACAATATGTGTTGCTAATTCTTTCCAGGGAAGCAAATATGGGAGATTATCCCCTCTGGGAGTTTGCAACTTACTGACAACACGGACGACATGGTTATATATGTAACAGAATGAAATAAAAACATTACACAAAACAGCAGATGTGCCTTGCATATGAGTAAAGGGCAAGGGAACCCTACATTCAAGCTGCCAAAGCAAAATTTTCCTGGGTTACAAGATTTCAACCTGGATGTGATGTTTCTATATTTAACTGATCAGACTATAAACAAGAAAATTTCCTTAACCCAGAGAAGTAAAGCAAAGCACTTTATTCAAGTTTCATTTTAGCTTCTGCGTATCTACTTCCCCTAACATATACCTTTGCCACTGCAAAAGGAACACCATATGAGTCATAAAAGCATAGCAAACCTGGGCAGTATCATAAATTTGATTAATTACCCATTTTCATGGAAAATAATCACTATA
The DNA here is from genome assembly GCA_039655065.1 of Glossophaga mutica. Classification (NCBI taxonomy): domain Eukaryota; kingdom Metazoa; phylum Chordata; class Mammalia; order Chiroptera; family Phyllostomidae; genus Glossophaga; species Glossophaga mutica. The sequence goes on along the minus strand of CM077303.1, from coordinate 83,603,602 downwards.
AGCACTTAATCGTGAATTCTAGTAGTTCACATTGAAGTGTCCACCCTCAGATAAATAAACTCTATTTCTGATTTTCAAAGTTACATCTGATTTAAAAGATAAGTTTGTAATTTGAAGGAAAACTGCCTTCCACTGTGAAGCCTTATAGTAACATCTTCGTGTATATTTTCCCTGTACTTATCATGACTATTCAAGCTTGCTTTCCCATAAAATTAATTATTCCATTTGAATGCAAACAAATGGTAGGAAAGTCAGCACAAGGCTATACATTTTTCTAAATACTGTAAGTTTTGTATTCCTCCTTTACCAGACATCTTGCGATAAGATTCCTTTCTAGTCACAGAGAAATGTAAAAAGAAGAAAAAGCCGGCAGACCACAACTCCTGATGATGTGCACAACAGCATGAGCTCAAGTGCACACAAGAACCCACCCAGCTGCAACTCTGGCTCCACAGCTGTGAGAGGGGCAGCCAGCCAGCTTTTCGGAACCTAATGGCCCGTTTCCCCTCCCCCCACCAAATGCTTATCTGTGGCCACCTTTCCAGCATTAGCCATAATGCCACCTTTATCCCAGCTGCTGTTAAAAATAACATAGATCAAATCCTTTCCTTTCCACAAATCCAAAGAATATTTCATATTTAAAGTACAAACACTGAAAGCAGTAAGCATTTTAAAGCTTTTCATATATTTTAATCTATGAAAAAAGGTTTCCAACCACATTCTCTGTATTCAATATCATTTTATAGAAACAGAAGAAACATACCATAGATTGCTTCCTAACAAGGACTGGCTCTGCTACCTCCCTGACAATCCACAAGCTTTAAGTTGAAACCTGGTGTTAGCCAAATGCATTCAATTTGAAAAAGACACATTTATATCAGGACAGTGTTCTACCAAACGGGTGGGCGAAAATGCAGCTACACACCCATCAGAGCTGCCTACCTCCTTCTCCCTTCTCTTGTAATTTTCTCTTTTAAATAAAAGAATAGGAGAGCCAGGAATCTGCCACCGGTACTCACTGTAAATGCTTAGTCCCTAAAGTCCTTCAGGATTAAACGTCTGGCTCCTCCTTCTCTCCCCCCTTCGGGTTCTCTTCTGGGGCCAAACAAGCTGAAGGCCAGTGTCAGGGCAGCTCCGACAGCAGGGCAGTGGCAGGTCTGTAGGGCACAGCTTCATGCACGCTAGTGGCCTGACTCACTTACAAAGAGAGGGCTACTATGCTGTCCCTATTTGGAAGCTAATGTATTAGCTCCAGGCCCGTGCGGTTATAGGCAGGCTTTTGCAAACAAGCAGTGATAAGTGAGCTGAGGAAAAGGAGACAGTTGCCAAAACAAGGGTCACTATGGAAAAGAATGGGTGGACAGAGCACATCCAGTCACGGTTCAGACGAATCAAGACTGCATACCCTGAAAACAGCAATCCTAAAGCAGGATAAATAAATTTGTAAATAAATTAATAGTACTATATTAACATATCCAGCTGACAAAGCCAATCTGAGTTAAATAGGTTCAAGCTCTCTCTCGTTTCTTAGGAAGAAACTGTTCTTTCCAAGCAAGAACATTATCATGTGTACAGCATGGAATGCAGTCTTATCATTATGTAAATCAACCCCAAGCCTAAATACTCACTCTCAGTCTTTCTGTGCTCTGCTCACTTCTTCGAAAGCAAGTGAGAAACTAAAGCATAATTCTAGCCAAATAAACAAATCTGCTTTCTACAAAGCACATATTGTAAAACAGAGGTAGAGAACATTGTCAGGCCCCGACTGGTGTGGTTCAGCGGGTTGGGTATTGTCCTGAAAACCGGAAGGTGGCCAGTTAGGCTCCTGGTCAGGGCACATGCCTGGGTTGCAGGCCAGCTCCCTGGTTGGGGGGCTATGAGAAGCAACCAATTGATGTTTCTGTCGCACATCGATGCTTCTCTCCCTCTCTTTCTCCTTCCTTCCCCTCTCTCTAAAAATAAATATTTAAAATTTTTCAAAAAAAAAAAAAAAGAACATCATTAGGCATCACTAAGTGTCCATTTTTCTCCCTCTTCCTTTTTTCTTTCATATCCTCATAATTACTCTTCACAGAAGCTATTCATAGAGATGCTGAATTTTGAAAAAAAAAAAGTTACACTGGAATGTTTTTATTTTTGTCTAAGGTTAGTTCTCATGCTCTGATTGCATTAAGGAAAAATAAATGCACTTGAGACATACATCCTATACCTGATTCCAGGATTCTAGAATCAGGTTCTGTGAAGATAGCACAAAAACACAACACATTTAAGAAATTAATTAAATGTCTTGGTCTACCTAGATGAATGGGGCCCTGATTCATCACCTAGTTTTAAGCCTTGCTGTCCACCTACCTTCCTGGCCTCTGGGAAGGTCAAGAGTTGGAAAATTTTAAATGGCTTTAAGCTCCTAAAGAAGAAAGCCAAATGCTCCTGCCAAGTATTTTTTTTAATTTTTAATTTTAATTGTTGTTCTTGTACAGTTTTCTGTCTTTTACTCCCATCCCAGCCCACCCACCCCAGCCCTCCCCACCTCCCTCCCACTTCCACCCCCTCTAGTTTTTCTCCATGTGTCCTTTATACTTGTTGCTCTAAACCCTTCCCCTTTCCCCTGAAATTCCCTCCCCTCTCCCCTTTGGTTCCTGCCAAGTATTAAGTTAAATTTGTACTTAGGGGAAAAGAGAGTGTTTTTTGTAAGATGCTCCTAAAGAATTTTCCATAATCACTGTCTGTCTCTTCCTTCTCCTTTGTCCTCTTCTCTGGGCCCACACCCTCCAGAACTCACCTGTAGGAACACAGTTTAGTGAGATCACTGAGGAAACCCCAGCTTAGTCTCACTTTCTAATCCTTCCACCCTAACAGAACAGCCTGCAACGGATATCAGTGAGAAGGATTTAAGCTTTAAGGAGGTGGCGGGGGGAAGGAGGAGACAGCATGAAACTAGTGAACAGCGGGGCCCAGGCAGATTTCTACAATTTAAAAGATCTTTTTGGTGTTATCACTGATATTACTTCTCTCTTTCTCTCTCTCTCTCTCTCTCTCTCTCTCTCTCTCTCTCTCTCTCTCTCTCTCTCTCTCTCTCTCTCTCTCTTTACTGCTTTAATACATCTTTTGTGTTAGCTATTCCCCCCAGGCAGATGGCCGATTAGATCCTGCTAATCACATAGCGACCACGGACACTCCTGGGCCTCCCCTCAATCACCACTGATTTTCTGGCCCAGAGCAGAGTCTTCTGTCAGCCATAATACGCTTCGTCAATAATCTTCCTTGCTTCATCCTTCTCCTACCCCCATAGCGCCAACCCGTTCCCCAATTATTCAGATCCTTCTCCTGTGGCCAGAAGTCCCAGACTGACTCAGCTGATCATCTTACCTCCTGTGTTTTCTGTCCCCACGACTGTAGTCAGTGCCTGTCACTCTCTGACTCACTCGGCTGCATCAGCAAGTCAGCTGCGTTTGGTGCCCACGGTCACAAGTATATGGACCTGGACTCTGTGAACACTAATGAGTGTTCATATTTCTCACCCCCACCTCAACTTGCTAATGATCACCTTTAAGCATTAGGCAGCCACATTTCTGTTCAAAAAAATGCCCTGAGAGAAAATGGATTTGTAAAACCATAATTTATACAGTTGTTGTTTTTGTCAATGCTATTAACACAAAGACAATGAAGCAAGATTCATTTCAAATGAACTGACATTACTGAGAATCAACTATATGTAAGGCGTTATGTATATACATGACTCACCATATTTACCCTCAAGGAAATTATAACTTAGTAGAGACAATTTCTCTCCCTGCACTGTCCTCCTCTAACACGCTCACCCACTAATATCTAAAGCAGGTTGTGGGCAATCAAAGCCCTTTGAGGTCCCAGTGGAGTGGCATTAATCCTGGAAGAAAGAAAGATAAGGGGGAACCTTTATTGGAGAGGGTAACATTTGAGATGAGCTTATAATAATATGTATAATTTAGATAGGCAAAAAGAGAAGAGAGGTGGGGGAAAAATAGAACTGGGGAAATTACGTGGACAAAGACACCTTAACCCCAAGAAGCTGGGCGAATCCGCAAGTAATTCAATGTTGAGAGGTGCTGGGAACTTGACGGGGACCAAAACCAGACAAAGCTACAGGTGTGTCGCAGCCATATTATAAAAGGGCTGTGAAGGCCACGCAATGGAGTTTAGAATGAATCTTTCAGGGAGCAAGAACTCTACAACGGTTGCAGAAGAGAAATGGGATTATAGTTGTGTCCTAGAATGGAACAGAAAAAAATCAACATGTGTACTCTTGTTTACCAAGAAAATGAATGAGGAATCAGCATTATCAGAAGATCAACATCCTCTTTTCCAGACCAACTTCACTAATATAAAAGGTAACCTTAAAGTCTGTTTCTAGCCCAGAAAAAAAGAGAAAGAGTCAGAGAGAGAACAGAAAGAGGAGGGTGGGGAGAGTGAGAGGGAGCGAGGCTACCAGTCTGACTGTTAGGCCAGAGTGACTGCAGGAGCTCTGTGCTCTGTCCTACCTACCCCATTAAATATAAAAAGAATTCTCCATTTTTAGATCCCCATTAACACTAGCATCATATACTTGAAGTGGAAAATTTTTAAGGATCCTTTTATGTGATGTTTTTACATTTTTTCTTGTTCTAAAATTATTTTTTAAATAATTAAAAAGTAATGTAGAATAATTGAAACATCATAAAAATAGATAACACTAAAGTTAAAAGGTCCTCCTCTGTCCCCATATTCTCATCCCCAGTCAATAAGTGATAAGACGCTATTTATCTTTTGTAAGCTCAATATGTAAAATGGAAAGGAAATAAAGCTTTTTAAAGATTCTGATGCCTAAATTAGCTAGTTATTTGTATTAATGTAGCAAGATAGAAATGTTTGCTAATTCAGTGTTTATTTGCCAGGTGTAAATAGGTATTCTACAAAAAGTTGCTGTTGACAAATATACTGAGATAGTGCTGGGTGATTTCTGGGCAGAGATAGCCAACTGAATACATGCCTGGAATTTTGCTCCTTCCACAAACCCCACTAACGCTACCACAGAGGATTTTTTGGTTTGGGGTTTAATATAAACATTCAAGAATGGGAGAAGAAATAATAATTTTGGAATCTGGAAGTTAGATGAACAAGTAATAATTGGCTTGAAATTAGCCAATTCAAGAAAACTAAACCCTGAAACCCTGAGCCAGCAGTGCAAAACACAAAGAACCAAACTTCAGAGCCCCTTAAGTATTTTGAAACTGGTGGAACCAGGTACCTCTGGAAGTGGACAGGGAAAACTGTGTGGTGAAGAATTAACTTTACCCAGAGAGCAGTCTGGACTTTGTCCCAACTTCTGGGAGGCAACCTCTAAACTCCTGGAACTGCCTGATAAGAGTATTTTTGTTATTCATAGCAGGCCTCGGTTTATGCTAACTGCTAACGAGATGACTCGGATGGGGGACAGCCAGCCAGAAAGTGATTAGAGGGCTGGGGCTTCTGACACCCACACAAGCAACCATTCAATCAATCATGCCTAAGCAATGAAGCCCCAATAAAAGCTATGGACAGGGAAGCTCAAGCTAAGCCCCAGGTTGGCAACACTCCAAGAGAACTGTCACCCATCAATGACAAGAGGGTAGCGCATCCCTGAGGCATGGAAACTTTATGTTCGGAACCTTCTCAGTTCCATGTTCCACCCCACATGTTTCTTCTTTTGGCTGGTTCTGACCAGTATCCTTTTACTATAATAAAACTATAATCGTAAGTATAGCACTTTCCTGAGTTCTGTGAGTTGTTCTATCAAATTATCACATCTGAAGGAGTCTGTGAAGACCCCTGAATTTATAACCAGCTGGTCCAAAGTGAGGGTAGCCCTGGGGACCTCTGCACTTACAGCTGGCGTCAGAAGTGTCGGACAGACCAGGCGGTCTTACAGGACAATACCCTTAACCACGAGTTTGGTCTCCTGGGCCAAAAGCAGCAATGATATATCAAGAACATCAGTTTTTAATTTAAAAATGTTTCAAAAGCAGAACTCTGGGTCTTTATTCTGTAATGCTAGATGGTTGCTCCCACTGCCAATTCTGGTAGGAGAGTAGAGGTTTATTCTCCAGAAAGGATCAGTCGAAGGTTCTCTGACTTAAGGACACTGGATACAGTTGACAGAAGCACCTTGAAAACAGGGTGATAGAGTTAACACAGGCATTTGGAGTGCCAAGAGCCTCCAGTCCTCTTCCCCAGCTTGGCTCTCCAAAGTCTTTACCCTCCAGTCAAGAGACTAGAGCTCACCTCTGTAGACCTGATCAGTCCAAGAAAACAAGACACTGAAACTGGCACATCCAAATCACCGCACAGTGATATTAGTAGTCAATGGCCCATCCACACATTTAGAGCATTCAGTCAGCTTTCTAGTCTCCACTCCTAAATGGGATCAGGCAGGCAAGGCTTAGCAGAGATTTAGGGAGAGTTCTAATATAGATGACAGGCCCAAAGCGGGCAAACAAAAACCTTCAAACTGAAGAAAACATGCTATGCAAGGAGAAGATGATTTGGGAAAAAAAGAAATATCATAGATAAGATATTATAACCATGAAACAAGAGCACAGTGTTATTTTTAAAAAGAAATATTCATATTTATAGAACAAAAAGGAACTTTGGAAAAACAAAGACATGATAGCAGAGAAGAAAATCTCAATACAACAGCTAAAAACAAAGTTAAAAAATTCTCACAAAAAGTAAAGCAAAAATTTTGATAAAGAAAAAAATTGAGAGAGAAAAGGTAAGATAATGAGCCACCAATCCAGGAGGTTCGACAAGTGGAGAACAGGAAAAAGGAAAAGGAAGGAAAATAAAATATTTTAAGAAAATGAATGACATGTGTTTCTAGATTAAAAAGACCCTATGGGGGAAAAATTGGGACAACTGTAATAGAATAAACAATAAAAAATAAAGTAGAAAAAAAAGAATAAATAAAAAGACCTACCTAGTGTATAAAAATAGACACGCATCAAGGCCCTCTATTTGAAATCTCAGAATATTAGGGGAAATGATCTGTGGGTTGAGTTAAAGGCATGTGAGGGGAGACCCCAAAAAATAGAATTTATTTATAAAAAATTGTGTATTTATTCTTACATGTTTACACTTCAGTCACCCTCAAAGTACTCTCCATCTGATGCAATACACCTATGGAGACTTTTTTCCCACCACTCAGAACAGTTTTTGGACTCATCTACTTTGATGCCTTTTAGTGCTTCTGCCATTTTTTGTTTCACCTCTTCCACATTGGCAAAACATTTCCTTAGAGGACTTTTTTCATCCAGAGAAACAAACAATAAAAAAAGTTGCTTAGGGTGAGATCCAGTGAACAGAGAGGGTGGGGCATGGGGGTCATTTTGGTTTTGGTCAAAAACTGCTAAACATTCAGCATGATGTGGGTAGGTGAATTTATATATTACCCATCATGAAATGGGCAACCATGTTGAAAGAGTCTTCAAAAACAATTCACTGGAGCTGAACGCAGCCTCTCACAACAATGCCAGCTGGTACACTGATATAGATGGGTTCCTAGAACAATCACCTAGTGGGGGAAGCCTGTACTACAAAGGGGCCCACCCTCCAGAACATAATTCCAGATTTTTTGGGGGATCCCCTATATACAAGTGTGGGGGTTCAGAACCAAGATATACATATGTGTTATGCAGATTGTTTTAACCTAAAGGTAACTTTAGTTGTGGGCTCAAGAGAAACTTCTGCCCCTCCCTTAACTACTTAGAAGAACTTGAATTAGAGATCTTGAGGTATGTATAGGGCAGGGAAAACTTTGATTTACTAAATATCTGCTCATCTTATTGTCCTGCAAAGACCCTTTTATGCTTCCATGGCACCTTACCTCATCCCTACCTTAGAATGTCTCAAGCACCATTTTTCTTTTTCTGTCTTTGACTCTCTCGGGCAAGCTGGGTCTCTGACTCTCTCCTGTATGTGGGGTTCCCATACCTACGTGGGTATTAAATTTGGTTATTTTCTCCTGCTAATCTGTCCGTGTCGATTTGATCATTACACCAGCCAAAATGACCTTGAGTGTAGATGTTTCTTCCTTCCCTACACAAGGGATCATATATTAGATTGCTTTGGATTTCTCAGCAACAACTGTAATACTGTTATTTATAATAAGATGGATATATATTTCATCTTTACCCCCATTTCTGGCACAAAGCACCTAAAATTCTTAGAGTTTCCTAAACACAAGAGCAATGGGAGTACCTTTTGTGATAGTATCTGTTCTTCTGCCCTTGATTCCTAAAAATAGTTCTGGAACCGTAAAGGTGGAAAGAGGTTTCTTGTTACTCACAACAAGTTGACCATTTCAACCACACCAGAGTTTATGTTAATGAGGTAACTTTTGGGAAGCTTCTAAGGATGAGATCTGGTTGCCAGGGTAAACAACCAAGATTAGAGGGTTGACACTTTTATTCCTACCAAACAACCTCTGGTGAAGAGAGAGGCTGTAGGTTCAATGAGTCACTGATGGCCAGTGATTTAATCAATTATGCATATATAATGAAGCTTCCATAAAAACTCAAAAAGACAGGGTTCAGAGAGCCTCTGTCTTGGTGAACAAGAATGCATCACATGGGAAGGTAGTACACCCGAAACTCTGCGGGGATAAAAGTTCCTTTGCTTGGAACCCTTCCAGACTTCACCCTATGCATCTCTTCATCTGGCTGTTCATTTAATATCCTTTATAATAACTAATAGTTTAGTAAGTAAGCTGTTTTTCTGCATTCTGTGAGTGGTTCTACAAGTTAATTCAACCTGTTCAATTTATAGGAAGCGTTCAATTTATAGCCAGTCACTCGATCAGATGCACAGGTAACAATCTGGACTGGCAATTCGCATCTTCAGTGAGAGGAGGGAGGGAGACAGTCTTGTGGGCCTGCACCCTTAAACTGTGGGATTTGGCACCATTTTCAGGTAAGTAGTGTCAGAATTGAGTAAAATTATAGCGCAAACATCTGGTATCAGAGAATTGCTTGGCATGGGAAAAACCACCACTTCTTTGGTAATCTGAAGGGCCAGAGGTGGAGTACTGAGAATAGAGGAGACACGGAGGAGCACGTTTTTCCATAACAGCAACGATGGATGCTAGAAGGCAATTACTTCACTTGAGAAGGGAAAAGAAATCTAGCATGGAATTGTATACTAAAAATAACATAGATTGATAATCAAATGTTAGGGCAGAATAAAGATATTTTCAGATATTTAAGTTCCCATAAAAATATAACACACATTTTTTTCATGAGATACCAGAATCTCTCTACATACTCTTAGAGAGAGAGAGAGAGAGAGAGAGAGAGAGAGAGAGAGAGAGAGAGAGAGCGAGAGCGCACAAACCAAGAAAGAGGAAGTTACAGGATATAGAAAACAGAAGACTTAGCACCCCAGGGTGATGAGGAAGGGAAATCTCAGGGGGCAGCTGTGCATCAGGTGGGAACAGATCACAGGCTCTCAGAAAGACTGTGCCAAACCAACAACTTTGAAAGAGAAAACCTGATGTGAATTAACATATCTACCTAGAAGAGGCTTATTCAACTGGTAGAGAATTGGGGGTTGAATTAAAGATAAACACATTAAAAAAAAAGAGATAAACACTTAGAAAATGAGCAAATAATAATAATAAACTCCAGAAAAAAATACACTTTTACAAAAATAGAACAAAAATTATATTATTCTATGTGGTTTAGCTAAAAATTGCATTTACTTATTCTTAATAATAAACAATAAATGTTGCTATAACCCAAATCACACATACTTATACAGGAGGAATGGGGTGAGGGACTGTGTGTGTGCATGTGTGTACACATGTGCCCCTCTCTCTGGGGGCGAAATGGGGTGGGAGAACAGACTAAACAAATTCTCAACTTTTGTACTGAAAAGTCAATAGATAAACATAAGAGAAAAAAATACTCAGGAAGCCCTGGCAGGTGTAGCTCAGTGGATTGAGTACGGGCTGCACACCAAATGGTCACCAGTTCAAAGCCCAGTCAGGGCACATGCCTGGATTGCGGGCCAGGTCCCCAGTGGGTGGGCAGGCATGTGAGAGGCAACCACACATTGATGTTTCTCTCCCTCTCTTTCTCCTTGCCTTCTCCTCTCCCTAAAAATAAATAAATAAAATATTTTAAAAAATACTCAGGAAGTAGCCCCACTATTGTATTGTTTCAAAATGAGGGCAGTTACCAAAATAATCAGCTAAAAGATGGAAAGTAGTTGCTTCCGAAGAATGGGAAATGGAAAAGAAGAGAGTCTGGGAACTGCTGTTTTCTTAAAGCTCAGAACTACTTGATTCTTAACTATTTGTGTACAAACATAAAACATAAAAATATCTATATAAAAAAATGAAGGAGTTTCTTAATTACAGGACAGGGCTTTAATCCTTGCAGGTACATTGAGGATCTCCAAAGAGGAAATAGAAGTATAAGGTGCATTAATTCCCAAATTTATTTGAAAACAAAAATGATTATTTTTTGTTTGTTTTTTTTGGTACAGTATGGTATAAAACTAAGTAGGGTTGCTTGGCTAAAGTGCTAAGTTTAAAAGTGTGCCTACCCTCCTCCTAAAATGCTGTATTTTTTTAATACAAAATGCTCACTGTGACTTAATTCAATATTTGTTTCAAGCAAACAATCCCTTTAAGAAAGAACTGCTTCTTATGAACTAAATCTGATCTCATCATGAAAGCCACAAGTGATTAAGAGATCAAGTTAAAAGTAAGGTTATTTTGTGTTGGTCCCACAAGCAGGTATGTTCTGGAGTGAATAACTTTTATTTTTGAAGAAAAATAAATCAGGCAGAAACCAAATAATAAACTCAAGCCAAATCTTTCAACTAATGTTACATCTGATTTTGCTGTTCATGCTGCAACATGAGAACACATCAAATAACTACTCACACTGCTATTCTCTCATAGACAGAAGGCATTTTACTGGTGATGAACTTTCACAAAGACCGGGATTTTCAAAGGCATTGTTTCCTACTCACTATGATTTCCTAGTCACCCTAATATCCCAGACATGCAAAAAGGATTTTCTTTAGAAGATTCTGATGTCAGATTAAAAATACTAATGGGAGCCCTGCCTGGGTAGCTAGGTTGGTTAGAGCGTCATCCTGTACATCAAAGGGTTTCCGGTTAAATTCCTGGTCAGGGCACATGCCTAGGTTGTGGGGCATGTACAGGAGGCAACCCAACCCACTACTGTTTCTCTCTCACATCCATGTTTCTCTCCCTCTCTCTCAAGTCAATAAAACATATCTTTGGGTGAGTATTAAAGAAAAATACTAATGGGAGACAGCAAAGTCTCTTACTATCCAAAGGTTTGATGTAATCAGAGATCCTCCCTCTGAATGTTGTTTATTACAGAAAGAATAATTAAAGGTCTGGCATTAGATCTGTTTTTCAAAGAAATAATTTCAACAAGGCAACATCTATTTATTTAAAATATTTTACAAGTCTTTTGCTTAAAATGCGTCAAATTTATTAAATACTGTCAAGCATTTCTGCCCAATTAGCCATCTAAATTGAGAGTAAATTTCTGGTAAATTATGACTGTTCTGACATAAATTGGTGTTTTAAAAAATAATTCCTAGAATAAATAAAAGTTACATACCATGAATCTTCAAAGAAAAATAAAGTACATATTTTCTAGTAAAAAGCAGAAAGTTCAAACCCATAAATATTTTGTTCTGTGTATGCTGGTAGACAACAAAAGCATGTGGCATAAACCAACTTAACATAAATTCATCTTCATTGAATTTTTGGCTTTTTCTTAATAAATTATTTATTCTCTTCCTTGATGAAATAAATAGCAATAATGGAAACTGCTGAGTAAGAGCTGATGATATAAATACTTCTAAAATAAAACTAGGACATCCTTCATCAACTCTAGAAAATAAGTTATATATTGAATATTACAGAATACATTGCCAGATCTTCCTTTCAACAAAGACAGAAAAACAGATTTTAAAAAAATTGAGGGGCCCCTCTAAATCACGGAAGTATAGAGGACAAAAATGCTGATCACTGTGACAAGCCAATCCACACCTTCTCCCTTCTGCCACAGGGTGCTAAAGCCAAATCTGAAAGCAAAACCCTTCCAGCCATTCCATTTAATCACTCACCACTAAGCAGGTCTAGCTGTGGTCATCATCTAAGCGTATGAACATTACTCAAGAGTGGCTGTCATCCAGAAGTTAGATACTTGAAAGCTAACTGTCCCTAGTTCTTTAATTTTTAATATCTTGCTTTGTTAGCAATAGTCACAATTGATGTGACACTCAGAAACAATTGGCCCTTCTCTAGTAGCCTCTAGAAATCCTCTATTCATAATTTTTTAATTAGTGTTTCGCAATCATATCACACACCACATGACACAACTATTTTGGTCTGACTTAGTCATTTGCAGCCAAATACAATGAATCGCAGACAAATTCTGCTTCCATTCATTGTGCCCTTTGCTATGACCCATCATTGGTAATAGTTCTGTGTGATTCGAACATTGCTTTGGATACTCAAGGTCCTTTCAATGAGTTTCCTCAACAAGAAATGTTACTTTCTTTGCCTTAAAATGAACAACCAGACTATTTCATTAACATACAGCTGACTAAATTTTTACAATGCATTCTGAATGACTTTTAATGAAACTAGAGTTTATGAGGAGAGAGTTTTGTTTTATTTCATTTTAGCACCATGTAAAACACAAACAGCTAAGAATATTTTTTCTTTGTTTCCACTAAAACGTGTGAAATAACATGAAAATTTAAAAGAAGATATAAGGAAGAGGAATGTATTATTCCTGTTCTCTTTTGGTTACCATTTGCATGGAATATCTTTTTCCATCCCTTCACTTTCTACCTATACGTGTCCTTAAAACTAAAGTGAGTCTCCTGCATGCAGTGTATTGTTGGATCTTGTGTTTTTAGTCCATTCAGCTACTTTGCATCTTTTGATTGGAGAATTTAATCTATTTATGTTTAAAGTAATTCTCGTTACACAAGGACTTACTGCTGCTATTTTGTTGTTTTCTGTTATCTTAGTTCCTTTGTTGCTTTCTTTCTGTCTTAATGTCTTCCTTTATAATTTGTATTTTAGTGGTATGCTTTAATTCCTTTCTCTTTGACATTTGTGTAAGTACTAAAAAACCCTTTTTGCTATAGTTACCATGAGGCTTAATAAAACATGTTATAGATATTTGCGAGGTTTATAAGTCTATTTTAGGCTGATACTTACCTTCAACCTCATTAAAACAAACAAAAAAAAAAAAACTACACTTTTCTCTCCCCTCCTCATATTTTATGCTAATGATGTCACTTTGTTTTTATATTATTCATCTATCACCAAATTATTGTAACTATAGTTATTTTTAATATTATTGTTTCAACTTTTACACTAAAAATAAAAATGAGACACACCACCATCACATTATTAGGATTCTAAATATGACTATATACTTCCCTTTGCCAATAAGCTTTATATATTTTCATGTTGCTATTGTTCCTTCATTTCAACTTGAAGGGCTCTCTTTAGCATTTCTTGTAAGGCAAGGCTAGTGGTAATGAACTCTCTTATCTTTTGTTTGTATGGAAATATCTTTCTCGCTACATTTCCGAAGGACAGTTTTGCTTTCAAGGCATATTTTGTTTGGTTCTTTCTTATAGTTTACATTGCTTTATTAGACTCATTTTTTTTCACACCTTGTTTTCCTGACTTTGTTTAATCATCTATCTGTTTTGTTGCTTTTCATTTACTTTCTTTCAGAAGACTGTTTTGGATTCTTTTGTCACACAAATTGTAGATCTCTACTTCTTTGAAGTTGGTTACTGGAGCTTTATTAGTTTCTTTTGGTGTTGTCACATTTGCCTGATTCTTCGTGATCCGTGCAGCCTTGCCCTGGTGTCTGTGCATTTGAAGGAACAAACACCTCTCTCAGTCATTTCAGCAAGTGAAAACCTCCTGTTTATTCGTCCGGTTGATGGGATTGCCTCCAGAATCACAGTTGTGCTGTATTAGAGCTGAGTATGGGGTTGCCATGAGGCTGCCGCTGGGTATGCAGTACGATCAGTGATTGGCAGTCTTGTTACCAGGGTCTCAGGTGGGTGTCACTAGGGGGACAAGACTGCCTCTAATACCTCGTTCAGTAAAGCGGTGCTGGAACAAGTATCCACTTCAGGGTCTACAGTTGTGTGCTCAGGTGGCGAGTCTACTATCCAGTGTGCAGCAGGTGTGGCTCCCACCAGGACCCTGGGACGACTACTGCCTGATCACTGGATGGTCCCTGTTAAGGTTCGGGTAGGACTGGCCTTAGACCATGGCCTTTTCAGGTTCCACAGCCCAGACTGAGGTTGGCCACCTGGCTCTGGAGGCATGGATAGGCATGTTCCCTGAGCAGACTGGACTGGTCCCTGACTGGGACTAGAGAGGTGCTGGAGCCAATGGTAGAGCCCTTTCAGCACCTCCAGGGGTACAGACAGGAGTGTTTGCTGCTTGGCCTCTGTGCCAGTGGCACAGTACTCCAGAGGACTGGAGTACCGAGCCGTTTCTGGATCTCCCAGGGCATATATAGGAGTGACCCCACTGGGACCCTGCAACCTTAGAACTGCTGGAAGATGGACTGACCATGGCTGTGAAGAAGCTGGAGTCACATATAAGTCCTTTCAGGGTCTCCGGGGATGCAGATGAGAGTTTCTCCTGCCTGGTCCCTGTGCCCACAGGCCTGCTCACGGACTGTGGCTTGCAAGGGGCTAATGCCTAGGAGGAGGCCCTTTCAGGATCTGCAAGGACACAGACAAGAAAATCTCCTGCTGGGTCAAGTCTCTGTACTTTTAAACCAAGTTTCTTTGTCTATCATTTCACAGGGTTCTTATAACCTTTAATATTTATACTTTCATATTTAACCTTATTTTAATATGACAAGATTTATATATGTAAGATATTTAAATATAACAATTTTTAATAACAGAATCTCAGTGTCGAGGCAAACACAGGTAAAATATTGTAATTTTACAGTGTTTTAAAATATCTTCATGAGGGCAGAATGTTTTAATATAGCATCCTGTGTTCAGACTATGAAGTAGTTGAATTAAATAACACCTTTTTTATTATTCAAAAAGTTACCAAAAGTCTTGAAATAACAAAGGCAATTCTTAATGACCTTTTGAGTGTATGTCAGTTAAGGCACTGGGGCGCACACCGTGCGGGTTCACATAAAAGTCATCGCACTAATAACGTCAGGAAATGCATGCGCGTTACACGTCGTAACACCGCGGGACGGCAGCACCCAGTGGCCAATCCCGAGTCTTCCTCGCCTGCATGTCGCATGACAGCTCTCAAAGAATTCATCATCACACAGATTTAACCACCTCCTCTTGACTTTTACTTCTTTTTCCAGTATGAGCAGTTATTTCTGTGTCCATAAAATATTTAAAGAGAAAAATTTCCAAAAATCTCATTCTTCGGTTGTAATTGGATCAATTCTATTTAAAACTGAACTGGGATAAGGTGTTTTAAAATACATAAAATAATTACTTCTGCTTCAAAGTAAACATACATCCAAATTCAGTTATCTGAACAAAGATGAGTTTAACTCGGTGAACAGATTACTCTGGTAAATTATTCAAGATCATTTGTTCCCAAGGGCAAAACTAAACGAAGATCTGAACTACCCAGAAACTTCACTTTGGTCACTCTCTCCTTGTAACTTGGCTATAAAGTGAAAGAGCTTCAATTTTTTTCTTGGTGTTTTGTGTCATCTTAATAAACAATGATTAGAGAATAATGATAAACTATATCAACAAATTCATTCAGCTGAAAATGTTACCAGATGAGCTCTGACAGTTAGCAGTACAAAATATTCCTAGAGGAAGACAGGGAGACTCCACATGAACACTCTGGTCCTACGAAGTACTTATAGAAAAGGTTTGAACACCTCTGGAAAATACTACTCACACACTCACCCTATGGGAGATACACAATAAGCATTAGCTCTAGGAGTCTTCAGAAAAAACCTTTTAATTTTGTTTAACCAATGTTTTCCAAATATTTTTCTGCATTAACAGAACTAGTGTTTCTTGGGGCACTCCGGAGAACACCGCTCTAGAAAATTCCCAGGTAGTCTTTTTTTTTAATAATTATTTTTTTTAAGATTTTTATTTATTTATCTTTAGAGGGGAAGGGTAGGAGAGAGGGAGAGGGAGAGAAATATCAATGCATCGTTGCCTCTTGTGTGTCCCATGCTGGTAACTGGTCTACAACCCAGGCATGTGCCCTGATTGGGAATCCAACCTCGGTCCTTTGGTTCGCAGGCCCACGCTCAATCCACTGAGCTACACCAGCCAGGGCTCCCAGGTATTCTTTATACACAAAAAGAGTGTGGATTCCGGACTCAAGTAGTCAAAAGCAACAAGCCTTTCCTACCCTGCCCCCTGGCCCTTTGAATTCAGCCATCCCTGCTCCCAAGCACCCAGGCTCACCCGCCCACAATCCACCAGAATTTAAAGGAAAAAAAACTGTAAGTCATGCCTACTTTCCCATTTACCTTTTAATTTCAACTCCGTGTTTCTCATTCTGCTTTTGATAAGTTTGTGTCCCTTTCAATATTTTCTCTTTTGATTTAATCTTTATTGCATTTTTTTTTCAATACCATTTAGTGCCCTTATGCCCCCCTCCCTCCAGCAATCGAGTCCTGGAGGGAGTCGATTTCCTTTTTGCTCATTCCCTCTACCCGCTATCCTCCCCCTGCACACACTAGCTATTATCTGCTCTCCATCTATAAGTGTCTCTGTTTTGCTTGTTAGTTCAGTTTGTTCATTAAGACTCCACATATGAGTGAAATCATATATTTGTCTTTCTCTGACTGGCTTATTTCACTTAGCATAATGTTCTCCAGGTCCATCCATACTGTTGCAAAGGGTAAAATTTTCTTTTTATGGCCAAGTAGTACTCCATTGCATAAATGTCCCATAGTTGTTTTATCTACTCATCTATTGATGGACACTTGGGCTGCTTCCATAGCTTGATGATTTTGTAAATAATGCTGCAATCAACATAGGGGTGCTTATGTTCTTTCAAATTACTGTTCTGGGTTCCTTCAGATATACTTCCAGAAGTGGGATCACTGGGTCAAAAGGCAGATCCATTTTTAATTTTTTGAGGTATCACCATACTGCTTTTCACAGTGACTGCAACAATCTGCATTCCCACCAAAGTGCAAAAGTGTTCCCTTTTCTCCACATCCTCACCAGCAACTGTTTGTTGATTTATTGATGATGGCCATTCTGACAGGTGTGAGATGATATCTCATTGTGGTTTTGATTTGCATTTCTCTAATGATTAGTGACATTGAGCCTCTTTCCATGTGTCTATTGGCCATCTGTATGTCCTCTTTGGAAAATTGTCTATTCAGGTCCTTTGCCTATTTTTTAATTGGGTTGGTTGGCTTTGGGGGTCTTTTTTTGGTGTTCAGTTTTTTAAGTTCTTTATAAATTTTGGAGATTAGCCACTTATCAGATGTATCAGAGAATATGTTCTCCCATTCTACGAGCTTTTTATTTCATTGATGGTTTCCTTTGCTCTGCAAAATCTTTTTAGTTTGATATAGTCCCACTTGTTTATTTTTTTCTTTTGTTTCCCTTACCTTGGAAGATATATCCAATAAAAAATTGCTACAAGCAATGTCCCAGATTTTGCTGCCTATGTTTTCTTCTAGGATTGCTACCATTTTGGGTCTTACATTTAAGTCATTGATCTATTTTGAATTTATTCTTCTGTGTGATGTAAGAAGGTAGTCTAGTTTCATTTTTCCACATATATCTGTCCAGTTCTCCCAACACCAACACCATTTATTGAAGAAACTATCTTTAGTCCATTCTATGTGCTTGTTTCCTCTGTCAAATATTAATTGACTATAGAGTTGTGGGTTTATTTCTGGGCTCTCTATTCTGTTCCATTGATGTATGTGTCTGTTTTTATGACAGTACCATGCTGTTTTGATTATTATGGCCTTAGAGTATAATTTTATATTAGGTAGTATAATTCCTCCAACTTTGTTCTTTCTCAGAATTACTGTTGCTATGTGGGGCATTTTGTGGTTACATATACATTTTTGAAATATTTGTTCTAATTCTGTGAAATATGTCATTGGAACCTTGATAAAAATTGCATTGAATCCATAGATTGCTTTGGTTAATATGGACATTTTAATGATTTTAATTCTTCCTATTCATGACCATGGTATTTGCTTCCACTTATTTGTATCTTCTTCAATTTTTTTCTTCAGGATCTTGTAATTTTCTGTGTATAGGTCTTTTACATCCTTGGAAATGGAGTGAACATATCTAACCATAATAAAGGCCATGTATGACAAACCCACTGCCAGCATCATACTCAAAGGGCAAAAACTACAAGCGTTCCCCTTAAGACTGGAACAAAACAGGGATGTCCACTTTCACCTCTTTTATTCAACATAGTACAGAAATCCTAGCCACAGAAATCAGACAAAAAGAATAAAGGGTGTCCAAATGAAAAAGGAAAAACCAAAATGGTCTTTATGTGCAGATGACATGATACTGTATATAAATAACCCCAAATATTCTACCAAGAAACTATTACAACTAATAAATGATTTCAGCAAAGTAGCAGAGTACAAAATTAATATCCAGAAATCACTTGCATTTTTATATACCAATGATGTACTAACAGAAAGGGAAATTTAAAAAATAATGCCATTCACAATTGCTTCAAAAGAATAAAATATCTAGGAACTGGGACCCTCCCTCTGGCATTCCACATACTGGCTACCTAAGTCTATGACTAATTTCTGAATCTGGCATTGTTGGTGCTGAGTGCCTAGGTTTTCCCTTTGGTGTTCTGCATAGACCTGTCAATTTAGGTCTCTACTTTGGGCTCATTCTTCTTCTTGTGACTAATCAATAAAGGCAAACCCCAAACTGTGACAAGGAGGTGTGCTCTATAGAGACACAGAAATCCAACAATGTTTCTTGCAGCTTGGATTCATCCATCTGTCAGTAATATGCTTGAAGAGCTTCTTTTCTCATCAAGACATTATGTTAAAAGCTGTGAAGAATTCAGCAGAAAGCATGCTGGCAGGGAATTTCACTTTGAGATGTAGTATTTGGGGATGAGTGGGAGCAGAAAGCAATGGAGAAATTTGCGGTTCAATAACTGTGAGGTTCCCCCATCCCATGGATGTATATTACAAGGATTTAAGAATAGCATGCCCTGAAGACTTTTGTTTTAGTCCCTATGACTATCCCTCACTTCTTCAATGCTATTCTCATATATTATCTTTGGGTGATCAGGACAGGAAGCTGTTCAAAAGAAAGACAATTCAAAGCAGTATGAGGGGGGACCCCCGAAAAACCCAAAATTTACTTATAAAAATAGTGTGTATTTATTCTCACATGTTTAAACTTAAGTCACCTTCAAAGTACTCTCCATCTGATGCAATACACCTATCGAAACCTTTTTTCCACTGCTCAAAACAGTTTTGAACTCATCAATTTTAATGCCTTTTAGTGCTTCTGCCATTGTTTGTTTGTTCGTTCATTTATTTCACCTCTTCCACATTGGCAAAACATTTCCCTTTGAGGAAATTTTTCATCTAGGCAAACAAAAAAACTTGTTTAAGGCAAGATCTGGTGAATAGGGAGGGTGGGGCACGGGGGTCACGCCATTTCTGGTCAAAAACTGCTGAACACTCAGCACAGTGTGGGCAGTTGGTCTTGTAAATCACCCGTCATGAAATGGGCAAACACATAGAAAGAGCCTTCAAAAAAATTCACTGAAGCCAAATGCAGCCTCTCACAACAACTCCAGGTGGTAACTGATACAGATAGATTCCTAGAACACTCACCTAGCAGGGGAAGCCTGTACTACAAGGGGCCCACCTTTCAGAAGATAATTTAGGTTTTATTTGGGTCCCCCTCGTATATCCACTCATAAGGACCTGGATAGCCTTCACAGTAGAAATCTAGGAGACATTGTTATAGAGCAGCAAGTGTAGGATTGATTGCCTTGTATACAGTGAAAATCTACAAATTCAAGATTAAGATAAACAAAAGTGCATTGTCTGTGCCTACTCTCAGCCCATCCCAAAATCTTTTTTCTGTAACCAAAGAAAAAAATTTCTTAAGAAAATTTCTTGAGAAATTATATTTCTTATGAAATATAGACCAAGGCAGGTTGCTGACACCATCAACCCTGCCATATATCACTGAAGATCTATTGTGCATATGGACACATTGGCATATGTTGATTCATTTTAGGGAAATCATTTCTGGTGACTTGAAGAATGTGACAATTGGAAGCACCTTTGTGGTATTCAGCAATAAATTTTTAGCTTCACCTCCTAAGGACTCAAAAGAGCCACAAAGGGAAGTGAAGAGTTAATTTTCCTTTGGCTATGACATTTGATAAAGTGGAGTCCCTGAATATTTATAATCCATTATTTTATGCAGCCATAGCCTTGCCCAAAGATGCCTTTCAAAGTTGATGGTATAAAAGGGGACAGTGGTACTATGTTAATATTACATACGCAGATCATGAGGTATGTATCATTATCATGGAAACATGTCATGGCATTTGGTATTTCCGAAAGATGCAAAGAAGATCGCAAACTCCTCAAAAGCAGGAATGTGACAACTTTGCATCCTGCATATTGTCTCACTCAGAACCTTCTGCAGAGCAGGACTGTGGTTAACATTTACTGAATATGTGAGTGAACCAGAGAAAGAGTGAGAGTGTGAGTACATGAATGATTCAATTAGGGAGAAAATAAAGGCTTTATATGAATAAGCTGGTAGGCAATTGTATGCTACACATTAAATAAGTGGCTATGAAATAGTTAAAGAGAAAAATACAGCGAGGTTAAAAGCAATACTGGGAAATGTCTTATTTTGTTTTGTTTTTAGTAACAATAGAAACTTTTGAGGTAACACTCAATCTGGACCTTATCTAACAAAAAAAACAAGATACCCAATAAATCCATTCTCTGAACAATGAAAAAAAAAGCCATTTCCTGGTATATGCAGGCATATGGAACAGCCAATATTACAAAAACATATTAAAAAAGAAAAAATTATTTTATTCTATACTTCTGGTAAAGATAGAAAGTCAAATGCTCTCATTAGCTTCTGCTCCCTCTCAAAATCCCACAAAAATGACACTAAAAAAATTTTTTTAAACAGAGTTAGAGATATAATAATGGCAAGAGAATTTGGAAAACCAAAATACAAATGGGCAAGAAATAACTGAGTTAGTAGATCTGAGAGAGATAACCGGAAGTAAGGAAACTGAGAACCAACTCGATCTGTATGTGGAGCACCTCAAATGCCCCAGGACAGATGGCATCTTGCTCCCCACGAAAGTGGAAAGAGGTGGATCTAAAAACGAATCGTTACCTGAAAGTCAATTTACAAACTGCTAGAACCCCAGATTCCTTCTTTGGGAGTTTGCCTTTCTCTAGGGAGACTAAAACGGAGAGTCTCTGTACTAGAAAATGCCAAACACAACTGAAGGCAGGGGAACCTCACCCCAAACTGGGAAATTAGGTCAAATACACCAATTGAATGTTTAGATCTCACTTCTTCTTCTACTCAGATCCCAGAATGCTATTGGCATAACCCAAACTCTCTAGTCAGGAGGTTAGAATTTGACCAGACCGAAAGGAAAGCTCTCAAAATGTTGTTGGGGGAAGATATTCCACCAGTTAAACAGCCCCTATGAACCCTACAGCAGGATTTCTCAGGCTGGACACTACTAACATTTTGGTCCAGGCAATTCTTTATTGTGAAGGGCTGTTCTGTGCATTACAGGATGTTCAGCAACATTGTGGTCTCCACCCACCAAATGCCAGTAGTACTCACACCTTTCCAGTCATGACAATCAGAAATGGTTTCAGATATTGCCAAATGTCTCCTGGGAGGCAAAATCGCTCCTGGTTGAAAACCATTGCCTTATAGTGAGGCTCACAGTTGACACGCCTCTCCCAGATACTCAGGGCTTCAAAATCAGCTTCTTAGATATTAACTGAAATGATGTATGGGTAATATAAGTACTCTTGCAAGTTATGCTTGAATTAATCATTTAGGAAGCATAGTGTGGTTTAATTCTTCTGAATTAAAATTACTTAATACTTTATAAGATCTAAACTTAAAAAAAAAAACCTCCTTAAAAATACCATCTAAAATTAAAGTATCCCAAAAGAATTACAAAACAAAACACTGTTAACATTTTCTACCTATTGGAAATAAATTTGAGGTTACTTTACTCTATAAAATTCTAAAAAGTTTGCTGTTTTTCACTCAAGGAAGATTTATTACTATCACCATCATCATCCTCTTTTTAAAAATCTTATCATAAATGATCAAGACAGATGAATAAGTCAGGTGGATTCTCCTGAGGATACCTCTGACGTTTTGGCCTTTAAGAGATGAACATCCACTGTCTGAGCATGTGAAATATATTCTTTTGCCATGTGTACCAGTTGTAATGTTAGTTTCAAATTAGAGGAGGAAGCAAACCTTTGCTATTATGCTGTATCAACATGTGAAGTATACTTTTTGTGTAAGAAAAACCCTTTTATGAGAACCACACAATTTCAGAGTAGAAAGGAACCTCAGAAGCCATCTGTCAATCTTCCATCCCAGGAAGAAATCACCGCTGCAAAGGAAATTCTTGTAACATGTTCAGAGATAAAGGGCTGCTATTTTTTTTTTTTTTAAAGAAAATAGAGTCATTGTGAATCGATTAGAAAGTTAGACAAATCTGCTTTAATAATTTTTATCCAATGGTCCAAAGAAAATTCATTAGTTTCAGTTTAACAGTTCTGGAGTCCTCTCTCAATCATGTCATTTTGCAGCCCTCCAATATTCCTAAGCCTTAGCACCATTAGGAAATGAGGAAACAGAATTAGCTTTCTCAGACACCTGACGAAATATCCATGCCTCCAAAATGCTTCACACCTGTGTTTGAACCTAACTGCTACTTTGCACCTAACTCCTTCCAAACACACAAGGTGATTAGCATTTTCAAAAGGAAAGAAAATTTTTGCAGAAGACTGGCTACATGAACTAATCTTAATTGGCTATATCAACTAACCTTCCCACACTCGCAACCTGTCACCAGCATCACCCTCTCTGTGGACATGAGTCTCCACCCTTCACCGATGTCCATTCACCAAGCAGTGGTCCTTATTTCTACTCCAAGGCCAGGAGAGTAAAGACACAATGATCATCTTCCTCCCCGATATGTACCTACTTGGAGAAAATTTTAAACTATAACAGAGTATAATTAATAGCCCTGATTATGAAAAGAGGCTAGAATCAACTCACATGCAATTTGCCTGAATTCTTAAGGAAAACTCTACAGCAGATACCTGACTTTTCATTATTATCTTTAGGAAGACTCCTCATCAATCTAAGCAGAAATCAAACAAGTTCAGTTAAAAAGTCAAAACCATCACCAAAAAAAAAAAAAAAAAAAAAATCCCTTCTGTTACTCTGAACACTGAACACTTTCTAGCATATTGTTGTTAATCTGAGACCTGTTCCTTTATTGTAATCATTTTTAAGATTCTAGCCCATTCCAATCATTTCAAAGTTTAATTTGTAAATTATTCAATGACTAATTTTATCATTTAATACAACATTTGAGGACTCAGTAACACTTTTATTGTGCCCTTCAACAGACTTTTGTTCTTTTCCCATCCTTCTGTGTTCATTTCCACCTGAACAGTCCTGGCACCCAGACCTCCCGTCCTGAAGAAGATCCTGCTCCCTCCCCCTCCCCACTCTAGCTTGCTGTACCAAACAGCAATTTTTATTCATGCTGTCACAGCTTCTCTGCTCATAAAAGCTTTTCCATCTCCACCGTGTTACAGTTTGGGGCAGTTACAAGGCTGATAAGTTGTGCAGGTGATGGAGGATCCTGACACTGCCCAGAAGGAGCCTACTTTTATAGCACTTTTCTGCACATTATTAGGCAGTAAATCTCATCTGCAGTCCAGCAAGGTACTCTTTTCAGGACCTCTAAGTGTTTCTGGAGCCTCAGCACCTAACGGGCATTAAAACCAAGTATTTTACCCAGATTCACCCTACCCACCATAATGGAAGCCTTGTTTCCCCCAAAGTGGTATCTTCCAACCCAGAATTCTAAGGGGTTTTGTTTGGTTGGCTTTTGTGTATTTGTGGTGGTTGACAACAACAGTGGGTTCTATGCCATGGCTCTGAGGTTGCCTGGTACCATTTGTTAGAGATTCTAAGACTATGGGTTTCCTGAAAACCACCAGGAAATGAAGTGAGAATGAGAGAGAGATAAGGTAAGAACAAAGGAGGAAGTAGAGAGAAATTTCCAACCACCTCACCACTACGCAGTGATTATTCAGTTTACGTTCCTCTGCAAAAGCGCCTGCACCTCTGGGTGCTGCCTTAGGCTTGGCTCAGCGGGCTCAGCCTCTGCCCTCATTCTCGATGCTCTGTGGAGGGTGAGGCCCCGCTCTGTGCCCGTGTGGGGATCTCCTCAGACACTGTTGACCCAGTGAGCTGATGCTGCCCAGGCCAGAAAACAGTGGGGACTGGACATTTTGTCTAATTCTCTGAACATAAACTTGGCAAGATGTCCTTGAATTACCAAGCAACTGAACATTTGACATGAAGCCTTTAACAACCTTTTCTGTAGATTACTAAAAGTTCCCAGAACAAATTTACGTCTGGTCCAGTGAAGTAACAAAGAAAAAAAAGATGTAGCCAAGAAGGGGGTGAGAAGAAAGCCAAAAGGGCAAAGGAACCAGCATGCCCTTGACACATAGAGAAGTAGAAAGAAGCAGATGGCAGATAAACAGGAGACATTTTGGTAAGGGGTGGAGACTCCCAGAGAAGGAGAATATGCATGTAAGATGGTACGAAATGATCCCAGAATGGCATTTCCCAAAAACTCTAGGAAGCATTGTTTTTGCAATGGGCACATACCAAATTTCACTACCTTGGAAATCACTGATGCATTAACTTGTGCTGCCTAATCAGGAATTTTTGTACAGATCCCCTGCCATGCCTATGCATGTAAATGTGTTTCTTACTAATGCATCATTGTTCGGGATTTTTTATATTAACTTATTTTCAGTTACATTTGACATACAATCTTACACTAGTTTCAGGTGTACAACACAGTAGTGAGACATTTATATGCTTTACAAAGTAATCACCCCTGTGAGCCTAACACCCATCTGACACCATACATACTTGTTATAATATTATTGACTGTATTCTCTATGCTGTAGTTTACATCCCCATGACTCTTTACAACTGGCAATTTTCACTTCTTAATCCCTTCACAGTTTTCACCCATCCTCTTCTCCCATCTGGCAACCATTAATTTGTTCTCTGTATTTATGAATTTATGTCTGTTGAGGTATTTTGTTCATTTATTTTGTTTTTGGATTCCACACATAAGTGAAATCATATGGCATTGATCTTTCCCTGTCTGATTTATTTCACTTTGTATAATACCCTCTACGTCCATCCAGGCTGCTGTAGCAAGATTTCATTCTTTTTTATGGCTGAGTAATATGCCATTTTATATATGTATCACTTCTTTATCCATTCATCTTTATCCATTGATGGATACTTAGATTGCTTCCATGTCTTGGCTATTGTAAATAATACTGCAATGAACATGGAGGTGCATATATTTTTTCAAATTAATATTTTGGATTTCTTCAGATAAATACCCGGAAGTGGAATAGCTGGGTTGATACAGTAGTACTATTTTTAATGTTTTGAGGAACCTCCATACTATTTTCTGCAGTGGCTGCACCAACATGCAATCCCACCAACAGTGCAGGAGTGTTCCCTTCCACATTTTCACCAGCACTTCTTGTTTGTTGATTTATTGATGCTAGCTATTCTGACAGGTGTGCGATGATATCTCATTGTGGTTTTGATTTGCATTTCCCTAATGATTAGTGATATGTGGTGTGGAGCATCTTCTCATATGTCTATTGGCCATTTGTATGTCCTCTTTGGAAAACTGACTACTTGGGTCCTCCTCCCATTTTTCGGTTTAGCAGATGACGCTCCGAACAACTGAGCCACACTACCCAGGGCCCTCCTCACATTTTTAATTACATTTTAGTTTGTTTCTTTTGGTGTTAAATTGTATGAGTTCCTTATATATTTTGGATATCAACCCCTTATCAGAAGTATCATTGCAAATATGTTCTCCCACTCAGTAGGTTGTCACTTTGTTTTGTTGATGGTTTCCTTTGCTGTGCAAAAAATTGAATTTGATTGGTCCTGTTTGTTTATTTTTTCTTTTGTTTCCCTTGCTTGAGGAGATATAAAAAAATATTGCTAAGAATGATGTCAAAGAGTTTACCTATATTTTCTTCTTGGAGTTTTATGGTATTAGATTTTACATTTAAGTCTTTAATCCATTATGAGTTTATTTTGTATAGGATATAAGAAAGTATTCTAATTTCATTTTCCTGCATGTATCACTCCAGTCTCCCAACACCATGTATTGAAGAGACTATTTTTACAAGCTTTATTCAAAGGTGGTAAGACTATTCTTACCTCTGGGATTTCTATGTGTCTGTTTTTATGTCAATACCATGATGTTTGATTATGATAGCCTTGTAGTACAGTTTGGTATCAGGTAGTGTGATACCTCCAACTTTGTTCTTCTTTCTCAATATTACTTTCACTATTCGGGGGTCTCTTGTGGTTCTATATAAATTTTAGAATTATTTATTCTAGTTCTATGAAAAATGCCATTGATATTTTAACACAGATTGCATTGAACCTGTAAATAGTATTGACATTTTAATGATGTTCATTGTTCCTTTTAATGAGCATGGAATATGCTTCTATTTATTTGTCTTCTTCAATTTCTTTCTTCAGTGTCTTATAGTTTTCCAAATACAGGTCTTTTACCTCCTTGGTTAAATTTATTCCTCGGTATTTTATTCTTTGATGCAATCATAAATGGAATTGTTGAATTTCTCTTTCTGATATTTCATTATTGGTATATAAAAATACAACTCATTTCTGAATATTAATTTTTTATCCTGCTATTTTGCTGAATTCGTTTATGAGTTCTAATAGGGGTTTTGTGGGGTTTTTTTGTGGAATCTTTAGGGTTCTCTCTATATAGTATCTTGTCACCTTCAAATAAAGACAGTTTTATTCTTCCTAGGAAGCAGTCTTGCAGAAAAAAAGAGAAAAGCTTCTAAGATTTTCATTTGTTGTGTAGAATTATGGGTCCTTCCTACATTTTGTTACATAATCACTCCATATAGCCACTCACCTCAAGTACACAGATGTCACAGAGTCTGTCATAGGAGGCTACTGTGCCTCATACAGACAAAGAGTAGGAAAAACACTGGAAGAGCAACAGTTAGCAAGGATGTAAGGGTTCACCAGCTCTAGCTTAGAAAACTCTCCATTCCTAACTTAATGTCTGGGGCAACTTGCCTTCCTGCTGCCCCTCTGGATTCACTCCCTACCCTGCTCTGTGCACCTCGTGTAGATGATAAAGGGGTCCATTGCATTGAGGTATGATTGACACATAAACATAGTGTACATATTTAAGATACACTAATAAGCAGTGTATATATTTAAGGTTCATGAACATCGAATGTATTTAAGGTGCACAATATCAGGACCTGATGTTTTTATATATGTATACATTGTAAAATGACTCTTCCAGTCAAGCTAATTAACCTATCACTTTGTATATTTTCCTCCTGTTTGTGTGTGTGGTGAGAACTATTCTCTCACCAACTTTTAAGTATATAATACGGGTATTAACTATAGTCACCATACTGTACATCAGATCTTGAAAATTTATTCATCTTGCAGAGCTGAAACGGTGTAGCCTCTGAGCAACATCTCCCTGTTTCCCCCACCTCCCGCCCTTGGCAACTGTTCTACTCTCTTTTTCTATGACTTAGGCTTTTTAGACATCACATATAAGTGATAAATAATATTTGTCTTTGTCTTTGCCTTATTTCAGTTAGCATAATGTCCTCTAGGATCATCCATGGTGTCACAAATGAGAGGATTTCCATCTTTTTTATGACTGAATGATATTCCATTGCATAGCCCTGGCTGGTGGGACTCAGTGGTTTGAGCGTCATCCTGTGAACAGAAAGGTGCCCAGTTTGACTCCCAGTCGAGGCCATGCTGGGCTGCAGGCCAGGCCTCCAGTTGCAAAAGGCAACTGACTGATGTCTCGCACACATTGATGTTTCTGTCCCTCTCTTTCTCCCTCCCTTCTCTTCTTTCTAAAAATTAAATTTAAAAAATTCAAATAAGTAAAATCTTTTAAAAAATATTCCATTGCATACTATTCTGATATACCACACTTTTTTATCCTTTCATCTGTAAACAGACACTTGGGTTGTTTCTATGTCTTGGCTGTTGTGAATAAAGCCGCAATAAACATGTGGGTGCAGATATCTTCACAAGATAGTGATGTCAGGTTTTTTTTATAAATACCCAAAAGTGGGATTGCTAGATCATGTGGCAGTTCTATTTTCAGGGGCTTTTTTGTGGTTATTTTTTTTAGAAACCTCCATACTGTTTTCCATATTGGCTGTACCAGTTTATGTTCCAGGATCCTTTGACTTCAGCCAGAGTTCAGAGCTCCTAGCAGACACCTTTGTTGCGGACCGTTCAGCCTGGTTTCAGGAGTTGTAACCCTCACCCCATGGTGGGCTGTGTAAGAGCCCAAGGGACCCACTTCATCTGGGTCTGTTCTGTCACAAGGATGTGACCTATTAAGGAGACAAAGCTTATCTCCCTGGCAGGAGCACTGCTTCTGCCTTACCCATCTCTGGCCCCATAGCTTGGTTGGCAGTCAATAACGGGTAAGACTCCTCATGGGAGGGGCAACCTAAGCCAGATGCGACCACTTGGAAGGCCTCATGGAAGGACTCGAGGGGTTGCAGCAAAGAGGATGTGATGGACCCTCGCCCCCCCGGCTATTCTGACATAGCCTGAGTCCTCATTTCCATCTGGGAGATGTCTCCTGCTTCCTAATTGCCTTAAAGCCTGAAACTGTGGGGGTGAGCAGTGCAGCCCTGTCCTGGCCAGGACGGCTCCTTGGGTGATTGGCATAAGAAAGAATTCCTAAAGTCCTGTGAAACCTGCTTTGCTAAGAGTGCTCTTCCTGAGGTGACAAGTGTCCTAGGAGGAAATGAGCATGTCTCCCAAAGTCTGGCAACCCCCCTTCCTGACAAACACTGGCTCCGATTAAGCCCTCAGATTTCTTTGACATGTTAAACTTGTATTCTGGTGTATTGGAACCCAATAAAAGCCTAGTGAGGAAGGGGCTCTGGGTCTTTCTCCTCTGAGAGTTTGACCCCTTTCCTCCCCAAGCACAAGATGTCTTGGTAGTTTTTACTTTCATCCGTGATGGAGGGATGGGGCTCTGCGAGCGGAGCCCCCCCACATCTGGCGCCCAGGACAGGGCCCCCAGCACACCCTCCTCGCCCTGCTGATTCTCAGCATCCTGTTGCTCTCTCTCTGTTTCTGGACTGTGATTATTTCTTGCTTCTCTCACCAATGCAGACCCTGAGACAGATAGGCACTGCCTTCACCCCTTACTAGCCTAAGAATCTAAGAATGTTGCACTGTCCTTGTCATTTCTCTATACTCTGCCCACACCTTTAGAAATTTAGTTTTATTTAAACTCTCTGAAAATTACTCAATTCGTATGTATCAACAATATTCTGCTAAGTCCCTGACTAATACATATTCTTACTCTTCAACATTTCAATTGCCTTTACAGCTCTTCATTCATTATTCTAGACTTAAATGAAATTTTCCCTTCCTTAAATATGTGCATTTATATTTATATCCCTTCCTTACACACACACGTACACACACACGTTGAGGTATTCAGGAAAAACACCACAGGGCGTACATTTAGCTGAAGAGATTCAGCAGCAGTCTTGATGCCTCTCCTGCCCTCCTGAACATTTGCCAGTCACCTCAGAAAAATAACATTGGATAAATTGCCTCATTCAGTACAACCCTTACCTCCACAAAAATCTCTTCATTATTTTTCTGCTTCTCT
This sequence comes from Glossophaga mutica, assembly GCA_039655065.1. NCBI lineage: Eukaryota > Metazoa > Chordata > Mammalia > Chiroptera > Phyllostomidae > Glossophaga > Glossophaga mutica. The sequence goes on along the minus strand of CM077303.1, from coordinate 83,573,463 downwards.
CAAAAGTGGGAACTAAAAACTCACTCATCATGTCATCTCTGTAAATTAAATTTATACATTCTGGGATTAATCAAAAGCTTTCATCATTTTAAAAGGGCTAATCATAAAGCCAATGGAAAGAATTAATTCCAAGTAGTACTGACTTCAATCTGTCCACATCCTCTGCATTTTATTTCATCCTTTTCCAAGCCAACAGCAACTAAAATGATGGCTGAAAGACTCTACTAAAAGTTTTACTTAGAATGAAGAATATTTTTGTGAATATTTTTCAAAGATATTTTCTAGGAAAAAAGGTACATTCATTGAAATTCAAAAGATCTTGCTTTTCCGCCCTTGTTAAGTGACTAAAATTCTCACAGTGTGAAAACTTAACCTCAGAGTACCAAGCAAACCCAAGGAAGAACACATAGATGGATACTTAGTAAAGAGTAAAACTGTACAATTTCTGCAAAGCCACTCATCATTCTGATCTGACCCTAATGTGATTACCCAGGAAAGAATTTGGTGGTGAAAACGGGCACTGAAGATACAATTACTATGACTAATCTGAATTAGTGAAAGTAAGAGGTAGAGTTGAACAACAATGCAAACAATAATAGCACAATAACACATTGTGCTTACGATGTATGCAAAGCACTGTTTTAAATGCTTTGCAACCATTGACTCATTTACTCCTCTGAGCAACCCCAGAATTCATCTCTGTTATCATTCCCATTTACAGATGAAGAAACAGATTCAGAAAGCTAGCGTGAAATGTTAACATAAATGGAGCCATTTCAAAACATAGCTAGAGAACAGCCATTCCAGAGGAACTACTTTGCATGCCTTATTCCTTGAAACTTTGTAATGTTTAAACTAGGCAAAATAACCTTCGGACTGGGACAAACATCCTCTTACAAACAACTATTTACAAAGCTAACAGGAAGGCAGGCATCCTGGCCACAAGGACTGATGATTATGGACGTTCTTTAGAATCAGTAACCAGCCATGCATTGCTAAAAAGTAACTTAACTTGTTAACACTAATAGAAATTCCTTTCTTCAGTTCATGTAATTATTTCCCTTCCTTTTCTCATGAAAACCTCTTGCCTTTACCCCATAATTTGCGTTTCTGCCTGATTTATCCCGAGCATTACAATTCTTTTTTAACTCAGGATAATGCTTGTTGTCTCTCATTTTGAATTTTTATTTTTAGGTTAACACTAGTAAGTGACAGAACTGAGATTAAAATGCAGTCCATCTGGCTTCGAGCCCACACATCTAACCAAGATACACTATCTCCATTGGAATTTGGGAACACAGTCCTTTTAATAATGTGGAATTAAAAAAAAAAAACAGTCACCTTAGCACACATGAATTAGATCACATGAATTAGATCACATGAATTCTATGTGATCTCAGCTTCTCTTTCAGGAACAATAACTCAAAATGGGAAGTAATTCCCAGAGAACTCTTACTACCACACCATCTGTAAGATCATGGACATGGCATTAGGACCTAGTTTTATCAGAAAGAAAAGATAATGAATAAGTGAGTTCAGTAATTCTACCATTTAGGAAAGAATCAAAACCCCTTTGTGAATTGCGGACACCTGTGGCTCTTCTCCACAGAAAATGTTTGCTTTGTATTCAATTTCAGGGACTTTGCAGAGGTCCTGATGCCCATCCTTAGGCTTCATGTAAGAAATCTCTCTTCTTAGATAATTTCTGGGTCTTTGTGTTGTATACTTTATTTTTAAAAAATCAACTAATGAACTCATATTTATTGAGTGACTCCTACATGCAAAGCACTATATTGAATCTTGCGTGAAGAATAGAAGAAAATATATAGTCTCTGCCTTCAAAGAGCTGCATAGTCAAGTTTGCAAAATAAGGCAGGATAAAAATAGGGTCATTAACATCTCCAGATACTCAGAAGACAAAAATACTACTTCTAACTTGGGTCATCAAGCAAAGCTTCAAAAGAAGGGTTGGTCTAGAAAAATGATTAGGATTAGAGAATAAGTGAGAAAATGCATTTGATATCAGGAAATAACAGAATTCTCCATTCTATAGCAAGAATTACACTTCTCAGCCAACTAAGCAAATAGGGGCTTAAGCTAAGTTAGTTTCAGTAATAAAAAATAAACAATCATTTCTGCACACCCGAATTAATACTGTAAAGCTTTAAATCCACCATATTTTCTTACCAATTATATATTTCCATGTAAAGCAGGAAAAATTCATTTTAATACTTGCCTGAATTTGTGGGCCGAAAATTTTAATTTTATGATAAATGTTAGCTATAATTATTAAGAACCTGATTTTCCTACCAGATAGTGTACTTCATGCCACATCAGGACCAGCCTGCTCACTTTGGCCCAGCTGTCGCAACTGGAAGCCCTCAGCCTTCCCTCTCAGAAGCCAATTCAAACATGCTTTGCACTGTTAACCATAAGGATACAGGTCAGTAGAAATTGGCTTGAGGCTCTTAACTCATTTCCCCCATGGTCAGAAGAGCCAACAGAGAGAAATTTATCTTGATTCCGAGGTGGTTTTGTATCTCATTAGCAATCCCATGAGCCTCTACTCTTTTTATTCAACCGTCAACAGTCCTTGATGTTTTGAATAAAGAAGCTGTCCAAACTAGGATTAAAAGAAAGGGGGGAAAAATCACTGCTGCCTTCCTCAGACTCCATGTGGAGGTGCTGAGCTGGCTCAGCTCCCAAGAGAGCTCCCTTTTCATTTTCTTTGCAATCCTGGTCACGATGCAGAATTTGGGCATTTGTATCAGGTAGCCTTAATTCTTGCTGCAGTTTTTTTCAGCAAAAATACAACACAGAAGGACAAGGGTAGATGTGAAATTCTGGCAGAATCAATGTTAACTTGATCGGGGAATTCTAGAAATTGAAAGTCTGAAAGCAGACAGATTAAGTTACAAATTAGTTAAGGTTGCAAGAAAATAACCTTGTACAGAAACAGAATACATGAGGAAGAAGACAGAGTAAAACTGTCACCATGCGTTCAGCCGAAATGGACCTTGCAGTCCCACCTGTGTAAATGCAACACAAGGTTGAGGCAGTCGCTGCTTTTCAACCTTGACAGTGTTACAGCAGCACATCCCCAGGGGACTGGGTGAGATTGGGGGTGGGTGGCGTAAAATGGGTAAGAGAGTATCAAAGAAAAGTGTTAGTTTAAAAAAAGAAATAAAAGGACAATTTTAAATGAACTCAATTGCTTTGACACTCTACAGCTGCAGGTTGCAGAAAATGAGGTTTAACGTACCAATACAATGGCTGCACCACTTAGACTATTTGAAGCTATAAATAACTGGAAAACTCTGACTCAAACCGTATTTAAATTTTTAATGAACTTGTTGCTTATACACTGTCTCACAATGAAATAACGGAGGTGGGGTAGTGCCCAGCCAAGGAGGAACCATCAGAATTGCAGCTCTGCTGCCCTGGGACTCTCTCGGCTCCGCTCTCTACCCTAGACTGGCTCCATCCTCAGCATGAAGGCAAGATGCCTATGGCAGTCATAAGGCATCACGTCCTGACCTGATGTCCAAAAGAAAAACCAGGCCAGATTTCCTGTTTATTTTTCCCAGGATTGAGGTAACCTTTCCTTGAAGCTTTCAGCAGGGTTCCTCTTACATCTCTTCTGGCAGATTTAGATCACACGCCCCTTCCGAAACCCATCACCAATGGGAAGAATAAGATTCTCATAACTGCTTGTCAAAGTGTGGGCCCCAGACCATCAGCAGTGCTTGGGGACAATGGGAACTATTGGGACCAGCCCCAGACTTACTGAATCAGAATCACCAGAGTTGGTGCACAGCAATCTGTGTTTTAACAAGAATTCAGGAAATCTGGATGCACCAAAGTTTGTGAACCACTGATTTAGATTAAAGTGGAATGGTTGTTGGATTTGCAACCACAATGACCAGGACTCTGGTCAAGGGATCAGCAGTCGAGGCAGACCACCACTATTAAGGTGACCAGCAGTTACATTCATGTTTTTTCACCTAGCATTTTTGAGTGCTTGCTGGGTTCTAACATTTTTTTTTACCTTCACTATACCCTTTAATTTTTTATAGCAATGCTATTGGTTTTATTGTCTCCATTTTATAACTGAGGAAATGGAAATGGAAGCTCAGACAATCATGTTAACTCACCCAATTTCACATAGCAGTCAAGATTTGAACTTAGGTTTTCTGATTCTAAATCTAGTTTTCACTCTGATTTGCCAGAACTAAAAGATATAAACTGCTCTAATCCATACCTCTATATTCTATGGAGGCTCTAAATTCCTTGATATTCACATTTAAATGAAAATTAACCAAAGAAATATCCTCAGTCTGTCTACAGTCTGTCTTGGGTTCTGGAATTCTAAGGAATGCCCAGGTTGTGAGGCATCTCTGAGGGTTCTTAGTGGCTTCTTAGGGTCCAGAGTCAACAGCCCGGAAATACACAGAAACTTTTTTTTTCTTTTCACATACGGAAGGGAAACCCCGATTGTCCCAAAACAGAGAAATCTGAAAAACCACTACTCAGCTTTTTGTTACTCTAGCTGTCATTACCTATCTGAATAACAAAGGGGCTTGTATGTAAATGACACATGGGTAGTCACAAAGTGGGCAACAGAACTAAGAGTCTTATTTTGAGCCAGGGCCTTAGAAGGGCTATACTCTCTGAGAACAGTGAGCTAGAAAAAAATTCTAGAGAGGCAGGCAACAAGAAGTTATCTCTGGCAGAACTCTTAGGGGAAAATATCTCCCCCGATAATTTGTGACCACAGGCCTGCCTCCTGTGGGATTGATACAGGGACTTATACTCCCTGCAAGAGCAGGTAATTCCAAACAGAGAAATTAACATAAACATTGGTGTCCAGATTGTCACTGCTCCGGAGGTCCCAGCTGATGAAAGAAAGCCTCTTTGTAAAGATGAATCCTTAACTCAGGCCACACAGTGCTCTCAAGGATAACAGGAGCTTGTCACCCCAAATCACAAATACTGAAGGAACATGCCACCACGGCCAAAGTCAGCAGATGTGACAAATATGAATTTCATGTACCAGAATTATCAGGAGAGCAGATATTAAATTATTGTTCAAAATAAAAGAAGAAATGTAACATATGAGGAACAAAATACTATTTTTAAAAAACAAGCAGATTTTAAAAAGATATACAAAAGGAAATTTTTCAACTTCTATCATTCTCAGCAATAAATATATGATCCCAGTGAGCAATCAGCCTAGGCTGGAACACAAGTTGTCAGAGAAGCTATCAGATTTTCCTTGTAGGAAAATACAAGGTTAATTTCATTGCTCCGTAAAGCATTTTATAATTTGGGTATCTAAGCAGGGAACCCCCCGAACGCCCTGCCATAATGGTATCCAGCACCCAGCCCTCCACAGCATGGAGAGACTTGTCCCTGTCCCCTGCTGAAACGTGGTGACAACCTGGACAACAGGTGATGGTGTTTTTGAGAGTATGGAGGAAACATTTGAAGAAAAGCTTTGTGAAATTTCTTGCTCTGCTAATCCTCTTTGTCATAGTTTCACCTTTATTTTATAGTATTTCAAACAAAGGCCGACATTTCAGAAATCACCATTTTGAGTTCAATCTGAGTCTTGTCTATCAAACTTATTATAGCTTTTTGCTCTGACTCCCTAAGTGAGGAGTGTTTCCTTGAAAATTTATTTCTAATAACTTGTAGAACTATAAAGGGAAAATGCAAGGTGCAGAGTGCCATCAATCTTCACAAAATAAAAATTCCGTTCCCATGTCGGAGCACTGCTGTGAAGGCCTGCAGTGCAGTGATCGTCATAAACTGCGTAAAACGACAGAGATTGCCCCACCCCTCTGCTGGCCAGACCAGGCAGAAGCCTGAAACCCTGGGAGAGGCCTGAATGCATCATGTGGATGGCTGAAAAACACAGGATCGCATCAAGTCATGCTCATCAAATTTGATGTTTCTTAATCCATTCTTGGATAAGAAAAGGCTGCTCCTTCAGATTCTCCTCTGTGCGTCCCGCATGGATGAACCACTTGGCCGAACTTGACACCGAAAGAAATGCCAAGAGCAACTTAACCCTTGCATGATCCTGCCTGAGAGTGAACAAACACCTGGTTTAAACAGACTTTTAAAGGAGGCAGTGACCCCATGCCAGGGAGAAGTCCTCACGCCTGCCAACGGCCACCTTCCTTCCACACAAATCGGAGACAGAGCCTCTCTGCCCGTGGAAGCACCCTTTGCTGCTTGGGAGAAGGCAGGGAAGCACTCCTGGCCCTGCACAAACACCAATTACCTTCCTTAGTTATGAACTAGGTATTTCTCATTTGCCTGAATGCAAGCTACATAAAGGCAAGAAGGTTCTCTTCTCTTAGAAAGCCAGAGTTTATCTACCTGTAACACAAAGGTCTCCTTTACTATAAACTTGGAGTTGAAGTGTCAATAGAGGGAATAAATACTTGAAGGCCAAAGCAATGTTGGCAAACCAGTGGAGCAGTACCAGGGATTTCCTTTGTGGCTGGTATGGAAAATAGGAAGTGACAGGTGACAGTTTCCTATTCAGACACCTAAGGATTCGAAGAGGATATTTCAGAGCTGGCATTTCTCTAAAGAACAAGTTGTCAAAGTTTCTTAGCAACCGGGTGAGTTCCTATGCACATAATCATCATCCTGCCTTAGTCAGTTGTGGCCTTCCTTGCATTGTACCTACCCTTGTCTTAAAACATCCCACCACAAAAGCTTGGCAGATAACTCTTTCATTCCAGTAAATTCATCAGGTATCTACATGTGCTTAGAGCTGTGTGTTAAATCCCGAGGGGAACAAAGATATTCAAGTCATAAACCATCTCTCTCCTCATGAAGTATATGGTTTATTTAAGAATGCAATTTTTTTTTCAATTAGTTTACATTCAATATTGTTTTGTATTAGTTTCAGGTGTTCAGCATAGTGGTTAGACAATCATGTACTTTAGATAGTGATCCCCCTAATATTTCAAGTACCCACTTGGCACCATACATAGTAATTATAATATTATTGACTATATTCCCTATGCTTTAATTTATATCCCTGTGACTATTCTGTAACTACCGATTTGGTTTTGATACTTTGTCCCATTTTGTGAATTTACCTGCTCCACCTGCTTTGAAGCATTCCTGCTTTGATGGCTCCTGGAGGAACAGCTAGAGCTCCTTTCTTGGCACATGGCCCTGCCCCCACCTTGGCCAGCCTGGCAGAAAAGGCAGAATATTCCCAAGTCTAAGGTGCAGTCCCTGTGCCAGCCCCATCAGCACCATTGGGGAACTTGTTAGAAATGCAAATTTTCAGACTCTACCCAGGACTACAAAATCAAGAGAGCTGGGACTCCATCTCAGCAATTTGTGTTTTAACAAGTTCTTCAGGCAATTTGTAATTGTAACAAGTTCTTCAGGCAAACTTCAGAGGTCAAGTTTGAGGAACACTGGTCTAAAAAACCTACTTTTTTAAAAGCTCTCCTATCTGTCAACTGTCTCATATTGTTTCCACTTTCCACCTATTCAAACTAAAGTTTTGTTTTGTTTTGATAATGAGTTATGACAATTTTGGCTATGAGTCATAGCAGACACTTACAACCTAGCTTAAACGATGAGAACACTTACTAGCTCCTATAACTTGAAAACTATCATAAGGGTAGGTTACACCAGCCCCAGCCCAGATTCCCCAGAATTCTATTAATTCTGCCCTCACCTCAGGGTTAACTTCACCCTCAGGCTGCCGGTGAAATGGTAGTGGAAGTTCAGTCTCAAGTCTGCACACAAACGCCTCTAGTGGAAGAGAGAGGGCTCATTTCTGGGAGCCAAAGAAGAGTGAGGGGAAATTCTCCCACCCATCTCAAGCACATCTTTCTTGTTTTATCATTGGTGCAAATTGCAGCACAAATTCATTCCTGAACCAATTACTGGCAGGAAGGATGGGATTGACCAATCAGGTCCCATTCCTTCAATTGGGGGTGAAGTCAGGGCCTGCCTGACAGGCACCTGTGCCAGGCAGGGAGACGGTGGATGCCAAAAGGAAATCACAGTTCAGCTAGAAAGGAGAAGGAAGGAACAACTGATAAGTAGACAACCCCAGTCAACTCACTTCCAAGAACAAGCTCTTGTGAAGGGAAGTCATCTGTTCTTGACATGGCAGTTAAAGCTAAACATCACCAGTCTGGCGACCAAGATCGCCAAGTCCACCCTTTATCACTGAATAGCAGCAGTTAGTCTGGAATTAGATTTATCAAATCTCATAGGCAACCTCAGGAGTTAAATGAAAAAGAAAAACTGTTTACTTTTTCTTTCTCTTCCCATTATTCTCCCTCTTCTCCCACCCCTAACAATATAATTTTCTATTAAATAGCAGAGGTCTTTTGGCCATTTTCCTGTGACATGAATGTACATGCTAGAAAATTAATAACATATTTCACTCACAAATAATGTATCCTGGAGCTAGTTCCATAGCTGACCAGATACTAATTACAGCAGCAGCTCTAGACCAGGCACAGGGTTAAGCAAAGGTGATATGATAATGTGTGAGGGCGGGTCCTCATCTCTAGGACCCACAGTGAAATGGAGGACAGACACGTGAACACGATGCAGGGTGCAGTGGGCAGTAAGAGATGTACACCCACAGTGTACGTGTGCTACAGATGCCAAAGAAATGAACTCCCTCTGAGATACCAGGGACGGAGGTGATACTCCAGAAAGATTTTGAAAGATAATTGGGGAGAGGGGTGAAGTTTCTGGACAATCTTTGGAAGTCACCATAGACAACACAGCATTTCATCTGTGTAACAAAGCAGTAGACCTTTCCCACAGCAGGATGCTCCACTTCAGTGTGCGGGCTCAAGGGCCGTATCCATCTGTTTTGAGACATACTGAAAGTTATGTGCTACAAATAATAGAGTACTAGAATATGCAAATAATTTGCCACTTAATAAATGAGAACAGGTTCAGGTTATCACTATAATCCTGTTACTATCATTTGCATCCTCATGTGCTTTCAGCAGCGGAGGAGAAAGGGGATGGAGGTGTACTTGGCCCGCTGGAGACAGAACATATCTCTGGGCTTCCTGCGATTGTACATATTGAGTATGAACAGGATCTGTTCTGAGGGTCTAGTGGGAAAGATAAAGACAGCAGCTCTAGGTTAATACTGTTACCACTGAATTCCTGAAGTCAGCTCCTAATGTTTGCTAACCAAAGTCCCAGAAAAGGAAACCAAAGTGGCCCTGATTTACACCAGGATCCACTCTGTAGTGAATGATGCTATTTAGCAGGCTTTTCATTTTTCTTACATGTGCAATTTGTTTTGCCCCACAATTTTCAGCAACTGGTGTCTTTTTCTTCCTTTTTCTTTAGTTTTTAAGAATGGCAAATATAGAGCCTTTAATATTTAAAATAAAGCTGTACTTGCCGGTCACGCACTGGTACTCCAACTAAATAACAGAGCCCAACTTAAGAAAAGTACTGCTTCAGTTGACTAGGAAAGCATGTTCCATCTCACCCCATGAAACTAAAGGCCAGAGGCCGTGCTGTCATGGTCCCGGTTTTGGACATTTATCTCCCTAATGTTACAACACGTACTTGTCAGACTCTTCTAGAACCCTAAATCTGTAAAAGTTTGGAAAAAGGACTCACGGTCATGGACAACAGTTTGATTTATCATTAAGGCTACCCCAAACTCCAGAATGTAATGCTGGACACTGCCACGGTGACAGGTTTGATTTCCAGGCCACTCTTCCAGATTACTAAACACATCCAGGTAACAAATCAAGAAGTATATAGAAAAACCATCTATTTTTGCTTCTTAGTTAACATACTCAATACATTTCTAAGTGGGTTTTTTAATGTATACTCACATATTTCATTTTCAGCAATACATTAATGTCACATTCGAGTATGAGGAGACTTTTTAAGAAATGAGTTTTACTTTCTTTCCATAATTTCTCAGATCCATCTGCACAATCAAATACAGGGCAATCATTTTAAAGGGTGGTGAATATCTAAATTCTCTGATGAAGAATGATGTCCATGACATATTGTTGAGTTAAACATGCAGATGACAGGAGGCTTGCACTTTGGTTAACAAGGGTGATTAGCAAAGCCCAGAGTTACCCTCCCACTATAAACAAGAATATGGATAGAATATATAAAACAACTGTTTTCATTGGGCTGGAATTAGAGTGAGGCAAGAAAGGTGCATGGGGTACAAAAGCTAAGAAAGTACTCCTTTTTAAGGTTGATCCTACACTTGCATGATCCCGAGAGTGACAGTCTTCTTAAATTTTGTACCCTCGTGCCTCTCCTCACCCTAGTCTTAGCTCTCGTTTTTAGCCATTGACCCCTAGGCAGCAACATGACTGTGAATCGTGGAAAAGTGGGGTGGGGAATGAGATATGTCCTATGGTAGACCCATATTTCTGCCTGGGCAAATTACAAAACATACTGCTGGGAGAGGGCATGCAAAGAGAGCTTGTAGTCTTGCTGAATGAAGTGGAGAGGGTACGGAAGCTTAAATTGATAGGACAGAATACCAGAGAGGAGGAAGCTACCTACAAAGAGAAAAAGCTCAAGAAATGTAAGTAGGAGCCTCCGTGAGTTTTTGGTTCAATACAGTGTGTGCATGCATGCATAAAATGAAATCTTTCAATGATAGCCTAGGAAATATCAACTAAAAAGAGATGTAAGCCAAACAATTCCCAAAACTCATGTAGAACTGGGAATCCTAACTCCCACTAGGTAGAGCAGAGAAACTTCCTTGAATATATGGGGTATTCAGCAGAAACTCCAGAAGAGTCATACCGTAGCAGTGGGACTAACTTCTGCTACAAGATATTCGGCAGTCTTTAAAGAAATACAACAAAATCCAGCACACGGAATGTAAAATTCACAATCGCTGACATCCCACTGAAAAGGTGACAGAAAATGTCCTCTCTTGTGGAAGATATATACCCACAAATCCCAGAGCAATAAACTCCAAGCAGGATAAACACACAGAGAATCACACAAAGGTACATCATAATCAAGTTGCTGAAAATCTGTGTTAAAGAATAATCTTAAAAGCAGTCAGAGGAAAGACAGATACTTTACATACCAAGAACCAAATAAAAAATGATCTTAGGATTCTTGTCAGAATCTATGAAGGCAGAAGAAAACTAAATAACAATTGTAGCATGCTAAAAGAAAAACACTGTCAAACTAGAACTCCATCACTGGTGAAAATATCTTTCAAAACTAAATTTTTTTTTTTACACACACAAAAAAATAGCTGAGAAAATTTACTATCAGCAAGCTTGTACTACAAAGAATGTTCAAGAAGTTCTTTGTGGAACGATAAATAATGCAATGGATGTCTGGATCTACACAGAGATATGAAGAGTAAATATGTAAATATATGGCAAATATGTAAATATATATGCAAACTATATACACACACACACACACAAGACATTTTTCCCATTTAAAAATGTCTTTAAATAAAATATAACTGTTCAAATTGAAATAACAATGTATTGTGGGACTTACAACATACGCGGAAGTAAAATGTATGACAACAATAGTACAAAGACCAAGAGGTTGTTAGATTCTTATATTATACATGAAGTGGTAAAGTATTATTTGAACATAAACTGTGGTTCTAAAAATGCATGTTGTAAACTTTATATCCATAAAGCAGTATAGAAAATATAAAGAAGATAAAATAATAAACATTCACTACTAAATAATAATACTAAAATAAATACTCAAAAGAAGGCCGAAATGAAGGAAAAGGTAACAAAGACTAACTAGAACAAATAGAAAGCAAATAGGAAGTTAGTAAGTTTAAATCCAACCACATGAATACTAAACATTTCATTTAAAAGGCTGGAATTATAAAACAAGACCCAATTACATGCTATGTATAAGAAACTCCCTTTAAATATGGAGACTCAGATAGTTTAAAAATAAAACAATGAAAAAAAGATATACCATAAGAAATCTAGAGAGTTTATTTCAAAATCAAACAAAGTAGACTTCAAAACAAGGAATACTACCAAGGGGCAAAAGGGACATATGATAATGACACAGGAGTCAGTTCATCAGAGGATATAACAATTCAATTGAGTTTCAAACTCCTAACAGAGTTTCAAATTACAAGAAGCAAAGACTGATGGAAACAAATGGAAAAATATCTTCCATTGTAAGTTGTCTCTTCAAATCTTCTGCCCATTTATACTGAGTTGTTTGTTTTCTTATTATTTAATTGTATGAGTCTTTTTTAAGATAAACTTTAGGATTTTTCTTTGTTATTTTTCAATTACAGTTTACGTTCAACATTAGTCTGTATTAGTTTCAGATGTACAGCGTAGTGATTAAACAATCGCACTTCACAGAGTGGTCCCCCTGATATTTCAAGCACCCACCTGGCCCATACATAGTTGTTATGACATTATTAACTATCTTTCCTATGCTATAATCCACATCTCTGTGACTATTCTGTAACTACCAGTTTGTACTTTTTTAAAACAATTTTTAAAATATGTTCATTGACTTTTAGAGAGAGAGAAACATTGATGTAGGAGAGAAACATTGATTGGTTGCCTCCCATATACTCCTTAACTGGAAATGAAACCCACATCCTAGGTATGTGCCCTGACAAGGAATCAAACCCCCAACCTTTTGATGTATAGGACAATGCTCCAACCAACTGAGCCACACTGGCCAGGACCAATCTGAACTTCTTAATTCCTTGATCTTTTTCACTCAGCCCCCAAACCCCATTGCCTCCCTCAGACTGTTCTCTGTATTTACGAGTCTGTTTCTATGTTGTTTTTCTATTTTGTTTTTTAGATTCTACATATAAGTGAAATCATATATTTGTCTTTCTCTGTCTGACTTATTTCACTTAGGGTAATACTTTCTAGATCCATCCAAATCTTTATATTTGTCAAAACTCATTTAACTGTATAGTTAAAATGAAGGTATTTTAGATATTTATCCAAAGAAAATGAAAACGCTAACTCAAAAAGACATATGCACCCCCATGTTCATTGCATACAGCATTATTTACAATCATCAAAATATGAAAATAACCTAAGTGCCCATTGATGGATGAAGAGATAAAGAAATTGTGGCATATATGTACAATGGAATATTATTCAACCAAAAATAATACCTTGCCATTTGTTACAAGATCTCGAGGGCATATGCTAAGTGAAATAAGTCAAAGAAGAAAGACAAATACTATATGATCTCTCTTATATGTGAATCCATCAACAGAAAAAAAAACTCATATATATATATATATATATATATATATATATATATATATATATGTAGAGAGAATAGATTGGTGGGTGCCAGAGGCAGGGGGTGGGGGAATAGAAGAAATGAAATATTTAATAGTAAAAAGCATATAATGTAACCCATAAATACAATTAACTTGGCCATGTAAATAGCAGTAAGTTGTAATAAGCTGAATGAGAAAAAATTAGTCAAAGCTTTGTTGTCACCTTTCCCCCAGGATAACCTATATGTAATGTATATGATTTGGAATTTTACAACTCGTAAACCAAGTAAGGGAAATGTGTCAATCTGTACATAGAGTACTAATAAAGCTCTGTTTTCTCCTTATTTAGAAAAATAAGTAATAGGTATATATAGAGGTTCTGACATTTTCTTTCCACAACAAAAATGGAAGTCTTCCATACCCCTTGGGGTGTACGCACTATATTCTGGAGATCACTGGTGCACACATTGGGAAACCAGGGCAAATATTTGTATAGTGGTATGATCAGGGGTGCCCTTCAGAAAGATGAATCTGATATCTGTGTGTAGACTAGGATGAAGGGAGAGAAACTGAATCACAGTAGCTCTTCATTCAAACTCTGCCCACCTATTATTGCAGTTGTCACCAAGTGTTAAGAATCCTGGTCTAAACTTCAAGTGAAGTTTAGCTCTAAACAGTGAAAGGAAATGTCATTCAAAACTTCTGAGATCCTGGCAAAATGAGGCTAAACATGAGAGTTAGGAATAGAGAAACAATACCAGCCACAAAGAAATGAAAGTGTTAGCACTAGAGTGGACCCTTCTACAACAGTGAAACCAAGGATGGGGAAAAAGGTTTTTTTTAACTTTTCATTGCCCCTTAATATTGATGGGAAGTATAACTTATAAAAACACATAGCATATAAAATACTGGATTTGAGTGAATCCAGGGTTGAGGAAGGGGAATTATTATCTGCTACTTCCTAGAACATCTCCAGTACCATAAAATATAAAAAATAAAATAATAATAAAGTAAATATATTTTATTTATGTAAGTTATACATTAATAAAATTGACTTTAAAAAGTAAAATTAAAGCTTAAGTTGGAGAAACTATTAAATTGTCATCTGCTTCTTTGAGTTTTGGATTCAGTAACAGTGATTTAAAACTTAAATAAAGCAGACTATAAAACAAGATGTATAATAGTATGATCACATTTGCATAAAAAATAAATGTGTGTATACACATGTAAATATGCATAGAAGAGATACCAGAAAGGAAATTCCCTAAACACAGCATCCTGCACAAATAACGCCCCTATTTTTTATTACAAAATCTTTTATTACAAAATCATAAGCATGTAGTTCTGTAACATAACAATATCACACTCAAGCACACCATATGATATTTTAGGTGAAATGTTCAAATTAAAACTATAAGTTATTGCACCCACATTATTACCCTACTAACAACACTCAAACAGGCATTACTTCTGCCAGACCCTGTGTTTACCTGGGTTGTTCTCAAGGTCTGAAACATGGGTGAATTTTGCTTTGTAAATCATACTTTGTTGATGTCAATAATGACAACTCCCCTATTAAAGTCTGTGTGAGAGCTGCTGCCCTACAAATATACTTGCCCGAAAGTGTACATACAGCTGGCAGACAAAGGACCAACACTAGTTAAGACTTAAGAGTCAACAAATATAATAAATCTCAGGCACCTATAACATTTTCTTTCTCTGCAGTTCCTAATCTACCAGCCTCATCGAGATGCCTTGTGTTCTCCAGCTCTCTCTCCTCTTAGTCAGATGAGTCAAGATAAGCAGTATATCACCACAAGCTAGCGGGCAGACTACAGGTCTGTTCCCTCAGAAGACAGTATCTTCTCTCACCGGAGTCCTATTCCAGGAAGGTTCCACCCTGCTCCACCACAGGCTACCTGAGGGAGCCCCTCACTCAAAATCTTTACCTTGATCTTAATCTTACTGCAGAACAGGTCAATCTCTCTTGAATTCACCTCAAACTCAATTCCAACCAATCCTTTTTTATCTGGAGTCTGTCAGATATTGTCAGTTTTCTGGGATATATGTCCAGGGTACAGTAGGAAGCACACAGAATACAAGTCAAAATTGTGTTCCATCCCTATTCTGCCTCTGACCAGCTGGTGGTCTCTGGAAAAGTCATCAACACTATAATTCAGTTTCTGATTCTGGGAAATTAAAAGCTAAATTGAGATCTTTTCTAACTCTCCTGCTAGAATTCAGATATTTTCTGCTCTTTAATGACATTCTGGAATAGAGCCAAATTCCTCCTTTGACAGGGATGTCTAGCGTATATATACTTCTGTCTTTTAAAATGCAGTTGAAATGTATCATCTTCATTTCAGGGGCATTGTTGAGAAATGGGGTCAATTTCCAAATCACAGATTAACATAATCCAACAGAAGGTAAAGCCTCCTTCTGGGTCTTTTTTCTACCTTCAAATAGGAAGGTAGGAAGAAGACCTCTCTCTCTTTCCCAATGTCTTCCCCTCCTGTCCCCTTGCCCTCCTTCTGTACCCACCATGCTTCTCCTTTTTGCCTCTCCTTCTCCCTCCCTCCCCATCCCTCTGCTCACTCACAGACAGATACAAAGCGGACAATTGGAAAGTTAGTAAATTTGCTGAGCTGTATTTGGGTATAAGACTTGTGCATGAGTGCTAATTTATGTTGATTTGGCTCACCTGGGCATGGGTAAGGAGTGATTTCCCCATCCCATCAGCTGACTCCCATCAGCACTATGTGGACACTTGCCAGTGTAGCCCAGGGGTGTCTAAAAGATTCAGTGAAGTCTGTGTAAAGGAGGAGGCTTTAGGTAAGAGTCCATTGAGAAGTTTCTTTCTGACCAGAGTCCAGCTGGATCATACAGCAGGTCTCTCAACTGCCCAAAGGTCGGGGAGGAGGTGATTCCAGTAAACATGCTTTAGAGGAAAGCAAACCTGTTAATACGCTACATTTTCACATACTTATGCAGAAAACTTGCAGGAACAGAAATAGCTAGAGCCAAAAAAAAGGCATGAACTTCCAGGTACTGCTGGTAAGGAAACTGCAAGTTTTTCCAGGTTGGTAATAAAATCCTGGGTAAAGGGAAATAAATTCTCCATTGAAGACAAAGAAAAGCAGTAGACTCAACAGCAGAACATCAAAGAGAAAAATCTCAGTAAGACAAGAGCAGCGATAATTTAGTAGAGGAATTGCACAACTTTCTAATGAGTAGGCACTGAAGATCGAAATGTGAGAATGACGCTGCATGTTATTTGCCTTTGCTTGAAGTTGACATTTAGCCCTCTGAGGTCCTGCACGCTTAATGCCTTGGTTGTTTTAACAAAAAAAGTTCCCAGTAGAGAACCTGGTCATGTGGTATTGAGGAGAGACATCTGGGCAGAGGTGGTCTGAGAGAACTACTGTAGATCCTGTTGCCAGAGCATAGAGAGCAGCCCCTTAAACACTGATACCTAAACAAGAGTCATTCCCTTCTGGGGTGGCACAGGCTATGTTAGTAGCAAATGCAACATTTAAAAAACAGAGGCTACTAGATGCAAGTAAATAATAATAATCATCTTAGTAAAATAGAGTTTGCATTCAAACCAATGTCATCAAAAGATAAAGGGCCATGTGATCTGAACTCCTAGGTTTCAAAGCTTAAATGAGAGTAAACACGTAAATAAATGCCTTTGATTTGCATAATGGATGCTGCTTTGGCCTCTCAGAAAAAGTGCCTCTTGGTTTCTTAGGGCCACTCTTCTTTTCAGGGTGTCTTGAGGCTAGAGGAGATTTCTCATTGAAGTGAGAAAGTCAAAGGAAGACCCATGACAGCACCATGCCAGGTGAAATACCGAGAAAGTAGTCTAGAACCATTTCTCATTTCAAATTTACTCCTTACTGATCTGCCTACTGCCAAACAGATCAAAGCAAGGAACATTCATAAAACACCTATTAATTCCATAAGCATTCATTATCGTAAGTGGAATCAATTTTTGCAATTGTGGCATTCATTATCATCTATAACCCTTCAGTTATCCCCACCCGCCCCATCCTAATCCCTCCCCACTCTCAGCAGATACAAACATGAAACATTTTTAGAATTTAGGCATATTTGGCACTTTGCCAGTAACAATCATACCCCTAAAACCCAAACAAGTGAGAATAATGTGGACTTTGTTCTCCCGGTTCTTGGAGCTCATTGAAGGGTGGGGCTGTACTTCCACAAAACAAGCTAAACGAGTTCCTATTAAACTGTCCCAGTTCATCAGAGACATTGAAACAGCCTAAGGAACAGCAGCCTGGGGCCAGGAAACTGAAGCTCTGGCCCTCGCTTTGCCACATATTTGACCTTAAACCATATCACCCCTCTAAAATTCAGGAAGTAGGTCCCCTCCGTGAACAAAATTCTGTGATTCTATGACTTCCTGTAGGTAGCCATACCAGCTATCCCTCCCTTCTCTCCTCCCTGTATCACTAAGCAACAGTAACAAAACATGGGGTGACAATCTTAGAATTTCCCAGTTTTATTTCCCACTCCCCCATGAGAATCTGTCTAATGGTATTAAAAATACCCTGAAAACTCTGTAGAATAGGGCAGTGTGAGACAGAATAGACAGAGTCTCTACTCTACCTATTGCTCTGGTGTGGGAATTAACCTAGTCTAGAAAGAAAGCCCTCTTCCCATTATTGTAGCAAGACAGAAGCACGATGACCAGAATCCTCTTAGTCTAGAACCTGTTTTCTCTAGGTAAGGGATTTTGCTCCCTCATAGTGTTCTGCAAAACTAAGTCTTTATTTTGCAGTGCTAACTCCTAAGCACGTGCTCCTGATTCCAGCATTTCTGGTGGCTGCTTACTAGTCATGCACCAGCCCTTCTACCGCTACCCCGGTCGCTTACACACACAATGGCAGAGGAAGAGAACATAAGTTTGGGGAAGAGGAGTGGAATGGCAGATAAGAGAGGCAACTAATGGTAGAGTGAGGAGATACATTCCACCAGGGCTTAAATTCTCAGGGCAGCACATATGGCAAAAGATGCTCACTTTGAAACTCATCCTTGAAAATTCATTAGGAAAACACCACATTAGAAATTGATACTTGGTCCCTCTGTAATACTATTTTTCTCCAGAATTGGAACAGGTGACTCTTTCTTGGGTTAAACAAGAAACAAAAAAATTGGCTTGCACTCAGGAGTTTGCACTCAGTTTAAACACCAGAATCACCCTCAGCTCAGGAAGATGCAGCACCCTGGGAAGATTGAGGGAGTGAGATGCCTGAGGAAAGAAACAAAAGCAACCTTCCATCCTAAGGGAGCTCTCAGGGCAGGCCTAGGCTTGTTAAATAAATCAGCATGTAGAACAACTCACAGTATATCAATCTTCCCAGATGATCCTTAGAATATTTGTATATGTTAAATGTCACATGATGTAACTTCACTATATAACCTCACTATACAGCTACAGCGTTGAGAAAAAGTTTACAGTTGTGAGTATGCAAAATACAGAGTTTAATCTTATATTATTATCTATTAATTATTGTATTATTTTCCACATGAACATCTGTAAACCAACTTTACCCCACCCTGCATAGAGCACTGATACAACTTCACTGTCACCAGGTAGCATATTGGATTTTCTGGGACTAGCTAAATCCAGATATTCTGTTTCAGCTGCAGAGTATG
Source organism: Glossophaga mutica (assembly GCA_039655065.1). Classification (NCBI taxonomy): domain Eukaryota; kingdom Metazoa; phylum Chordata; class Mammalia; order Chiroptera; family Phyllostomidae; genus Glossophaga; species Glossophaga mutica. Next base: position 83,554,499 of record CM077303.1, on the reverse strand, counting down.
TGATAAATTATAGGCTTTAGATACTGCAGTCATTCCAAAAAATAACACAGGCCCTTGAAAGATAACTCATCCACCTTTTATGGCTAGAATAGGAGATGACATAGTACCTTTACGTATATGCACACATGGGCCTATCTTGTTTCCTATTAAAAAGTATTGATCTATTTCTGTGGCCAGAATGTGATATAATATTATTTTTGACAAATGGTTAAGTTACAGATATTCTTTTCCAATTGCTTTAAGACAATTCATTTTTGGTTTTTTTTGGACACCTAAATATTTTGCTAATCCTTCAAAGTAGTTACTGCTTAATTCCTGAAGTCACCTCCTACCTTGGACCCTGGAAAGGAAACCAAGGAGGCCCCGACTGACACCAGGATCCACTCAATAATGAATGATGTTATTGAGCAGACACTTAATTCTTTTACATGTACAGTTTGTTTTGCACCACAATTTTTCAGAGATCAGTGTCTTTTTCCTTTACTTTATAAGAATGGCAAATATAGAGCCTTTAATATACTGTAAAATAAATAAAGCTGTATCTACAAATCAGGAACTACTTCTCTGACTGAATGATAGAACCCAAATAAACATACATGTTTTGAACCTTTTGGCTTCCAAAACATGGCAGTGGAGGTAAATGCAGTACTTTCATCCTCCCAAAACCACCTGAAAATTACAAGTAAACTTCCCTGGCCAAGTAGCTCAGTTGGTTAGGGCATTATCCTGATATGCCAAGCTTGTGGATTCAAGCCAGTCAGCACATATAAAAACCAACCAATGAAGTCATGAATAAGTGGAACAACAATTCAATCTCTCTCTTCCTCTCTCTCAAGAAAAATTTAATTTATCTTAAAAAAATTACAACTAAACTACATTACAACCATAATTCAGAACTACCTGAAATCTAGCTGAACAAAAGTCCTACAATTAAGGATATAAAGAAGAAACTACATCCCAAGACTAGTAAGAGGGGAAGAGACTCATGGCCTGGCCCCACACCCACATATGGTGGATAAAAATCAGGAGGGTTATTTTAGCTGGAGAGGTCCATCCTGAGGAGCAAGGGGTTCCAGCCCAGGGTTCCAGTGCCAGAAAGAGAAGTCTCCATAACTTCTAGCTGTAAAAAACTATCAGATTGTGGATGAGTGAGGCAGAGTGCTTATAGAGTCCCACTCAATTCCTCTTAAAGGGCCTATACAGAGACTTTCTTGAACACACTTGCTCTGAGTTCCAACACTGGGACAGCAGCTCAAAAGGCACCAAGGATGTATGGAGAGGAAATGAACTGTCTGGCATCAAGTGAGAGCTAGAGGGGCAACTTTCTCCCAGGCATAAGTTCTGGCAGAGGGCATTAGTCTTTTTCTGAGCCCTATCTAAAAAAGGCCAGCAGGATGGCACCATAGCGAAGTCTCTATCAACCTAGTTCACACTGTTCGCCCAGCCCTGGTGATTCCCTGAGACCCTACTGTACCCAACTTGCCAGCCTACCAGGCACTTTCCAGTGGCTTTTCCATATGAATGGCCTGTCTTTGCTCATTCTTCAGTTTTTCCAGAAATCTTCCAAACAAGCAGTATCCGGCCTCAGCATACCCCATATCACTCACTAAGTGGCCCCAGGCTCGGCACTAGCAACAGCCAGCTTTGGTTCATAGTTTGGCCTTTCTTGGGCACTTCCAAGCCCAGCACAAGTAGCAGCCATGTACAGACCACTTTATAGCTAATCCCAGGTGACCCCGGGCAGAACATAGGCAACAGCAGAATTTGGCCTACACCTCCCAGGAAGCCTCAGAGCCAGCTCACCTGGTAGACAGCTTCAGACCATGTTGAAAAATGACCAACTACCTTCACAAACAACACACTCAAGGGGCAAACTCAAAGGTACCAGAGCCCCACTGAACTAACTAGTGTTCCATGGATGGGACCCTGCACAGCTGATTCTCCACAGTGGTCACAGCCAGTCCTGTGGCTGATCAATTTGGGATTAAATCCCACCCATTGACATGCCAAAAGCAATCAAGGCTCAACTACAAAAGGGTGTACATAGCCCTCATGGGATGCACCTGGACTGCCTAGCTCTGCTCAATGGAAAGGCTATACCACTGGATCCTACAGGACACCTACTACATAAGGCCACTCTACCAAGCCTGGGAGACATACCAGTTCTACCTAATACATAGAAACAAACACAGGAGGCTGCCTAAACAAGGAGACAAAGAAACATGGCCCAAATGAAAGAACAGAACAAAACTCCAGAAAAAGAACTAAACAAAATGAAGACAAGCAATCTACTAGATGCAGAGTTCAAAACACTGGTTATATCATGCTCAAGGAACTTGAGGGAAAAGTAGATGAACTCAGAGAGAACCTCAACAACATAAAACAAGACATGGAAACCATAAAAAAGAACCAGTCAGAAATGAAGGATACATTAACTGAAATGAAGAAAAATTTACAGGGAATCAACAGTAGAGTACATGAAGCTGAGAATCAAAACAGTGGTTTGGAATATAAGAAAGGAAAAAAATCAGAAAAGCAAAAAGAATCTGAAAATATGAGGACAGTGTAAAGATCCTCCAGGACGACTTCAAGTTTACAAACATTTACATCCTGGGGTTGCCAAAGGAAAAGAGAGAGAGTAAGAAATTGGAAACCTATTTGAAAAAACAACAGAAAACTTCCATAACCTGGTGAAGGAAATAGACATATGAGTCTAGGAAGAGCAGAGAGTCCCAAACAAGATGAACTTAAAGAGACCCACACTAAGATACATCATGATTACAGTGAAAAAGGTTAAAGACAAAGAGAGAATCTTAGAAGCAGAAAGACAAAGCAGTTAGTCACCTACAAGGGAGCTCCCAGAAAACTGTGAGCTGATTTTTCAACAGAAACTTTGCAGGCCAGAAGGGATTGGCATGAAATATTCAAAGTGATGAAAAGCAAGGATCTACAACCAGGATTACACTACCCAGCAAAGCTGTCATTTAGAATTGAGGGACATATAAGAGCTTCCCAGAAAAGAAAAAGCTAAAGGAGTATACTACCAAACCAGGAGTGCATGAAATGTTAAAGGGTCTTCCTTAGGAAGAAGAAGAAGAAAATTAACAATATGAACAATAAAATAGCAATAAATGCATATCTCTGAAAAATTGATCCTAAAAAACAAAATAAATGAACAAGCAGAACAGAAACAGACTTACAGATACAAGAACATTCTGATGGTTGCCAGATGTCAGGGGTTGGGGGGAATGGGTGAAAAAGGTGAAGGAATTAAGAAGTACAAACTGGTAGTTACAAAATAGTTGTGGGGATGTAAAATACAGCATAGGGGATATAGTCAATAATATTCTAATAACTATGTATGGTGTCAGATGGGTATGAGATTTATTGGGATGACCACTTAGTAAGTTATATAATGTCTAATTACTGGGGTGTACACCTGAAACTAATATAATATTGTAGGTCAACTGTAATTTAAAAATAAAAAATAATAGTAAAAAGTCAGGACCATCTCCATCTCAACCAATTAGATTTGCATCAGCCTCACCAATGTCCCAATAACAAATTAATGGTAATTCTATAAATTTTCAAAATTATAGAATAATTTAATAATTTTCAACAATAAAAAAGTAACATACATTTTTCAGTTGACTAGGAAAGGATGTTCATTCTCGCCCCATAGAAACACACGACCAGAAGCCATACTCCATTCACCCTGTGGCTCCAGTTTGGGACCTTTCTCTCTCTCATGTTATAACACATACTTACCAGACTCTTGGAATCCTAAATCTGGGGACCATGATCTTTCTAAAGCAGTCTTTTTCTAAAGCAGGGGTTGGTAGACTCTGGTACTCAGGGAACTTCTGAGCTGGGTGAGAGGGTGAGGCCAATGTGATACCAAAAACCAGTCAGGTGATGGCAGCAGCACCCTTTGCTGGCCCACTCTCCTTAGTTCAGCTGCCACCACCTCTCCTGTCCCAGGCAGCCACGTCCAAGTGACTGCATCATTCCCTGTTGGCACACCTTCCCTTCCACACAAAATAGACCTGGTACACACTTCCACACTCCCCTTCCACCACAGTCAATGGACTCAGCGAGTATCTATCAAGGGCCTTCCCTGGACACAGCACGGTACTGGCACTTGAATCCTGACAGTTTGCTTCTGAGAGAAGATGATAAAGATGGGACACTCAGGACATAGTTCCATTCATCATAAGACACTCGGCAAATTTTCTAAGGTGAAGTACCTATAACATTTATTGAGCACTTACAATGTGCTAGGCATTGCACTTATACTTTTCATTAAGTAGCTCATTTAATCCTTACTGCAAAGTAGAAATAAATATTATCCCCAAACTACAGATGAGGAAACTAGGCCAATAACTGAGTATGGAACCTTCTCCAAGCTCCCATTGCAATTATATGGTGGGGAAAGGACCTAAACTTGTGATTCTGACTCTGAAGCTGGCCCAAAGGTGTCCTCACTTCAGAACCTCCCTCTGAGACCTTACTCTCAGACACAGGGGTAAACTCCAGGCAGAATTCCAGAGGCAAATTCCCAGCTGATGACTTAGTTGGTGAGAAAATTGGAGAACGCTGGTATCAGTTGAGCAAAAGTGAGGCAATGGGAACAGCAGCAAGCAGCAAAGGAGGGAGGAATGTTTGTTGAGGAACTGCTGGGTGACTCACAATCTTGTGAGGTATGTATTACTAATCCTCTTTTCACAAATAATACACCGAAGGAAACTCCACTGAACTGGAGATGAACAGGCAGAAATTGCATTCATCTAGGGAAAGAGAGAGTATGAGATCCACAGCGAGTGGGACCCTGTGCAGGTGAGGGTCTAGGGACACCATTAGAAACTGAGGGAAGAAGCTGAAGCATCTAGGGTAGACAGGCCATTGCAGCATGGTTTGGGCCAGATGAGGTAAGTCAAAGGAGGGAGGGACAATGAAGCACGAACCTCAAAGAAAATGTTATGGAGCACCTGGGTAACTACGGGAGCAACCTCTGCTTCTCTTGGGCTTGCTCTCCCCTCCAAGCCTTTCTTCCAACGCAAACTGTGCTCTGTCTGCCTCCTACTTCTCCCACTGCTCTCCCTCCAGATCGGTCTTGGGTTTTTTTTCCTCTATTTTAATTTTCCAAAGAATGGAGCTGAATCATCTTTTATATATTTATTGAACAAAGTGAGATGTCGTCACTCGATTTTTAAATTATCTAAACAGTTACTTTTCTCATTACCATTGCCTAGAAACAACACTGAAATTAAAACCAAGTTTCTCTTCATAGGTAAGAGGACCTTATTGATACTTTCTATGTTTTCTTAAAAAGGTTTGCATTCTTACCATAGATTGGTACTTTGGCTGTGTGTCTCTCCAAGTGTATTAACATTATCATTAAAAATCAGACTTTGGGGATTTAGATGTTTGATATATAGACCCTGGTGAAAACACTAAAGAAAAAAACCTCGTAAGAGGCTCTTAGCTGAAATCCTCTCAGGAATCTTGAGAAGTAGAAGCTCTGAAGTAGATGACTGGTTTTGTGATAGGGGTTACTTTTCTCATTTGAGAAGGAAGCTAATAGCAGATGATTCTGAAGGTGGTGGAAGGGTTTATGACATCCCAAGGACCAAAACTTTCTGGCCTTCAGTTTCATAAGCCCCAATGTACAGGCATTGTTTTCCCTTAAAACAGATAAAAAGTTTATACCTTTTCTAACTATATGCTGCTTAAAGGGAGAATCTCTTAAAATGTATCAATTTAATGTCTGAGCCAGCATCTTTAATAACATAAAACACAACTTCAAGCTCAAATATAAGTGAAAAATACCTCTCAAAATTGCCATTGATTAATTTATCCAACATTTATTGATTTGTAGCAGATGTGAAGTAGGCACTGGGGTGAGGATTAAGAGAAAAATAAACAAAAAAAACCCTGCATTTTCCAGGAGATACACAATAACAGATCATCACAGTTCACCTCCCCAAGTACTACACGTGAGGAAGGAACAGACGGTGGGAGCCCAGAGAAGGGGAAGGCGACTGCCTAAAAACGCTGGGAAAGGCTTCAAGGAAAAGACACTCCACCTAGCCTGGAAAGATGCACTGACATTTGCCAAGTGTTTTAAACAGTATTTTTAATAGTAGGAGCAATGGACTTATGGCATAGAAAAAATGCTGGCAAGTCAGGTCAGATTATAAAATGCTTTAGATGTTCAATTGAGGCAAACGGGGGGTTCTTAAGTCTGAGAATGACATGGTCAGCATCAAACTTTAGGAAGAAAACTTGCAATAGTGTGAAGACAAGTCTGTATAAGGGAGTGACCAGAGGGGAGGTAGTTGTGGTCATCAGCAAGATGTGATGAGGGACTAGACCAGAGCAGGGCAGGGAGGAGTGAAGAGATGGCAGATTATGGATGTCCAAGGTGGACATGACAGGGCTGAAATGATTAGAAATGGGATGATAAGGAGGAAGTGCTGTCAAGGGCAATTCACAGATTTTCAGGCAAGATAGAAAGTGATGCCACTCATAGATATTGAAAATGAAGATGCTGGCAGGAACTGCTGAGTTCAGCATGGAAGCATTAAGTTTGAGACCCTGAGAAGCATTCCAGTCAAGATCCAATCAGAGATGCAGAGCTCACACCTACAACCAAAATCCAAGAGCCAGACATCAATAGAGGCTCCTCTGCTCATAGGAGGGGCTGACACTGTGGGAGTGGACAACAAGGAAAAGGAAAAGAAACAGGTCATCAGGGAGAGAAGGGACAGGTAGCGAGGAACAGGACAAGATGAGAAGAGAGAAAAAGAAAGAGAAAAGGGACAGTCTTTATGCCTCACCCTGCAAGAAAGACATAAAGCTATGTCAGGCCTCCCCGTTCTCCCTCAGGAAACTGTGTGAGGTAAGAAAGCCCAACAGAAGCAGAGACACGTGACTTGTCACAGAGGCCAATTGGCGGCACGCAAGGAAGAGGCAGTAAGAATGAGAAATCATTTACTTGATATCTTTCTCCAAAGAATTTAATGAAAAATTTTTTATTAAGCTAAACAATTTGAAGTCATTTCATATTGGAGAAAATAATACGCAATTCTTTAATTGTCCTAGAGGAAATTACTTTATTAGATAATTACTAGTTTCAATTATCTGGAAAAATCACTTAGGTGAAACAGCATTTATGAGAACTGGAGTCAAGATAAAAGAATTATTTCCATTTATAAATATTCATTTTCTCCAATCATTTGAAATGAAAACACTCTCCTAAAAAGAAGTAACCAGTTTGGGTCATCCTAACAGCTTTATAATACTAGGAAATGAATGAGACTAATTTGAAAGTCACTTTGATGTGGAGTCTAATAGACCGTGCACATGAGGACAATCAATAAATATTATTTTCTGGTGATGATTAGGCTGGTCCTCCTTCCCTAGCAGGCACCCAATCTTCAGCTACTTTTCTCTCTTCCAGGCATGAGCTCCCACTGACTTCAAAGGAAGCTTTAAAAATGGATTAAAGCAAAGACCGTATATTGACTTCAAAGGGAATGCTGAAAACACAGAAGATATTTCATAGGGGAGGGGATGGAGATGGAAATTTTGTTCCCCTTATTATTTCATGCTTAATGAATACCATCAGCATTCCCTGCTCATTTAGCCAAAAGTGTGTTTTCTTCCCTTTGTAGCACTTTCCATCTTGATGACATCATAATAGTTGTTCACCCTTAAAAAAATAGCCTAATGCTTGGAGCTTAGGAAAGAGAAAGGCAAAGGTAATGCACTTGAAGGAAGAAGAGGTGGACAGAAAAGGCTCCCAAGAGGGAGAATGCACCAAGAATTATTCTTGATAGTGTAATGTTCTTTTATTGTACACAACCCGATCTTATTCTCAGGACTTTTTTCCTCTCCCAAACTGCAAATCATTTAAAGTGATAAGAATAGATACTACATTTGCTCTTAGCCAAAGGGCCAAGAAGCGACTGCAAATCATTTAATATTAGAAATCTACCCTGGCTGGTGTGGCTCAGTGGTTGAGTGCCACCCTGTGAACCAAAGGGTCACCAATTTAATTCCCAGTCAGGGCACATGCCTGGGTTGTAGGCCAAGTCCCCAATAGGGGGCATGTGAGAGGCAACCACACATTGATGTTTCTCTCCCTTTCTTTCTCCCTCCCTTCCCCTCTCTCTAAAAATAAATAAATAAAATCTTTTAAAAAAAGAAATCTAGAACTCTCAGTATAAGTGGCCACCACACTTATTGCCTCTCTGAACAATAATTTTCAGTGTGCTATTACTATATAACATATGCAGATTCAAATAACTCACTCTTCATGGCATTTAAGAAACTGTGAAAATAAAATATATATATTCTCAAGTAGGATTTGCCTTTTTCATAAAAAAAATTCTTATTCATTCTAAAAATAATTACGACTAAACAATTATTGTGAGCTAATGAACTCTCACAGTGCTCTCCAGACTCACAAGGATTCTGGTGTTCTGCTCCAAAGGTAGGACATCCAGCTAACAAATGAACAAACAAAAGTGAATTGCAGGTGGGGTTGATGTGTAGGAGGGAAGCAGCCATCTTGCCCAAATGCTCAGGCCTTTCCTGGGGATCCCCATGCTCCTGTTGGAGCTCATGACTGACCTGACTCACACTGGCTTATACACACACTTCTCTCTCTCTCTCTCTCTCTCTCTCTCTCTCTCTCTCTCTCTCTCACACACACACACACACACACACACACTTCTATATGACTTACCCATATGTGGGAGTTAGAAGCCACATGAGCAGAAAAGAATATGGGAGGGAGTCACAGAAATCTGTCTTCTATCCCCAGGAGAAAACAGGGGGTAGCATAGCAGAATGTGTTTTTTACACTTTAAAGGAGAGAAAGATCAGAGAGAATATTACATTCAATTAAATTCTATGTAAAGACTCACAAATGAAATAATGAAGCCAATGGGACTACTGACAACGGTCAGTCAGAATGAGCAAGAGAAATCATTGCATCAAACCAGTAAGAAACATTCAAAGGGTATAGGCATGCACTGATTTAGCTAAAAATAATAATAATAATAATAAAATAAAATCCAACTCTGATTTTAAGTTATAAGACCAGATATTGCTCAAGAAAAGTGATGTTTCCAAGACTTCATGGTATATTCCATGTGCATGTAGGACAGAAATGACCAAAATGTTAATTACCTTCCTCAGTTTACTCTTCAATTGAACCCAAAGCAAACATTTCAATGCAAAAAACACTGAAAACATATATTCTCCTTATTCTCAAATAAAAACCTGGTTTGTGTCTAAATTTGCATTCATGTTTTGAACCAGTTAAGTCCTTTTAATAGAGAACAGTTATTTGAAAGAAAAATAGCACTTTCCTCTGTGTTTTGTACATTTTATTCAGTCACAAGTAGACTCTGAAGAAAAATGAGTATGTATATGAGAGGCACCGTGCTAGGTCTATATAATACACCAAAATGAAAGGTCTAGGTCTATGTGGACTCCATTCTCCTGGGCACAGTCGAACTACAGGGCACAGATAATATCACAGGGAAAAATGTGTGAGAGTCACATAAAGTTATGTGTGTCTCACTAAAACCACCTGAGGGAAAAGTCAAGTCATGTTTCACTTGCAATGTTTCAGAACCCTAGTCCTGAGGAAAGTTTATAGATTTTCTATGAGGAAAAGGGGGATGCATCCCAAGGTCAAATTAGTTCAAATAAGTTTAGTAAACACTTGGTAGACAAAATGAGAGAATAGATTCTTTACTGCAGGACTTCCCAATACCTTTGGTGGGCTTGCAAATTTAATTGCAAACTTCCAGGGAGAACAGAGTTGGCAGTATTTCTCAAACTGATTTGACCACAGCACACTTTCTTTCAGAAAGCATTTCATGTAGCTAGTGATCCACAAAACACTCTGGAAGCTCTAGTAGAGTTTGAGCTTGTGTAAAATACTTGAAGCACTTCAAATTGACCAATATCAAGTAAATAGAAGACAAAGCTGAAAAGGGAGGTTAGGGTCAAATCATGGAGGAGGAACTGTAACCTGCTGACTATACTCTCTCCTGGAAATTCTGTCTTTCCTTGGTCACCATGATAAGGTAAATCTAAATAACTTCAATCCTATAAGACTCGTTCTGCCACTTACTAACTGCAAGACCTTCAGCAAATACATGACTTTTCTGTCCCCAAGTTTCATTATTTCCTTATCTAAAAAAGAGTTGTTATGCAGACTCAATGAGTCCGTGAATATAAACCACTTGTGATACCTGGAACACACAAATAAATAATAAATCTCTTTCTATTGCTTGATTTCCTTTCTAGCCTTCTGACTGTTCCTCTCTATCTCTCTTATTATCTCAGCATTTTCTTCCTCTTACTTCTGACTTACTTCTGACTTACTTCTGGGGAATTGGCTTTCCCCAGAGTTATCCTCTTTGCCCCCTTTTTCCTAAATGTTCTCCCTAAAAGATGGCATCAGCTTACTTGACCTGATGCCTCCTGTATCTACAATCAGAGTTCTGATATTTCTCTATAACTACTGAGAATATCTCCAAGCACTACCTGAACATGCCCATCCGAAATGCCTACAGGCACCTTGAGATGAACATGTTCAAAACTGTATTTACTGTATCTTTCATTCTACTTCCAAACCTCTTTCTCCCTGCATTACATATCTCATCATCAACACCCAGTTGTCCAGGCTAGGAAATCTCGAGTCCATTTTTCACTATTTATACTTCCTTAATCCTGACTGTACCCTTCACTACTTCCCCCATACTACAGTCAGTTGGTCAACTGATTCATTGACTCCACTTCTGGATTATCTCTTCAATTAACTGGAACTCCTCCATTCCTACTGTAAGTTCTCATCCCAGTCTTACTATCTCTCACTTGGATTTTTGAAGCAGCTTTATCATTTGTTTTCCTCTCCCAATTGATCCTCCACACCATGATATTTCATAAATATGAAATCAAATATTTTATCCTCATACTTTAAAACCTTAAAGGTTGTAATTTTGTATTAAATACCTTAAATAGTGAACTCTATGATATTCACACTGAAGTATTTTGAGAGAAATGTACTAAAATCTGTAATTTGTTTTGAAATGCATAAAAAATAGATTGATAGACTAAAAGCATGAATAAATGGATAGGCAGGGGATTAAACAAGTACAGTACCATGTTAGTAGTACTATCTGGATGGTAGTCACATAAGTACTCATTGTAGAATCCTTCAACTTTGCTATATGTTTGAAAACTGCTCGTAATAAAATAGTGCTGGGGGGGGAGGACTATGAATGCTACCCTGTAATCTGGAGAACAGCATCCAAACATCTTAGATGAGCCTTTCACAGTTTGACTCCAATCTACCACTCCAGGCTCCCATTCTGCCCCTTAATTTGCACCCTATGTTCTAGCCAAATGGCATGAGTTAACGTCCTCTAATAATGACTTACATGCCATACTCTTCTGTTACCAAGACTTTTCTCTTAGCTTAGAAGACCCATGCATTATTTCCCTATCTGGAAAATGTGTTTGTTTTTCATAGCAGCATCTCCTCTGCAATGACTTCCTGGACAACATTACCTGATTGATATATCAGTTATTGTTAAGCTACCATTGGTGCTTATGTTTGTGTTTTTCCCAAGTGCACTAGGATCCCCTCGATGGACTACGTCTCAATCTTTGCATACAAAATATCTAGCATAGGCCCAGCACATTCTAGGCCCCCAAAACATGACTGTGAATTAAACTGAACACCAGGACAAGTGTACTATTTCTTGTCCAAAGTAGTAAGTTGCTCTACCTGGACCTTTTACTTAGCTTGGCAGCAATCCCTCTGTCCTCTGCTCCACATGGCGAGTTTTTCCCATTACCCCCTCATCTTTAACCAGGGACAACTGTGACATCAGGATGTACAGCTGTTGTGTTTTAATCCAAATGGATTGCACACGTTTCAAATCTGTTTTCTATAATTATGTAGTAAGTATTTTTTTCTGTAAAGACTTTTACATCAACATGCAAAAGAGGAGAAGCTCACTTAAGATTAGCTGATGCTTGATCTATTTCTATAAGTGCTGAAAATGACCTTATACAAAAACAACCCGTAAGTTTTAAAATAAAATTTTATATTATAAATAACTAAAACCATTACACTCTGAAACATTGAAATGTCCTTCAGAATTTTTATCAAAGTTGGCATCTAACCTTCCCATCTTTCTAAAACTTTATAGGTAACAATTAGTGGTAACACTTCACCCTCTCACTGCACTTCCTTCTAATCATTCTGCATTCTCATGAGAATGAGTTTTTGGAGAAATACTCTCCAAAACTACCCAAAATCTTGCTCTTGGAGTTCCTAATCCCTCCTTATACCATTGTCAATTTGTTAGTCAACACTTGATTCCAAACATCTGAGTCTTGCCATTCCCTCTGCTTTGTCTCCAGTGTCCGAAAATCAAAAATGCAATTTTTAACAACTGCATTTACTGTAAAAAGTATTACTCTAGTGAAAAAAAAATAATGTGAAAGTTTCTGGGTTCACTGTGATGGCATTTGACTTGGACGTCTAGTACTTCTTATTTAACTACAAATACTGTATCTAGAGGGATTGCACAAATACTGTATCTATTAGTGATTGCACTAATCACTAATTTGAATTGGTCCAAGTTTCACTGAACATTCCCTCCTCTGCCTGCCCATGGTATATTTCTTTACAAAAAGCTTCAGTATACAACCACTATGGAAAACAGTATGGAATTTTCTAAGAAAACTAAAAATGGACATACCTTTTGACCCAGTAATTCCACTGCTTGGATTATATCCTAAGAATCCTGAAACACCAATCCAAAAGAATCTATGCACCCCTATGTTCATAGCAGCACAATTTACAATAGCCAAGTGCTGGAAGCAACCTAGGTGCCCATCAGTTAATGAATGGATCAAAAAACTGTGGTACATTTACACAATGGAATTCTATGCAGCAGAAAGAAAGAAGGAGCTCCTACCCTTTGCGACAGCATGGAAGGAATTGGAGAGTATCATGCTAAGCGAAATAAGCCAGGCAATGAAAGACAAATACCATATGATCTCACCTTTAACAGGAAGCTAATCAACAAAACAAACAAACAAGCATAATATAAACAAAGACACTGAATTTGAGAACAGTCTGACAGTGTCCAGAGTGGGAGGGGAGGGAATTTCAGGGGAAAAGGGGAACGGTTTAGAGCAACAAGTATAAAGGACTCATGGACAAAAACTATGGGGGGGTGGAAATGGGAGGAAGGTGGGGAGGGCTGGGGTGGTGGGCTGGGGCGGGGTAAAAGACAGAAAACTGTACAATATCAACAATTAAAAAATACTGATTAAAAAATAAATAAATAAAGTGAATGAAAAAAAAAAAAAAAAAAAGCTTCAGTAGTGATTCAGAACTCCTCTACAGCACAGTAATCCACAAAGGACCAACCAAAAGTAAAAGAAAAAGGTTAAGTTAATAAATAGCATTTATAAAGTGGTTATCATTTTGATTTGCACAACAAGCCTTTCCTGACTCCTAGCCTGTTAGCCATTCTCTCATTATGCTAACCTCCCCAGAAGTACATGTGTCCTCTGCAGAGCAATTTCTTTGTTTATCTCCTCTATGGTGGGGGGGGGGCATCTATATTCACAGGACATAGTACAGAGGCAGGAATAAAGCAGGTAGTCAGTGAACATGTGTTGGAAAGAAGGAAGGAAGGGTGGTAGGTAGATAGAAGAAAAGAAAGGAGAGATAGGGGTTATGGTTCATATGTCTTGATTATGACATCTTTTAGGTCAGAGAAAACAAGATCAGCGTTTATTTTTAATACTTGGTTAATTTTCATGTTGCTGGAGTTCTCTTTTCTGTAATTTGATATATTCAATATAATCTATTTCCCAGTACTACTGCTTAAATTATCAAATATCTTCCCCTCAATATAAGATAATTTGTTGACTCAGTTTTGTACCTTCAGGAATAAATGAAACTAAAACCAGGAGTCATCATGAGTCACTTCTCTTCCTCTTACAGAAAGAAAGAGGGTGTAATTACAGAGAGAATACACAAAGAACGAAGCAGGTCCCTCCAGTACTAAAACCTGCCCAAGTATTTGCATGCCGTAAATCTAGAAAATACAAGCCCCACACAGATCCTTAACAACTTACTCATTTGTTTACATTTTGAGAGCTTTTATAAGAGTAATATATTTTAGCTTTAAAGGACTATCCTCCCTTCCTCTATCCCCCATCATTTAACAGTGAAGTAAAATGCCCTGGCCCGTGTGGCTCAGTGGATTGAGCACCCACCCTTGAACCAAAGGGTCTCTGGTTTGGTTCTAGTCAGGGCATGTGCCTGGGTTGTGGGGCAGGTCCCCAGTTGGGAGGCATGCAAGAGGCAAACCAATGACGTTTCTCTCCCTCTTTTTCTCCCTTCCTCCCCCTCTCTCAGAAGATAAATAAATAAAATCTTTTTAAAAAGTCAATGAAGTAAATGATTTATTTTATGCAATTTACTCAGTCCTTCTTCCATTTCACCAGCACTGATGGAGCCACTGGTTTCTTCCGTAATCAATAAATAATTTATTTATGACTAAACCTCAGGACTGTGCAATTAGAAACACGGCAGAACTCTGCAAATGTTTGTGCTTTGGGAACAACAGTTCGAGTCTGTAGGGAACTGAACTCAGTCATTACTTGAGTCATTACTTGAGTCATTGCTGGTAATTAAGCATTTAAATAATGCTGTATATATAGCATGTTCAGTACCACCACCAGATTAATAGTATCATCTTGATAAGATGCAAAATTTTGGTGCCCTAGCTGGGTAGCTCAATGAGCTAGAGCATTGTCCCAATATGCCAAAATGATGGTGGCCAGAAACCAAGAAGTTCTCTCCCTTCTGTGTGAAGGTGATTCTTCTCCCCTGGAGGCTGGCACCAAGTAGCTTCTCCAACTGTAGTTTCTGGTTTGTGCTGATTTGTCCACAGTGTTTTCAGTCTTTTACTAGGTCCACTTTGGACAGATGGCAGATATTTCAGAACCTTTGACCCCATCCTGAAAATGCCATGCATCTTATGTTCTGTGGCCAAAGTGGAACACAACATACTGGCTTAGAAATAATGGACACTTGTTGGCCCAATGTTAAGCTCCTCTAGGGGACTATGATTTAAAGAGAACTTAACACACTTAAAGAAAAAGAAAAAAAAGCACTGAGAACAATGGGATTTGTTTTTTACATTTTTGGAGATCAACCACTAAAGGGATAAACTCAAAGCTTAAAATGGATAGTTCTCTCCCTTGCCTGTGGAGGAAGATTCTTTAATTCGATATAATAAATGTAGTGCTCATGTGATGGTTATTTTTATGTGTCAACTTGACTGGCCTCAGAATGCACAGATAGCTGATAAAGCCTTATTTCTCAGTGTATCTGTGAGGGTGTTTCTGGAAGATATTATCATTTAAATCAGTAGACAGAGGAAAGATCACCTTCACCAACGTGGGCAGGCATAATCCAATCCACTGAGGGCCTGAATAGGAAAAAAAGGTGGAGAAAGGGGAAATTCATTCTTCCTACTTGAGCTGGAACATTCATCTCCTGCAAACAGACATTAGTCCTCCCGGTTCAAGGATGTTTGGACTCAGACTGGCACTTCCACCATCAGCTCCCCAGTTCCAGGCCTTCGGAGTTGGACTGAATTACACCACCAGCTTTCCTGGTTTTCCAACTTGTAGACAACAGATTGTGGGACTTTTTGGCTTCCATAACTGCATGAACCAATTCCTGTAATAAATCTCCTCATGTATACAGTTGACACATGAACAAAATGGGTTTGAACTGCACGAGTCCACTTACATGCGTATTTTTCTCCAATAAATATGTAGTCAGCCCTCTGTAACACTGGATTTTGCATCTTCAAATTCAACCAACTGCTGATCAGAAAGCATTTTCAACCTGTGCCTGGGAATCCATGAAAAGCCAACTGTATGCATTGTTCTACACAATTTTATGTAAGGGACTTGAGCACCCATGAATCTTAGTATTCGCAGGAGGTCCTGGAACCAATCCCCCACACAGATACCAAAGGACCATTGAAGCTTTGGGGGAGTCAAAAGTCATTGTCCTTAACCTTTGTGTTATCCAATGGTCAAAGATATGCACACACACCCTATATTTATACTGTATATATCTCCTATTGGCTCTGTTTCCCTGGAGAACCCTGACTAATAAGGGCACTAATCATAAGCCAACACTTGAAAGGAGTAACATTATCAGGATCAATATCTGAATAAATCCTGTCAGGGTAACCTCCCCCTACTTCTTTGTTTTTAAACAGGTTTATGGGATGAGCAGTTCAGAAAAATGTAATAGATGTGTATACCTATCTAGATTTCAGTAAAATTTTTAACTAAGTTGATCATGATATAGGCAACATAGGACAACAGGAAATAAGTAACAGCTAATGACCTGGCCTAACTGTTACTGATTTCTGGGTCCCTATCAGTCTGGAATAAAGTTTTTGGTGCCACGTTGAATTCACTGCCCCAACAGGTCTGTCCCTATGAGTGCTCCTCAGACCCAGCCATTTCCTTCCCCCTTCCCCACACATCTTGGTGCTGGTCCTGGCTATCTTTCTCCTCGGTTTCTGCAATGGCCAATGTCTGCCTCCAGTCTTGCTTCCCTTCAGTCTTTTTTCCATGGTTTAAAAGGGTGCCCATCTTTCCTGCTTCACTTAGTTTATGCCTATTGTATCAGGATAATAATTATTATTAATAATAATTAGTAGTAGTAGCAATTTTTATTAATAATTACTTTCATTCTCAAAAGTGGCCCCCAGTGAGTGAAATTATATGCCTAACTTTAAACAGCATGATTCTAACCACTTCACTCTCCCACTAAACCCTTTTAGTGGCTTTCCCTGCCCTGAGGGTAAAGCCCAAACTTCTTCCATGTGGCTTTTTAATGTCTTTTTTTTTTTTTAAGATTTTATTTACTTATTTTATTTTATTTTTAAAGATTTTATTTATTTATCTTTAGAGGGGAAGGGAAGGAGAGATGGAGAGAAATATCAATGTATGGTTGCTTTTCGTGTGTCCCCTGCTAAGAACTGTCGCTGGGAACTGTCCTGCAACCCAGGCATGTGCCCTGACTGGGAATCGAACCACAATCCTTTAGTTCACAGGCCCGCACTCAATCCACTGAGCTACACCAGCCAGGTATTTACTTATTTTAGAGAGAGGGGAAGGGAGGGAGAAAGAAAGGGAGAGAAACATCAATGTGTGGTTGCCTCTCATGCACCCCCAACTGGGGACCTGGCCTGCAACCCAGGCAAATGCCCTGACTGGGAATATAACTCACAGTCCCTTGGTTCACAGGCCAGCACTCAATCCACTGAGCCACACTAGCTAGGGCTTAACATCTTAATATTCACTAAACCTTAATTACCATGAGGGTATAATGTTTTTGGGGGGGGTGTTTATTTATTTATTTGTTTAGGTCTGTTTTTTCAACTGCCATCACCCCAGAGCCCAGAATAGCACCTGGCATGTAGTAGGTGCTCAAACATGTTTTGAATAATGAGCTTTTATGGGGCCCACAGTTTGGGACTGCCTACATCTCCTACTTCATCTCTGCCTTCTCTTCTTCACAGTCTAATCCTCAGTTAGATGGTGCTATGTTCAGTTCCTTTCTCTCCTCCAGGTCTTTGCATATGTTCTTCCTTCTGCAGGAAGGAATACATTCTCCTCCTTTCCGAACCTCTGCCTCTCATTTCCCTAATCTCTTGCCTAATTCCTTTAGGGAACAGCTTTAAAGTCACACCTCTGGGAGGCCTTCCCCAACCCTCTAGCTAGGAAATGCCCTCCCACTATTTATTTATTTATGCCCACACCACTGTGCTTCTCCTAGGCTAATACTCATCATAGTTTCCAGTTAACTGTATGCATCCCCTCCCTCTCCATTTTCCTCTCCTGGTCTGCTTGCTCTCTAATAGCACTTACACTCCCAGTACCCAGGCACCTACTACAATGTCCACCACCTGGGAGGCAATTGATAAATTACTGTTGAATTAATGAAAATAAGCTGATGTGATCTTAAAGGTACAGTATAAAGATGAAATGGGATCACAGTCTTCCTTACTCTGGAATGGATTGTGTTAATCCATAGTACCACATGCTAATGGAGATAAAGCCCCTGCCTTCTCAGAGAAAAGCAATCAGGAGGGTTAACAGACCGCAAAACAGAAACTGAAGTAGTACTGCTTAGCGAAGAGAGAGAGGGAGAAGGAGGGTGGCAGGGAAAGAAGAAATAAAGAACATGAGATGTTGCGGACCATTCAGCCTGGTTTCAGGAGTTGTAACCCTCACCCCATGGTGGGCTGTGTAAGAGCCCAAGGGACCCACTTCATCTGGGTCTGTTCTGTCACAAGGACGTGAGCTACTACGGAGACAAAGCTTATCTCCCTGGCAGGAGCACTGCTTCTGCCTCATCCATCTCTGGCCCCAATGCTTGGTTGACAGTCAATGACAGGTAAGACTCCTCATGGGAGGGGCAACCTAAGCCAGACACGACCACTTGGGAGGCCTCATGGAAGGACTCGGTAGGGGGGGTGGGGGGGCTGCAGCAAAGAGGATGTGATGGACCCTCGCCCCCCAGCTATTCTGACATAGCCCGAGTCCTCATATCCATCTGAGAGATGTCTCCTGCTTCCTAATCGGCTTAAAGCCTGAAACTGTGGGGGCAAGCGGTGTAGCCCTGTACCGGCCAGGATGGCTCCCTGGGTGATCGGGCATAAGAAAGAATTCCTAAAGTCCTGTGAAACCTGCTTTGCTAAGAGTGCTCTCATTTAAATGATCAGGGTCCCAGGAGGAAATGAGTATGTCTCCCAAAGTTTGGCAACCCCTTTTCCTGACAAACACTGACTCAGATTAAGCCCTCAGATTTCTTTGACATGTTAAACCTGTATTCTGGTGTATTAGAACCCAATAAAAGCCTAGTGAGGAAGGGGCTCTGGGTCATTCTCCTCTGAGAGTTTGACCACCTTTCCTCCCCAAGCAGAAAATGTCTTGGTAGTTTTTATTTTCATCCGTGACGGAGGGATGGGGCTCTGCGGGCGGAGCCCCCCCACATCTGGCGCCCAGGACAGGCCTCCCCCACCCCCCGCAATGAGACCTGCCTTCAAATTCCTAGAAGAAAGATTAAACATGTTTCATATGGCCTTGGTGGGATCAATGGAAGGAAACTGGGGGCAACAGGTTTGGGCTTTTCAGCAGTCAAAGCTGCCTAAAAATAAATGTGTTGTCTACAAAGCGCTGAGTTTCCCATCTCCAGAGGCACTCGTGGTAAGCCAAATTGTGACCTGGTAGGAATGCAAGGTTGGACTAGATTATTGTCAGTAATAAGTAACAAAGAATAAAAGTAGTAGAGATTGAAGTACTTAAGCAGCTTGGTCAGATTAGAAAGGAAGTGCAAAAACTTCCCCTATGTGAACCTCACTGACCTAGCTGGGAACTCATCCCTATCCCTATTTCACATGCCTGTGAGAAAATTAGTCTAGGTCAAGTAGGACAGAAACAAGGCTTAATGAGTAGGACCCTAAAGGTGATACAGTCACTGAGGAGAAAAATTAAAATCATAAAAATGTGGTTGATGGCGAGCCATTCCTGTTTAAAAGTACACTAAAAATGAACAAATCCAGTAGGCAACTTTTAATAAAAAGAAAATTTTAAAAATCTGTTCACTTTAATTCAATATGATGAGATAGATCTGATTTTTTCATAATAAATAATATCTAATAACACTTATGTTCATAATCTTAGCTCCTGAGCAATTAATAATTTAAAAAACAAACAAGCAAGGAGATGGAGTTTCCCATCACTTAATTCAAGGAGCATGAACACTTCTGACAACTTCCTATTCTTAACCCAAGCTCCTAGTCACTGGTGTAGTATATGTCTTACTGCACTCTGAGATAAGACTGCAAGTGACAAACTGATGACACTGATTTATGTTTTGAAGGCCCTATTTGTGGACTTTGTGGGGAAGGAGAGAAATTCCCACCTACGAGCCTGAGCAAGTGGCTGGGTTTCTCTCATTCAAAAAAGCCCATTTTAGGGGAGCGGGACTGCTGTTCCCAGGAGAGCTTCCAAAAGATCTTCTGGATAATTCGTGGTTTTAGTTGAGGCAACCCACTGCAAAGAATTTTATAATGCCTTCATATTTGACTGTGATGCAGGCCCCTTTCAAGAACCTATTCTGGAGTCTCATGGAGAGGGAGGTCAGGGTGCTTTGAAAAGCACCCTGGTGTGGTGCCTTGGACTTCTTTCCCCCAGCCACCTCTTAGTTGCACTGTGAACTTGCACAAGCCTTCCTTTCTCCTAGAGGAGAAATTTGATATCTGGACACTTCAATTTTCGTAACATTTTGACTAAACAGACTAAACATAAATGGAAATGCTTGTTATGTCTTGAGGATCAACACCACTTTCCACTTCTACTCCCCAACACACACACACGCCCTGCAGCATTTCTAATACAAATTAAAGAGAGAAAGATTTCACAGTCTACTTAGAAAAGAAACACAGCAAGAGATAAACTATGCAATGCCAGTTAAAGTCAACATTCTAAAAATTAGAGGGCTTGGTTCCCAGGACAGATTGTCGTGCTGTCCCAATAGATTTCTAAAGACCTTGGACGGAAGTCAGAGAGCATCTGCCAAGGATTTCAGTCATCCCCTCCTCCCACCCGCAGTCACTGTTGGCCACTGGGTGGTGCAGAAGACAGGCTTTCAGCTCAGTTTGGCAATCCTTCCAGAGGGGATTTTACCCCAGAGAGACTGCCCCATGAAGAATTAATGCCTGGGAACGCCCAGAATCAGGTTTAACTCAAATCTCGAGTTCTAAGTAAAGGAGAACTTTTACCAAGTAAAATACTGTAGCCTGGTGATTAGGCATCAGGCCACCACAAATGGATGGGGAGTAAGGGCATGAGGCCTGAGCAGGGGTGGCTCTTCGTGGAGCAGGACAAACAAGGAAGGGTGGAATGGGGAGAGATGGACTGTTATCTGATGTGTGTGGGTTTACTTACATGTTTGGTTATTTTAGTGGGAGAGATTTTGAGGGTATTTATATTGTAAGGGGAAAGGGTCAATGAAGAGAAAGAGGTTTAAAGATATGGCAGTTAGAGAGGAGCCGACCAGTGGGCCACAGTGGGCAACAGCCCCAGGAAGGCGGAGATGGGTGGGCTAACTGCAGACAGGGCTAAGACACCTCTCCCCTGAGGAAGGAGGAAATAGTGAGTGAAAATTTCATGGCAATCAGCATGCTTGAGCCACAGAAGCCAAGGAATTCTCACCCTATGTCAACAGTTTCTTGAAGCCATGGGCATGGTCTTTGCCTGAGTGGAGGAGCAGGGAGAGTTTTGAGGTAAAAGTTTAGACTGGTTGCTGAGAGGACAGGGTAAAGGCTGGCCAGAAAGAGTGTCTGATGGCCCAGAGGCCTTCCAGATAGTCAACCTGGGAATAGGTGCCCCAGCAGTAGGACACATGGGACATCACAGGAGGGAGCAGAATCCACAAAGACCAAAGCAGCTGGAGGAAGCTATTCAGGTGGGAAAGGTCTGGAATCAGTAGCCCAGAGGGTTAACTGACAATACAAGGCACACATTATAAGGTGAATTCCAACAGAAAGCTTAACAGGTCCTGGGGTTGTCAGTAAGTCCTGGTGAGGCATCAGATACCCTTGACGGCAGGCATCCCTGTGAGTGTCCACAGAAGGGAGAGGCCTAGGCCCAGCCTGGGGAAGCAGTGCGGAAATGCCTACGGGGCTGTAGAACAGCCTGCCTAGAGAGAGCTCTCTCTCCTGTCCCATGACTTAATCATTAGAGACTATCATTCTGAGATGACTCACTTAACACAAATACTGCCACCCTGTAGCTTATGCGATCAGAGGAGAGATAAGAGCAGCCCAGAAACACTTTGGGAATGTGGAGCTGCATCCTGTCATCCGCAGCAGAACCACCTGCCAGGAAGTCGGGGAGCTGGGCCTGGAACTCTGTCCTATTTGGTTTCCTCTGCTAACTTAGGTGCATGGCTTAGATTCTTAGTGGCAGCTTCCTTAGCTGTAAAGTATGGACTTTGCCCTAGAATGTAGGTAATTTCTGAGTGTTCCCTGATTCTATTTTTCTTTATAATTTTATTATCAATCCTACTTACAAATTAAATGCCTGATTCTAAAGTCCAAGCATGTCTGGCAACTTAAATCTACCACTCAGCAACAGACAAAATGGAACATTCTGACTGGGACCCCAACGTGATTGCCACGACTTGCTGTTTGCGTTGTCAATGATCACCTAGAAAAGCAGCTTTCCCAATTGGAAATATAAATTGTGGGAAATGATTCCAAAAAGCTCTGTCTTCACCTTTTCTTGGGGTGAAAATCTTAGCTCCTCTCCCTTGACATTTCTACACTTCACTGGGGAGTGGGGTGAGACAGGAAATGGGTAGAATTGGAATAGAGGGGCACATGGTTGGAATGAATAAAAGATTGGAAAACACACCCAGAGTGAAAGATCAAAAGAAATTATGTCTATTTACCTTAGCCAAAAGGATAAGTACTTAGATATTCACTTAAATAATCCTACTCCCTCCTGCCCCCACCCCCACCCTTCCACAGATGGGGTGGGGAGTTGTGCAGGGGCATTTATGTTACAGCTGCAAAACTACAATCGGATAAACTTCCCCACACTGCCCACCAGACAGCATCCACAACTTATGATCCAATGAGATTTTCTGAGGGCCCTGGTTGTGGTAAAATGTAAAGGGGGCTTACCACAAAGGACTCCTCAGAGTACTGAACTAAACTGATCCAAATCTACTTCATTTCTCTGCAGCCATTTCTCTTTCTCTAAAAACCTGCCACAATCTTTCTCACACCTTTCTTTTCCTGCTCAACTTTTACAAAGAACGGTCCTGATTCATTGTCTCTACAGCTTCCTACTACCACTCTTCCTGCTTCTCCTGTTCTCTCTCCTCCCATACAAACTGGAGACACTGTGCTGAGCAAGAGAGACATAGCCCCTCCCCTCACCGTGCTTACAATCTGATGGGGAAATCTAGCATTAAACTAACAAAAACGTGTTATCTAATCCATATGTCAGATAATAATACTCTATCCATTCGGCCTTTCACACTACAAACCTCATGGCCAACTTTGGTTCAATCTTTTCTCTTTCCCTATTCCATCAAAGTCCTGGTATATACCTATGAAATACTCACTCTCTTTTCTACTGTCTGACCCCACAGTCACAGCCTCACACCAGCCTGCATCTTTTCTCACCTGGCCTGTGACAATAACCTGCTCACCACTTTCAGCCCTCCCACCTCTAACTGATCTTTCACATTATTGCAAAAGGAATTTTCTAAAACACAGGTCTAATGGTGCAATTTTTCTATTCAGTAGGTAAAGTCTTAGCTCTTTAGCATGGTGCTAACTCACCTCTCCAGTCCCACATTCTATCTCTCCTCGGTGACTTACCTGCCCCAACCAGCCATCTCCTCACCTCACACTCAAGTTACATTAAACTAGCACATTTCATGTCTGTTCCTGCTTCTAGGCCTTTGCATATGCTATTCACCCTACCTGAGTCACCACCACAGGCCTGTCTCTTTCTCTCTCACACACATATACACATATACACATACACACATACACACAAACACCCTTCCTGGAAAAGCCCTATTTGGGATAGAGGCCCATCTCAAATGTTACCATCTCTCTGAAGATTTTCTTTACTCTAGCAGAACTCAATCATTTCTCTGACACTTCACCCACATTCTTTTGTTCATGACCCTAGTATAGTACTTAATAAACTGAATTTTAATTCTGTCTACATAGCTGTGTCTCCTACAATATTATAAATTTAAAGACCTTTGTAATACACACAAGCCATATAGTACCAACATATAAGTGGTTCTTAATAAGTGTTTTCACCACTGCTGAAGGTGACTATAGAGTGCACATGAAAAGAAAATATGAAACATTTAACCCGAATGCCTGGAGCAGTCACTTGTCCACAGGCTGACAGACAGACCATATAATCCCTCACAGACCCTCTCAGTGCTAATCTGACTCGCATACTTACTGAGTGCCTATGACAAGCCAGGCACTGTGCTAAGTGATTTTTTAAAATCATTCTTGCCCTGAGAGTTGGTTGGAGTGTCATCCCGTATGCCAAAAGGTTGCAGGTTTGATCACTGGTCAGGACACATAGCATGAACTGGAGGGAACCAATAAATGTTTCTCTCTCACATTGATGTTCTCTCTCTCCCTTCCCCTCTCTCTCTATCCCCTGCCCCACCTTCCTCTCTCTAAAATCAATAAATATATCCTCAGGTGGCCCTGACTGTGTGACTTGGTTGGGTTTGTCCCGCAAAGTGAAAGGTGGCCAGTTTGATTCCCGGTCAGGGTATATGCCTGGGTTGTGAGAACCGGATCAGGGGCATATTACAGGCCACTAATCAATGATTCTCTCTCACACGGATGTTTCTCTCCCTCTTTTTCTCCCTCCCTTCCTTCCCCTCTCTCTAAAAATAAAATCTTTTATCTATAGATAGATAGATAGATAGATAGATAGATAGATAGATATAAATAAAATCTTCTTAGGTGAGGATTTAAAAAATAAATAAAAATAAAAATCAATCATCTTATTCATTTCTCACAATACACCTAATGAGGTAAGCAAATTATTTCCTTTTCAGTGCTGAAGAAACAAAAGCTCAGGAGGAAGAAAAGTCTTGCCCAAGTTCCTGTAGCCAGCTAGTAGCAGAGGCCCCTACTGACTACAACTCAGAGATTAGCCTGCACAACCGGAAGTGAGTCTTCTTTAAACACTGGAGCACAGCAGCATCCTATTGACCTTAATGAATGGGAAACAGCAATCAAAGAGTAATACAGGAACAAACAGAAATCAAACAATTTTTCCTGTAGCCTAAATGAGCCCTGGTCTATGTTGAGATTGAGCCACATAAAGTGTAAAGGCTCAATAAACACCAGTAAGAATTCAATCCTCATTACAACTGTAGGAGGAACTCTCCCCTGCTGAAAGGGGAAAGATTTCAGAGGCAATGAAGAAAACTCTAATTAGTGCCTCATATCACACTTCACTCAGCAGAATCCAAAACAAAACTCTAGATGGCATCCCTTAAAACAGTCTAGCAATTCATTGCTTCACTTTGAAACAGCTGCCAACTGAGCTGTTTGCAGCCTCCTATCCAGTGCTGGCCTCACCCCATCCCTGTCATCCTCTGCCATTTAGAGCAGAGCCTAACCTCAGTTCCCTGATCCCACCAAACACCTCCCCTACCAGACTATTTCTTAAACTGTGTTCTCAGCCTATAATGACCTTCCCCGGCATCTCAAAAATATACATTCAATGGCCAGAAGTGAAACAATTTGAATAAGAAGCATAATATTGGATCATAGCCTATATATAAACTAAACATTCATGACTCTATACTGATATAAATGATTGAATAAATAAACGCAGGAGTGGCATTCCTCACTAAAAAATTTCCAACTAGTAAATGTAGAGGAATGAGGAAAATAGAATGTCACTATTATAACACCACAGTAAAAACTGCTACAGGAAAGATCCATTGATGAGTGCTGTAATTGGTAGCAAAATATTCAGAAGAAAGAGGATCTTTGCATGTCCCGAGTACACCTGCCCCAAATTTACTACTGACTGGGGTGATTTTAACATATGCCCACAGATTCTTTGATAGACTTCCCTCCAACAGATAAAGCTCAAGTGCCCTCCCCTTGACTGTGGGTGGACTTAGAGAATGGAAAGGGGAAAACAGTAGCATTACTGGCACCCCCACCTCAACCATGGGATCAAGGTTAAAGTCATGAGCAAGCAATTGTGTGGATACCATGAACCCTCTGATATAATGTGATGAGAAAGGCATATCCCATCTGTGGTATTATCCCCCAAATCCATATTCTCAATTTATGCAGGAGAAAATACCAGATACACTCAAATTGAAGTATACCTGAAAAAATACTGGCCACTAGTCTTCAAAAGCATTGAAGGCATAAAATATAATGAAAGACAGAGAAACTGTCATAGACTGGAGAAGACCAGAGATATGATGACCAAATGTAATACAGGATCCTGGACTGGATCTGGGAGAGAAAAGGGGCATTAGTGGAAAAAATAGGAAAATCAGAGGTGAAGGTGAGAAGAAGTCTATAGCTTAGTTAATAGTACTGTTACAATGTAAACTTTTAGGGTTGATAAATACACCATGGTTATGTCAGAGGTTAACATGAAAGGAAGCTGGGTAAAAAGCGGTATATGGGGACTTTCAGTATTATCTTTGTAGCTCTTATACATCTAAAATTATTTCAAACTAAATAGCTTTTAAAAGTATTCCTTTTCTTTGCCTGCTTTTTGTACTTCCATTTTTCTAAAATGAGCACGTTTCCTGGAAAAATCAGGATCAAACAGAAAGATGTTCATATTTAAAGATCACCTTGGCAAAGGCTCCTCCTCTCAAGAGGATAAATTGCTCCGTATGCTGCACTCCCTCGGGATTTTGTCTGTCCAGAAACTCTGTTGTAGCACTCTGTTCACCCTGCTTTATTTTTAGTTATGAGTCTCTCTTTTTGGCAGCTCTACTGAGGCAAGGGCTCTTTAATCCCACCCTGCACTTAGAATCCAATGAGTGTCAGTTGAGTGATTATCGTGGAAGGAAGCCCCCATCCATCCAAGGCCAGTCCCTGAGCCAACCCTAGCTTTGGGACCAGCCTGCCAGCTGCTGTTTCTCCAGGCCTCATCTGCACCTGGTACCGCAGCAGGTGTCTGGTCTGATGCAACTTCATGTCAGAGCTCTGAGGCCAATTAGTCCTACGACAATTCAAATCTCTACCATCCCTGGTCACCACTGACACTACAGCCTTTATGATCATTGATCCTTACCCAGTGGGCTTCTCACACAGATCCGAACACCTTCCTACCTGGCCCACATACCACAGCTTTTCTCCCTTTCCACTATTCCCCACCCCCCACCACTCCAGCTCCGAAGTAAGCCCACCTGTAACCTGTACCTATCCTCGGAATATTACATTCACCTACTAGCTTTATTGAGATCACAGCTCTCTTGCTTTGACAATCCTGTTGAGAGGTTAAAAATCAGAACACACCTAGAGAACATTGCTATGGCTCACTGCATACCTGTCCCTCACCCCCACCTAACACACAGATTAGAAACCAAACCTAGAGGGGAAAAAACAAGAGAAACAAAGTATATTCAGATTTCTTAGATACAAATCTTCATTCTGTATGAGAAAATAAGCAAGGATTCACTTTTATTGAGAGAACATATAGTTTCCTGGCTTCTTATGTTGAACATAAACCACAGGATTTGTCCAAGAACAGGGATTCCAAGTTCTGGACCAAGGAAGTGCAAGAAGAGGCAAAGACCAAATGCTGACCTCAACTTTTGGTGCTTTACCATAAACCCAAAATTTGTACTTGGAAATCTGTCCCAGAGTTCTAGAATAAGAAGTTGAAAGAGTACCCTTTTGGAACTATAGATAATGCAAATGGTGTTTCAGAACCCTTGAATGCTATATTTTTCAAGGCAGATAAGCAACAGCCTAAACACAGTGCTCTCATGCCCTGTTTCAATTCTGTAGGAGACGATGGTCTGGATGTGACCTGAGAGTCACTTGTACCCAAATTTAACTTCTTCTTCCGTCCAGTAAAGTGCAGCTGATATTTTCTATTTTTCATCTGCAAACTTTTGCCCTCTTTTAAACAAGAAGTAATTGATAGCAAACCCACACACAAGGAGAAAATGCTGAATGCAATCCCATAGCTAAGTCGGTCATACATGTCACATTGTAAGTTGTTCATTATACAGGACACTACTTCTGGGTCCTGGGGTGGTGGGGAGGGTGCTTCACATCACAGATATCACAGGTTTGAATACTTATTAGTGTAGTTTTCCAGAAGATGTCAGTAAAGCACCCTGTTCTAATAAAATAAGTCTATGATGACAATTTCCTAAAGGAGTATGTGTTTTGAGGAGGGATGTCTTTTTCTAATTTACATGCAGGTGCCTCACGGGGTAACAGCAGCCACTATTTCATTGCATTCTGCAAGACTGCTTTCCACTCAGTAATTCTGTCTCTGAATTCTGAAACATCAGTCTGAAGTAACAGCCCACAAATATTCATGACTTTTTGTCTATTTCTCTAAATCTCCACTTGTAGTAAATCTAACCTCAACTCAGATAAACATTTATAAATATGAGAAAAAATAATTTTAGACAATAATATATATTGTTAAGTGGAGAAAATATGTAATATACCTTAAAACAGACATATTTGGCTAAGATTTTATGTACAGAATCTCATACCAGCTTTTAAAATATCTACAATTTTGTTTTCCCTGCACTAGAACAGTTCCTTGACCTAGTTTCTCCACTAGAGAGGTCCAATTATGTTACACTAAAATTTTGTCCTAGATTTATAATGGAAGAGACTAATTAGTTTGCTCTCATTCCCCACCCTCCCCCAAAAAACTACTCTCTGTGTGAGTCACATAATCGTGATTCATTAAATATGTCAACAAACATCGGTTGGGAACAATAACCATATGACAAGAGCTCCTACCTACCATGCTAGGAGCTAGAAATAACATAAATGCATGAAATATGGTCCTTTTCCTCAAAAATTTTATATTTCAGTGGAAAAGAGAAATATATGGATACCAATTATAATTCATGTATTCTGAACTAGCAAGTAACATGAATTTTACTAGAGACATATGCTAGGTTCAAGGATAAAAGGCAGAGGGAGGGTCAAATATATGTGAGGCATAGAAGA
The DNA here is from genome assembly GCA_039655065.1 of Glossophaga mutica. NCBI lineage: Eukaryota > Metazoa > Chordata > Mammalia > Chiroptera > Phyllostomidae > Glossophaga > Glossophaga mutica. The sequence continues at coordinate 83,525,586 of CM077303.1, read as the reverse complement.
GCTTCAAAGAATTTATATCAGTTTATAAGCAACAGAACCAACTACTTTCTAACCAAAGCAATAAGAAGTATATTGAAGGGGCAGACTTCCAGTCAAGATGCAGGCATAGGTAGACACATTTTGCCTCCTTGCAAAACCATAAGAAGGATTGCAACTAACCTCAAAACAAAAAACACCCAGAACCGCCAGAAAATTGAACTATATGGAAGTCTGACAACCAAGAATAAATAAAGAAGCCATATTCATCCAGATGGGTAGGAGGGGTGGAGACAGGGCAGAGAGATACACTGTGGTGGTGGGGGCAAGGTGAGTGGAATGGGCCATCCCACATTCATGCATGGGGGATAAAAATCAGAGGGATGCCTGGGGAGTAAGGAATCCCTGCCCCGGGCCAGACTACGTAGCCCAGGGTTCTAGCGCTGGGAAAATAAAGCCTTATAACTTCTGGCTGTAAAAACCAGTGGGGGATGGGACAGCAGAAGAAACTGCTAGTCTCTCAGGACAGTCTGTTTAAAGGGCCCGCACACTCCTAGAATATATGCAAACCTACCCGCTCTGGGAATGACCTCCAGGGCAACAGCTAAAGGGGTACCAGTCACATACAGGAAGTGGGTAAAATGACTGGAAATGGGGATAGTGCCAAGCAAGCCTCCAGAAGCCAGGTAGCAGTACCATCCCCTCTCCAACACCTCTCCCACATACAGAACCACAAAGCAGTGAAGAAGGTTGCCCCACCCTGGTAATCACCTAAGGTCCCACCCCATACAACATAACAGGTATGTCAAGAGAGGGGGTGAAAGCAGCTCTACCTAATATACAGAAACAAACACAGGGAGGCTGCCAAATTGAAGAAACAAAGAAATATGGCTCAAATGAAAGAACAGAACAAAACCCCAGAAAAATAACTAAATGAAATGGAGATAGCCAACATATCAGATGCAGAGTTCAAAACACTGGTGATAAGGATGTTCAGAGAACTCACTGAGTATGGCAAAAGCATAAGGGAAGAAATGAAGGCTATGCTAAGTAAAATAAAGAAAAATTCACAGGGAACCAACAGTGAAGGGAAGGAAGCCCAGGTTCAAATCAACAATTTGGAACATAAGGAAGAAATAAACAGTCAACTAGAAGAGAATGAATAAACATGAGGAGAGAATAAGAAGACTCTGGGACATCTCAAAAAATGCCAACATCTAAATATTTTGCCTCTTCCTATAAAACTCAGAGAAAGTAGGTAACAGGGATGTGCCAGCTTATGTATTTGTATCAAGGAGGTAGGATATGAAAGAGATTCCTATCATTTGTTTCACTTGTCTTAGCCACCAATTGAGAAATAGGAGGCTGGAAATGGTACAGTGGCGATGATCAGCAAGGAATTGTCACAATGTGGCTGGCAATGCAAGGGAACTAGCGATGACAGGAGAAAGGACCTGAGGGGCATGCTGAAGACCCTGTGCACACACACACAGCCCCAAGGCTGCACAGGAATCAGTGCCCTCTGCCGTATTACTCTACCAGGGGTGCCCAAACTTTTGGCATCTCTGAGCCACACTGGAAGAAGAAGAGTTGTCTTGGGCCACACATTAAATACGCAAACACTAACAAAAACTGATGAGCAAAAAAAAAGGTTTGAAGTAAATTTATGATTTTGTGTTGGGCCACATTCTTAGTCATTCTGGGCTACATGTTGGATACTCCTGTGTGACACCTTCTATGCCAGGTCCACCCAGCGCAGGTAGGAGGCAGTGTAGCATAATATCTCAGACAGTCCCAGCTCTACTGTATTATGGGAAGGGTGGATATAAAGAAAACCTTATTCATATTCGTACTTTCTCTGGATCTGAGCTTAGATAATCAGAGGTTATTATTGTTATTCTACCTGAACCAGCAGTAAAGTAATGCTTTTAAATAATGTATATACATTACAAACACACACAAATCTCTATCACTAACAGCTTTAGTTAGCATCTATCTACAAAGTTATGATCTAAATGTAGTCAACTAGCAACATTTTTCCTATTTCTGTATTTTGTAATGATAATAACTTCATTTTCTTAATTTTTGTTTCTTAAAAATCCATAATTATGACCCTGGCCAGGTAGTTCAGTTAGTTATAGTATTGTCCCAATATGCCAAGATCGTGGGCTCTATCCCCAATCAGGTCACTTACAAGAATCAACCAGTGAATGCATAAATAAATAGAACAACAAATTGATGCTTCTCTCTCTTTCTCTCTCTCCCCTTCCCTTCCTCTATCTCTCTCTCAAAATAATCAATAAATAATTTTTTAAATCCATGATTACCAAATACTATTTTTAGAGCATAGCCGGTAAGAACCTTAGATAATATGACAAAAATTCAGAAATGCCTAAGAAATACCTATTAAAAAGTATACCTACAAGGCTTAAAAATTAAGTAGACTCAGTAGTCCTCTGTGAAAGCAATAAATATACTCTAACAAGTATTTAAAAATCATCTGGAAAATTATTACATTCTATTTTGAAACCAAGTCCATAAGTTAGCATTGAGTAGAGAAAAAAAGAAGACGCAGGACAAAATAAAGATTCCAGTTATACATTTTTAAAGTATGTACATATAGATCATGGCAACTATTAGGGAAAAGTTATACCAAACTTTTAAACTATATTTACCTCTGGGATTGGAATGGGGTGGGTTAGAAGTTCCTACTCAGAGAAGACTGGAATTTTTATTTTTAATTTTCTACAATATTCTGATTTTTTAAAGCCTTGTGTTACTTTTTTAAACTTCCAACTATTTTATTTACTTATTTATTCATTTATTTATTTTCATATACTTTTTATTTTGAAATAATTTTAGATTTACAGAAGAGCTGCAAAGATAGTATAGAGAATTCTTGTAATACCCCCAACTCCATTTCCTCCACTGTTAACATTCCATATTATCAAGGTACATGTATAAAGCTGAACTTGGTGCTATACAGTTAATTAAAATCCAGACTTTATTTGAATTTCACCAGTTCTTCCATTAATGTCCTCCTTTGTTCTAAGATCCAGTCTAGAGTACTACATTCCACTCAGTTGTCATATCCCCTTGGTTGCCTCTGGTCTATAACAGTTTCTTAGGCTTTCCTTGTTTTTCACAACCTTGACAGTCTTGAGGAAGACAGGTCAGCCATTCTGTAGAATGTTCCAGAACCTAGATTTGTTTGATGTTTCCCTCGTGATTAGAATGGGGTTATAGTTTCTCGGAAAGAACACCATAGAGAAGTGACTTTATCACCCACCACATCATATCAGGAGTACATTTCATCAACACATCACTGATGATGTTAACCTTCATCACCTGCCGAAAGTAGTGCTTGCCAGATTTTTCCACTGTAAATTTACTATTTTCCCTTTCCATTTTCAGTCTCTTGGAAATAAGTCAGAGTCTAACCCACCCTCCAGGGGGCAGAGAGATAAGTTAAACTCTTAATCTTAGAGATAGGAGTACTTATACACATTATTTGGAATTCTTCTATAAAAAAAGATTTGTCTCTTCTCCCCTGTTTATTTATTCAATCATTTATGTATATTAATATGGGTTCATGTATATTTGTTTATGCTTTGGACTATAACTCAGTACTATAGTATTTATTTTCTTGTTCATATTGCTTCAAAAATTTGGCCATTAAAAGCACTTTCTGCTTGGCTCCTGGGTCACTTTGTCACGACCGGCCCTTTTGTTTTCTGAGCACTTCCTTACTTTCTCACACTGTATGATTTTCACACTCATCTAAATTTTTCCCTGTCCTAGCCCAACAATTAGCCATTTCTCCAAGGAGCCCTTATTTCTCTTACTAAAGAACACTGTTTAGAAACAAGATCTGGGTACCAAGTGTGTCCCTTCATCTATCTTTTAATAAATGTACTGAAGATTTAATTAACATATGTGAAGCACTTCTTAACATAGAGCCTGTCCTATAGTAAGCACTCAATAAATGCAAGAAAGCTATCCTTATTGTCATCCTTATTATTATGCACATTTTTAGTAAATTAGGAACTTCCAAATCCTAAACCACAATTGTATCCCATTAGTCATTATATCAAGCCGTAATAGGCCCACAGATCTTTCTATATCCCTGAGGCTCTGAACTATATAAGGCCAAGAAATAGATATTCTTCCACCTCTGACCCAGGATTCTGCATTCTCTAGCCATAAAATATGTTTCCTCCTTTCTTAACATCTACATAAAGCCATAGATTCAAAGGACTTCTGTGGAAAAAGATGTCCCTTGATTTTTAAGGTTTTAAGTTTAAATGAAATATTTGAAGAGCACTTAAAAATAATCATTCCCATACACCAAACTCACTTTGAATCTGTAGAGTGCAGTTTTGAATTCCTGCCCAAAATAGCTGTTGTTTTGAAATACTGCAATGTCATTGGTATGGAAGTGGCAACTGTCCAACAGATCTATAAAAGTCCCTTCAAACAATCCTGATCTGTTACACACCAATGCCATATTTCTTATTGCACAATAGGTACTAAAGAGTCCCTTTTATGAACCACATAACCAATAGTAAGGGTCCTAAGGGGGTGACTTAAAGGGGACCTCTACCTCAAGTACTCTGGCCAATTAGAGTGGCTGCCAGGAGTCCTTTGGACATAAGAATCAGAGATGTGTACTGGTGAGATCTGTGAAAGGGACCCTAGGACCAATGGACAGGCTCAGGACATCAGAACAGGAATGAGTAAGAGATATAGGGCCACTCACAGCACAATACCTGGGCCTTGCAGAGTTGTTGGGTGGGGAGCTCCACGGGAAAGCCACTCTGGCTGAGGATATATCAGAAGCTTCCAAGGGCACAGGGTAAAAGCACTGTGGGAGGAATGCTAAGAGATGAAAGGAAAAGAAGTTCCTCAACCTGACAACACTCTTCGGAGTTTTTCCATATCCACATTCTTCTTACTAAACATTCTGAGTTTTTATTTGTATTTGAATAACTGCATTTTGCTCTTGGTATTTCAAAATATACTAATTTTATTTTTGTTTATTCTTGCTTTGTCCCAGGCCTACATTCCTCTGGGCAAAGCCAGGTGATCCCTACTGTAAGTTGAAACTTCTAAAATCTCCTGGCACCTGTCTATTTCTAGTCTGGCCCACCTTGAACTCTTTGCTTTTGCTCCCAGCATGGTCCCACCCAGCCGTCTTCTCTAGGTCCTGGACCTGCTTAGTCCTTCATCTACATCTCACTGCTCAGAATTGCTCCCAGTCTTGACTGACAGCTCTCAGGGGCCATGAGGCTTCACACAAATGTCCTTCAGTCCCTGGAAAACATGTCCTGATTTCTGTAAGGGAAAAAAAAGTTATAAGAACCTAAGCAACCAAAGCTACCTTTTGAGTATCTAAGCAAAGCTTCATAATTCTGATGGGGATTGTCTTTCTTCTCCTCAGGAAGAGGTACGGGAGGGACCAAGTCAGCAGAAGAAGTAGATTTTTACTTTCTTCTAACATTGAGATATTAGTATTAACTAAACTTTAGACTTTATTAAAAAGTGGTCAGTGGGCACAGGTTTTACATATAGGTGCATTGGCTTTACAAAGAAAGCAGGGGATCAAGAGTCATTTATGCCTGGATTCATTTTTTCATTCATCTCGCACCACAAAGAGACTTTGGGCAAATCATAGGTCATAAGTTTCAATGTAAAATGGTAATGTAATGCCACAAGATTTGTAATTTGCTTTAAAATACTTCAGTATAATCTGTGATATGTACAACCATTAATTTAAATTTCACTTCTAGGCATAGCTGGCTAAAGAGGCATCTGGAGTATACAGTCCAAGGGTGTGGGACACGTGCCAGCCAATATTATCTCAGAAATGGGATGTCCTCACTCCTGCCTTGATCAACAGCCATTGCTTTACCATGCCACTTAACAAGCTTAGAGTTAGAAATGGATTTTCCTTGAAGAAATGAAAGGTATTCATCACATGTGAGTTGCTAAAATATTGCAGAAACACTTTCAAGAAGAAAGGGTAAGAATCCCCTTTGGATGAGATGTTTAAAGCTCAATTCCTAATCTGTCCTTGTCTCCAACCACTGGTTTAGAGGAATTTCTAATTGCATAATGCTTACTAAAAAATGCAGAGTCCTACCTCCAGTAAAGTTTTTACTCAATATATAGTTGGAGCACCTAAAAGAGAACAGAGCTGAGACTTCAGCAAACCTACAGATTGTATGAAATATTTTGTGACAACTTTATTAATGAATGTTAGTCTAATTAATGTATGTATGTATGGTATATTTTGGCCTGAGGTTTGCCTTCATCGCAACTTGATAGCCAAGTTGTGGCAGAGCAGCTATCACTACCTGAAACTTCTTGAGTGGCTATTATGATTTAAAGATAACCTGAGAATTGGGCACAATTAAATTAGCTTAAAGGAATTCTCAATTTTCATACCATATAGAGTTGTTGAGGAGTTACACATAAAAGCTAATGGTAAACTCTAAAGTACAGTACAAACATACTATCTCAGAAATACCTTTGATTTGTAGAACCCAAGTTTCCTCAGGGCTTACCATCCTAGAGGTGCAAATGAAGTGACATTATTGGTAATGTCTTACCTTTTTCTGTTTCTTTAACCTTTCTACCTCTCCTACATGCCTCACCAGAGTCGGCTACCTAAAAAAAGAGGGTCTTATGTAGAATTTCACCACGTTTCAGCATGAGTCTCATGTGTGCACAGGCTCATTACAATGTGGGCAGGAAGAGCTGCCCACACCTATTGCAGCACTTGCCAGGAAGAGCTGCTATTTCCTGGCACCAGCAGGCCCCTCCCATCCATGCTCTAGAGCAGTGGTCGGTGGGGTGAGGACTCACTCCATGGGAAATTCGAGGCAAACCTTTGAGAGTATGGAGAAAATATTTGAGTTTCTGTTTAATTTTTGTTACATCCTTTTTAATTCTTACTTTTGCATGTTTAATAAAATATATAATATATTAATACATATTCTGTATGTTTTTGTATGTTTGTATGTTTAATACAATATAAATATATTAACATAAGAGAGGGTTTAGGTATTTTTTAACAGATTAGGATATCAATCAAAATAATTTGGGAACCTCTGCTTACAGCATCCATGGATACAAGGAAACATGACTTTCTCCCTCTTGTACAATATACTCTGCTGAAAGCGGCTAAAGCAGTGATCCTGTGCTCAAATGAGGTACAGATTCTTTGGTGGACTAGCTCATATGTCCAGCCCGCTGGCCCCTCCTCAGCTTTTATAGGACCCACCCTGAATCCAAGGAATGACCAAGAGAGAACACTTGCGACCCACATCATACTGAACTCAGAATCACTCCACCTCTCTTAGGATGAGTTCTCTCCAGAAACCTCTTCTGATCCTGGTGCCAATATACTCTATCCCCTGATGGGACAGACCATCACAGACACTGGGCAGACATTGAGCAGATGTGCCCAGACATGTCAGTGATGGAGGCAATTCAAGCTGAGAGGCGCCGGACTACACGACAGCTGACGGAACAGGGAATAGTGACCTCTCGTTGCTAAATCACATAATCGTTTCCAAGGCAAACTTTACCTGTACCCAGAAAACCCCTCTAGGCAATTTTGTCCCTTGATAGTGGATGCATAACCCCTGTGTCTGCTTACATAGCCAACACCTGTGGGGAAATGTAAAGTTAACTGCACAGAGTATTTCATCAGATTTGAATCTTTGCTAATTGAATCTGTACTAAAGAAGTCAAGGCACATTTTAAAATGTGGAATTCCCCTTGACAAGATTATGAGTTTTAACAGTAAGTTATTATTCACTAGGCCCAAAATAATTTTCTATGGAAACATTTTCCCCAAACTAGAAAGGAAGCATAAGAAAACTAAAATGTGATATATAAATATTGATCATGTGATGTGATTGTTCCTGTCCAATTTTGGGAATAAGTTAGACAAGATGCTGGTACAAGACTAATGTGACCACTGAAATCCCACAGGTCTAGGATCAGAACAGAAATTCTCCTCAGACAAGGCCAGGCAGTGAAGCTGGCCATCAGTTAGTCCTCCTTTTACATTGCGAATCGCCCCAGCCTCCATAACCATTCCTGAGAACTTCCTGTATTCTAAGAACTGTGCTAGGTGCTTTACACACGTTGTGTCTACCAACGCTTGGCAAGGCAGGTCCTGTGAAGAAAAGCAGGGACTGGAGAGGTGAGGCAACATCTCCTAGGCACAGAGCTAGTGTGTGACTGGGATTGAATCCAGAAGATCTAACTGACCCCAAACCGAGCTCACCAACATGCCACCTGCCTTCTTCATGGGAACCAGTCATTTAAATCCTTCAAGAGGAAAAATGGGCTGCTGCTTTGCTCTCTTGTGAACATTGCTGTGAACAATGCCACTGTTGTGGGCCACAGAGTCAAAACTGGCTCCTATCCACTGGAATTAATTCAAAAGACAAATGAGAATCATGCCTAAAAAAAAAAAAAAAAAAAAAAAAAATTCATCCTGGTGCTGCAATCAGTAGTATGTAATCCTCTTGAGTCAGGATGTAGTAACTTTAAAAATCAACTTTCAGGACTCTCTGATCAGATAGACTTTTATTTCAAAGTGAAAAAAAATAACAAACTCTTTTCATCTAGGGTAACACCTCTCTCGTTCATTACAGTCCTCATCCAGCGCTCACACTGCATTTCTGCCCCTCTTCTCCACAGTACGCTAGCCGCACGGGGTACCTGACATTGTCCTGCACACAGGTTGTAATGGGAGCACACCTAGAAGGATTGAGGAGATGTAAGGGACTTCCATGAGAAAATGCCTAGTGATATCAGGTCTATGTTTTAGCAAAAGGGAAGCCAGGAAGTGAGAGGGCATGCCTTACATCTATGTTACACAATAAAAAAATCATTCGGGGTGATCCTAAGCTCATTTTTACCAAATTCCAGAGAGTTAGAAATGCTACAGGATTGGTGATTCAGCAGGACTTGAGTGAGGGGAGAGGTGAAATAGAAGGCTGAGGATGACTCCCAGCCTGTACACTGAAGGATAGGATTGAAGATAAGGCTTTATTCCAGACAGAATTCAGAAAGAAAAACAAGTTTGGAGTGAGAAAAAGGATGAAATCATTTCAGATGTGCAGAGTGAAGGGAAGATTCAGAAAGAGATCTCTAGAAGGCAGGAGAAATAGTTTGAATCTCGGGGAGAAATAAGCAGAGGCTCGAAAACTGAATTCAGCACATGGCTACAGAGAAGTCACTGACGAGCAGGGGATCATCCCAACAAAGGAGAGTTTAAGATTTGGTCCCTGTCCAAACTTCAGGCTACCACAGACTCACACAAATAGCATCCCCAGTCACAACTGTCATGCTAGCAATGCACCTTTGTTAGAACTGATTACTATGACCTCAGGTGTATGGTGTGCAAGCATTGGTTTAGTGAAAGAGTTTTTTCCCATCCCACTTAAGAAAAAGGACCAAACATTTTTCATTTACATAGATTGGACAATGATATATATTCAGTTTTACTCAAGGAATTTTTAAACCCTCCTACCCCTTCTCATGAATCCAAAGAGACCTGGATTTTACATAGAACGTCACATTGATCTATACAGCAATAACATGAATAGATACATACATACATATATACATACATACAATTTAATAGTCCACAGTTTTCATAAAAGAAATCTGTACTGTTACTCTCAAAAAGTAAAATATAAAAAGAAGAATAATTGAAGTAGATACCCAATGAATTGTGAAATTATTGCTTCAGAGATAGTTATCGATATTGGACAATGACACAAAAGACAGCTTTCCTATTCTCCCCCAAACTGTCCCCTGGGCACCTCTTCAAAAGCACACACTGCCCTAGAGAACAGAACTCTTTCCAGGAATCTGCCCCTTCTTGTTGACCATTCCCATTTAATCTATTGAGGTGTATGTGCTTGTTTCTTTAATGAAACATTCAGATAGTTATGACTGAGGGAGTAATCTGATGGTGACTAGTAACACACCATGACCACTTACCGAGTGCAGAGGCACCATTCTTGGAGTCACGGGCATTCTTCCCAGCAAGGCTGCGAGGCAGGCATCAGTGTTTCCACTTCACAGACAAGGAGACTGAGCTCAGCAAAGCTGAGCACCTTACCCAAGGCACATCATTAGTGTACTGGGTTGAATCACATGAAACTGCCAATATATGACCATTTTTGACCTACAAAAATGGGAATTCCATATGGTTTGACCTTATAAAAGCACATATACTGGTATTATTTATGAATGTCTGGAGAAGCAGTGTGAGTTCCTAAAAAGATTCCAACGCCAATAGGACAGGTAGAGGAGAGCCAAATACTTCCCTCCGCTCATCAACAGAAAATATATGTTACAGATAAAAAGAGAAAGAACAAGTAGAAAATACATGAATTTGCAAGATAAACTATTAAAAAGTGTGTTGTGAAAGACTAATTTGTTAGTTTAGGTGAAACCTTATGTATTGACTATATTTTAACCACCAAGAATATTGTGAAACACAAGCTAATGAAAAACTCAAGAATGAAATTTAAATGGTGTATAAATTAAAACATTTTCCTCTACATGAGGGCACTAAGCAAATTTAAAATATCCTATGGAAAATCATCTTAGAAAAATCACAAAGCTGGATAATTGAAAGATATAGTGATCCTTATAAGGGAGCCATAAAATATATTAGAGCTAAAAAGAAACAAAAATCATTTAAGTTTAACCTTTTTGTTTTATTGTGAAACTAAAGTTCAGGAAGATTATGTCAGCAGGCACTAAAACTCATGTTCCTTACTTCCAGTCCAGAGCTCTTTAAAATATCAGAATAACATACTACTTAAACACAATAACATCCTTGCATATTACAGCAGCCATGGGATGTATTGCAGATGTGAGAAAATTTTGAGGCATAATTTTTATCTTGTAGTATGATGAGCTTGCTAAAAGCAAATGTAGTAAATGTGTATTGTAACCATAAAGTAAAAACACTGCGTTTTTCAATTAACAGCACTACATTTTCTTATTCAGCCTGTTATTATTACAGTATAGCCAGAACACTGCCTTCTCCCAGAATGTTTTTCTGATTGCTTTTGGATATATTCAGTAGTTTTGCCCTTTTAAAGAAGAAGGAATTCTAAAAATAGGATGCCATCGAAATGGTTTGAATTTCAAGAAAAAAAACCTCATACCTGCTCACTGAGAAATACTTAGATGTATTCTAAATGTCATGCTTTTGAACAGAGTATTTCTCAGTGAGCAGGTGTAAAAATTTTTTCTTGAAAGTCAAACCACTTTGACATCATCCTATTTTTAGATCAGCTATCTTAATTATTTCCTCCATTTATGAGGCTGTATGTTCTTCTGGCCAAACAAGTGTCCTGTTGTGTGTTTGTGTTTTGCTTTATTTCTCAGCAGAGCATTTTAATAGCCATAAGGAAGGGTTGACTGCTATAGCATGTCATTTTCCCTATCTGGTGCTTTCCTTGAAGATTCCTTCAAAGGAAGAAATTCAATTCATCAATCAATCTGATATTTACAGCAAGATTCAAGATTTAAAGGAGAAGAAGTAATTGTTCCGGAAGGAGACTCAAACACTCTAAAGAAATGGAAATAAAGAGAAAAACCACCAGTAGAACCAATGTATCTTTCCAATGACCTGTGACACCCCAGCTCCCTCATAGAAACCCCACAGGGAAGAGGAGCCCATCAGAGCTGCCTGGGCAACATCCCTATTTTCAATGGAAGAATTTAGAATAATTGGTTGGTGCATGATGCTCTAACCATCATCCACAAGGGTTTCTTGGCATGCTATCTGGAACAGAATCATTCAAGTGCATTTAGAACCTTGAAATGCATCACTTAAAAAGAAAATTCAGTTTCTGTATACTGAGCACAATCATGTTTCCTTCCTCATTGGGCCATGTGAATCTGTTCACTCCTGCAACAAATATCTGTGGAGCACCTACCACCTGTGGGCACTATCTAGGAGATAAGGAAACATCAATGAACAAAATAGACAAAAAAATCTCTGCCCTTATGCAACAAGCTTCATACTTAGGGGAGACAAACAATACATAAGTAAAATATATACTTTGCTGATGGTGATAAGTGCTATGGAGAAAAATTAAGCAAGAAAAGGTAATTAAGTAATATAATATATGTGCCTATCACAGTATAAGCAATTAAAATATATCAAAGGGCTTTTCTTTCCATTAATAAAAGCTCTGAAAATTATTTTCTTGGTTTTGGGATTGAATGTAAGGAAAAAGTACATTTCTTCTTGGGGGAGTAATAATTTTAACTCACAGAATATGAGTAGTGAAGTAATAATAACTTGTATTTATCAAATACCAGCTTTACACCAATAAGTTTATATAGAAATACTTCATTTCATCTTGTACAATGAGTATTTTTCCCATTTTATATATGGGGAAAAATGACACTCTGGGAAGCTCAAGATCTCAGATCTAATAATTTTATGTTGGAGCTAAGATTCAAAGGTAAGTATACCTAGCTCCAACATCCACCCTGCCAGGCTAAGAGGCAGAGGACCAAGAAAAAGGCAACATAGCCAGCTTAAGAAGAGACATGTTTCTCCAAATTATTTTTAACTTAGAAGGTTTTTCTTTTTGTTCTTTGCCCTGATTTGTATTATTAATTTTATTTGCTGTAAAGGTGAGTAAACATGTTTTATCTTAACTTTTTAATCATTCTTCCAGAAAATAAAAATCATGGTCTCTAGCATGATGGTTTTCTCTGGTTCCTAGAGGCTAGATCGGAACACCATCCTTGTGTACATACCACATGTGCTTGATGCCCAAACAAGAAAGAGCAAGCTGAGTGCTACCTTTTGGCTTGAAATGAAAACAAATGATCCGTTTCAAAGATACTCTAGAACCTCAAATGGTGGTGGATAGGACACATTACCAAATGCAGAGTGATTTGTTTGCAATGGTTTGCCCCAAATGAGAGGTTTCTATTTTGGGTTTTGGAATCCTAAAATCCAACCATGGACATATACATGTGTTCATAACCGAGAGTCTCCATGCAGATGAGCGGTGAGGGAGGCAGGCAGACTGGTGGGCCTGTGAGAGCAACGGCCTTTTTTCCCTTCTTGATTCACTCCATCTCCTGACGCCCTAACCCTAAACACCTTTTCAGTTTGGTTAGCCAAAATTCAAATGTTTAAAAATCATGTTATCAGTTATTTATTACTAAATTAGTGAAAACAATTATGGCTTCATTCACTAATTTGATTCTTTATTGGTTCTCTAAGCAATCATGCCTGGTTTGTGGTTATTTTTATTTTTAGCTTTATTTTCAGAACTGTTTATTCTCTTTAAGCAGCTGCTTTTCTGAGATGGGTATTTCCCTACAGTGTGGCAGAAGCTTCATGCCACTCCTAGGCAAAGCTGGAGAAATATGCACCTGTCTGGCACCTTGCTGTGTTGCTTACCATCTCACCACCCCCTCCCCTACTTTTTCTTTATTTTTATTTAAAAATGCAATGAAATAATAACACTAAAGAACAAATTATTGTAAAACTACCTTTGCATACCCATTTCCATGCTTGCATATAGTCTTCCATCAATAAGGCCCTGCCGTTTTAATTATTTCTAACTGATGTCCCACACAGCCTACAAGAGTGACTAGTATGAGTTTTAAAGACTTGTTCCTTTTAACTCTCACACACACACACACACACACACACACACACACACACAAAACCACAGTTTAAATGCAGCAAAATAGTTGAGTTAGCTACCAAAACTATAGTGACATTTGGCTTTTGGTGGGTTGTCTTTATGCTCATGTGATGGGGATAAACAGTGGCAGGTGAGATGGAGGCCTGAGGGACTGCTAATGGGGAGGACCACTGGGGTGCTCATCGGAGTTCTTGCAGAAGGGGACAGTGATAGGAGACTGATGGGGCAGAAACAAACTATGAGCACTACGACTTTGAGAAAGCTGAGTGTGTGTTTAGGGGTGGAGGGGTAAATAATTTTCAGTGGGCCAGAAAAAGTAATGAGTTTATTTTTTAAAAAAAACAGGAGCTCCATCTCAGTACCTGCAGACTACGGGAAGAACTAATCAGGACTTTCCAGAAGCAGAGCCCAAACAGCACAGTGTTAAATCTATGACAAGTCCTCCAAATAATATACACATGCATGCCTTTGGTCATCCTAATTTGAAAGTGTGTGTTCCTTCAGCACATGATCTTGGACATGGTAGACATTTTACACACATTTGTTGATTGCTGACTACCGGTGAAATTATCTGAAGGCTGGTTTTGCAGCTTGGACAATGGTGAAAGTGGCAGGCATTTGGATTGTTTCAGGGTACAGAGTAAGGCCGTGAGTTCTTATCCCACTGTAGTCTTCTAAGAGATAACAAGAGTCAGTTTTAGATTTGTCAGGTCCTTGTTTACACTCAGCCAAAAAAAAAAAAAAAAAAAAAAAACCCAAAAAATTACCTTTCTCCTGCATGGCAAGTGTGGTCATTCATAGGAACTCTCTAACAATTCCCCACACATCTGTAAATTAACACAGCCACTTCTCACTGTGACACAGTGGGTGAGAATGCTTCACCTACTACAAAGTCCAGGAGTCTGTCACCAGTATCCCATTAGTATAAACAGTAATGGCAGATCTGGACTTACGAACGTTAGCCTGGCTGGAACTGCCCTGTTGGAGAAGGGTTCATTATAAGTATTGACTGTAATTTCCTTTCTAATTTAAAAAAAAAATGTGAATTTTTCCTGTAGTAATACAACTTCAAATCATAGGCCCCCAGCCTCCAGGAAAGCAAATAAAATAAAAGGATCATGCTAAAAAAAAACCCAGCCAGCATAAAAATGTTGTGTAATTTAAATGAGTTAAACAAAGAAGGTGATAAAAGTAATCAAGTAGTAAAAGAAAGGGCAAGAGAAGTAATATAAACAATGAACCAATAGGATGGTTAATTAGCTTGCTTTGCAAAGAAGATTTAATTTCTCCCCTGAAAGCAATGGTGGTGACAAATAAGCTATACCTACCAAATATCTCCAAGTGTAATGTAATATGTCCCTCATTGCCTATAAAAGAAATGCTACTGAATTACTGAGCATGGCGCTGAATTGCCATGGATGCCTATGATTACCAATAACAGGGTCTTGGCTCTGGATTGTTTTGACGATGGTCCTTTAGTTTTTTTAAGCTCTACAATTTCTATTTGAATTGTTCCAGAGCAGAAGTCTCAAACTCAATTACCCACAGGGCTCAAGCAGCAACACTGGAGATAAATACATGGGAACTGGGGGAGACCATTACAATTTGGAGAATACTGCTCCATCTAAGGCAGTCAAGTCTTGCCATATCACCTAATCTTAATGACAGGCCTAAAACTCAGATTTGTGTGTCATTTCTTTTTACATCAAAGGGACCATATGGGACTGGCTACATAATTTTCAGGGTCCAGTGTAAAATGAAAATGCAGAATTCCTTGCCCAAAAATTATTAAGAATTTCAAGATGCACTAAACCAAATGCAGAACCTTCTGAGCACAGGTCTCTAAAGGTCTGCACAGGTTGCAAACCCATGAAGCCTGCCCAGGAGCCATACAAACAAGCTGCAGGCCCGCATCAGCTCATGAATCACCCAGTTTGAGACCCTGTCCTAAAGTTTCCACATTCTCTCACCATTTCCCCTTATGACTCAAAGCACACAGTTGCAAAATGGCTGGAAGAGTTTGGAGTATGTGTTCTTAATAACAGAATAAAACATGGCTGGTGGCTTCTAAAGGAAATAAAGTCTCTTCTTTGTCCATATCAAGTCTTAAAACCAACTGGAGGGTCAGCTGCTGACACGTGCTTGTGGGAAAGAAATCTTGTACCTTATTGATTCAAAATATCTAAAAATCTATAGCTATGACCGAAGTCCCATAAAAAGTGATATTCCGACTTTCAGCCAAGATGGAGGCACAGGTAGATATACTTCGGCTCCTTGCATAACCAAAAGAAAGACAACAAATTTAAACACAAAAAGTAACAGAACTGCCAAAAAAACCGAACTGTTTGGAAGTCCGACAACCAAGGAGTTAAAGAAGACACATTCATTCAGACTGGTAGGAAAGGCAGAGATGGACAGCTGGGATGCAGCAAGGTGGCAGCTGGAGGACCAGGGCAGGCAAGGTGGCAGTGGCTGGTGGACTGGGCGGTCCCACATTTGCATGCAGATAAGCCAGGAGGAACAACTGTGGAGGAATAGACCGCACAACCCAGGGTTCCAGCATGGGAAAGTAAAGCCTCAAAACCTCCAGCTGTAAAAACCCGGGGGGATTGTGGCAGCAGGAGAAACTTCCTGCTCAGCCTCACAGGAGAGTTTGCTGGAGAGACCCACAGGGTCCTAGAATGTACACAAACCCACCCACCCAGGGATCAGCACCAGAATGGCCCAATTTGCTTGTGGGTAATGGGGGACATGTCTTAAAGCCAGTGGAAAGCTGAGCAAGCAGCATTGCTCCCTCTCTGACCCCTTCCCCACATTCCCTGCCCTGGTGAATACCAAAGGCTCCACCCCTTACAAAGTAATGGGTGCACCGACTAAAAGAAATATGGCCCAAATGAAAAAACAGATCAAAATTCCAAAAAATAGAACTAAGCAATGAAGAGATAGCCAACCTATCAGATGCATAGTTCAAAACACTGGTAATCAGGATGCTCACAGAAATGTTTGAGTATGGTCACAAAATAGAGGAAGAAGTAAAGGCTATGCAAAGTGAAATAATGAAAAATATATAGGGAACCAACAGTGAAAGGAAGGAAACCAGGACTCAAATCAACAATTTGGAGCAGAAGGAAGACATAAACATTCAACCAGAACAGAATGAAGAAACAAGAATTCAAAGAAACAAGGAGAGGCTTAGGAACCTCCAGGACAACTTTAAACATTCCAACATCCAAATTATAGGGGTGCAAGAAGGAGAAGAGGAAGACCAAGAAATTGAAAACTTATTTGAAAAAAAAATAAAGGAGAACTTCCCTAGTCTGGCCAAGGAAATAGACTTCCAGGAAGTCCACCAAGCTCAGAGAGTCCCAAGGAAGCACATACCAAGACACATCATAGTTATATTACCCAAGAAGAAAGATAAGGAGTGAATCTTAAAAGCAGCAAGAGAAAAGGAGACAGGTACCTACAGAAGACTTCCCATAAGACTATGAGCTGATTTCTCAAAAGAATCCTTGAAGGCAAGAAGGGGCTACAAAGAAGTATTCAAAGTCATGAAAGGCAAGGACCTACATCTAAGATTGCTCTATCCAGCAAAGCTATCATTTAGAATGGAAGGGCAGATAAAGTGCTTCCCAGACAAGGTCAAGTTAAAGGAGTTCATCATCACCAAGCCCTTATTATATGAAATGTTAAAGGGACTTATCTAAGAAAAAGATGATCAAAATTATGAACAGTAAAATGACAATAAACATAACTATCAACAACTGAACCTAAAAAAACGAAAACAAACTAAGCAAACAACTAGAACATGAAAAGAACCATGGAAATGGAGATCACATGGAGGGTTATCAGTGGGGAGGGGGATACGGAGGGGGGAGAATGGGGGAAAAGGTACAGGAAATAAGAAGCATAATTGGTAGGGAGAAAATAGACAGGGGGAAGTTAAGAATAGTATAGGAAATGGAGAAGCCAAAGAACTTATATGTACAAGCCATGGACATGAAATAAGGTGGGGAATGCTGGTAGGAGGGGGGCTGCAGGGCAGTGGGGAACAAAGGGGAGAAAAAAATGGGACAACTGTAATAGCATAATCAATAAAATGTACTTTTAAAACAAGTGATATTCCCCTGAAAAGCCTTCCCACTCATAGCCCATGTGCAGAGTGGGGCTGTGCAATCGCCGCCAAAGAGGAACGGTCAACCTGCAAGTGACTGTCCCGAGTCAGACATACCTTACACATGAGTGAATATGCACCTGAAAAATTTCATGAAAATTTATGAAAATACAATCATAATTTTGAATATACTAGTTAATATGATAATTTAGAGAAAGGCTTCCTGTTTAAAGTGATGTCTGTAAAGCACACCAGGGTGAATGGCTGGAGGTAACTGGTGCGCTTACCCCCATGTGGCACATACCTCCCCTGGCATGCTGGCTAGAACTTTCGATTTAGAGTGCTCTCTGGACAAAGAGTTTTTAAAGCTGAGAAATTTCTTTTATAAAAATAAAAAATCTCTCTTTAACTAATCTACCACATACATTTCATGTTTCCATATGTCAGGTCAACTGAAATAGACATGTGCTTCTTGGTTGATTATAGTTATAGTTTTCAGAATAGCATATACCAACAAAACGCTAATGCCATTTTGGCTTTGTCCACACCCAGCAAGATTCTAATCCAAACACAAGCAGAAAAAAAAACAAAGTTATTACTCAATGCAGTCATTTTACCAGCATATGTGGACCATATATGCATTTGCACCTATCCCTATGTGCAGATAATGGGTTTATCTATTTGCACATGGAATAGAAGTAAATAGAAATAAAAATAGTATTACAATATCGAGAGAATAAATTATTCCACTACAAAAATACCTGTTCACTTTTGTCTCCTGCTCTAGAATGCAGTGGGGGAAAGATTTGCAACAGTCTTATTCACTGCTATGTTCCCTGACATTACCTGGAACATAGTAAATACTCAATAAATACTTGTTGAATTGAATCCATAAGATCAAAACAAATTATCATTCACTAATTCTAGGATTGGAAAGAGAAGAAAATGAGACATGCAGCAGGACAATCAACTTCCCTAAATTCCACTGACTTTTTTATTCCCTAACTGGAAGCTAATTCCCTTAGTCACTGCACTTGGTAACTGGTCAGCTTCTCATTCCTGATCAGCCTCTCATTCCTGTAGCTCATGCAGACATGAACTTGAGCCTCCTTGGAGCAGGCTAGGACAAAGGTTAACTTCCTTCCAGAACCTAGAAAAGGCTAATGAGCTCTGTGGAATAATATGTCTAAGTATTCACCATACCAGAATCAATATCAATGTACCATCAATGTGTGCATTAGCCCACAGTCAAACAAAGAACAACCCTTGGAGCCCGGTAATGACGCTGTGCGTGGGTAGCTGGGGATGGGCAAATGATGCAGAGATGACTGTATTAGCTCCCCTTAAACACAAGGCTGTTCCAGGATGTTGCACAAGACTGCCATTCTTGTACTTTGTCAGAGATAGGGAGCATCTGGATTAAGCCACTGATACACTCAGCAAAATAACTTTTATCTTCTTGACCAAAAGGTGGATTCAGAGTACACCTTCCTCACTGTGAGAGGTTTCTCCTCTATCCTTGCCTAGTGTTGGCAGTGAATGCAAGTATCTTAAAGTTAGCAGGGCATGACATATGAAGCTGATAAGACAGGTAAAACAAATTTGAGTCATTACTGACTCAGGTAAGACCTGCTTTTAGTGCAACTCTACCATGCCCAAGCTCATTTGTGTTGGATTTCCCATATGCCAATCCTACTAGAAAAATATGTCAAACAAGGGTAGTGGCACAAAGTCTGAGCATTAATTCTGCACCAGAGTAGAATCTGACCAAGAATCATGCTCATTCCTGCAGCAAAATTGATCTCAGTGTTGTAAATGGGATTTCATTCTGCACGTGAAATCTGATTTTCCAGTTAGAATAAGAAGGGGTGGGTGAGTGTGAAGAAGATGACTGATCTGTATAGTATGCACAGTTGAGTTGTTATAAAACTAAGATGACTGGGTAAGCATGAGGGTGCCATAGTCAAATCACAGTGGTTTAAAATTCTGGACCAATCACTTCTTAACTATGCAACCTTGGCCAAATTTGTTAACCTGCCTAAGACTAAGTTTCTGCAAGATGTGAATATTAACACCTAATCCTATAAAGATTATAGGATTATAATCTTTCTACCTCATAATGTCATTATAAGAACTAAATAATATATATACATATACAATGCTGAGTCCAGTGCCTGATACATAAGAGCTGAATAAGAGATGGCTGTAGTTTTTATGATCACTATTTTTATCACCCCCACCATGGACTAGTTAACTACAAAGAAGTAACTTCTTTGTAACTTTGCAGTTCGATAAAAAAAGCCATTACCAACAGCATGGTACTTCTTATCAGCTTCTTGTGAGGCTTCCACATTCTAAACTGGGTCACACAGTAAGAACGGTCATGATGATCTTTCACTTGTCATTGTGAAAAAAATTCTTTAAATTCTAGCAAGTTTCAGTGAAACACCACTGAATGTAGCCATACAGCAATCACTCCCTTCCCCCATACTCACTTGCCCTGTCCACCCCTTGGGGATATATTAAACATAAAACTAAGGCAACTGAAATAGACTTCACCAGTAATTAAGGCACGCAGCTAATCAAAGAGCAGCACAGTCTGCGGCCCTGTGCAGAGAAACCAAACACCAGGATAACAGCTCCCATTGCTAGGGCTTTGTTCTCCTGGAGCAAAAAAAAAAACCCAAAAAACCAAAAAACATAAAAGCATAAAGTTGAGGAACTGTAACTGCCTTTTCAACATTTGCAGTGACAGGGGGAGATTACAGGCTCTTCTGAACTGGAAACACATTCTACCAGACAACTGCGGCAGCCCACACCCACCAGCGCCACTTCCACGCTCAAAGCATGACTCCACTTTTCTCTAATGCTGCCCTTAAGGAATCTAGCTCTGAAGACTTCCAGTAATTGTACAAGTCGCCCATGATGAAGCAGCTGAGAACACTGTTAGACAAAAGAAATAAAAATTAAGCAAATAAAAAACTCATTAAAATGCTGCCTTTGGTTATTTTTACTCCTAGGAATTCATGTTACCAAACAAGTCTTTCTTCATTTCCTTGGAAGTAATACTTTAAAAGAATTCTAATGGGCACTGAGTGATTTTCTCTAGATTCATAATCCAGCCCCTAGACACACTGTCCCTTCCCCCATCACTATCTAGCACTCCTCCCTGTCACCTTAGAGCTTCTGACTTAGCTGCGTTCACACCCAGCACTCCCAGCAGAGCTTTCTGTTCACAGTACATGACAAAAAAAAAAAAAAAAAAGCAGGCAATGAACAGTTCGTGCTCCTAAGTGCTTGCAATAAAGCCAGGCTGAGCTGACCTCTCCCATCCCATACAACTGCATGTCAGCCACATAAGCTTAAAGGACCAAGAGTAGCATGTGTGTGATGTGTATAAAAAAAAACTAATTAAAATCTGAGTTCTTTCATTCCAGCTAGTGCCTAATGGGACCAATATGCCTGACTCTGTGCAAAAAAAAAAAAAAAAAAAAAAATCACTCCAAGCTGGCTAGAGGATTGCCCTTCCTGCTTCCTATGATGCATCCCTTTCTGGCCCAACAAACAGCTTAAAAGAAGAACTCAGGGTTGCTATTCTTTCCTATAAGACTTCTCAAACAAAAACTATCAACTCAGCAGCACTGAGCCAAAAGACCACTCCCTGATTCCAAGTGGACATATTGATCAATTGAACTGACATGTGCCTCTTCCTTTCTCTCCCTTAGTAGCAATCAGCTGCACCAGGGAAACCCATTTCATTTCCCAAAACAAAAGACAACACACTGCTCCTTCTCTGGCATTGTCAGACCACATATTTTTTAGGGTAAAAAATACAATGAAAATGCCCAAAGACAGAGATGGGAGTTGAAATGAAGATGATTACATGTTTACCGGGAGTTTCTGAATTGAGTTGAACTGTATTCAGCACATTCACTGAGGACCCTACTATTTATACATCTTGCCAGATTCTAGCTAAAGTTAAACAAATGCAGCAACACCACTGCCACTTCCAGAGGCTCTCATCAGGGCTACCCTTCACAGCAACTGCCGCAGACAGGAACCTTGTCACAAGTCAGCCTGCAAACAACTCCAGCTATTTTACAGACTAGCTAGAGATGGAAAAACATTGTGGCAGTCCTTCAACTAACTATGAAGGACATGGCTTGAAGGACTATCATATAAATCGAAAGGCTCAAGTAATTTTATTTGGTTTGGGTCCTCAGGTTTTTAATAAATTCTGTCTTGCAAGAGATCCCCTTTCACATCAGGGTTATGTCAAATGCTTATTCAGCAGTCATTCCTTACCATGGAGAAACTAAAACCCAGCTGAAGTAAATACTGAATTTCATACTGCAAATCACTAAATATTTCATAAATCACAAGAGCAAATAGGGGACCAATTATCTCTGCCCTATTAAAAATATATGTGTATATCTTTACAATATTGAAAAACTATAAACAACTCATTTTAGAGCCTATTTGGGATTTTACAATAAGAAATTATCTTACGTTTATGAAAAATTCCATGAGAACACTAAAAATAGGCAGAAATGGAACAAGAATAATTTCATACATTTTGATTTCTCTATGATTCTTATAGGCCTTTGTCTTAACCCAGCAGCCTGAAAAACAGATTTAGGTAAAACAGCCCTTCTTTCCCCAGTCCATTTTAAGCAGACAACACCCCCATCTCCGCCTTAGCAGACACAGACTAACCAACAAAACAACCATGCAGTTGATGCCCAGACATTTAACACTCACCATCTCCTGCTCCCACGGTCTTCTTTTGATGTTTACAGCACATCTGTAGGATGCAATACTAGGAGATGCCTTGTTTGACCTGCTGCATGATGCTGTGACATCAGTTCAGATGATGCAGCTCATTATGGGAAAGACTGCTGTTGCTATGGCAACTGGGATGTGCCAGGAATCCTTGCTGCATTTCCAGTGGAGCCTGAGACAATACGGAAGCCCTGTAAGAAACAGACGATATGCAAAATTTAGACCAAAGGAAGAGGATCCCCCATTGGACTAACATCCATAGATTTAAAAGGGATTTCCCTGAAGGCACTTCGGAAAAAATAAAAATTATCTCCTACTTCGTTGTACACATTTAGTAGGGGAGGGGTACATAGATTTAGTACTGAGAAAATATAGACTCAAACGGACAGTGTTTCTCTGTTAGGCAATTTGATTTCTTTTTCTTCTCTGGACAGCATTACAACACCTTTTTAGAAGTTATTGAAAATAATTTTTGCTCATTTGCCAAAGACCAAAAAAGAAAGTAGGGAGCAAAAGAA
This sequence comes from Glossophaga mutica, assembly GCA_039655065.1. Classification (NCBI taxonomy): domain Eukaryota; kingdom Metazoa; phylum Chordata; class Mammalia; order Chiroptera; family Phyllostomidae; genus Glossophaga; species Glossophaga mutica. The sequence continues at coordinate 83,502,469 of CM077303.1, read as the reverse complement.
GAATTAAAACTGGAATATAAACAGCTGAGAAAGTGACTGTCATTATGGAGTAAATAGGCTTTAATTCTCAAAATGTGGGCAAACTCCTACCAACGAAGGCTGCCCTGACCAAGTTCCCTCATGGACACCAACCCACAGACCCCTCTCATGGAGAGTAGCCCCAGCACTCACTTGAGCATCAAACAGGCATGTGGAAGGAGGTTTAGAATCTGGGCATGGGGCATACCACACAAACCTTAACTTCTAGGGCACCTTTTCTTGGCCTGCAGAACCCTCCCACTTACAGCCAAATGCAAGAGTCTTTTCTGGGACCAAGTCGCATGGTTAGAACAAGTGGCAGACCCACTAGAAACTTCCTAAATTATTGGCATTCCAAACATTGGGGCTCTGTTTTCCTCTTTTCAAGGCAATAAGACACCCAGGAGGAAATTACTCATGCCCCTTCTCCCACAAAAGCTGAGACTGTGTGAAAAGCCACATTTAAACAGGACACAGTGAGATATTTCCCCAGTTGGTAAAAGAAAAGCAAATCTAAAGCAATCACTCATTTCCAGTCTTGAGCAAAAACAAATATTGTGTGGTGAGAACTATGGGGGAGAAGACATGGACAGAGCAGCCATCTCTTGCATATTTAATACTCACAGAACATAGATACAGAATCAAGCTGACCTCCATCCACTCCATCTTCACCTCTGGGTAGAAACAACATTCTAGAAGTCCAAAATCTAATGAGACAATTATGTTGTCCCTCCTACTTGAGATTTTAAATGGTACTGTTAGCCAACTGCATGCGGGTCCGGGGGGTGGAAGGGCAGAAGGAATTCAGGCAGTCCTCTGTCAAATAGGGGCTGATAAAATGCATGAGAGGTGCCAAGATCCTAGCAGGGTGCACCATCAGCCATGCACAGAGCAGCCCTGCCCTGCATGCGGAGCCAGGATTGTTCCCGCTTCATTAATGAGGAGCTGGGATACCAAGAGCAAGAGGTGAGGCTGCCTGCCCAAGTCACCCACGCTCTCAGTCATGGGCAGAGACTGACTCCTACCCTTATCTTAGGCCACATGTCACACCAAGGGAAGTAACAGGAAGCCACTCCAGTGCAAAGAGCATTTATTTGGGATTCAGAAAACCCAAGTGCTAATGCCAGTTTCTTCAGTGAGCACCTGTGTGACATTAAGCAAATCAATTAACCTCTCTGGGCCTCAAGTTTTTCATCTGCAGAGATGAGGGCTTTAGCTATGAACCATGGCTTTCAAGGTATCTTTGTTACTAGTGGAAGCAAAGGGTTCCACTTCTAATGAAACAGACCAAATCTGGCCCGCCCTGGTTAGGGGCTGGGGAGAACCCAAGAGCCAAGACTAATGAACCCTTCTCAACCCGAACCCCTACCTAATGTGCCCTGAAGGCACCTCTGAAGAAGATGGAACTCAGCCTCTGAAGAAGATAGAATGAAAATCATGGGCCTAGAACAACATTATCACTGTTTTCAGATCCGAAATTCCATGGTTCTGTAGAGAGGAGAGAGCAAGGTGGGATCAGGTGTTCCAGACTTGAATTTGGCTTCTCAGAATTTGAGGAATCTTCTCAGCCTCCTTTGCCAAAAGCAAGTCACTTGGTAGAAAGAGATGGATGACTCAACAAATCTGAGGCCTGGTCAGACTTTTAACAACCTAAACTGGCTGCATAACAGAATGGCCTAGACTGGGTAAGAAGGAGGCCCATAGAGCAGAAGTGAGTCATGTGTGTTGTCTTGCCTGGTGAATGGGCCTATAGTAATGTGCTATAGACTTCCCAGTGGCCCTTCTCACTGACCCCACATCCCTACCTCCTGAGCTGGTTTTGAGAATAGCATACAATAATATATCCACAAGCATTTGAAAACCAGCAGCATCATGGAACTGTCAAACCTTGTTAATATTGTCATTAATAGCCCACTCACCCCAATCAGTGGAGGCTCTTTAGCTCTCACCTATAGGTCCAGCCAGATCCTTGACTCTGAAATGAGATGGTTAGGAAATGGCTTGCAAAGTCTGCACAGCTACCAAGGAGGACTTACTCCTCACCACTCACTTCAGATGAGTTCAGGGAAAGTAGTGAACAGGGGATCCTCTCAGAGCACAGAGCCAGGGTCTTGGGCAACAATGAACAAATAAGTTTCTCCTGGACAGCAGAATCACATCCAGATCAATGAATTGAGGCAGGGAGCTTCAGACCTGAGTGACCATAGGTATACCTCGTATTGCTGTGGCTCACAGATGTCACATGTTTTACAAAATGAAGGCAGGATCCTCCACCTCTCTTGTAACTATTGTAACTCTCTTTATTGCAGTAGTCTGGATTGAACCTGCAACATATCTAAGGTATGACTGTAGAAGGATTTCAGAAAATTGCTGTGAGGCAGTGACCATGTGTCTCTCATTTTGCCTCTGACAGAGAAAACTCTGCATTACCAAAAAATCCTGAATTCTCAGCTTAATGGAGAGACTAGGTGGGACTTTGGGTAGCTCCTTGGGATGTGAATACATATGCTGTAAGGGGAAAGGGAGCAAAGAGATATTTGGGGGACAGCAGGAAAACTCGTCATAGCTACTGGGATTGCTCATCAATCTCCATGTTCTCTTCTTCCTTGGCACGTCTCCGGTGCGCCCACATGTGCCTTCTCCATACTCCCTCCCCTACTAACTGGGTGCAGCAAATCTAGTGGAGAATTCAGGCCCTGGACGAACACCGTGAGAGGAGCCTGGGTCTCTGAATGACAAGAGGCACCACTTTTCTCTCCCAACCACCCACTGACCCACATGGAACTACAGTGAGCGAGAAATAAACCCACTGAGGTGTTTGGGTAGTTTACTACAGATAAATTATTTATAGATAAATTTTAATAACAACTTAATAAAGTATAAAATAAATATAATGATAATATAATACATTATATTTATAAAATAAATATAATGATAATATAATACATTTATAATATTATTTATTACCATTTGTTATAAACTGACAATGGTACAAACAGGTTCTCTTATTATAGACTTTCTCAGAGACCGATATGCTGATACACAGTGAGACTCTCCCATGGGGGAAATACAGTATATAGTATTTTCCTAATTTATTTAACCATAAAATTCTTTTTTTTCTACTGTTCCATTGGCTGTCAACTAACAGTATGGGAAACATGACTATAAACAGCATGCACTAGAACCCCTCTCCACCCTTCCACACTAAGCTCCTGATGCAGCCTGGAGTCTACAGAAGAGAAAAAAGTATACTCTCACCTCCAGTACAACCCAGTCTTTCTCCAGTCTTTCTCTGCCATCCTGAACTGGCAAGGCAGAAATTCGGTGGTGTTAGTACAGCCAGAGCAGCATGTACACAAATGTTTTCTCCTCGATATCTCCTCCCCAATTACAGTTAGGAATTGTGACCCACATCCTTACCATTTCAGGAGCAAATGAGTTTCATTTCCAAATCATCAGCTCCTGGAATATATATCTTGTGTTTGTATTTTAGGAGTTAAAAAAATGAAAGCCATTCCTGAAAATGTGAGGCCCGCACCCCTTAGCATACCAGTGTGAAAATGTCTAGCTCTGAGGAATGTTAGTTGTTAGTTAACAACTGTTGGGGAAATACTAGCTAATTTCACAGGTAAGCTTCCAAATTATTTGGGCTAAATACAATAAGTGTGTGTTTCTTGTTTACTTGAAGTCTAAATGGATATTCCCAATTGCAGATGACCTTGTATGTGGTTATCCAGAGAGTCTATCTTGAGTTTCACGTTCCTCACAGGGGGTCCAACCCGTGGCCCACAGGCTGCATGCAGCTCAGGATGGCTATGAATGCGGCTCAACACAAAATCGTAAATTGACTTAAAACATTATGAGATTATTATTATTATTTTTTTTTTGCAATTACATGTCACAGGTATTTAGTGTATGGACCAAGACAACTCTCCTTCTCCCAGTGTGGCCCAGTGATGCCAAAAGATTGGACATCCCTGTGAGCTCTAGAGTCCTTGGCATTCATTGAGCATTTAGAGAAGGTACAGAGGAGGTTTTTATAGGCCAGGTCTAGAATTATTCTTCTTTTCTTCCATCCACATTCCATTGGTCAGAACTTATTTAAGTGGCCACACATACTGCAAAGGGCTGGTAAGTGGAGTCTAGTTTTGATCCTAAGAAGAAAAAAAAAAAAAACAAACAGGTATAACACACAATTATCTAGTCTCTGCCACACTACGAGATCAGAAATCTGAACCTTGTTTCAGACTGCATTTCACATGCATCTGCACCACCGCCCTCTTAGGCTCAGCTGAACATTCAGACACACAAGACTATCTGAGCCAACATTTGGCACTGGTCTGCTCAGAGAGAGAGCCAGCAGGGCATTGCTCCTCTGCAGGAGTCTCGCAGCAATTCACAGTGTGTCCCAGAGCTACTCATCTGTCCCCTAAACGACAGCTCAAGACCAATGAGAACACAACAGGCAAATTCAAGAGCAGTCTTAAAAGCATTATTCCACATAGGAGCCAATGTCTTGTAACAATTTCATAGGCATAACTTCCAGAGTCCCTGCAAAAGATATGCCAAGTTACAAGAGTCACTGTACTAAGAGAAGCCCCAAATTATGGCTTCCTCTCAAGATTTATAGTTATCTCAATCCAGACCAACAAGGCTTGCCCCTCATCACCCACTTCGGATGTAGCCAGAGAATACAGTGAATAAGTAGAGCTCTTGGGGGTCCCCCAGAGCCAGGCCCAGGGGCAGAATGGACAAATAGCTCCTCTTGGAGAGCAGAGTTAGGGCCAACCCAAAGAAATTTCCCTACTTCCAGGTAGCCATTTTTACTAACCAAGAGTCAATTTTACCCTAAGCAATGTTGCCTAGAAATATTGTTGACATTTTATCATTTTTAGGTTTCCAGAGGAACAGATCTACAAAGTTAACTGAAGACCAGACTCTCATGCAGAAGGAAAAAGACTTTAGTTAACGCTCAACCAACAATGCCCAATTCTGGCTTCAAAATTAACCTTTGTTCACAAAATATAAAAGTATTCAAACATTTCAACCACATGCCTGGTTGTGAATGCTGCTTATATCAGCACACTTTATATACTTTCTGAGAATATTTGGAAGCCAAAAATATTTGGACACCAAATTACAGTGGACATTTGTGGCTCTTATTGTTGTTGAATGCGCAGCATCCCTTGTACTTTCTTTAGCTAACCATGCAAAGAAGAAATTGTTGCCTGAAAATTATTAATCATTGGTGATCAGAATAGAATTTGCAGCCATAATAATGATATAGAAGTTCAATTATTGTGTTGTTTCCTGGTGTTTGGATTTATTATTCTCTCTCGGATGTCACCTCTTCCACATTCTAACATATATGCTTTGGGTGGAACTCCAACTAAAGAAATGGAGCATGTAATTCAGTCTTAAGTCAGTCGGCTTGTACCTCCCCCTGACCTACAGAAATTAGTTCAGAAATGGGTATGGGACGCCACTGAAGCCGATGAGATTTTAATGGAAAACACTGTTGCCTCCTGATTTTGATGTTAAAGAATGTCAAATTGGAACCTGCTCATCCATTTTGCATTCCTGAGAAAAGAACCTGTCTAAGAATAAAGCCAACAAGGAAGAAGGTGGAGCTGGCTTGAGGGACAAGAAACAGTTCTGGTGAAACTGCTTGGGCCAGAAATCAGCCCGATTCTGGTTCTGCAGATTGTAAGAGGGAAAAAGTCCCCTTTTCTGCATAAATCAGTATGTTTTCGGATTGTCATCACAGTAAAGAGACCCAACTGATCCACAAAGTCATCAGAGAAATTGGGTAATGTGTAAATGGACACCATTATCATGCAACTTCCTTGGAAGGGAAAAGAAAAGCTTGGCTTCTGGAATGGTTCCTGAGCCCCAGCAATGAGATCCCTCAAAGGGCAGAACCGGCAAACCCTCCTCTCAAGGAAGATGCAAGGCATCACTCAGCTTTTCTCCTGGACATCCTGGATTGATGTGTTACCTTACACCCCAATCAGCCTGAAACCTATTCTGTCCTTTCCCAGGCAAAAGTCACATCAGCAAAGGCAAAAAGCCTCAAAAAGCCCAGGGAGGGTGGATTACATCTTGAATGATGACCTAGATTTGGAGCCTGAAACAGACATTAGGGTGATTTTGTCAACAGAAATTGGCCCCAATCCGTTCAGTAATTTCCCTGCCACCCTTCTGAATTTGAGATTGTTCTCTTGCCTGACTTTATAGAATTTTTTTTTTTCTGCTTCGCTTAGATTTAACTCCAAATACAAAATTTGACGGGAACCCAAATGACTTTAACCTGTTGGTGGAAGCACAGCTGTGCTGCCTTCCTTACACATCAGAGAAAACGTTCAGGACCAGCACATGAAGGGGTTTGCAAACTGATTAACTCTGCACGTGTATTTCTGGGGCTTTCTTGTTTTAGTATTTAATTTTTTCATAGGTCTTAATCTTGTCTACTGAAGTAGTTAATGCTTTAGGGTACTAACCATGTATTGTGCTACTTTTGATCTCCCCATAGTCTTTAGCACACTCTGAGGCATAAGTAATTCCTTAATAATTCCCTCTTAATTCTTAATTTCTTTCTTGTAAAATAACACTGGTTCCATTCCGGTGAAAGACAAATTTCCTAGCAGCTTTCCTTATCATCCCAGAGTTTGAAATGTTATAAGATTTTACTAATGCTTGTATGTATAAATAGTAATACCTCCTTTTGACAAAAAATGAAAAAGCAAGTAAACAAGCAAATACCTTCTATGTGTCATTAGAGATAAAGGGAATAGTGATCATAATACCTTTTTAAAAATTATTTACAACTGAGTCTTATAACTAAAAGCATTTTAAGTCCATAGTCTTTTAAATTGAATCCTCCCCTTACCCAAGAAAAATTATTAATAAAATAACTAATCCTAATTTGTAAACAAATTACACCTTATTTTCTCAAGTAAAATTCCTTCAGTAAATAATACATTAAAAGGTTTACTACAACAAAGTCACAAACAGCTATAATAAAAGAGATTTGTTTACAGGTACAAACATTTTTTAGTAATTAATCCAATTTAATAAATATATTCTTAAAAGCCAGCTCTATGTAAGCACAGAGTTACACACCATTAGTGAGGTAATCTTTATTTGCTGGGATGCCATGAAACAAATGAGAGAGCTGAAATCCTGCAGCCCATTATAATTAGTTTTATTTTAACTCTGCCTGAGTCTTTACACCAGCTGCTTTATATTCCATTAACTGGATGTATGTCTATCTATCCAGTATGTCCAGTATCTATCCAGGATGTATGTCTGATCTATCGTGAAAACAACATCAAGTCTTTTTTTTAATTATCAATATTAGAGAGTGAAAGGGAGCAAGAGAAAAAGAAAGAAAGAGAAACATCTATTTGTTGTTCCATTTATTTATGCATTCATTGGTTGATTCTTGTATGTGCCCTGACCAGAGATCAAACCCACAACCCAAGCATATCGGGACAATGCTCCAACCCATGGAGCTATCCAGCCAGGGCGTTAAGTTTCTTCAGGGAAAAGATAAGTCTTCCAGAGTAGGATAAACCTATCCTGCAGGATAAATGTAACAAACACTTTTTTTCCACACATTGTCTGGTAAATGTTTCTTTACCAGAGTTTATCAAGCTCAGAGACTTAATTCTTCCTCCCATTCTCCATGGCCAGCTAAAGACATGCAATCAAAAACTCCCAAACCACCAGTCATACGTAAATGCATGTGCATATGAATACAACACACACACAAATTAAAAACATAGGAGAGAATGATTTTTTGCACATAACACCAGTCTTTTCCTCTCACTGTAGCCAATGACATAGTTTTACTTTTAAATATACTACTTTATTGCTGGACTAAACATTATATCAATGTACTTATTATAAAAGCATTTCATCAAAATACAAAATGTTATTGTTTTACGGAATTCTTTTGAAAAGGATTATATGCACACAAAATGAAAGTCAATCTAAAATACTCATAAATATTCATATCACAAAAAATATACCATAATATATACACTGAGCTATCATTAAAAAAACAACAACAAAGTCAAGTATTAAAAGCATTGCTTCACCCAGCTCTATGTTTATAGTGCTTACCCAGTGCTATGAACAGAATATTTGTTCCCCACCCCCAAATTAATCCCGAAGGTGATGGTATTAGCAGGTGGAACCTCTGAGAGGTGATTAGGTTGTGAGGCTGGATCCTTCATGAATGGGACTAACGCCCTTATAAAAGAGGACCAAGAACACTCCCTGGCTTTATCTTGCCACGTGAGGGTGTACACAGTGAAGAAGCACCATCTATGAACCAGGAAGTGGGTCCTCAACAAACACCGAATCTGCCAGTGGCTTGATCTTAGACTTTTCAAACTAAAAACCGTGAGAAATAAAATTCTATTATTTATAAGCTGCCAGACTATGGTATTTCTGTTATAGCAGCCCAAACAAACGAACGAACATATCCAGATCTTCAGAATCATTTGTGTTTCTATACACTAACAAACGATGCCTAAAAGAAATTAAGAAAACAATCCCATTTACAACAGCATCAAAAAGAATACTTAGGATTCAATTTAACCAAGCTGGTCAGAGATCTGTACACTGACAACTATAAAACATTGATAAAAAGAAATGGAAGACATGAATAAAAGGAAAGATAACCCATGTTCATGGATTAGAATAATTAATATTGTTAAAATGTCCATCCTACCCAAAGTGATATACAATATAACCCAATCCCTATCAAAATTCCAATGAGTTTTTTACAAATATAGGAAAACAATCCTGAAATTGGCATGGAACCACAAAAGACTCCCAATGACTCAAACAATATTGAGCAAGAAGAACAAAGCTGGGGGCATCACACTTCTTGATTTCAAACTATATTACAAAGCTAGTAGCCAAAATAGTATGATATTGGCATAAAAACAAACAGATCACTGGAACAAAATAGCCCAGAAATAAACCCATATGTATATGGTCAACTAATTTTCAACAAAGGCACCAGGAATACAGAATGGAAAAGACAGCCTCTTCCATAAAGGATATTGGAGAAACTGTAAAAGAAGGGAACCCTTATCTTACACCACACAAAACAACAAAATGAGAATGGATTAAAGGCTTGAGGGTAATGGAGGTGGTGGCAAAAAAAAAAGACTTGAGGGTAAGACCTGATGCTGTAAAATTCTAGAAGAAAATATAAGGGAAATGCTCCTTGACATTGGTGTTGGCAATGATTTCTCAGGTAATACACAAAAATAAACAAGTGGGACTACATAGAACTAAAAAGTTTCTGCACAGGGAAGGAAACCATCAGCAAACAAGAAAACATTTGCAAACCATATATCCAATATGGTTAATATTCAAAATACAAAAGGAACTCTTAAAACTCAATAGCAACAAATCATCCTTTGAAATGGGCAAAGGACCTGAATAGACATTTTTCTAAAGACATATAAATGGCTAACAAGTATATGAAAAGATGTTCAACGTCAGTAATCAAATAAATGCAAATAAAACCCACAATAAGATGTTACCTTACACCTGTTAGGATGGCTATTATAAAAAAGACAGGAGATAATAAATGTTAGTGAGGATGTGGAGATGCCTTATACATTGTTGATAGTGTTGTAAACCGGTAAAGCCATCCTGGAAAACAGTATGGAGGTTCCTTAAAAGATTTAAAAAATAGAACTAAAAGTCTGACACTGAGCGGGGGAGGGGCACGTACTAAGTGCTCAGTAAATTCTTGTTGAGCAAAGCAATGCACAGATCTCCAAAATGTTCAGCCACCAGACAAGGTACTTATTCCCACACTGTAAGTGCCAGTGCTGCTCAAGGGCAAAGGTTCGGTAAAGGCAATGCTGTTAATGAAAGTGAATATGGCTGCACAAAGGGCATGGCGTGGCAAGTATACCGGGGAGCAAAATCTCAATAATTGCTGGAACTCTGTCCCCCTAGACTAATTTTCAGGCTCTGGGCCTGTGCTAATTTTCAGGGTTGCTTTATAAACACAGAGTCAGTAAAACACTATTGCTTCATAGGAAAACAGAGCACAAGGCTGGGAACCGGGAGCCCTGAGGCTCAGTCCTGGAAACTAGCTCTGAGGGTCTTTCATATTCTGTGTATCAGTTTTTTCATAACACATGCCCTGCCATTTCTGGGAACTACTGTGAACCCCCCTGGGATAATAAGGAGAATATGCTTCCTGTATTTAAAGACTACAGGCCAACCTAGAAAAAATGGCATAGGTTTTAGAGGACCAAAAAATCTAGGTTTAAATCCCAGCTGTGACATTTACCAGCTCAGTGATCCTGGGCACACCACTTGCCCTCTCTGAACATAGTTTCCTTGCCTATTGAAAAGAGTTAATAGTAAAACCTGTCTCTTAGTATGGTCAGATAACTAAATGAGCTAATTATGTAAGGCATCTTGCACATATTGGTGTTATTTAAATGGTAATTATTGTGCGTGTTTGCCAGTTATTATTTCTCAGGTTAGTCTTTGTAGCCTATGAAGAACTTGGTCTTTGATAATGATTTCTTAAAAATCCCTATAGCACCTAGCATAGAACTGAATGTGTGAGAGAGTGGTAAGCAGTAGCAGCAGCAGAAAGAGCAGTACTCCCAGCAGCAGAATCAGCCACAGCAGCATCAGCTATAATTGTTGTTGGAGCAGCAGGTAGCAGCAACAATAACAGCAGTAGCGATAGTATTAGGGCAGCAATAATAACAGGAACAGTAATTGTACTTCTAGCCTGTTCCTTCTTCCTTTTTTTTTTTAGATTTTATTTATTTATCTTTAGAGGGGAAGGGAAGGAGAGAGGGAGAGAAACATCAATGTGCGGTTGCCTCTTGTATGTCCCCTGCCGGGAACTGGCCTGGCAACCCAGGCATGTGCCCTGACTGGGATTCGAACCGCGATCCTTCGGTTCGCAGGCCTGCGGTCAATCCACTGAGCTACACCAGCCAGGGCTAGCCTGTTCCTTCTTATCTGGTGCCTTATCTATTTGTATACCAAGAAGATAGAGTCTCCAATACAAATAAGCACTGATGTATAGGACTGGGCCAATAAGAAACTGAGCAAACCCTGCATGCTGAGGAAGCTCAAATGCTAATGAATGTTAAAAACAGGTTTCACCATAGCAGTCCTGTACAAAGGTATCAGATAGAGAATCTCTGCGCTACTATTAAAAGAAGACACTAATGAAAGAAGCTCACAGAATTCTGAATAGAAGAGTGAACCTAATTCATTCAACAATTGAAGAGAATAGAATACTAGGCACTTGTGCCCTCAAACCTCAACCCAGGTTAGAACTTTCTCTGACCCTCAAAACCACAACATTTTAAGGGACTGCCATCCTCAAGGTTCAAAGTCATGTTTCAGATGTCAGAAACACAGCAAAAAACACAGATAACTAGTTGAAAGAGGGGACCAAGCTGGTACTGGGTAGGTTGGAGGAAATGACAAAGAGTTTGGTAGAGTAATCAGAGTGAAGCCAAGAAAATAAACTTAAAACACTGAAGGAATCCTCCATCCATCCTTACAAGCAAGGTTTTCTTTCGGTGGTGAAGATTTCAACAATTGTTGGAGAAAACATCCAAGAGCACATTAGAATTTCCTCTGTTTTGCACTTCTTTTTACTCATAGCTTCCCTTGGGGAATATGGGAGAGGAACTTTTTTTAGTAATATATACAAGAGTATAAATTCAAAGAGAAACCAGTTACAATGAGCTAAACTCAGGTAAAGCTTGACTGTGAACCACATATAAACAAACATTCTTCCAATAAGAGCAATTCCAAAGAAGAAGACACATTCTCTGGTTAGTAAATACAGGGTGGGGCAAAAGTAGGTTCACAGTTGTGAATACACAAAACATGGAGTTTATTCTTGTATTATCATTTATTTGTTATTGTATCATTTTCCATATGAACAACTGTAAACTTACTTTTGCCAACCTGTGTATGTATGACGACATCAGCACACCTGTCCAAATACATGTATCCAGGACTCAGCACAGTCGAAGAAACAGAGCACATCGAAATGACAACACACTGTGAAATAAATATACTAATGAAATAACTCAAAAAAATTAAAATATATCAAAAAATTATTGCTACTACTGGAGAGCATTTTTATTAATGTACAAATGAGGAACAACAATCTGCCCTTTGAGAACAAGCAAGTCAGAAGCTCTGTTTCCTACACAGGCCTGATGAACTCTCCGTAACCCGGAGCCTTCCTCTTTCCTCAGCAATAGGAAATGAGAGGTCACAGCGAACCTTCTGTTTGGCTGAACGACAAGAGGAGAAGCAGTTTTTCTGAGAGCTCTCTGAGCAGAAGGACTGATGGTTAGGAAGCCTGGGTTGCTCCTGCTCTGCAAGGGACACACAGGGGCAATGGTCCAGGGAACGGTACTAGAAGAAAAGTGTCCACAGAGCAAAATCTGTCATCTCTATCTCATCACCACATCCCCAAAGTCAGTTTGTGCTCCCAGGTCTTAAAACTTCCCTTGGTCCACTCAAGAACTGATTTCCTGATTCTACATTCCTAACTTTGCTAAGTTCAGTATTTTCCAACAGTGGGCCTCAGCTAGGTAATGGAAAAATCCAGAATCTGGAGGCATCAAATGTGTATATACTAGCAAATACCCATCTATGGCTGATGGTGAGCAAGGATGATTACATAAGTTATAGTGATGCTCAATCTAGTAATATGGTTATCTCACAGCTCTTTCCTCACTGGTGAGAAAGGATTCCCCATTGCTTTTTGGTCCCAGGGGAAATGGAAGCTCCAGAAATGCTGGGGGCAGGTAAGGTAGTGGTGGGGCAGAGAGAATGGAGTAAACTAGCAGAAGTAGAGGTAACACTGTGGTAAGAAGAGGCAGAACTATGCTCCAGCCCTACCACAAACACCCACTAGGTATTTGAATTATAAGATTTGGAGTCAATAGCTTGGGCTTGAGCAGAGTGCTCATCCCTAAAAGAGACCTAATGCTAATCCACCAGACATTTTGTAAACTCTAAAGCACTATGTAAATGTTACTTGTTATTTTTACCATTATTACCAATAAATAAATAACACCCTGACTCAACCAATTGCAAATTATATTTTACTCTAGGTGGTTTCTTCACTGAACTATCAAACACTTAATAGTCATGTTAAATCCTCTGCACAGAAATTCTAGATCAATCAATCAGTGAGGGTGGCAGGTGAAAAAAACACACTTCTAAATGTTTATCTTTCTCATCAAGAAACATTATTTTCCATTAATAAAGAAAACACAACTCAGCTTGAAGTATTTATATTTCACTGACTTTACCAATATTCAAGGCTATTCCAAGCAATCAGGAGTTGGTTTTTAAACTACAGCTATATAACCTAAAGGGCTTTCAGAACAAAGAAAAACTATGCTCCAAATAGTATTCCTACTTCTACCTAGAAAACAGATTTCTGGCAGTTTTAGGATAGGAGTGTTGTCCCCTCTTCCAGACACAAAGGTTCAGAAATATAAAGGGCTAGTTTCGGAGGCTAAAATATTGCACTACGTGATTCAGCACCAGACTCAGGCAATGTAAGGATAACGTAAGTTCTGGCCACTGCTAAGATGTTCCAAGCCTTGATGGGCAAAATCTGAGGGGAGAGGGCAGTGGAAAGAAGCCTGACATCTAAATGCTAGAAGCAATTCTATCTGCCCATATACAGGACTTCGATTCTCTTTGGAGTGGGAGGAGTTTTTGTTTCGAAAAAGATATTCAAAGGTACCATTGGTTTTACCTACCAATTTTTCTTGAAGAATAATGTGAAATAACCTAAATGTTGATGTTTTGAATTTTTAAAATATAAGTACTCTGCTTGGTACAGAAGATTTTAACTGGGGGCTGAGTTTGAATGGTCTTAAGAGACATTTTTAAAGAGGGAAACTATAGATTAAGGATAAATTTCCCCTACAGGCAGTGGATATTCTCAATCCTTGGATGAGACAGAGTTAACTAAAAATAGGGACTGAGAAGGCCAACTTTACACAGGGAAGAAAGGAACTTTGTTCTCTCTCTGGGTCTTGGCAGAGGTATGCACAGATTTTTGTGACTAGACATACTCAGAGCACACCAGGGTATGGTCAGCCGGCCTCTGCCACATAGAAGCATGAAGGAAACTAGGCAGGTGAACGTTAGAAAGGTACCTAAAGGGACCCTAGAGCTAAGAGCTTTAAAGGTGGAAACTCTGCTATGCAGTGAATAGTATCTCCGAAAATTCATACATGGAAGCCCTAATCCTCAATATGATTATGTTTTGAGATAGGGCCTATAAGGAGGTAAATTAAAGTTAAAGAAGTTATAAGGACAGGAACCTGATCAAACAAGATTAGTGTCCTTATAAGAATGAATGCTAGAGAGCTTTCTCTCTCTCTGCCATTTGAAGACACAGCAAAAATGCAGTTGTCTACAAGTCAGGAAGAGAGCTCTCACTGAGAACTAAATCTATCAGCACCCTGATTTTGGATTTCTCAGTCTTCAGAACTGTGAGAAAATAAATTTCTGTTGTTTAAGCCACCCAACCTATGCTATTTTGTCATAGCATAGTAACTGTTTCAGGATACTGTTTTTGAGATTAAAAACACTATACAAAGTTTATTTATCTCACCAAAAATAACAGCAAGAATTTCTCTATTTTTCCTATATAAATAACAAAATTCCTATTTTTCTCAGGTAATTTTTACAAATCAAGACAGGCAATGAATATATCATGCAAAGAAAATAAGCAAATAGATGGCCAGTATATTTGGCCTCTGATTCTGTCTGGATCATGAAACAGAAGAGACCAATGTACATCTGCTGGAAAGCTTATGATTCAATTAAGACATAAATTCAACAGAGGAATGCAAATAACAACCAGATGTGGAATAACAATGGATTGCTTTCTACTCAAATTTAATTTTCTCTTTATATTTACTTAATGGAGACAAAACCTACACAGAAGTCTCTGTTCAGTGAACTCAGAGTTTTTCCACCAGTAGGTAACTTCCTCACTGACCATTAGAAATCTGTTAAAGTAAAAAAACAAAACAAAGAAACAATCTCATAGACACAGACAACAGTTTGGTAATTGCCAGAAGGAAAGGAGGGTGGAGGAGGTAGAAGAGGGTAAAGAGGGTATAAATGGAAATGGAAAGAGACTAGAGTTGAGGTGGTGAACACATAATAAAATATACAGATGGCTTATTATAGAATTGTGCACCTAAAACATATATAATTTTATTAACCAATGATACCCGATACATTCAATTAAAAATAAATGAATAAGAAAAATCATAATTTATTTAAACTAAAAAACAAAACCAAAAAAGTCAACTCATTTCTCCATCCCCTCTGGCAACCATCAATCTGTTCAGTGTCTATAAGCATGGTTTTTTAATTAGTTATTTTTACAATCCTAATATATGAGAGATTATATGGTATTTGTCTTTCTCTGTCTGACTCATTTCATTTAGCATAATGCCTTTCAGATTCATCCATGTTGTCACAAATGGCAAAGTTATCATTCATTTTTATGGTAAATAATATTCCATTGTGTGTGTGTGTGTATCGCATTTACCCACTAATCTATCCATGAACTCTTACACTATTTCTATATCTTGTCTATTGTAAATAATACTGCACTAAATATCAGGGTGCCTATATCTCTTCTGAGTTATGATTTTCATATTTTTCAGCTAAATACCCAGAAGTAGAATTGCTGGATCATATGATAGTTCTATTTTTAATTTTTTGAGGGGCCTCCATACTGTTTTCCCTACTGGCTGCACCAGTTTACATTCCTACCAACAGTGCACAAATGTTCCCCTTCCTCTACATTCCACTACACTTGTTATTTCTAGTCTTTTTGCTAATAGCCATTCTAACAGGTGTGAGGTGAGATCTCATTATGGGTTTGATTTGCATTTCCCTGATGATTAGTGACATTGAGCACCTTTTCATGTACCTGTTGTCCATCTGAATGCTTCCTTTTGAAAAAGGTCTACTTAGATCTTCTGCCCATTTTTCAATTGTTTTTTCTTGCTATTGAGTTATATAAATTATTTATATATATTTGAATATTAGCCCCTTATCAATATATGATTTGTAAATATTTTCTCCTATTTAGTATGATGCCTTTTCATTTTGTTGATCATTCCCTTTTTTGTACAGAAGCTTTTTAGTTTGATGTAGTCCCACTTGTTTAGTTTTGCTTTTGTTGTTTTTGCCTTTGGTATCTGATTCAAAAAATCATCACCAAGACCTATGTCAAGGAGCTTACTATGTTTTCTTCTAGAAGTTCTCTGGTTTTAGGTCTTACATTCAAGTCTTTAATAAATTTTGAGTTAATTTCTATATATGGTGTAAGATAGCTGTCTATTTTCATTTTTTTTGCATGTGGCTGTCCAATTTTCCCAACATCATTAATTAAAAAGACTGTCCTCAAACAACCAAACAGAAAATAAGGAAGAAACAAGAATTCAAAAAAATGAGGAGAGGCTTAGGAACCTCCAGGACATCTTTAAACGTCCCAACATCCAAATTATAGGGGTACCAGAAGGGGAAGAAGAAGAGCAACAAGTAGAAAACTTATTTGAACAAATAATAAAGGAGAACTTCCCCAATCTGGCAAAGAAAATAGACTACCAGGAAGTCCAGGAAGCTCAGGGAGTCCCAAAGAAGTTGGACCCAAGGAGGAACACACCAAGGCACATCGTAATTACATTAGCCAAGATGAAAATGAAGGAGAGCATTCTAGAAGCAGCAAGGGATAAGGGGACAGTCACCTACCAAGGAGTTCCCATCAGACTGTCAGCTGATTTCTCAAAAGAGACCTTACAGGCAAGAAGAGGCTGGAAAGAAGTATTTGAAGTCTTGAAAGGCAGGGACCTACATCCAAAATTGCTCTATCCAGCAAAGCTGTCATTTAGAATGGAAGGGAAGATAAAGTGCTTCTCAGATAAGGTCAAGTTCAAGGAGTTCATCATCACCAAGCCCTTATTATATGAAATGTTAAAGGGACTTATCTAAGAAAAAGAAGATAAAAAATAGGACAGTGAAAAGACAGCAAACTCACAACTATTAATAACCACTCCTAAAATGAAAGCAAACAGCTAGAACAGGAACAGAACCATAGAAATGGAGATCACATGGAGGGTTAGCAACAGGGGAGTGGGAGGAGCAGAGAGGGAGAAAAGGTCCAGAGAATAAGTAGCATAGATGGTGGGTAGAAAATAGATAGGGGGAGGGCAAGAATAGTGTAGGAAATGTAGAAGCTAAAGAACTTATGACACATGGACATGAACTAAAGGAGGGAAATGTGGATGGGAGGTGGTGTGCAGGGTGGAGGGGAATGATGGGGGAGAAATGGGACAACTGTAATAGCATAATCAATAAAATATATTAAATTTAAAAAAAAAAAGAAAAATCACACACACACAAAAAGGACTGTCCTTACCCCATTGTATATTCTTGGCTCTTTTGTCATAAATTAATGATCATATACTGGTACATGTAACTTTATTTCTTTAATCTCTGTTCTGTTTGATCTATGTGTTTGTTTTTATGCACATATTATACTGTTTTGATCACTATAGCTTTGTAATATCATTTAAAATCACGAATCATGATGCATTCAGCTTAGATCAAGACTGTTTTGGCCACTAGGAGTCTTTTATGGCTTCATAAAAAAATTTATGATTTTTTTGCTCTATTTCCATGAAAAATACCATTGGAATCTTTATAGGGATTGCATTGAATCTGTAAGTTACTTTGAATAGTGAGGACATTTTAATGATATTAATTCTTCCAATCCATGAGTGTGGAATATATTTTATTTTTGTGTCTTCTTCACTTTCTTCCTTTAATGTCTTACAGTTTTCAGCATCAAGGTCACTCACCTCCTTGGTTAAATTTATTCCTAGGTATTTTCTCTTTTGATGTAATTATAAGGGAAATTGTTTTCTTAATTTCTCTTTCTGATAGCTCATTATTAGTGTATAGAAATGAAACAGATTTCTGTGCATTAATTTCATACCCTGCAACTTTACTAATTTTGTTTATTAGTTCTAATAGTGTTTTGATGAACTCTTTAGGATTTCTACATATAATATCATGTCATCTGCAAATGGTGACAGTTTTACTTCTCCCTTTCCAATTCAGGTGCATTTTCTTTCTTTCTTTCTTTTTTAATCCTCACCCAAGGACATTTTTTCATTGCTTTTAGAGAGAGAGGAAGGGAGGGAGAGAGAGAGAGAGAAACATACATCAGTTGCCTTTTCTTATGCACCCCAACCATGGATCAATCCCACAACCCAGGTATGTGTCCCAACCAGGAATTGAACCCAGGACCTTTTGGTGTATAGCACCTGCTCCAACCAACAGAGCCACACCACACAGAGCTCTTTCTTTTTCTTGCCTAATTACTCTGGCTGGAACTTCTAATTCTGCGTTGAAGAAAAATGGCAAAAGTTATTATCTTAGTCTTCCTCCTGGACTTAGAAGAAAAGCTTTCATCTTTTCACCAATTGAACATGATGTTAGCTGTGGGCTTCTCATATATGACCTTCATTATGTTTAGGTACATTCCCCTTATATCTGCCTTGTTCAGAGTTTTTATCATAAATGGATGTTGAAGTTTGTCAAATGTTCTTTCTGTATCTATTGAGATGATTATAAAATTTTTATCCTTCATTTTGTTAATGTGGTGTATCACATTGCCTGACTTAATGTATAATAAAGCAGCTTTGCATCCCTGAAATAAATCCTACTTGATCATGGTGTATAATCATTTCATTGTTTTTTAATTTTAGAGAGAGAGGAGCAGGACAGAGAGACATTGATTTGTTTTTGTTTTTGTTTTTTTTTTCACTTACTGATGTATTCATTGGTTGATTCTTATATGTACCCTGACTGGGGATTAAACCCACAACCTTGGTATATCAACACAATGCTCTAACCAACTGAGCTACCTGGCCAGGGTGTATACAATCCTTTTAATGTACTGTTGAATTTGGTTTGCTAATATTTTGTTGAGGATTTTTGAATCTATGTTCATCAGGGTATTGGCTTATAATATTCTTTTCTTGTGGCATCTTTGTCTGGTTCAGGGTAATGCTGGCCTCATAAAATGAGTTTGAAAAAAGTTACTTCCTCTGCTAATATTTGGAAGAATTTGTAAAGGATCGATACTCATTCCTCCTTGAATTTTGGTAGAATTCACCAGTGAAGCTATCTGGTGCTGAACTTTTGTTTGCTGGGTCAGGATACTTTTTCTTTGTATATTTTACTATTCCTTCACCTTAAATAGTCTTGTTAATCCTGACAGTCTAGCAGATCTTTCAGAAATTTAAATGCTTCATATTCTCTAGACACTGTGCTAGATAAGGTAAAACAATAACAAATGAGATTTAGTCACTACCTTTAGAGAAAGATATTAAACCAACAGATATATAGACAATTCATGACAATTGTGACAAGTACTATCCTGCACATACAAGAACATATACAGTCTCTGCCATACTGTGCAGAACTAAAGGGAGATTCTACTCTCTCTGTGGCACAACATAATAAAAAAGATAGGGCAAGGCCAGGGTGGTGGTGGGTGGGAGCAGCCACAACCTGAGGGAGATCAGAGCATGACATGACAGATAAGCATCAGCATGGCAGCTTGATGAGGAGACTAGAACACAAAACTGAAAGCCTCATGAGGGCAATGACCATCTCTCTCTTCTTTACTGCACCATCCGCAGCATCTAGCATCCCTTGGCACACACAGTAGACACCCAAAAACTTTTTTTTAGGTAGATGGGTACAAATGGCAAGACCCTAGGGGAAATCTCAGCTATACATGGGGGATAATCTGAGGAGACTATAGTCTTATACTTCAGTATATAAACACACAGAGTTGCTATAAAAATAGTATGAAAAGAAAGTAACACCTTATTACAATTCTCAGGGACATTCCAGTAACATTGACTGAAGATTTGTTTTGGGGACCATGTCAGAGCTCTGTAATAAACACATTTTGCCTCTGTCCAATAGCCATTTCCAAAGCTTCTAAGAGATCTGAAGTTTACTTTGGAAAAGAAGATCCAAAATTTCCTTTGGGAAACCACCTTCCACTATTCTTTAGTCATGTGGTTTCCATGGAATTGATTCCAACCCTAGCTACAGGAGAATCCCTGATTGGCTTGCCAAGGAAACATGTTTAGTCTTCCTCTGGAATCGGTAGTACAATGATATGAAACCACAGAGTAAGCCAATAAAGCTAAAACCCAGATGAAACAAGCCTAGAAACAGACCCCATTAATAATATTTGAGCATTGAACCAAGCCACACTGGAAGCTCAGCCTGCCTGCAGACTTTTTGTGAACCAATACGTTCCCTCTTATTTAAGGTACTTTAGACTGGATTTCCTAGCACTTGCAATCTGAACTAGGGAGTCCTGATGGACATATGCCTTGTTTGCCCTGGCCTCACGCTCTTCTGAGCTGAAGCAGGCACGGTCACAGGAGCAGTGGATCTCCCTAACTTAAGCCTCTCGGCAAGGGCTGTTTCTCTGGCAGCCATCCTGCTAGCACTGAAGGTCCTGGGAGAGTTCCCTTTGCTCTTATGATTAAGGGCTCCAGCTTACAACCTGTCCTCCCTGCATCTGTTTCCGATGGCAGGAAGGCAAAATGCCCAATATGAGATAGATGGGGAAATCCCTAGGTCTAAAGCTCAGAGTTATTGATGCAATGACAGATTTCAGCTTGTCTCCCTTTCTGGCTCACCTTCTCAGTATCACAGCTACTCAAAACCCAATAGAAAGGGGAACCTCTGAGATTTGGTGAGATTATATAGACAGGTAGCACAGCCCCCAAAGGAGGAGGGGCAGTTTTGACTCTTTTCTACACTGCCCTGCAGCCCAAGATTAAGTGGCCATGGCCCTTTCCCTCAGTTCTCCATCATAGGTCTCCAGCATCCAGTCACACCCCTATTATCATAGGATACTATGAACTGAATTGTGTTTGCCAAAATACATATGTTGAAGCCCTAACCTCAATAAGATAGTATTTGGGCCTAATACTACCTAAAGGTTAAGTGGAGTCATAATGGTGGGTCCTAATAAAAGATGAAAACATGCAGAAGCTCTCTCTCTCTCTCCTCAGACACACACATCAAGGAGGAGAGGCCACGTGAGGACATATCAAGATGGAGATTGTTTGCAGGCCAGGAAGAGAGTTCTCACCAGACACCAAATCAGCCAGAATACTGATCATGGCTGACCAATTCTGATCAATTTCTAGATTCCAAAACTGTGAGAAAATAAATTTCCATTGGTTAAGACACCTAGTCTATGGAATTTTTCTATAACAGCCTGAGCAGATTAATAAACAGGAGATTGTAGTTACCTAAAACCAAGGGGAGCAAACTATGTAATAAAGTTGTGCAAAAAGCCAATGCAATCTTAACCTACATTGAAAAAAGAATTATTTACTGTTGATGGACAATAATTGACATGTTTCACTCCACCACACTTAAGAACCATCAGAGAGCCAAACAGAATGATGGGTCACCATTGAGGAAAACCCAAACTTACTAGCTCAGGAAAAAGGAGGTAACAGTTTTCAAATAGCAAAGGCGTATCATGTTGAAGAGCAAGCTAACCTTGTTCCGGGTACCTAAAAAAACTGGAAAACCAATGGAGAAGGAAAAGATAAAGCTGGTTTTCTTCTCCAGACTGAGAAGCAGAAGCTGAATAAGCATCTCTCAGCAATATCAAGCAAGTAATTCTCACTGTGCAACACAAGGTTCAACTATAAAACCTCTATTCCTTCTTCCAGATCTATGATCTTATGAATCTATGACTCACAGCACAGTGATTAAGAACTAGACTTCTGGTTTTAAATCCCAGCTCTGTCACAAACTGTATGACTGTGAATATTACTTCCTCATCTGTAAAATCAGGTCACTAAGAGCATTTTCTTCATCTTGTAGTGGTTAAATGAGTTAATATATGCAAAAAGCCTAGAATAGCACATAGCCCATGGTAAGCTCCCATTAAGTGGTAGCCATTATTATTAATAGCTCAGTGATAACTTTGTGCTCAATCCATGGTAACTAAAGTAGGATACAAAAATATACATATACATAGTCCTGGTGTTCCAGACTAATGCATGAAAGTAGGAGACAGCAATAATAGCTATCAACTTTTGAGTTCCTACTACAAATTGAATAATATATAGTTGTATATATAATTTATAATATATATCACATATATCATGTTAAATCTTCCAAGCACCAGAAAAATAGGCATTTCAATTTCCATTTTAAATGACAGAACCAAAATTATAAGAAACTAATCTGTAGCTTTGTTACAAGGTTATCACCTGTAGGATTGAAATTCACCTTTGTCAGGCTTCAAAAGGTAGGCTCCATTCTAGCAGCCATCTTAAAACTAGTCTCTTCCTTTCTATTACCTAATTTCATTCTTGCCACACCCTATGAGGTAAACATAGTGGCTAGTATAGTGGGAGTTGAATATAAGTATATGTATGCTCTGGAGTCAGGTGACCCGGGGTCAAATGGTCATTTACTAGCTGTGTGACATTTAGCAAGTCACTTAACTCAGATCTCAGCTCCTTCTGTGCCCATATAGAGAAAGTACCTGGCCCATGGCTCATCATAATGACGTGTTAGCTATTATCATCATTCCCATTGGCGTGTAAAGAAACTGAGGCAAATCAGCAAAAGAACTTAGATGTAAATCAGGTTACTTGTTTCTTAACCATTTTTCTGCTAGGCCATATAGTTGTATTGATATGACACATTAGCATTTCTATTCTAAAATAAAAGACTACATATCTTACTTCCACATACTGGAATGTTCCTAACACTGATCTCTTAGTCAAAATGATTATATTTCTGCCACCTCTGCAAATCTCAAGTATCTAATATTTTAATGCTAATGACTCAAACTTTAACCATAACAAATTAGGCCCCTGATTACCCCTCTCTGCCCACCCTTCCCGCACCACTCAGGAAAAGAAGGCGCCCTCTGGTCCTGTGACCCAGCCGCAGCCGCCACAGGCCAGAACACTGCCTGGCGCCCGCCCCCACGCTTCCTGCCCTCTGCAAAGCTGGGTGTGCAGCTGTTACAGAAATGCTACTTTCTCACATCTTGCTTACATTTTCTTTACCAATGGTCACATTTTCACTTTGTGACCCTTTCAATGACCCCTGCTGGACTTCCTAACAAACCCACCCCCATCATAGGCAAGCATTTCCTCTTAGCGAAACTCCTTGCCAGCCCAACCCTGATTATTGTTTGTTCCGTATTATACAACATTATGGTGACAAACTAACACTCATTCCCCTCTCCTTTGTGGTATGGAGACCAGAATAACAGTCCTTGAATTAAAAAAATTTTAAAGAGGCAATTAGAACTTAACAGTGCCTATTTTCTCTCTCTCCATCACTCTCAAATTAGGCCTCTGACCCACACTCTAACATGGATGATGGGGCTTACATGATGATCCCAATTCAATGCCAAATACGGCTCCCCCATATGGCAAAAAGAGCCGCTGCCATGGGACAGCTGCCGAGCTGAGGCAAAATCCTGTTTGGAGCACTTATGGCCCCGAGGGTGTCACCTCCAAGATGTTCAGGGCTCCATCTCTCCCTCCCAGCCTGCCCATTAGGCTCAGAAGCAGGCATGCAGCATAATCACCCGTGCCTCTCCTGGATCCCCGAGGGGAGCCCCCTCCTCGGGGTGGAGCGTCTGTCATATGGCTACCAGGCATCTGGTTTTAAGCAGATTTTTGTTTAGAGGTGAAATGGTGCCAGTATTGTACTGTTTCTCTTCCCTGTGGACATTCATCAGAGAAAATGACAAGAGTAGATTAGCCCATCAAGGATTTGAGTCCCACTCGGCTAAAATGGATTATTTGGATCCAGGGTCTTGAATTTCATATACTAGGAATTCCTTCCAGTGTTAAAGTACAGAAGGACTTGAATTGTTTTTCAGAGTTTACATCCTTGTCTGGTTACTGCCCTACACACAACACATGCACACACACACACCACTCATTCTACAACCTACAGTTGGTTTCATTTTCTTCCTTACAATTTCTCCAAGTCCTTGCTATTGCTGTGAAAACATTCTGCACTTGGAATTCAGGTTGGTGAATGGTAAGGCTAAATCAGCAAGAAGCTGGACAATACTAAGGTCAAAAAGGTTACCTCTTCCTCCAGCATCAGAAAATGCCAGAACTGGAGGGCTGGGGGTGCACTATGACTTGGGACAGACATAAAAGCAGAAACCAAAAGTCAGAATAAAAGTTTCATTATCCAATAACATGAAGAAAGAAAGGAGAAGGAGCGGATGGGGGCGCTAAGAGAGTGGTGAGAAATGGAGTGGAGAGGAAGAAATGAATATTTATTAAACATCTACTGTGTACCAAAACTTTACAAGATGATTCCATCTTTATGGAATCTTTAATGTCACAAGGGCCCTGCAAGAAAGATGACACTCCAGTTTTACAGAGAAGTAACTTGTTCATCATTGTCTTACAGCTAGTAAGTATAATACAGTACCTGAATCCAAGTTTGTCAGAATCCAAAGCCCCGCACTTTTCAATGCATCAGTCCATCTCTCTCAAGTCTAAATGACTGTTCATGCTCAACTACTAAAAAACTACTGTAACTATGGGTACACTAGTAACATTAGAGGAAGCTATGTATATGAGTACATGGGAACTCTCTGTGCTATCTTTGCAACTCTTCTGTAAGTGTAAAATTATTTCAAATAGAGTTTTTGAAAATGAGTGTAACTGTATTCCACAGGGCACATGTAACCCAGACAAGCTGCTGGTGATGCTGTGGAGTAAGAGCCCAGTGACTCAAAGATCAATAAATGGCTCCATATAATGTACTCACTCTCCTTTTGACCTCAGAGGCTAATGAGCCCAAACACTGCATCATACTAAAATAAAGTAATTATTTTAAAAATTGTTATCAACCTGAAGGTACTTCCCAGCTAAATCTGTTAATGTTGCTAATTCAAGCATAGTATTAAAAACTGGAACTACCAACATGCTTATAATGATCGTTCCTCACCTGCTTGGAATATATGCCCAGGAATCCCATTGATATTACCAGCAACTAAACACAGTAGAATATTTCAAGCTTTTGGTGATAATGCCTATTACTAGTCATCTAATGATTGGTAAATCAACCATTTAATTATAAGTGATGCCTTTAGTTATAAATGTTCTATGTATTGACCTGGCATCATCTTTTTGATAGTTATTAGACAAGAAAGAGGGCACATCAGAATACACAACCAGGCAATAGAGAGTGACAGCCATCTAATTGTACTCTTTTTCTTCCTGCTACACTTTTTGTGTTTCCAAAGGGATGTGTTAGAATTCTGCCCTTCTTTGGGGATAGCCTCCTTTTACCCTCCTTGTGGTACTCACTCCTGGGCATATCAGCCTTGACACCCTATCGTGGCCAAGGCGGTAGGTGCGTAAACAATCCACATCTGACCCTCTCCCCTAGGAAATGAAATGATAGACAATCAAAGAACAGATGGCACATAAGCGGCACTGAGTCATTCTGATGGCAGCTAAAGAGAGTTTCCATGAGCCCTCTGACTGAGATTCTGGCACTACCATGGCTTCTGCACTTGTGAGATCTTATTTCCTGTTATCGTGTGAGCTACACAAATCTACTTAATAAATTTCTTTCTTCTCTCTCTCTTGTAATAAAATTTAGTGAGTCCATTTCTCTTAGAGGATCAGAGCACTGTATCTGGAAGGCAACATAGAAATTTTCTAATGATAATGCTCCTTTACCCCTGATCATATGTTTCAATTAAAGAAAGCGAATACCTTGTTTTTAGTATTATACATAGAAAGTCAATTTTTTGTCCTTGATAATAACAGCACTCTAGTGTAAATAGTCTCTGAGGGCTTGCCCATAAATATTTCACAGGATATTGCTATTTTTAAAAAGGGGGAGGATTTGTCTTGAAGAGTTATGTATGCCAGGAACTAGCTTTCTCTAAGTAAAGACCCAACAATATAGAATATCAATATTTCCGCGGTGTTTCCTACCACTGAAAAGTGCTAAAGGAGAAAGAAAGCACCTCTAAACCCTAATTTAAAATAGCCCATTTAAGTTAGGATTTACTCCTGTAGCTAAGACCCCCCAAATCTCAGTGGCTTAGAACATTTCAAGATTCCTTCTTGCTCACATCACAGTCCAATGGGGTCATTAGGTAGCCTCTGCCCCGCAAAGTTGTTCCGCACTCAGATTCCTCCACCTTGTCACTCTGCTCTCCTTCAGGTCTTCGAATCTCTCCATTCAGCAGACAAATGGAGTGGGATTTTCCCCCAAGAGATTTTTATAAGTCAAGCCCAGAAGAGGATCACATCACTTTAACTCACATTCCATTGACAAAACTCAGGCAAGGCCATGGAGAGCTATAAGAGAGGCTGGGAAATAAGGTCTGGTTTTGTTCCCAGAAAGAAAAGAACACAGATATTACTGAGTTCAGGTGGACTCTACCACAAGCAGCCAATTTTTTGATTTGAAAATAAAAACAACAATAACCTGAGATTAATTTATTTACTGTAATTTATCTCTATAACCTCAGATTTTTTTCTTCAGTGCAATCTATCTCTACCTAAATACAGAGGTTGCCCTACTTGAGTTATCTATATACAGATATGTTTTTTAAAAATACTTAATTTTACAAGGACACAATAAAAGCACTAAAATTATCTAAGTAATCAATATAGGTAAGATTTGTTTCTTATTAAATAATGAAAGCAAAAATTTACTAGGATATAAAGAAAGTTGCATGATTAGGCCTCAAAAGGAAAAAGGGGCTATTTGCACAAAACTGGTTTGGTTGTTGCCTGTTCCATCTCTTTTGATATCAATATAATCATATCAGTAAAAGGAGTGGGAGGAGAGAGGGCCATAGAAACTCTAGTGCAGTGGTCAGGAAATAACCAAAGTAAACTGTGTTGTTTTTTTTTTTTTAACTGTGCTGTGAAACATGGTTTATGGGAGCACAGTTCTGGAGTTAAGGAGAAGAAAAGGAACCTTTTGAGCAGAACTTTCTACCTTTTTGCTGTACTCTCCCAATCTTTCCTCTCCATTTTCATGGTCAGGTGGGCTGAGAACCTGATCTAGGTGTTCCCTCTGTGATTAATTGCTATGTAACTCATCCTACCCTGCCACGGTCAAATAACACAATCTGTTCTTGGTCTATGTTGCTCATTGTGCTTCTCATGGGCCATGGTAAGGGCAAGCATCCTCACAAAAGGGACCTCAGGTTCGCAGAGAAGAGGCTCAAAGAGCAATTCTCTTTTATCATCTAAACACCACTGGAGCATAGGGGACAGTTGCCAGGGTGCGTATGATGCTTCTCATCCATCTCTAAACCCTCAGGTCTGAGATATCCCTAGTAAGTCCCCAGCATCGGAGTGCCTCACCCCTGGCACAACCCACCCTGAAGAATAAAGTCCCTCAATTCCCATGTTTCCATGGCACAATGGCTTGAAAAGGGAGGAGTGGGAAGGTTGAGGGAGGAACGTGCAGATTGGGGGAGGGTGGGCCCAACCAGCAGACAGTGGGCTGGGCTGGCAGGTTGCTTAGAGCCTGCTGCTTTCCACCAGGGGTTTTGCTGACCAGATCAGAGCAATACTTGAGAAGGCAGCAGCTGTGGCCGGAGACATTTCCTCTAACTGCTTCTTAGCTAATGAACTGGAAGAATCCAGGGGGAGTCAGGGAAGAATGGCTCCCATGGGGTGTGCAGGGGGCGCCTCTCCTTCCATGAATTTTCCATTTCTAATTAGGCCTGATGGTTTGGTCAGGGTAAGATGTTTTAGATGAAATATACTGAGCAGGGATGCCCAGGCTTAATTCATCAGATCCCCCAGGATCTCAGACCCAATACTTCCCCTGATTGGGCTTTCCTGATTTGATTTAAAGAAGCAAAGAAGAAAGAAATAGGATATTTAAAGTATGTTTTTTACTTCAAAAAGAATGCATGATAATTATTGAAAGTTGAGACAGTTTTAAAATAGATAATAGAAAAATGTGTCCCATAAATCTACCTCCCTAGAGGTAATGATTCAGTGTTTTTTGTTAAGCTTTTTAAATAGGCGTACAAAGATACCTATTTGTTTATATATATGTAAATATTTAAGACAAAAATTTGATTACAATATATACTCTTGCTACTTGCTTTTTCCAGTTACTGTAGTTTCTTGCACATCTATCTCATTCACTTTAAGAGCTGAACAGTGTTCCATTTAAGTTTTTATTTAAACTATCTTTTACTGACTAGTATTATTGCTTATTTTTCAGAGTGTTTTAGTAGAGTAAATATCTGAATATGAGGGAATCATTAGAATGTATTCATAGAAAATATAGATTATTTTTTTTATTTTTTTTTAAACTTTTTTTTTAAAGATTTTTATTATTTATCTTTAGAGGGGAAAGGTAGGAGAGAGGGAGAGAAACATCAATGTATGGCTGCCTCTTGTGTGTCCCATGCTGGGAACTGGCCTGCAACCCAGGCACGTGCCCTGACTGGGAATCGAACCCCAATCCCTTGGCTCGCAGGCCCAAGCTCAATCCACCGAGCTACACCAGCCAGGGCAGAAAATATAGATTATTTTTAATAGAAATTGCCAAATTATAATCTTTTTATGTTTTGTTCACTATAAATATGCTTCCAAAACAAATTTAGGGCAAGTTATTTGAATGATTTGGCCCACCAGAGAAGTTCCTGCGCAGAAAAGTTAACTGCAAAATCTACGTGTGTGGCTATGTAGACAGTTGGCATGACCACAACAAGCAAAGAGTCCACCCAAAATAGGCAAAGCCATGAAGAGACAAATCATTTGCACAATTTTACATTCAATTTGTGATCCTGGAAATTATTCACAACTGAAAAATGTTAACTTATTTTAGTTTATTCAATAAGTGGTTGGGAAAATGAGACAAACACATGCAGAAAAATGCAATTAGACCACCTTCTTACACCACACACAAGAATAAATTCAAAATGGATCATAGACTTAAAATGTTAGACCTGAAACCATAAAAAACATATAAGAAAACATAGACAGCAATATCTCAGACATTGCTCATAGAAATATTATATCAGATATATCTCCCAGGCAAGAGAAACTTAAGAAAAAAATAAACAAATGGAACTACATGAAACTAAAAAGATTTTGCACAGCAAAGGAAATCATCAAGAAAATAAAAAGGCAACCCACAGGATGGGAGAACATATTCACCAATATAACTTAAAGGGGTTAATATCAAAAATTTATTAAGAACTTACAAAATTCAACACACAAAAAAATCAAACGACCCAATTAAAAAGTAGGCAAAGGACCTGAATAGATACTTCTCCAAAGAGGACATACAGATGGTCAATAGACACATGAAAAGGTGTTCAATTGTCACTAGTTATCAGAAAAATGCAAATTAAAATCACAATGGGATACCATCTCACACCTGTCAGAATGACCATCATTAATAAATCAACAAACAACAAGTGCCAGCGAGGATGTGGAGAAAGGGGAACCCTTTTGCACTGTTGGTGGGAATTCAGATTGGTGCAGTCACTGTGGAAAGCACTATGGAAATGCCTCAAAAATTAAAAATTGATCTGTCCTTCAATGCTGTCATCCCACTTCTGGGAATATATCTGAAGGAACCCAAAACACTAATTTGGAAGAATATAAGCACCCTTTTTCACAGCAGTGTTTATTTGCAGTCGCCAAGATATGGAAGCCACCCAAGTGTCCATCAGTAGATGAGTGGATAAAGCAACTATGGGACATTTACACTATGGAATAGTGTAATTCCACACAATTATGGAATACTACTCAGCCGAAAAAAGAGGAAAATTTTAGCCTTTGCAACATTATGGATGAACCTGGAGAACATTATGCTAAATGAAATAAGCCAGTCAGAGAAAGACAAACACTGTGTGATTTTACTCATATGTGGAATCTAATTAACAAACTGAACTAACAAGGGAAAATGACGACGGACTCATAGATGGAGAGCAGGATGACAGCTGGGTGGTGGTGGGTGGGAGGTGAGGGGAATGGAGGGATTGAGCAAAAAGGGAAAAGGACTCATTGTCATGGACAACAGTGTGGTGATTGCTGGGAGGAAGATAAAGGGGGACTAAATGGTAATGGAATAAAATAAAGATTAAATTTTTTTAAAAGGAATTCAGTTTGGAAACTAGAAACGGAACAGGATCTACAGGGAAAGAAGCTAATATCCAGTGCCCCAGTTTCTGTGGCATGAAGGGGTGGGAAGGAGGAAGGTCCCAGCCTGACAAACACTTCTTTTACACAGATGTTAGATGTCCCTGCGCTAGGCATGGGCCTGAGTAGGTTTTCATCAGTGCCTCAGTCCTTACATATAACACATGAAGATAAGCCAAGAAAGCTAGCCTCAAACCGTTGCAACTCAAACATTTGGCTCTTTCTGCCTATCCAACTACCCTGAATCCATAAGCAATGGGGTAGGTCTGTATCCTCATTTTCCTAAATCAAGATTCAGCTCTACTTTTCAATACACCATAGCCTGGATCCAATCCCAAATTAGTGTGTGTGACCAGCAGTAGTTGGCATGGCAGCTTTTGACATCAGTGGAGCCAAGTGTAACATGGAAAAAGAAATGGGCTTGTCCATTCTCATCCAAGCCTGTTTCAGTCTTTGTAGACCATAAAAAGTGCTAGCTGGTGTTTGAATAAAAGGGAAACGTTATAAGGTAATATGAGGTCTGGAAAAAGTCCAGCCATTGTTATTATAACAAGAATTATTTGTGCAACATCAATGTAACCTCGCAGCCAAGGAGAATGGACTGGAATGAGCGTGTGTGAACAATAATGACTTCACTGTACTAGTCAGTGAGGGTGGTAGACGCCATTGAGTGAGCATGTGTACATGTTTGGCCGTCGCATTCGAAATGACTGAGTGAGGAAAGCAATGAGTCTGCATCAAATTTTGCATTAAGCTTGAACATTCCTCTGTAGAAAGTATTCATATGGTTCAGAAGGCCACAGCTATGGGCAACTCATGATTGGCAGCCTCATCACAACAGTGCACCGTCTCATGCCGCGTTTTTTGGCAAAACAATAGTTACCCAGGTAACTCAGCTCCCCTACAGCCCAGATCTGGCGCCCTGTGACTTCTGGCTTTTCCCAAAACTAAAATCACCTTTGAAAGGGAAGAGATTTCATACCATCAGTGAGATTCAGGAAAACACAACAGGGCAGCTGATGGAGATTGGGAAGACTGTGTGAGGTCCCAAGCTGCCTACTTTGAAAGGGACTGAGGCATCATTGTCCTACGTACAATGTTTCTTGTGTCTGTCCCAATAAATGTCTCTGTTTTTCATATCACATGGCTGGATACCATCTGTACAGACCTCATATATTTTACAGATGTGTTTGGGAAATAGCAATATAAATTCATATGGTCTTAAATATTTACTTCTATCCACAAGTTAAATTTTTCAAAGTGTGATTCAAAAGTAATGACTACTGATTGTATCAAAGCTCTGTATAAATTGAAGATAATACAATAAAAAGCCGAAGTGAAGTGAATGCAGCTTCCAAAAATGAATAGACTGGTTTTGAGTAAGATGTTTTGGTAGTCAGTTCCTTTGTTCATTTTTAAATTAGAAATATGATACAAAGAATTAAGTAACTTCTTAGAGTTGATATAAATTATATGAGAATGCTGATAATCATGGTTTGTTGCTATAGTTAAGTTTAATATGGAGATTAATAAGGAAAAGCATACCTTGAATGTAATAAGTAGACATAAATATTAGAATCAAATGCTAATAATAATAGTTTATATATATAAACATATACCGTACAAATAATGCCCTTTTTTTAAAAAAAAGATATACCCTGGCCAGTGTGGCTCAGTTGTTTGGGTGTCATCCCACAAACCAAAAGGTTGCCAGTTCAATTCCCATATACCTGAGTTGCAGGTTTTTCTTCTGGATAAGTACAAAGGGCAACTGATCAATGTTTTTCACTCTCATCAATGTTTTCCTCCCTCCCTTCCCCTCTCTCTAAAGTCAAAATAAATAAATAAGTAGGATATAAAGTAATGTTTTTACCACCATGCCTTTTTAATGTAGAATTATTTTTTAACATCAAGTCAGATTAAATAACCACTCTCTAACAGAAAAGTGTGTGAGCACAAGCATACATGAACATATATGTGTGTGTGCAAACAGGCACACCTCAGAGATATTGCAGGTTCGGTTACCACCATAATAAAGTACTGCAATGAAACAAGTTGTAATCTCTCTTTTGGTGGATGCTCTTGCCTTCAATTTGTAAAAAACACAATATCTGTGAAGTGCCACAAAGTGAAGCACAATAAAATAAGAAATGCTTATATACTCATCCTGCCATTTTATTTCATTTCAAATCAGTGTGTTATCTTATAGTATATCCATAAGAAACTTTACTAAGGAAATCTAAATATAACAAGGATCAGTGTTATTTTTTAAAGTAAGCAATAATAACGAAAATGGGCTTTGGAATCATATGGAACTGTGTTCAAATCCTGGCTCCATCATTTACAATTCAGGAGACCTGGGACATATGAGGGACCGCCTTCTGAGGTGACGTCCTCCATGGTAAATTGGAGAGCTACTCCTCATAGGGTTGCAGTGTGAATTAGTGAGACGGAAACACCTAGCCTGCACCAGATCAATCCTGGACATTCAATAACACATCTGATTCCCTTCCCTTTAATTAAAAAATGAGTGATTTATGCAAAAGTGGTTTCCTAAGCTATATAGTGTATTGTGATTAGTAGACAAATGACTAATTATATGAAAAAGCATAATTTTAATTTAAGGATGAAGTTTGACATCCTAACTATAATCTTTCAATCCAGTGATGAAAACACAGTGCCAAACCTAAAACAGACCCTAAACAGGATTATTAAAAAATAATATATCACTCTGAAAAGAAACAAATGTCTCGAGAGTTTGTTTTTAAATCACTCATAAGCCTTAGACAGCACAGCAAAATAAAGGTAAACAAAGGGAACCACCTAACATAACAACTGAAATAAAAATTGTTAAACTACCCTTTTCCCTATTCCCCATTCTGCTGCCAGAAAATGAAGCCTTCAAATTACAGGCCCCTGATCAATGCACATTACCAATTCTAATGTTTAAATTTGCCAGTGTTCCTAAACAGAAAAAAGTTCAAATGTAAGGAAGACAAGCTAAAAGTAGCAATAAATCCTGAGTAGATTAAATACTGGAATCCAAATAAGATCCAATCAACTTTAAAGACCAGAGGCAACAAGAACTCGCCTGAGCTCAGTCCATCCCGCGGGGTCCTGCTTGTGCAGACGAGCGCTGCCCTGTACTTCGCACTTCACAGCCATCTTCCCTGCCCTGCCTGCTGTGTCCACAAGCTCCAGCATCAGATATGAACACAGCCTTCCAGAGACCACTTGCCCAGTTCCCACAATTACATAAGTTCACATCCCTGTAATGAATCTCTTGATATACATGTAGATGTGTATGTATATGCGCATACACACACACGAAGGGATTTGTTACAGGCGTGTGACCTTACATAATTGTAGGATCTGGGGATATATGTGTACATATTTCTCTGATTGAACCCTGACTGATACAACACTCATATACTTAAAATGCACTGATGTTTTTTTCTAGATGTACCAAATCTCTTTGCTCTCTTTAACACAGCCGTGTTAAACACTGCTGTGTCCATTGTTGTGTCCAAATCTAAGGCTATGTTGACTTACATTTTAAGTAAGAGTTGAGAAATTTAGAGCGTAGCATAGTGCCTACCATACAGTAAGCACTCAATAAACACTTGAATGATTGAGTGAGGTGGGCTTAGAGATAGAGATCACAGACTGCAAACCTCATCTACTTCAGAGCTTGTCTATAAATGGTGATGCTTTGATAGGCATTTCTGACCTTTAGAAACAGGCCTAGCAACACTCTCAGCCCTGTTATCACTAGTAAGTACTTAGTATCCAGGCCATACAATTGCTTCTTCTCATCCTAGGTCTCTCCATAATGCACAGAGAGCAGCAGAATTTATTTTGTTATTCCTTGGGTGGTTTCAAACCAACAGTAACAGTGTTTCTAGCTATTCATCATTCCAAGCAACTTCAGTAAAGACAACACAATGGATTGCTCAGCAAAGAGTAGTATTTGGTGGTGATGAGGTTGAATAGTATCTTTGTATTTGCACCAATGTTAGGACACTTTTCAAGACTACGATCTGGACTAAACCAAATGGCAATGATTTTTTCTTGGCTGACCCAATCTTTGTCCTTATTTTGACCTTTTGGTTTCTCTGAATTCCAACACTTTTCTGACTAAGAACCAAAATAAGTAGTTACTGGTACTTATTACTAAGGCTTTGGAGGTTTGGTTGGGTTTTGTTGTTGTTTGGGGTCCAGGAAAATACCTTTAATTCCCTTACATTAAATACTACATTGCTTTTTCCTCTTTCTCTTTAAAAATGCAGATAGTTCTAGTCCAGAGAGAGAGTAATAAGGTCATACATTAATTGTTCTCTTCACCCTGCAGGGACTGAGGCATCAGAGCTCTAAGCACTGCCAGAGGAAGAGGGTAAAGATCAGAAAGTGGGAAAACAGAGACGTACTGCACACTACTCAGAACCACAAGGGGGTGCAGGCAACTCCTGCGGTGTCATACCTTGCTGAGGAACAAATTTTAGAACATTTGGCTGATGAACAAATTCTAGAAACTCACTTAGTAAACCCTCCTTAACTGTCTGCTTCCCTGACAGTGGTGGGTCTTGGTCCTGGAGCCATTCTGTATAGTGTGACTCTGACTAGGCCAACAATTGAAATCTAAGCTGGACCAACCAGAGTTCACTTACCTACATTTGAATTGAAATAGTGAGGAAGGAAGAAAGGAAAGACTGAAAGACAGAATGGATCGTCTCTTGGGATGCCTCATCCAGTTGCCATGAATGTAGCCTTGGGACCTGTGGGTTGGCCATCTTGAACTTGCAATGTAGACCAAAGGGGCAGAGAAAACAGGCCTAGGTGGAGAACGAAGCAACCATGCCAAGGGACCTCAATGAAAACATCAGGGTGGTGTGTGACACCTCATTTCTGGGCCTTCCAGAGGCCTGGCTGCACTCTTGCTCAGGGTTACTTGAGTCACCCTGTTGTCTTGCCAGTTATCTTTTCCTTAGCTAATTTTAATTGGAACCTGTTACTTACCACCAAAGAGTCACAATAATACAAACCTGTGGTGGCTTTTTAACATGTCAGTTTGGCCAAGCAGAACTACACTTTCCAGAATTCCCTATCACAGGATATTTCCAATGAGGACTGGCTACGAGAAAGATTCCTGTGGGAGGTTTGGTGAGCAGAAATGATGCAGCAGCAACTTGTAGCTCACATAGGTCATTGCTTACCTTTGCTGGCTCACCTCATTGGGCCTGCAACTTGTTCTGCTTTCACCTGGATCTTCCTTCAGCTTCTCCAACTCCTGGGTCACATGTACGTGTTTAGCTCATTGATAAAGAATTCTAAAATGTTATTTTTATCCATATAATATTTCATCCTATTGATACCAGGCCTATCTTCCCAACCTATCGAGATCACTTTGATTATCTGTCATTTTGTACATTAGCTACCTAAGCTTCAGTATAGCCACAATCTGACTTTGGCTGTCCTC
Organism: Glossophaga mutica; assembly: GCA_039655065.1. Lineage (NCBI taxonomy): Eukaryota > Metazoa > Chordata > Mammalia > Chiroptera > Phyllostomidae > Glossophaga > Glossophaga mutica. Next base: position 83,466,631 of record CM077303.1, on the reverse strand, counting down.
CCCATACCTTTCTCATTAACATGCCTCTGGGCCCTTCCATCTTCTAGAAATCTACTAAAGGCATTGGGCAAGAATGGAACAAGATCTAACATGGTAATGTGCTCTCCTTCCTGATACATTTTAAAAAGCATTTCTGAACATAACAGTAGCCCAAAGAAATGACTTTTGCAGAAACGAAAATTTCAGTTCCCAAGTCAGGCTTGGGAAATAGATATTTTAAGGTCAAAGGGGGCCTTAAGGAAAGTGGCTGCCTAGTCGGGCTACTCTTGTGGCAGGGTTTGGCCACCACACCAGAAAACAGGAAACCCCAGCTACTCCTATCTTTTACTCATGACAAACATTCCTAACCCTTTTCTCAGGGTACAATCACAAGATCAGAGAAAGTGTCTGACTTGTTTCCAGCCTTACCACCCTCTTTTGCATACATCTTGCACCAGTAGGTAGTCAAATATCACTGTTTGTTTGTGGTATAAGCTTGCACAAGGTCCACTTTGACACTAAAAACTCAGGAAATACTAGCCAACCCTAAACTCAAGCACAAACACCACCATCCAAGTCCACAGCAGTGGACTTTTCCAGCACTGACTTATTACAACATTTGGGAGTAAGAAAGGAAAGAAAGCAAAGAAAGAGCATGATGTTTGTTTTATTGATTAGGTTCCACTTATAGATGATATCATATGGTGTTTGTCTTTCACTCTCTGACTTATTTCACTACCATAATGCTCTCCAGTTCCAATCATGCTGTCACAAAGGGTAGGAGTTCCTTCTTTCTTTCTGCTGTGTAGTATTCCATCATGTAAATGTACCATAGTTTTTTGATCCATTCATTTACAAACAAGCAAGCAAAATATAACCAGAGACATTGAAATTAAGAACAGGCAGTAACCAGAGGGGAGGTGGAAGGAGATAATAGGAGGAAAGCGGGGAGGGTTTTCAGGAACAACTATAAAGGACACATGGACAAAACCAAAGTAGGGTAGGATTGAGGGTGGGAATGGGGATGGCTGTGGTGGGAGGAAAATGGACACAACTGTACTTGAACAATAAAAAAAGTAAAAAACAAAAAAAAAGATGGTGATGCATTTATTCCTTTTATCAAACCCAAAATTTCTGTTCAAAACTAGAAGTTAATTAAATACATTATTGTCCTTAAGCCTTTTTAACTCTGTGTCCTTGCAAGTTATTTAAACTGAAGGGCACCACCTGAGAAAAGTGCACATAGCACGTTAACTGTTTAAGAAGGGAGAGGGAACTATGACATAGGCAGTCATTACAGATAAAGATAGATATCAAAATATAAAAAATGGCTATCTATAAACTGTAATAGCATAATCAATAAAATATATTTTAAAAAAAGAAAAAGAAAAAAAGAAAAAAAATGGCTATCTATAGAGAGAGGAAAGGAATAAAGTGGACAGAAGATAAAAGCTACATGTTTTGCATGTATTTTTGGTAATTTGACTGTGGAACCCTATAAATATTTCATATCATTATTAAACAAAATTAAAATTTAAAAAGCAATCCTTTTATGCTGAGTTCATATTTAAAAAGCTATACACTCAGGACATCTGGTCAAGGTGGTGGCATAGGTAAACATGGCTCATCTCCTTACACAACCATGTCAAAACTACAACTAAATTATAGAACAGACATCACTCAGAACCATCAGAAATCAAGATGAAAGGAAGTTTGACAACTATGGAATTAAAGAAACCACATACATCCAGACTGGTAGGAGGGGCGTAGACTCAGAATGGGCTGGCCCCACATCCATGTGTGGTGTATAAAAATTAGGAAGGGATCACGGGAGTAAGAAGTCCCAGCCCCACACCAGATTCCCCAGCCCAGGGTTCTGGTCCCAGGAAGATAAGACCTCACAACATCTGGCTGCAAAACCCAGCAGAGATTGAGTCAGTGGAAGAAAATGTAAGAGTCCCAAGCAGTTTCTCTTAAAGAACCCACACATGAACTCACCCCCTCTGAGCTCCAGCACCAGGGTACCAACTTAAAAGGCACACAGGGAGGAACTCAAGTGTCTGGCAAAAAGGTGAAAGCTGGGGGACACCTTTCTCCCAGACAGAGAGGCAGGAAGAGGCCATTATCCCTTTTCTGAATGTGCCCCCCCACCACCACCACCGCCCCCACAGCCACAGAGTCAAAAAGCCAGCAGACAGGTACCATATCTGAGACTCTACCAACCTGGCTAGCAATGTTTGCCCCACCCTGGAGATACCCTAAGGCTCTATCCCACCCAACTTACAGCTGTTAACAGTGGTTTTTTAACTACTGTTAAAAACTTACAGCTGTTAACTTTACAGCTTTTTAACTACTGTTATCACATGTTAACAACTTACAGCTGTTAACATATGAATGGCTGGTCTTGGCTCATGCCTCACAACTTTCAAATCCTTTCAAACTAGTAACAGCCAGCCTCAGTGCCCCACCCCCACCCCCTGTCAAATCCCTATACTTCTTGTTAAGTGGTCCCAGGCATGGTACTACCGGCAGTCAGCCTAGATTCACAGCTTGACTTCATCTGGGAAGCTCCAAGACCAGCACAAAAAGCAACTATTTCAGATTGCTTTATAGCTCAGGCAGGGTAGCCCCAGGCAAAACACAGGTAGGTGTGACCTTGGTCTGCACTACCCCAGGGCCTACACACCCAGTAAATAGCTACAGACCCCTTCAAAGCACCACCACTCTGCCCCTGCACAGCTGACCCTCCATGGAGGGCAGAGTTTGGTGGTAAGTGGTCATAGCCAGCCCTTGCCACTGACTGGCCAGGGTAAATCCCTCCCATTGATCTGCCAACAGCAACCAAGGCTCAACTACAAGAGGTGGGTGTACTCAGCCAACACAGGGCACACCACAAGTATGGCAGATCAAATCATTCCAAGTGACTTTAAAGCACAGGGCATACATCCAGCTTGGGTGATAGAGGAGGCTGTGCCACTGGACTCTACAGGACACCTACATTAGACCACACTACCAAGACAGGGAGTCATAGCAGTTCTACCTAATACACAGAAACAAACACAGGGAAGCCGCCAAAATGAGAAGACAAAGAAACGTGGTCCAAAGGAAAAAACAGATCGAAACCACACAAAAAGAACTACACAAAAAGAACTAAACAAAATGAAGATAAGTAATCTATCAACTATAGAGTTCCAAATACCAGTCATATGAACGTTCAAGGAACTTGGTGAGGGCCTCAACAGCATAAAAAGATCCAGTCAGAAATGAAGGATACACTAATTGAAATAAAGAACAATTTACAGGGAAATAACAGTATAGTGGATGAACCCAAGAATAAAATCAATGATTTGGAACATTAGGAAGCAAAAACAACCAATCAGAACAACAAGAAGAAAAAAGAATCCAAAAAAACGAGAATAATATAAGCAGCTTCTGGGACAACTTCAAGCATTCCAACATTCACATCATAAGGGTGCAGAAGTGGAAGAGAAAGAGCAAGAAATTGGAAATCTATTTGAAAAAATAATGAAAGAAAACTTCCCTAATTTGGTGAAGGAAATAGACTTGTAAGTCCAATAAGCACAGAGAGACCCAAACAAAATACATGAAAAGAGGCCCACTCCAAGGCACATCATAGTTAAAATGCCAAAGGTGAAAGATAAAGAGAGAATCTTAAAAGCAGCAAGAGAAAAGCAGTTAGTTGCCTACTGGGGAGTTCCCATAAGACTGTCATCTGATTTCTCAAAAGAAACTTTGCAGCTAGAAGGGACTGGCAAGAGATATTCAAAGTCATAAAAAGCAGAGACCTACAGCCAAGATTACTCTATCCAGCAAAGCTATCATTTAAAATCAAAGGGCAGATAAAGAGCTTCCCAGACAAGAAAAAACCAAAGGAGTTCATCATCACCAAACTATTATTATATGATATGTAAAGGGACTTACTTAAGAAAAGTAAGATCAAAACTATGAACAATAAAATGGTAACAAATATATATCAATAATTGAATCTAAAAAAGAAACTAAGCAAACAAAACCAAAAACAGAACCATGGATACGGAGAGTGTTTTGATGGCTGCCAGATCAGAAAGGGGTGTGTAGGAATAGGTGAAGAGGTGAGGGGATTAAGAAGTACAAATAGGTAGTTACAGAATAGCCATGGGGATGTAAAGTACAGAATAGGAACCAGAGAAGCTAAAGAACTTACATGCATGACCCATGGACATGAACAATGGGGTGGGGATTGTTGGAGGGAGGGTATTACTTGGTGAATAGGGGCAATGGGGGGAAAATTGGGACAACTGGAATAATTAATAAAATATCATTCTAAAAAAGCTATATACTGTATGATTCTATTTATGTGACATTCTGTGTAAAAGCAAAACTACAGGGACAGAAAACAGACTGTGGCTGCTAGGAAATAAAATGGGGCCAACTACAAAGGGGCTTGGGCAATTTGGGGTGATGGAACAGTTATATATATTGGTTCTAGTGCAGGGTATATGATTTTATGCTTTTGCCAAAACCCAAAGAACTATACATTAAAAAGGATGTATTTTACAGTACATAATTACACCTCAATAAAAGAAGTTTTTTTAATCCTTTTTAAAAAAAAACTAAATATATTTCCAGTTGGTGGTAAAACCAGAAACAAATCATTCCAAGTGACTTTAAAGCACAGAAATATGTCTGATCATTCTTTCAGATATATACCCTCATTAGAAAAAGAAGTGCAACAATTTCAAACTTTTCAACTAATCATATTGTTGAGAGTAACATTTGTAATGCTACTCTCAGGCTACTGTGTGTTTAGTGTGGGATGAGGTTAATGAGTAATTATGTTGGTGTTAAGAACAGAAATTTTGACACAGAAAAAAGGAGGCATAAATGTAAGATCAATGAAATTAAGTTAAAGTTCTGTTTTCTGAATTACAACTATCAGTATAAATTCATAGTTTATCATCAAAAATATTTCCTACATCTGTGTACTGAAAAGACCTAGAAATAATGACCAAACCAGAAACAATAAGCACCCATAGCACTCACATAGTAATCTCAAATACAAGCAAACAAACAAACAAACAAAAACCTCAGGGCTTCTTGGAGAAATGGCAAATTCAGATGTGGAGCAGGAAATGTAGAAGATGAGCCCATAACTACTGATTACGCTATAAAGTAAAGAAGGCATCAAACACTACTGTATCTCGAGCACCCAGAAGCCAGCTTGAATGCTACAGCTGGTTAAATAGGAAAAAAAAAATTAGGCACCAGTAAGGATAATACCTGCAATGGACTGGAATATATCACATGTGTTTAAATCCGTAAGTCCGTAATGGTACTAAAAAGTGCTGGTCATCATTGGAGCATGCTAGGCAACCACTCTATATTTTTAAGTCAATCAATAAAGGGAAATAATCAAGCAACTTTTATGCCTTTTCCTTTTGACTTGTACCTCAGAGAAGCAGGTACAATGGTTGTTGAGGGGAAGATTTTCTGTAAGATGAAAGTATTTCAGCTAATAAAGGAAAAGTTAAAAATAATACCACTGTTTGGAATGACTTATGAATTAATGGATCTAGAAAGTAATCATCAGTGGTTGCTAACATCTCCAAAAGGGAGAATACTAGACATTTTCATACTTCCTGGTAGAGTACTCAGCACAACAACCTATGGAGTATTTAACCCAATAATTTACAGGAAAAACAGGGTGCAGTGAAGCATATTCACCAACACCATGAAGAGGCAATCAGCAAAGTACAGACTGGAAAGCTTCTGATTGCTTCAACAACAAAAAGCAGATTTCAAGGGAGGGGAAAGAGATGCAAGTGAAACCATAGATTAAAAGATCTTTAAGAGATGCAGTCTCAAAAATTAAACCTTATCTGGGCCCTGGCCAGGCAGCTCAGTTGGTTAGAGCATTGTCCCGTGTGGGTTCAACCCCTGGTGAAGGCACATACAAGAATCAACCACTGAATGCATAAATAGGTGGAACAACAAATTGCTGTTTCTCTCTCCCTCTCCCTCCCTTCCTTCCTCTCTCTCCCTGAAATCAATAAAGAAAAATCTAAAAAGAAAAAAACTTATTTGGAACCTAACAAAGTGCTACATATAACCAGTCAAGAAAATGCATGAAATTTACATATTAGAAAATATTTAATACTATCATTGGTTTTATTGTTTAATTATTATAATACTGATTTTAGGTATAGTAATGGTATTATGGTTGTTTGTTAAAAAAAAAGAACACTTATATTTTAAAATGGATATCTTTACAGGTGAAGGAATATCTAAGATTTGCTTCAAAAAATTGCTGGGGGGCCCTGGCCAGGTGGCTCGGTTGGTTGGAGCATTGTCACAATGCCCCAAGGTTGCAGGTTTGGTCTCTGGTCAGGGTGTATAGGAAGCAACCAATGGCATAAATAAGTGGAACAATAAATCAATGTTTCTCCCTCTCTATTATTCTCTCTCTCTAACCCCCTTTCTCTCTCTCTCAAATCAATAAATAAAAAAATAAATCAGCCCTGGCTGGTGTAGTCAGTGGATTGAGCACTGGACTACAAAGCAAAGGGTCCCCAGTTCGATTCCCAGTTGGGCGCATGACTGGGTTGCAGGCCAGGTCCCCAGTGAGGATCACATGAGAGGCAACCACACATTGATGTTTTTCTCCCTCTCTTTCTCCCTCCCTTCCCCTCTCTCTAAAAAAATAAAATAAAATCTTTTTTAAAAAAAAGTAAAGGAAAATTGTTGGAGGGCAGGGAAGGAAGTAGAAGAAATAAGACTATGCATGAGATGATAATTATTGAAACCAGGTAATGGGTAGGTAGGGCTTCATTAAACTTATATTTTTTAAAAATATTTTACTGGGAATCCAGGATTGCAGAGGAGTAAATGGAAGCTGCACAAACCTCCCCCCAGGACCAAACTGGAATTACAACAAAATTGTAGAGAAATCATCCTGAATAACCAACTGAACAATAACTGGAGAGATGCCTTATAACCATGGACAGACAGAAAAAAAAACACTTCCCCACAACATGACTGGTAGGGAATGCAGAGGAGCAATAGGCCTGGCTGGGCTCCCACAGGGAGCAGCTCAACTTCCAGAGGGATATTTAAGCAGCTAGGGAATACCTCCAAGAAGTGTGGGGTCTAAGCCACAAGCTGGACTCCCCAGTCTACAGCACCAGAGTCAGGAAAGGAACCCAGAAAACATTCAGCTTTGAAAAGCAGTGGAGTTCCTGTCCACCAGGGAGAGATGGCTAGATACACAGCAAGACGATTAAAGGGCCAATTCACAAAATTCTGTTTGAAGCCACTTACCCTGGACTCTGTCAGAGGGAGGGCAAAATGGACTAGAGATGCATCAGGAGCGTCTGGGGCTGATAGCTCCAGGGAGAGAACCGAAGGAACAGCCACCAGGATCCCTGTGCGGTGTCATTCCCCATACTGCGGAGGCCATCTTTCTCAGACAGAGCACTCCCCTCCAAGTGGTATCAGCCTGAGGGGAAGCAATAGCCCTGCCCATAAGAATTACTCTGCCCCACCCTGTGGAGTTTAAGCCAGGCTGCTGAGGAGTCCAGCTAGAGGTTATCTCAGTGATTAAGATTAACAACTAAGGCAGATCTCTGGGAGCTTTGAGACTTTAGCTGACCCTCCCCTAGGACCAGCGCCCATAAAAGCCAGCCTTGGTGTGCGGCCTGCATCTTTCTGCACATACCCATGTGCAGCAGAAGGATCCACAAGCTGTGGATCACTAATAGCTTCAAACATGTTGCCCAGAGCCAGTCAAAGGCAGCATCTGACATAGGTCTACACCTGAGTCTTTGCAGGTCTACCTAATACATGACATAAACACAAAGAGGCAGCCAAAATAGGAAAATGAAGGAACAGGCCCCAGATGAAAGAACAAGAGAATCCTCCAAAAGAGCATCTAAATGAAAGGAGGGCAAGCAATTTATCAGATATAGAGTTCAGGTAATGATTATAACAATATTCAACAGCATGAAAAAAGACATAAAAACAATAAAGAAGGACCAGTCATGAAAAGGATGTAATATCTGAAATAAATAATACACTGGAAGGAGTAAACAGTAGGTTAGATGAAGCAGAAGATCAAATCAGCAATTTGGAATACAAGGTATAAAAAAAACACCCAAGCAGAGCAGCAAAAAGAAAAAAGAACTGAAAAGACCGAGGAGAGCTTAAGAATCCTTTGGGACAACGTGAAGCCTAATAACAAGAGCATCATGGGAATACCAGAAGGGTATTCCCATCATGGGAATATCAAAAGAATGAGCAAGGGATCAAGAACCTATTCGAAGAAATAATGACCAAAAATTCCCTAATCTAGCAAAAGAAAAAGACACAAGTCCAGGACACACAGAGACTCCCAAACAAGATGGACCCAAAGAGGCCCATACCAAAACACATCATAATTAAATTGGCAAAGCTTAAAGATAAGGACAGAATCCTAAAAGCTGCAAGAGAAAAGCAGGTAGTTACCTACAAGGGAGTTCCAAATTAACTGTCATCTGATTTCTCAACAGAAACATTTCAGGCCAGAAGGAATTGGCATGAAATATTCAAGGTGAAGAAAAGCAAGGACCTACAACCAAAGCTACCCAGCAAGGCTAGCATTTAAAATTGAAGGAGAAATAAAGAGCTTCCCAGACAAGAAAAAGCTAAAGGAGCTGTTAATAGCAAACCAGTACTGCAACAAATGTTAAGAAGCTAAGGAGAAGAAGGAGGAGGGGAAGGAGGAGGATGGGAGGAGGGGGAGGAGAAGGAGGATATATCTTGATAGACGTAAAAGGAAAGATCAACAGAAATACAGTCAGAAGTAGAAAACTTTAACACCTCACTGATTTCAATGGATAGATCTTCCTGACAGAAAACCAACAGGGAGACAGTGGGCTTAAATGACACACTAGATCAAATGGATTTAATCGATATTTTCAGAGCATTTCACCCCAAAATAGTAGAATATACATACTAGTCAAGTGCACATGGAATATTTTCTAGGATGGACCACATGTTAGGACACAAAGCAAGTCTCAATAAATTTAAGGTTAAAATCGTATCAAGCATTTTTTTGAACCACAATGCTATAAACTAGAAATCGATCACAATAGAACACTGAAAAATACACAAAGACATAAAAACTAAACAACATATTAAACAATGAATGCATCAACAATGAGATCAAGGAAGAAATCTAAAGATACCTTGAAACATATGAAAATGAGAATGCACAAACCAAAATCTATGGGACACAGGGAAACAATCCTAACAGGGAAATTCATAGTATTACAGGCCTATCTCAGAAAAAGAAAAAAAAAAAGGAAGAAAAAGCTCTTATAAGCAATCTAACTTCACATTTAAAGGAACTTTAAAAGAACAAAAATCAAAGCCCAAAATGAGTAGAAGGGAAGAAATAATAAAGATCAGAGCAGAAATAAACAAAATAGAGTAAAAAAAATGATACAAAAGAGCAACAAATCCAAGAGCTGGTTCTTTGAAAAGATAAACAAGATTGATAAACCTTTAACCAGACTCGTCAAGAAAAAAAGAGAGAAGACCCAAATAAATAAAATCAGAAGTGAAAGAGGAAAAATAACAACTGACACCAAAGAAATACAAAGCATTGTGAGAAAATACTATGAACAACTACATGCCAACAAACTGAACAACTTGGATGAAATGGATAATTCCTAGAAACATACCACCTTCCAAAACTAAATCAGGAAAAATCAGAGAACCTGAATAGACGGATTATACCTAGTGAAACTGAAGCAGTAATTAAAAACAAAACAAAACAAAACAAACAAACAAACAAAAACTCCCAACAAATAAAAGCCCAGGACTGAATGAATGGATTCACAGGTGAATTTTACCGAACATTCTGAGAAAAACTAACCTCTCCTTCTCAAACTATTTTTAAAAAATTCAAGAGGAGAGAGAGCTCCCAAGCTCATTTGATTAGGCCAGCATTATCCTAATTCCAAAACCAGACAAAGACACCACCAAAAAAAGAAAATTACAGGCCAATATCCCTGCTGAACATAGATGCTAAAATCCTCAACAAAATATTAGCAAACCAAATACAGCAATGCATCAAAAAGATCATACACCATGATCAAGTGGGATTTATTCTGGGAATGCAAAGTTGGTGCAACATTCACAAATCAATAAATATGATTCACCACATAAACAAAATGAAGGATAATAATCACATGATCATATCAATAGATGCAGAAAAAGCACTTGATAAAATCCAGCATGATTTATGATAAAAACTATCAGCAAAGTGGGAATAGCAGGAAACACTTAAACATAATAGAGATCATATATGACAAGCACACTGGCAGCATCACACTCAATGGGCAAAAACTACAATCATTTCCCTTAGAATCGGGAACAAGATAGGAATGTCCACTTTCACCTCTCTTATTCAACATAGTACTCGAAGTCCTAGCCATAGTGATCAGACAAAAAGAAGAAATAAAAGGCATCCAAATTGAAAAGGAAGAAGTAAAACTGCATTTATTTGCAAATGAGAGGATACTGTACATAGATTACTCAAAATTTTCCACCAAAAAACTGCTAGAACTGATAAATGAATTCAGCAAAGTAGCAGGATACAAAATTAATACCCAGAAATAAGCTGCATTTTTATATGGCAATAATAAGCTAACTGAAAGGGACTTTAAGAAAACAATCCATTCACAATTGCTTCAAAAAAAATACCTAGGAATAAGTCTAACCAAGGATATAAAAGGCCTGTACTCAAAAAATTATAAGACACTGAAGAAAGAATTAAAGAAGATACAAATAAGTGGGAGGAAATACCATGTTCATGGATAGGAAGAACTAATATCATTAAAATGTCCATGGTACCCAGAGAATCTATAGGTTCAACGCAATTCCTATCAAGATCCCAATGTTGTATTTCAAAAACTAGAACAAGTATTTCAAAACTTTATATGGAACCACAAAAGACCCTGCATAGCAATAGTTATCCTGAGAAAAAAGAACCAAGTCGGAGGAATCATGCTACCTAATATCAAACTATCCTATAAGGTCACAGTAATCAAAACAGCATGGTACTGGCATAAAAACAACACATAGATCAATGGAACAGATTGGAGACCAGAAATAACCCACACCTTTAGTCAATTAATGTTTGACAGAGGAAGCAAGCAAATACAATGGTCTAAAGATAGTTTTTACAATAAATGGTGCTGGGAAAATTGGACAGATATGTGCAGAAAAATGAAATTAGACCATCTTCTTACACCACACAAAAGAATAAATTCAAAATGAATTAGACTTACATATTAAACCCAAAATAAACCCAAAACCATAAAAATCCTAGAAGAAAACATAGGCAGTAAAATCTTGGATATTTTTCACAAGAATGTTCTTTCTGATATATCTCCTCAGGCAAGGGAAATAAAAGAAAAAATAAACAAATGGGACTACATCAAACTAAAAAGTATCTGCACAGCAAAGGAGTTCATCAACAAAATAAAAAGACAACCCAAGGAATGGGAGAACATATTTGCCAATACATCTGATAAGGGGTTAATATCAAAAATTTATAAAGAACTTATAAAACTCAACACCAAAAGAACAATCCAATTTTAAAAAATGAGCAGAGGACCTGAATAAACACTTCTCCAAAGAGGACATACCAATGGCCAATTGACATATGAAAAGATTCCCGATGTCACTAACAACCTGAGAAATGCAAATTAAAACCACAATGAGATATCTCACACCTCTCATACCTCATACCTCTCAAAATGTCTATCATCAATAAATTAACACAAAACAAGTGCCAGCAAGGATGCAGAGAAAGGAGAATCCTTTTGCATTCTTGGTGGAAATGCAGACTGGTGCAGCCAATCTGCATACTGGGGAAAGCAGTATGGAGTGATCTCAAAAAATTGAAAATGGATCTGCCTTTTGACCCAGCAATCCTGCTTCTGGGAATATATCCAAAGAAACCCAAAGCACTAATTCAAAAGAACATAAGCACTACTATGTTCATTGCAACAATATTACAATCGTCAAGATATGGAAGCTGCCCAAGTGCCCATCAGTAGATGAGTGGATAAAACAACTATGGGATATTTACATAACAGAATACTACTCAGCCATAAATAAGAAAAATATTTTACCCTTTACAACAGCATGGATGGACCTGGAGAAAATTATGCTAAGTGAAATAAACCAGTCAAGAAAGACAAATACCATATGATTTCACTCACCTGTGCAATCTAATGAACAAACTGAACTAACAAGGAGAATGGCGATAGACTCATAGATGGAGAGCAGGATGACACCTACTGGGGCAGGAGAGGTTAGGGGGTGGAGAGACTGAGGAAGAAGGACTCATGGACATGGACAACAGTGTGTGACTGCAGGAGGAGGGGGTATAAGGGGATTAAACGTAATGTAAAAAAATACAATAAAAAAATTAAAAGAAAAACAGTTTATTTATGCTATTACAGTTGTCATTGAACTTATATTTTTGCACATATTATAAATATGTAACTAAAAGTCATAAATTTAACCAAGCACTATAAAATTTATGCCACCTATAGTTATAATGTTTACTGTTTCAAAAATGGTAAAGGCTTACTTAGCCTTATCTTTCATAAGGAAGAAGCACAATCTGGATTTATTTTGAAACTTAGAGGAAGCAGAACATACTCTATCAGTATAGGATTCAATTATTAATCAGAGGAATAAGCCCAACTTCTGAGTAAAGGTAAAGAATTTAGGTCAAGAATACAAAAGAACATTTCTCAGAAATAAGCATTTCATTGGCAAGTAAGTGTATTTTTTAAATTATTTTTATTTCTTTTTAGAAAGTTTTACTGAAATATGTTCACATACCATACAATTCACCCATTTAAAATGTATAACTCAATGGTTTTAGTATATTCAGATATGCACAACTATCACCACGGTCAGTTTTAGGACATTTTAATCACCCCACAAATAAGGTCTGTGCCCATTAGCAGTTATTACCCATCCTTGTCTGCCCCTCACCACCAGCACAGCCCTAGGCAACCACTAATCTGCTTCACGTATGCTGGATTTACCTATTTAATACAAATGGAGTTACATACAATACGTGCTCTTTTGTGTCTGTTTCTTTCGCCTAGCATAATGTTTTCAAGGTCTACCCATGTTGCTGCAATATCAGTACTTCATACATTTTTATGGCCAAAAAGATTCCATTTATAGGTATACCATATTTTATTTATCTATTCATCAGCTGATCAACGTTGGGGCTGTTTCTACCTTTTTGGTATAAATAGTGCTGCTATGAACATCTGTGTGGACATAATTTTCACTTCCCAGGGGCATATGACTAGGTGTGGAATTGCTGAATCCTATGCTAACTCTACATTTAAACTTTTGAAAAACTACTAGACTGATTTCCCAAACAGCTACACCATTTTACATTCTTACCAGAAAGGTATAAAGTTACAGTTTCTCTATAGCTTCACCAACACTTGTTATTATCTGTCTTTTTTTTAGTCTAGCTATCCCAGTGAGTTTGACATAATATCTCATTGTGATTTTGATTTGTGCTTCTAAAGATGACTTTTTAGAGTGCAGAGAAATCTTTTTTTTTAACCTTTATTGCTCAAAGTGAGGAGAGACAATCCTTTTGAAATATGGAAAAATTGTTTCACATTTTACTATCCTGAAAGCTAGTTTTCAGGAATAAAAAGCATAATTAATGATAAATTATATTAAGAAATAAAAGGTACAGAGCAAGAGAATATGAAGCAGTTATATTTTTTGGTCATATTTTGACTGATAATTTGATAGCTAAGAATTATGTTGAATAAAAGTTTTTATTTCCAAGAACTGGTTTGTCAATTAAATTGTGTCAGAATGAATAGACAACCAAATTTAACCAACAAAAAAAGGAGGAAGGAATGGAGATAGCATTTGTGTTTCAAAACAATTTTTATTAAAAAATTGAAACAGAGGAGTCTGAAGCTGGGCCAGCCTTTGTGAAAAGAAGACACCACCACAGCACCCAACATGGCTAGAAAAGAGAATTCCAAAAACGTCACTGTAATGTCTTGGTGTGCTTAAAGTTTGGAAAAGGACCCGGAGAGAATTCTTTTTTTTTTAAGAGAAGGAGAGAAACATCAATGTATGGTTGCCTCTCACATGCCCCCAACTGGGGACCTGGCCCAGAACCCAGGCATGTGCCCTGACTGGGAATCTAACCAGCAACCCTTGGAGAGAAATTTTTAGTTAAACATTTGGGGAAGCCTAACAGATTGAGTATAACTGAAAGAAGGTTCACTATCTAATTCAGATAAATTAATGGAACACAAGTAAACAACCTAAGACTACTGATTTTGACATTTTGAATGTGGTACTTAAATAAGTAAGCCTGCTTAACATGAGAATATGGAGTAAGCCATCGTCTTTTTGCCCACAAAAGAGGAGTCAAACTTTGGAAATCACAGAAGTGACTATTTACATACTCTTAAAAAAAACTAGAAAATAGAATGTATGAAAATGAACCTACCAGAGGATCAGAGAAGAGATGTTGGAAACATCTTCCTAGAATAAAAAGAAAAATCTCTGATATTTTGTGTTAGAATCATGCTACCAATAAACCGTTGACAATTCATAAAGAGGAAGGTTCTGCAACTTCTAAAGAAGACAAAAAATGTGAAAGGAAAACAAAATGGAACTAAAAGAGAGGAAATATCCACAAAAGTGAAAGAACCAAGTTTTCATAGTAAAGAATATTTTTCTTAGGAATGTGATTTGAACTGGATGGCTCTTTGAAATCTGTTGAGAGTTTTCTCAAATAAAAAAAATCAATGAGACCAAAAAAATTTCAAAAAGGAAAGTTAATTGTATTTCAGAGAGAAGAAAGAAATGTGAAAATAAGATTAGGATGATGTCTTTGAAAAGAAAGGCCAAAGAAAAAAAGGCCAAAAATGGGATGGAGGAACAGGTAAAGGAGTAGGGGAATAATCTGAGAATAACTTGATTTAATCAAGGAAATAAAATGTTAAAGTGAGTTTTTAGAGCTTATAAACAGCTAGTGATAAAATAGAGACCAAAAGTGGAAATATCAAAACATGATAAGAGAAGGAAATATCTTATATGTGAAGGAAAATGTTCTGAGAAATTGAAGAAAAGAAGGAAAGAACATCGATGAATATTACCACATTAAGGAAGAAAGTAGCAGTTCTTTTGGGGGGAAATTAATAAAAATGGAGAAACTGATATTTTAAAGCAAGTAATAATTGTCATTTAGAGGTAGAAATACAGGTGTTTTTCTTAAACCTTGATTTTCCCTCTTGCAGACCAAGAATTTTCAGCCAAAAGAGGTATAAAAACTAACTCACTCAAACTCACTGGAATTAATACAAGGTAGACAATTCTTTGTTTCTGCCCTGTTCAGGACAGATCTGAGAATTCCAATTTTCATTAAATGGAGAGAATACTCATCTTTAAAATCTAGATTAGCATATAGTAGACACAAAGTGAGAAAATGATAAATAGAAAAACAGACATGTACCAAAAACACTGCTTTTTCCTTAAGACAACACTCAAGAGTTCTAAATCATATCAAAGACAGAATGGCAAGAACTATTTTTTTTTAAAGATTTTATTTATTATTTATTTATCTTTTAGAGGGGAAAGGTAGGAGAGAAGGAGAGGGAGAGAAATATCAATGTACGGTTGCCTCTCGTGTGTCCCCTGCCGGGAACTGGCCTGCAACCCAGGCATGTGCCCTGACTGGGAATCGAACCTCGATCCTCTGGTTCGCAGGCCCGAGCTCAATCCACTGAGCTACACCAGCCAGGGCAACTATTTTTTTTTTTATCAACTAAATCAGTGACAGCGATCAGACTGGAAGAAATAAAAGGCATCCAAATTGGAAAGAAAGAAGTAATACTGTCATTATTTGCAGATGACATGATGCTATGTATAGAAAACCCTAAAGACAATCACCAGAAAACTACCAGATCTGATAAATAATTTCAGTTAAGTAGCATGATACAAAATTAATATTCAGAAATCAGTGGCACTTTTATACACCAATAACAAACTATCAGGAAGAAAAATTAAGAAAGCAATCCCATTCATAACTGCAACAAATTTAACCAAGGAGGTAAAAGACCTGTACACAGAAAATTGTAAGATAACTAAGAAAAGAAACTAAGGAAAACACAAATAAGTGGAAGCATAAACCGTGTTCATGGATTGGAAGAATTAACATCATTAAAATGTCCAAACTACCCAAAACAATCTATAGATTCAACACAATTCCTATTAAAATACCAATGGCATATTAACAGAACTACAATAAATATTCCAAAAATTTATATAGAATCAAAAAAGAACCCACATAGCCTCAGCAATCTTAAGAAGAACAAAGTTAGAGGTACCATGCTACCTGATACTAAACTGTACTACAAAGCCATAGTAATAAAAACAGTACAGAATTGGCATAAAAACAGACATATAGATCAATGCCAAAGAACAGAGAGCCCAGAAATAAACCGTGCCTTTATGGTCAATTAATAGTTGACAAAGGCAGCAAGAACATACAATGAGGTAAAGACAGTCTATTCAATAAATCGTGTTGGGAAAATTAGACAGATATGTACAAAAATATGTATGCTATGAAATCTAAGCCACTTATACCATACACAAGAATAAACTCAAAGTGGATTAAGGACTTAAATGTCAGACTCAAAACCATAAAAATCCTAGAAGAAAACATAGGCAATAAAATCTTGGATATTTTTCATAGCAATAATTTTTCTGATATATCTCCTTAGCAAGGGAAACAAAAGAAATAAAAACAAATGGGGCTACATCAAACTAAAAAGTATTTGCATAGCAAAGTAAACCATCAACAAAATAAAAAGAAAACATACTGAATGAAAGAACATATTTGCCAATGATCCATCTGATAAGGAAGTGGTTAGTGTCCAAAATTTATGAAGAACTCAGAACAACTCAAACCAATTAAAAAATTGGCAAAGGACCTGAAAAGACACTCCTCCAAAGAGGACATACAGATGGCAAATCGACATATGAATAGATGCATGCTCAACCTCACTAATCATCAGAGAAATGCAAATTAAAACCACAATGAGATACCACCTCACACTTGCCAGAATGGCTACGACCAATAAATCAACAAACAACAAGTGTTGGCAAGGATAAGGAGAAGAGGGAATCTTCGTGCACTGTTGGTGGGAATACAGATTGGTGCAGCCACTGCGGAAAACAGTATGGAGTTACCTCAAAAAATTAAAAGTTGAACTGCCTTGTGACGCAGTGATTCCACTTCTAGGAATATATCCAAGGAAACCTGAAACACTAATTCAAAACAATACATGCACCCCTATGTTCACTGCAGCACTATTTACAATAGCCAATATTCGGAAGCAGCCCAAGTGTCCATCATTAGATGAGTCAATAAAAAAATTGTGATAACATTTACATTATGGAATACTACTTAACTGTAAAAAAAGAGAAAGAAAAAGAAAAAGGCTTACCTTTTGTGACAACATGGATGGACCTAGAAGGTATTATGCTAATTGATAAGGCAATCAAAGAAAGATTAATACCATATGATTTCACTTACATGTGGAATCTAATGAACAAAAAAAATAAACACAAGAAACAGACTCATAGAAACAGAGAACAATCTGAAAGCTGTCTGTCAGGGGTTTGTTGGGGGGCTCAGTGAAATAGGTGAAGGGATTAAGCAAAAAAAAAAACAAAAAAAAAAAACCAGAACTCATAGACACAGACACCAGTATAGTGGGAAAGGGGAGGTGTATGGGGGGAATAAATGGTGATAGAAGGAGATTTGACTTGGGGTGGTGAACACACAATACAATACACAGATGATGTATCATAGAATTGTACACTTGAAACCTATATAATTTTATCAAACAATGTCAACACCAATGAATTCAATAAAAAATTTCTTTAAAGTCAACTAACTCAAAATAATTCAATTAAACAAAATGCAAAGCTTCTCATACATAGACCCACTTTTTAAATGTGTTGTTTTTTGACAATCATAAAAAGAAATTTCAGAGAATTAAAATCTTGAGTAGGACTATAAATACCTATATTCTTACCTAAGATTATGAATATGTTTCTATCTAATTTATTTTTATATTTCACTGTGTTCACCAACCTGAGTCAAATCCCATTTAAAGTCTTTTTTTTAGATATTATTATTGCCAACAGTACTTTTTATTTACAAGTTCTCATGAAACTGACCTGGAGGTAATTCAGATTAATCAGAAACTTGCATAATGACCATAACTTTTCATTAATAGAAATGTCTCTGCATTTTAAAATAAGTTAATCATCATATTTCAGATAATGACATATTTTTCATGTGAAATCTATACTGTTTGGCTAGGTACAGGGCAGGCAAGGAAGATTTTAATTGTACATATATACCTGAAACAGAGTTCAAGTTCCCATCAAAGAGAGCCTGCTTGGATTAAACAAAGCAGGGTAAATCTACCTGGCCCTGTCATCGCCCCCAAGAACCCCTTGCTTTCTGTATTTAGAAACACACACACAGAAGAGGGTGACAAAAAGGTAATCTGTGACATGCATTAGCCTGCCTCCAGCCACAGAACTCTGAACCCTTGACAGCACAGACCAAACATCATTCCTTTTATCCTGTGCCCGACACAGGATGCTTCTGATATATCTTAGATGAGTGAAGATTGGTCAATTTGGGGTACCAGATTCAAACCAGATATAAATTAAAAAGGGATTTATTGTGTTACCAGGCTACAAGGATTAACATTCTATTGTTCTCCACTCTGTAAAGCCCATTGCTTCACCCAGCAACGTTAAGCATCTTCTAGAAACCAGGCACTATTATATTTCTTGGGAAATATAAGAGAATAAAACAAATATTCCTTTCCCTCACAGCCTAACATTCTAGTGGAAGGAGACAGCTAACAATGAATAATTATAATAATCTATACCCTATGTTAGGTGATAAGTGTTATAGGAAAAGAACAAAACAGAGCAGGTTAAAGAGGATCAGGTGTGCAGAAGGGAGTGCTTGTGACTTTAAGCAGGGTGGTCAGGGTAAGCTTTCCTTAAGAAGATGGCCTCTGAATAGACTTGAAAGAAGTGAGAGGATGAGAGCCATGTGGGTATTCGGGGGAAAGGCAGTCAAAGGAAATATTTTATGCAAAGGTGCTTATGTGGGAGACAGCCAGGGCTGCTTAGAGACTGAAGGTAGGCAGCTAGAACAGGGCGAGCAAGGGGAGAGGAGGCCAGAGAAAGTACTGGTGGCAGGGCTGGGGGCGGGGGGGGGGGGGGGGGGGGGAAGGGGCGGTGGACAGCAAAAAGCACATGTCCTGTGGACCTGTGTAAAGATTTTGGGTTTTACTCTAAAATAAAGATCCTCTGCATGATTTTTGCACTGAAGAGTGTAACATAACCCAACTTACATTAAGCAAGATACTTCTCATGGCTTCGTTAGAGGATGCTGAAGCAAACAGATCAACAGGGAGGCTCTTGCAGTAATCCAAATGAGATATAATATGTATATATTCGTTCACTAGGGCTGCGGTAACAAAGTTCTACAAACTGGGTGGTTTAACCAAAAGAAACATATTGTCTCACAGTTCTGGAGGCCAGAAGTCTGGGATCAAAATGTGGGCAAGGCCATGCTCCCTCTGAAAGTCTAAGGCAAGGAACCATTCCAGGCCTCTCCCTTAGCTTCCGGTAGCTCCCGGTGTCCGTTGGCTTGTAGATGGCTGACTTCTCCCCGCATCTCCCTCACATTAGTGAAGATAAAGAGAGATGGTCAGATTCTAAACAGGATTTGAAGGTTTGGCCATAGATTATTTTGACAGACTGAATGTAGAGAATGTAGAAAAGAAAAAGAATAAAGGATAAGTCCATGATTTTGACCTAAGGACAGAAGATGTTGCCAGTAAGATAGGGAAGACCGCAGACAGGAAAGTGGGGATGGAGGTGCATCATTGAAATCTCTCTGCTACTCGGCAGTGTACTTACCTGTCAGTCTCCATCAGACACACCTGCGGGCTTAGAGGTAGCATTCAGGCCAAGGCCACAGACCCCCAGAAGCACTGTCAGCCAGTGACTGTGTACAGCAGGGGCACACTGACTGTGTACAGAGGGGGGACATTCCTGCCAGAACAGGTGCATTTAAGGGCAATTTTCTCTGGTTCTTTATCTGCCTACCAAGATTTTTTTCTCAGAGCTGCACTGAGTCTCTGGCTCCTCCTACCCATTTTTCCTTTTCCCCACTCTCTCCTTTCACAGGTTTCAGGTTGTCAGATCCATCCAAAGTCACTTCTACTCCTGCTCTGGCTTCCCTTTACCCTTCACAGGATTCTCCCCCTGCAACTCCCTTGCATTTCTAATTCTATCTTGGGATCTACATCCAGAGAACATGAACTAGCACAATCAGTAGTAGCAGGAGTGGGCTGAGAAAGCAGGCGGGAAGATAGGATTTGTGGGCTGGTTCATCCACCGCTCATCTGGCAAAGAAGAGCACATCCCAAGTGGTATGTGGGGCATGGACAGCCCCTGCACAAGGTGGTGGGTCAGCTGATGAAGATTTACTGGTAGTGATGTGGGAACTCACCCCAGGGGAGAGGAATGTCCTAGCCAGTAAGATTCAGGCATTTGAAAGGTAAGGGGGAACAAATGCATGAAAGGAGAGTCGAGTCAGTTGATTGGTAAGTTGTATTGCCATGCAGAGGGATAACGAACAACTTTCAAGAGCTTACTAACAGTTAAAGACTAAATATAACAATCACAAATATTTGATAGTTTACAAAGAGGCCCATATCGCCTATCATGCAAGAGTAAACATAACTGAGGAGCAAATCCAGAACCATTTAAATACTTAGCCAAGGCAGATCTATTATGCAAATCTCCCCATTGGAAAAACCTAGGACCCATCTGGGATCACTGGGGTTAAAGCCGCTGAGGATTATGGCTCTACTGACTCCCCTGAACCCTCGGAGCCTGCAGAGGTAGCCCACCACTGCTTGCTAGGAGCTAGCCCATCTCCTAGGCAGGAAGATACTACAGAGGCCTCTGTGCCACAGGAAGCACATGCCACCTTCAGGAGCACCCCATCTTGTCCCCTGGATGCCAAAATAATAACTAGAGGTAAATTCCAGCATGATCTGTGATGACAGCTAGGGCTGGTAAGAGAGGAAAGAGATTACACCTCAACAGAACTACTGAGCACATGCCCACAGTGGCAGAGATGAAGGCTATACATAGACCCAAAAGAGCATGATTCCCACTTACCAAGCCCAATCTAGCTACTGCCATCTCTGAATTCCAACCCCAGAGATTAATGCTGAGCAGCCTACATGGCACTATTCCATGAGGAAACCAGACAGCCACTTGGTGGCAAGTTGATACTAGACCTCTTCTTTCTCATAGGAGGAGAGACATACTCTGAGTGCAGGTTTGCCTTTACTATCTGTACAGCCTCAGCAACACCACTATCTAGAGATAGCAGTGTGCCTATTCCATAGACACAGGATCCCACAGACCATAGCATGTGTCCAGGGAACCCACTTCACAATGAAGGACGTGGGTCCTGTCACATACTGCACCATCCAGAAGCCACTGGCCTGACAGACCAGTGGAATATTCTGTTGAAGGTATAGCTGAAATCCCAGGTAAGAAGCAATTATCTGCAAGGATGGGTGCCATCTTCCAGGATAAACTATAGAATTGAGTATATATGACACTGTGTTCCAATAGAAAGAAGTCATGCATCTGGGAACCCAAAGACGAAAGGAGTGGCCCACTTATCATCGTTTCCAGTGACCCACGGTGGCACAGCTGGCAGTGGGGAGCGGTTGTGTTTCTTATCCTTATTACTGTGGTCTCTTCAGGGTTAGAGGTCCTGTTACCCAAAGAAGGTGCACTCTGCCAAGGGACACAGCTTTTGCTGACATCATATGTAACCTGCCAAATGCAGAGCCCCTTATTCTCTTTAGTCTGGGATTTGAGACACTTCTAGGGCTTGTGATTGGACGATGTGTGCATTGCAGAAACTGCAGGTTTGGGGTCCCCTGTACATCAGGTCCCACCACTATTTTACAAGATGATTAAGCCACAAAAGGATTATCCTTAGGTTCATACCCATGCTGCCTACAAAACTGCCAAATTATTTAAACTGCCTTCCTCAAGGACTATTTCCGGTAAAAGTCCCAGTTTAGTAAGAGATCAGAAAAACCACCTGCTGCCTGGGGCCAAGGCTGAGTTGGCTGATGAGTCACAGTTTATCTATTTAACTCTTCTCCATTTGCCAGATGTGGCACTACCTTCCTCTTTGGAAGCAGAAGAGGAAACAGCATTATAACAAACATCTGAGACCAGATATCTAAAATAACCTGTTTCTGCTGTAGTGAATGGCATGTCAGAAATCATATTCTTAACATGCAGAGGCTAAAAAGAAAGGCTAGTTTTTCTGTAGTGAACTAGGAAGTGAGCAGATGCTATCTGTGTTAGGAGAAAGGAGGCAGCACTTTGACCACAACCTTCCTCTAAAATTCCTAAAGTACTTGTGATATTTTGTGGTGGTAGGCAGCTAAAATACTTGAATTTTTGAGGCATGGAAGAAATTAAAAAGTTAATTCTCATTAGCTCTCGTAGCCAAAAAGAAAAAGAAATGGAGAGCTTAGATATCTTTCTCCTAAAATAAATACAGCAGCATCATCAGGTAGGATGGATAGATAGATGGATGGATGGATGGATGGATGGATAGATAGATAGATAGATAGATAGATAGATAGATAGATAGATAGATAGATAAATGCAGCAGTCCCCCTTTACCCACAGGGGATATGCTCCAAGACACCCAGTAGATGACTGAAAGCAAAGATAGTACTAAACCCTTTATATGCTATGTTTTTTCCTATACATAGATACTTACGATAAGTTTATAAATTAGACACAGTAAGAGATTAACAACAATAACTAACAATAAACTAGAATGATGATAACAACATACTATGAGGGGGAACCCCCCAAAACGGAATTGATTTATAAAAAAATTGTGTATTTATTCTTACATGTTTAAACTTCAGTCACCTTCAAAGTACTCCCCTTTTGATGCAATACACCTATCGAGACTTTTTTCTACTGCTCAAAACAGATTGTGAACTCCTCGATTTTGATGCCTTTTAGTGCTTCTGCCAATTTTCATTTCATCTCTTCCACATTGGCAACATGTCTCCCTGTGAGGACTTTTTCATCTGGGGAAACAAACAAAACAAAGAGTCACTCAGGGTGAGATTAGGTGAATAAGGGAGGGTGGGGCATGGGGGTCATGCATTTTTTTGGTCCAAAACTACTGAACACTCAGCATACAGTGTGGGCAGGTGCTCTTGTAAATCACCCATCCTGAAATGGGCAAATGTGTTGTCTTCAAAAAAAATTCACTGGAGCTGAATGCAGCCTCTCACAACAACGCCAGCTGGTACACTGATACAAATGGGTGCCTAGAACACTTGTCTAGCTGCAGAAGCCTGTCCTAGAAGGGGCCCATCCTCCAGAAGATAATTCCAGGTTTGGGGGGGCCCTCATATAATAAAAGTCTTGTGAATGTGATGCTCTCTCTCTCTCTCTCTCTCTCCCTGAGAACCAAGCTGATAACTGAGACGGCTACTAAGTGACTAACAGGTAAGTATCGTATACAATGTAGATATGCTGGACAAAGGGGTGATTCACTTCCCGAGTGGGATGAAGTGGGACAGGGCAAGATTTCATCACATTATTCAAAATGATGATGCACAATTTAAAACTTATAAACTATTTATTTTTGGAATTTTCCATCTAATATTTTTGGGCTGCTGTTGACAACAGATAACTGAAACTGCACAAAGCAAAACCACAGATAAGAGGAGACTATTCTAGTGCACAGTCAGGCATTGAAGGCACCTTCCCTTAAAGTAAAATTTGCATAAACAGGGTCCAGAGCATATGTGTTCTACAGAATTATTCCTTCTAGAAAATTAATAATCACAAGGAAAAAAAGCAGCAATCCAATAAGCACTCCCTTTTTAGACTAAACTTCGTGCCCAAACAGAATTTCATTTGTACAGGCCTGGGGTTAGAAAGAGAAGGGTTGGGTTTCTAGAGAAAAATGGGTTAAAAGCTGAGAGTTTAGACTTTATTCCCAGAGTTGCTGTTTACTTAGCATCGGATACATTCAGTTTTTCGGTCAAAGCCATACTATGATATGAAGGAGACACTTGGCTTTAAGGTCCTTCAGTGGAGTTTGAATTTCCTGGAATGACAAGGGAGGAAAGTTTAGAGCAACCCACCCTATCATTTCTAAGAGATGGCCAGACCTCAGTGATGATATGATCTGGGCAGCCAATAAGTCTCACTTTTGATCTTTTCTAAGAAAAAGTTGGGACTCTGCCCAAGTCAACAGAAAAGGGAAGAGGCTGGGATGGGAGTTGAGCCCGTGAAATGACTCCTGCCTACACTTGGGGTTAGAGTGTCTAGTTCGAGGCTTCCTGCTTGCCTGCTTAAGCCTTGGGCAATTACTGAGCTGCTGTTTAATGAGTCTTTTGTAGAGGGTATATTCCCTTACTGTGTCTCTGTCACACTATTTTAAAACATGTTTAAGAGGGTCTTGTCTGTGACATTTGATACTAGGCTAAAGAGCAGGACCCCGTTGCCTCGCCAGAACCCTTTCCTGAGAGGTCTAAATCAACTTCCTGCTTCTCTGGATGCTGAACATAGAGGAGGACAACTGGGCTGGGAGCCCAGTAATAGAAGCTGGGTTCAACTGCCCTGCGGAAGCTGCTTTCTCTGTAGCATATTACTGGAGAGATAGGATGGTGTAATGGTTTCAAACACAGGTCATGAAGTCAGAGCTGGATTGGTTCCCAGTTCCACCACTTATTAGCTATGTAAATCTTGGCAAGTGGTTTTTTTTTAATATCTATAAGCCACTATTTCCTCATCTGAAAAAAAATAGGAATATACCTACTCACAAAAAATAATGAGACAATGCATGTAAAGTGCTTGGCATATAGTAAGTGGTTGACATCTATGTTATCTTTATTACTAACAGAACAATGAATTGAGGAAAAGAGAGACAGGAAAGTAATTTCTCATCTATGACTCTTTCCCTAGGTGTATAATAGGTGCGTGATTACTATTTCCATTTACCTTAATGGATATTTGAAAAACAAATAAGATGACAGATGTGAAGTCCATTGGGAAAGAAATACAAGATGATGTCATTAACAGAAAGCTATAACCTGAGAAAACCAGGACATGGCCTTGACTCTTGATTGCACCCTTTTGGGAGTATTATTTCTGAACTCTACCTTTCTGATTTGTAATTCTCCTAAGACAATGGAGAATTCACATTTTCAATTGCCATTAAGTAACATACTGAAATTTCAAGATGCAGGTAATGTTGAAATCTCATAAACTCTTTCAGGCAAGAAATTTTTTTAAAAAACTACCAGGTGATGAAAAATGAAGCTACCATATGTCCAGACTTTGCTGAGTTAATAAGCAAATCATAGCAAACTTCAATCTAGTCACCTTCAATGAAATATAATTTAAACTGACCCAATTCTATTGCAAACAATATTTCTTATCCCACCCTGGGGGGAAAAAAATCATTCTCTTACCAAAATTTTGATTCAAAAGCTAACAATCCTGCACTGTTTTGTTTTTGTTGAAAAAAAAAAATGTCTACAGTTTATTGCCTTTCCTTGAAAATAATATATACAAAATCCTAAATATTTACCAGATGATATAGATCTGCCAGGGTTTTCAGCCAAGTTTCAAGAGTTTTATGAAATCACTTCTTGGACATATTTCTAACACTCTGACCCATGAAAAATTAACTGGGGAGGATTTTTCCACCTTCTTCACATGGCCTTTAGGTCACAAGTCTGCGTGTGTGTCCACATGAAACTCACACCCTACAGTCAGAATGCCCTTGTTCAGTTCAGAAGCAGTTGTTACCAACAGATAAATATACAAAAAAGTTTATTCTCTGGGAACATCTATTTCCAATGAAGAAACCATGTGTTCTGGCTTCAGTTACAAACTTATTTTCCCAGCCTCCACCTACTCAGACCTCAGCTATCTGCCCTCTTAACAAAATGCCTTTCCCCAAGTCAATTTTAATTTAGTTTTCTACACTAACAATTTTCAGTTCAAGTTCCATGGACCCAAGTGCCAAACCTGCCTCAATCAGAGTACCTCCACTTTTATTTTTCCTTTAATCTTTATAATTTTACTTTAATTAGTCTTTTAAACATGTGGGGGTAAAAATTATACTCTCCAGCAATTATAACCCTAAATAAAGAAGAAAGTCAATTTCATTTCTTCAGTTACTAGACTCTTTTAACTAATTATAGATATTAAAATGTCATATTTCCATTTAAAATTCTTTCAGAAGTATTGTATGCCTCTGAGAAAAATTTAAGAAGAAGCAGGAAAGCTGGACCTTCATATCCTGTCCCAGTCGCCTTGAGGGTCTGCCTGCCAAAAGTCTAAGTCTTCCCCAAGGGAGTTCCACATACACATCCAGCCAAGGAAGGTCACATTCCATCCAGACTCCACAGGAAGACATGACCTAAAGGGGTGTGAAACCAGGCCAAGCATTTACTACAAACCAAAATTCATCTAGAAAGCAGCGACCCAGTTAGTGAAGAGTTATTATCTTCATTCTACCACACTATTATTTTTGTGTTTCTATGTGGGTCACAGCAGAGAAAAATCCACAGAGAATTTGCCAGGGAAAATATGGAAGTTATAATTGAGGATCATTGACCCCACTTTTCCACTCAAGTTGTCACAGGAAGAGAAAGGTGAGACCACAGAGACTAGCAAACCACATTTGCCCAGACTTTGGAATTTCACAAACAAGAAAATATTTTTAAAGAATTAGGAAACTGACTTACCGTTGTGAACTTTTCCTTTTGCCAAGCAAATATATGCTTAAAGCGATAACTCTCATCTACTACTGTCATTTTGGAAAAGGGCATTTTAATTCCAAAAAGTAGGAAAATTATAATCTCAGAAAAGAAGGGCATTCCTTTCCTAAATAGATCAGTTGGCCCTCTTATACCGACCGACATCACAACAAAGGCAGCCACCCGCCTCCCACTTTGGGCTTAGCGTGTGGTTTTGATTCCACTTTAAACCAGTGAGAAGTACTTCAAGGCAATCCCAGTCAACATACTGGGTTCAGGAATGAGGCCAGAGGATGGGATGCTGGCTCCTGAAGCAGCCTGGGTCTGAGGTGGCCAGCCCTGAGCTCAGCAGACCAGGGGGTAAATCCCTGTGGGATAACTCTAGTTGTAAATTAGGGTGATTGAACAGAAATCCAAGTGCATCCTGACACTTTAATGACCTTTGCCATACTCTGACAAGCACTGAGAAAGGAATGGAGGGGCCAGGAGTGCACACCCTCCTCCACTTGTGGGTCAGCTTTCCAAGCTTGGTGATCCTTTTCCAGCAGATGGCAGAACACACACGTAGAAAACTCCAAAACCACCCAAAGTTTCCGCCTCACTTTTGGCCCTTGATGTTATTTCTTTAAAAGTCTGCCTTGTGTAAGGAGAAATCTTGGAAATGAAAAGCCCCGCCCACATTCCATCCTTGAATCCTGTTTACACAGTACTTTAGTCTTCATGGAGAGGCTGAAATTCTTTGCAAAGAGAAGGAGCACAAAGTAAAGAAATCCTGACCAATAAAATGCAAAGACCAGAATCGACATCTTTTTGCTGTTAGAGAGTCTAGCAAATAACGCGTGCATTTTTTTCCAATTTCTAAACCCAATCAAGGCTTTCATTAATCTTCATCACATGCACAGATAAAGGTATAGTTACAAATTGTCCTTTCTAAAGAAGCCCATGGATTTTACATTGCCTCTTTCCAAGGACAGAAGTCATATAGTATCCAAAGTTACACCGTGGGTCAGGAGAACAACCCAGTGAACCAATCAGGTGTCTCTCTACTGGAATGTGTTTTCACAAAAGCAAAATCATGTTTCAGGCTGAAAATGTATTTTCTAACATGTACTTTAACTGAGTATTTCAAGCACAATAGTAAGTAAGTAGGTCACCTGCTCTCTAGGATTCAAAGAATATCAGCATGTGGTGCTCCATTTCTGTCCTGAACAGGAAAGGGAAAAGGGAAAACACTCCACACAACAAGAAAATCCACACCACAACGCCCTTTACAGCAGCAGCTACAGCTGACGGCTCCAATCTACAACCAGGGGTTTTACAGGTGACTTTCAAAAGTCATTTGACCTACAGAAGTATAAGAAATTGGGCTTCCCCCACCATCTGCAAAAACCATATCCACACTACCACCCTCCCTTCTAGACAACTTCTAGTCAGAAGTGGGATCCAGGAATAAATGCCCTAGAAACATTTTTTAAATAGCCCAAATTTTATTGTCAAATCATGCTCCTTCTCTCTGCTCCCCTCTTTTTTTCAGTGTCTAATCTGGTTCTGACCCAACCCCCAAACAATTATCCAGTGTTCCGAAGGGCACCCCATGTTCCATGCTTTCCTGGATGATATCTGCCTTTCAAAATAGAATGTTAGAGCTTGAAAGGACTTGACAGAGGATTTAACACAAGATCTTCTTCTACAGATGAGAAAACCTTGGCCCTGAAAAATAAACTCTCCACGGCCACGATTTGACAGTGCCAGAGCTACAACTCCACCCTTGAAGTCCCCATCCCTCTAGGTCTTGTCAGGTTGTTCATTTTCACCAGCCAGTGAGTGTGGGGCCAAGGTATCTGACTTTATTACTGCCTCTCTCAGAAAACAGATCTTTAATGAACAAAGGGTTTGGATGTAGAAATTTCAAGGAAGACTGGTTGGAGCAGACAAAATTTTGAATAGTGGGTACTTTCCATGTCTTCAAATCTCATTCTACCTATAAATAAACCACTCTCTAGACATGTAAACATGGAAGACTAAGCTCTGGTGACCTGCCCCTTGGCAACTATAAAGAATGAAAGTTCTGCCCAGCTAGTGTGACTCTGTTAGAGCATTGTCCTGTGGTCTGAAGGGCCATGGGTTCACTCCCAGTCAGGGCACAGGCCCAGGCTGTGGGTTCAATCCTTGGTTGGGGTGCATACAAGAAGGCAACCAATCAACGTTCAATGTTTGTCTGTCTGTCTGTCTGTCTCTCCCCCTCCACCTCCCCCTCCTCCTTCCCCCCTCTCTAAAAGCAATGAAAAGCAATGCCCTTGGTTGAAGATTTTTTAAAAAATGAATGAAAGGTCCATGAGGGCAGGGACTCTATTGTATTCACATCTGTATCCCCAGCTTTCTGAAGAGGTCATTGAATAGCAGCTCAACAATAAACATTTGTTAGATGAACAAAATGAGGGGAGGAATTGCCCCTCTTCAATTCTCTTTATTGTTCATTTCTACCCACTTTCTGCTCCCTGATGTACCAAAGTCTAGTCCCTTTAATCAGTACTTTGTGGTCAGGTTAATATCTATCAGTCATTTATATTTTAGTAGCCTTTAAGCCACTGCTTAGGGTGTTTGAAGTTTTAGTTCTACCTCTTTAAAAAAAAGCTTTGCAGGCCCAGTCTCAGTCAGCAAAGAAAGGCCTTTGTGGCCAGGCCCTAGCCATCTTCTCCAAGCATATGGCCAAGCTTTAAAATCTCTGGGAGAATAGCAACTTCTTCATAGGAGTGCATACAAGGCAACTAACTAATCAATGGTCAGTGTTTCTCATGTCAATGTTCCTCCCTCTCAGCCCTCTTCCCCAGTGACTTCCAGGTTCCCTCCTGTGGCTCTCCTTAGCTTTCAGAACTTTGTAAAATAATCTAAAACCCTATCTTCTTACTGTCTCTATTTTCCTTTCTCAGCTGTCAAAACCTAGCAGACTTGCTGTTGTTGAATATTTACGTTCAACCGCACTATTCAATAAATGCCAAGCAGCGAATTTCCCCACACTTCACTCTGAAGCCAGAACACCTCACCTTTCTAAGTGAACCAGGAGCCCATCCTCACCTGATCACACACTAGGGGGTGCTGTTGCTGTATCCAGACCCAAGGAGTTTGGTGACATGGAAAAAAAGGAAGTAGTAGAGCTTTCGGGGACCCTGGAAGACATTTCTAGCTGGGCTTCCCTGCACAATCCCTCTGAACAGTTTCTCAGAATCAAAGACCATTATACCTTATTGAGCTGCGCAATTCCAGGGTGAAGCTTACAGATGAAGCAATAAAAAGGGAGGGCTGATGATCTCCAAGTTAAAGGTTTTACTGTAAGACTCTTTCAGGTACACAGGCTTATGTAATAGTATTTATGACGACTGCTGGACATGAATAATTAATATCCACTCACCACCAGAGAAGAAAATTCTGTTTAGACAACCAAGTGGCAAACACTGTCAGGCAGAATTAGATGTGTCAAGGGGAACCAGAACAGCCGGGAAACACTTGAGTTTGTCACTGCTTTTTACAATCATCTTTCCTGGTATGTGATGTCTAAGACTTTGGGAATGAAAGCTTCATACACAAACAAATGCATATCAGCGTCTTTCAGCCCCCAGCTTGGCTATTGCATAAAGCTTGAAGGCTGCCAGAGAAGCCTCCCA
This sequence comes from Glossophaga mutica, assembly GCA_039655065.1. Lineage (NCBI taxonomy): Eukaryota > Metazoa > Chordata > Mammalia > Chiroptera > Phyllostomidae > Glossophaga > Glossophaga mutica. The sequence continues at coordinate 83,435,973 of CM077303.1, read as the reverse complement.
GGCCCCAGTTAACTCTTTCCGTGAATGACTGGTGGACTTGCACTGCAGAAAAACCTCTCTCATACAGCAGAAGGACTTTTCAAATCTCTGAACAAGTCATGACAAAGAAAGCATTTTGTTGGGTTTGTGAGGGGTTTTTTAAGATAAGTTGAGAAAAATGTATTTTTTTTAAAGTTCTCTGAAGGAGACTCTCACCTAACAGTATGAACATTAAACATTCCCACACAGAGAAGAATGGATCTGCACCAAGGGAAATAACCCTGGTATTAATCCAAGGAGAAACAATACCGCTGCCCCTCGCCCCCACTGCAAGCTAGGGTTTCACCCCCTTTGTTGGTGTGACTTGGGTACTCCACACAAATGCTAATGAGCAACAACTCACTAATGCTAATGATTAGAATTCTCTTTGGTTCCGAAAACCACCCAGCCAAGCTAGAAACTTGAAGAATCCCAAAGCGGTTCAAGAGGGACTCAGCCAGCCGGAGGTGCCATTTTAGGGAAAATCTTTTACAGAATGGTTTCCTTTTGCTCTGAACTCCCCATCCACAAAAGGGACAGAATGCTAGCTAGAAATGCATCAAACTTTCAGATAAAATGCAAGGGATTCCCGGCCCCAGATTTGTTGCAACAACTAGCGAGACATTTCCACATAAAGCTCTAAAGACAAGGATAAATAAAGCATGCTTAACAGAGTGCTGGGTAAACTTTTTGAAAGTGGCTCTTAACCTAATTTCTGCACTCACATACCCAAAAGATACACTCTCGTCTGTTACTAAGGCTGACTGGTAGTGTTACTTAATTGGGGCCCCAAGGAAGCAGATCAGAATGAGGAGGCTGGGGGATGTGATATCAGCTTAGTTCGAAAAAGGTTTACTCTGAAAATGCAACTCTGAATAGTCCCCTCGGGGCACTGTGCTCAACCTCATTGGAAATCGCTAAGGTTAACACAGTCATATGCCAAAGACAACATGCAGGTGGCTAACACCAATTCGCGCATGGTCTAAGGTCCTGATAAAGAGTGGGTAAGTATTTCTAGTTCTAATACCCTAAGTTTCATCCTTTAAAATGAAAAACACAAAGACAAAGCCTTGTACCTATTGCTATACAAAAACCTTCATGTGCAAAAATGTTAAATGGTTTGAAAAGTAATAACTTTAGCAAGTTTTAATTTAACGTTATTAGTGACATTTTAAAAATTTTGTTTTACAATCATTCCTGTGACTTCCTAACCTTGTGAAAATAAAGTCTTGCCTCCTTAGTAATTCCTCAGTGATCTCAAATGTCTGCCCATTAGATTTGCTGAAAAGATTAAAATATCCTTGCTTTGACCCCCCCCCCCAACGGATTGTCATTTTTAATTGGATTGGGACAGGACCTAGGAGTCATACTTTTTAAAACTCCTCAGGTTACAGCCAGGGTGAGCACCACTGAACTGGTGTATCCAGGCCTATAACCTGAAACTAAGTGCCTTCTTTGAACTTCCCCAAATCTGACTTTTATTCTGCAAAATATATAAAGTTAATCGAGAGTCCTCCCACCTGATTATAGTGAAAATAAGACTATACTCATAAAGGACTTTGAGGTAGTGGGGGAAGATAGAAAGTGGGTACTTTTATCAATATTTGAAACCAATTGTTGGCACTGCTAACAATGAAGCCACAGATGTTGATGAGATGGTGAGATGATATAGCGAATATGTAGCAAATCTATAATTCTATAGATTTGGATAATTCTGAGGTAGTAATGTGTATTACATTGCCTCAGCAAAGAATTTATTGCATTGCAGAATTTAGCATTAAATGTAAATAACGATGCAGCAGAAGACAGAGAAAAGAAAGGGACCTGAGAAGCTTGCATAATGAAAACTCTAAACTCAGATCCAGATGATAGTGGAGGAGAGTGCATATCCCTATTCCTGTGGTATGAACACAACCAAGTCCCCTGGGGAAGAAGAAATTAGTGCTGGCCTCTCCTTTGCTTTCTGACCCTCCAACACCCCCTGCAAGTCCAATGGACCTAGTGGGCTCCTGACTGAAACCATTCATATTCCTTCCTCCCTGAGTAGGAAAGAGCAGTCAGCCCCTCACTGCTGACAGAGGTTAAGGGGACACAGACCCCTTTAGGGCCTAAAACATCTCTCCGCACCAAATCAGATCACAGGAGTAAGAATCAATAGACTGAATCATAGAAATCAGAACTCTCTGAGTCCCAACTTGACTTAGGAAGAGGCCAAATGGCACCCCTCAAATACACAAGCTCTGAACTGACAAATTTCACTTTTTCAGAAAACAAGAGTCGCAGTGCACTTGGCCAGCAGAAGATGGCACATCTCCACTCACCCACACCTGCAGCATCACCAGAGAAACACCTTACATAATCAAAGATATGCAGTGAGGTGACATGCATGGACCTGTGTTGGAATTTCACATGGGTAAAAGTCTCTAGCTCTTTCCAAATTTATTTTTATGACCTAATTTGGTCAGGATTTTGGTGATACAGCTTAGCAACCAGCACCAAGTAACTTCCCTATCCCTTCCTGCAAAGCAGCCACAACCCCAGTTTGACTCCTCTCAACCCTTCCTAGTCAGGGCAAGCCCCGGGTTTTCAGCTTCCTGAACAGGCCTGGGATTACCACTGTGATTCTTCATGCAGTGACCTCAAACTCTTGCTTCTGGAAGACTGGCCCAGGCTTCTAATAGCCACTAGTTATTAAGCAGATACTGTGTTCTAGGCTCTAATCTCAAATTCATCTTCATAACAATTTATAAGGAAAGTATATTATCTCTATTTTACAGATGAGGAAATTGGAGCACAGAGAAGTTAAATAACTTCTGTCTAAGGTCACATAATTACTAAGCAGTAGAGCTGGCTTTCAACTCTAATCCTAAATTCAATTCTTTAAAATAATAATGGTGGATTCTTATACAGCAACATACGTCAGGCACTGATCTAAACAATCTTTAAATCTAACTTATTTAATCTTCACAAAAACCCTAGAAGAGAGCCATTATTTTTACCACTGCCATCAGGTAGATGAGAAAAGTGAAGGACAACGAGATTCAACAACTCTTTAAGCTCTGATAAAGTAGCAATACCTGATAATACCAGGATTCAAACCCAGGCAGGCTAGTCCCAGCATCCAGGCCTTAAGCACTGCGCATGCTGCCCCTCATTCTCACTGTAACTTTTCTGTATTCATTCATTCCAATATTGCTAAGGCCCCTTTATGTACCTGATGTCTTACCAGGTATTGATGGATTCCTTCCCTCAGAGAGCAGTGATCTAGATGAGTAAAATTAGCAAAACAATGTTAAGAAAGAAAGCAGTTACCCTACCATGAAGCCAGGTAATGTATGCTCGGGCAGCAGGAAGACTCCTGCATTGGAACGGGCAGCAGGGCCTCCAGGAGCCCTGAAAGCTGGTTGAATGTGGAGAGAACAGTCCAGGTAAGAGGAAATAAGTGATCAAAGGTAAAAAGAAAAAGAAAAAACAGAAATGGAAGAAGGCAAACCCCATGCCAGACTCTGTACTGCTGTTTCATATGTTATCTCATTTAATCTTCACACAGGTCTTCAAGGCATCCTCATTTAACAGATAAAGAAAATGAGGTACAGAAAGTTCAACAACTCATGGTGGTCACACGACCACCAAGGAACAGAGCTAGGTTTGTTTGCCTCTGACACCTTTTCTCTAAACAAGGGGACTCTTCACACGGGTGAACGCAAACAGAGAAGGCCAAGGAACTGGCAAAGCACTGGCAGGGCCCAGCAGAAGCAAGCCATTCTAACGCATAGGCCCTTTAGTGCAACCAGGGCTCTTTGTCTTCCTCCCATCCCCCAGAGGGGTATGTGCATTTTCAACTTAGAAGCCTCTTCCTGTGAGGTTCCCACTCCAAACAACTCCCTCTCTGCACACTGACACATCATAACTTGCTTTGTCCAAATATAGAGCAGTCCTCTCACCAGGGAAGGGCCTGGCTGAGGACAAGCTCTCTGCTGGTGAGGCCAGCTGGTAGGGACACAGGCAGGGCCTGAGGGACTTCAAGGGTCCCCTAATCCAGACCCCTCTATTAAGAGGAAAATTTTGATACCCAGAAAAGGGAGGAAAGTGAGTCACGGAAGGCATTCCTTCACCCCACCAAAAATAAATAAATAGATAGATAGATAGATAGATAGATAGATAGATAGATAGATAGATAGATAGATAGATAAATCTGAGCTCCATGGAAGTGCTTTGGCAAGCAGAGGTCTTGAATTCCTGCAACAGCTTGGGGAGGAGGTAACTAAGGATCTGCCTTCCCACAGAGTCTGTCTTTAGATTCCAGTGTTGCTAAGACTAAAAAGAGCAAATCTGTTTTCTTAGCAAGGTTCAAGCCTGACTCAAATTTTGTTGTTGTTAGAAGGGAACTGGGGTGGAGGGGCATCTAATTGTGAATCATCAGCTTTTAATTGAATTTACTCTCTTTCCTCTGCAGGGCAAGCAGGCCCTGATGGTGCAGCACCCACTTACAGCTTCTTATAGCATGCCTCTTACAGCACCCACTTCCCACTTCCTACTACAGAAATATAGGTGTCGTGATGCTTCTGCCGTTGCACCCTTAGGTGGCCCTCTAAACAGACCTGAAGGAGTAGAGCTGACCACAGCAGTGGAGAATCTGCTGTCCAAAGATAAAAGAAGCACCCACTGTGTCATTGTCAGAATGTTAAAGTGTATATCGAGATCATTACTCATCAAACTTTCCCTCTGGGGACAGATAGAACCCACTGCTCTTTCTAAGGCCAAAAGACTGTGAGTTACGTTCCATTAATATTTCCTGTCACTCTTCAGTTCCATTTCCACCAATCATCACATTAGACCATAGCCAAAAGATATAACATTTTTAAAAAATGTACTTACTTTAATGTGCTCAGAGTATTTAGAGGTCAATTTCCCTGCTGGCTACTGTTAGAGTAGTTCTATAGTGCATAAAGAGGATTTCTACTCATTGTCTTTAGCATGAGGTAAACTCCTCAGACGGAGCAGAACCTAGATATGTTTCAATACAACAGACCAATGACCTTGGGCTATATCATTCACACAGTAGTAGTTGAATATGCATTTTTTTTCTGATCCAGGATTTATTGACTAAAAGTAATTTGAAATATTTGGGAACATAGAAATTGGATGACTTAAGTGTAAGGTAGTCGGACCATTCCCTCTTTCTTTAAATTCTCTCTCCCCTACGCACACCTCTCTGTTTGCCTTCTACCTTCCTGACCACTCATGGTTAGGTTTCTTTACATATCCCTCTCCCTCTACCGAGGCCTTAAATGTTAGTAATTCCCTGAACAAGCTCATCTACTCCCATATCTACATCATATCCTCCCAATTCTGTACCTCAGTTGATATCTCTTTTCAGAACTCCAGACCCACTCATGCAACCTCCGACTACACGAGCTCTTCAAACTCAACATGTAGAAAATTGAACTCATCACCTTCTCTATCTACCACCTCCTCACACCCATTTCTCCTTCTCTTCTTTGTTTTGTTAATGGCACCACCTTTTATTGTATCATTGCCCAAATCAAAGACCAGGGAGTCATCCTTCTGTCTTTGTTCCTCCTCACAGAAGCTACCTCCCATCCGAACAATGTCAAGGACTGTCAAGTTCTTCTCTTGAATCCCTTCACGTTTCTCCACTCTCACAGCTATTAGCCTAGTTCAGATAAAATTCATCATTTCCAAACTGTGAGATGTCTCCCATCTGGTTCTCCTGTCCCTTTACTTGAGCTCTTCAATCCATTCTTTACGTTGTACTCAATGATCTTCTTAATATGTATATGTAAGTATGTCATACCCCTTGCTAAAAATCCTCCTAAGTAGCTCCTCTGCTTTTAGGATTAAGTCCAAATGCCTTCCCCAACTGAAGAGACCCTGTATATCTTGGCCTCCACATATCTCTCCAGCCTCATCTCTCACCAAAATTCCTTCACCTTTCCAGGTCCAGCCACACTGAATCTCTTTCAGATTTTCAAACCAGCTGGTTTCTCTCTCGCCTCCTGGCCTTCCTAGAATCCTAGATTGCATAGAGAAAAGGGCCTGAAAAATACCCAAATCAGAACTTCCCACCAATTTCCTCCTCATCTTCAGAATACTCAGTCCAATTCCTTGAATATGTATTGCATGCCCACAAAGTGAAAACACTACTCTAGCAGCTGAAATGACACTTAATAAGAAAGATACAGTCCATGCCTTTTGAACTTACAATTTCATTGCTTCTCTTAAGTCTGTGTTTAAAAATTCAAGTTCCTAAACTTTAGTTCCTTTCATGAAATTTAAGTTCAAGCCACACTAAGAAACTCTCTGTCCCTGACACAACTGGCTTATGCCTATATTCACTTTTACCAAAATACTTCACCCCCTTCTTTACCAATCCAGGACCTATATATTTTCTCCCCATTTCTACACTTCAGAGAAGCTCCAACTGGCTGTTTATGCCTAGATTAGAAAACTCTTTAAGTTTCTGTTGACTTTCTCAGCTGTTGCTTAAGGCACTCCAATTGGCACTGATCACCAAGAATTCCCGGGAGCCAGAAGCCCTGCATTTCATAGCTGTGTGTGGTGTTGCATCAGTCAGTGCTGGAAAGAATGTTTAAGTTTAAAATAACAGAACTCAGGAAAGGGGTAGAAAGAAGAGCCACCCTAAGGAAATTTAGTAACCAGCGTTTCTTGTTTGCCCCTGGTCACACAGCAAAATGATGGATCTAAGCAAAGAACACCTACCTAGAATCAAAAGACTATATTCTATATTTTTGCTAAATTAGGAATGTCATTTGATAATGAAGAGATGAACTTTTGACAGTTTTCCTTCTTCTTGGTAGGTAGATGACTAGAAGGCTTAGTATTACTAGAATTGCAAAAACGCATCCCCTCTGGGCAGACAGGTGTCGAAACGTCAACTCTTCTTTCTTCCCTCCTGACTGGAAGCAGGCTTTGTGCAGGGCGTCGCTGCATGTCCACACACGGCTGACCTTAGGTGGCACCCCTCTGCCTTCCAAATTCATGGCTATCACTACCTAAACAGAGGATAGTCTCTCAGGTTTCTCACTACCCAGCCCTGAACAAGAGGGGGTCTACTTTCTAAACAGAGAAAGCTACTATATTTTGCATTTTTATTCTCTAATTGGAAATTCATGCAAAGTTTCCGAATGTCTTACACTTTCATCATCCGTTCATAAGAGCCAACACAAACACACACACACACATACACCCTGCTGCCCTTAGTGAGGCAGAAATTTGGATTGTCCTCAAATACGACACAAATAGAATTCCTGGTGACCAGAGTTTTACCCAGAGGTGTTAATCAAGCATAATCATCCCTGGCTGACCAGAAGCCCAATGACTACTAATAGAGAGAAGCAACATGAAAGTGTCAAGTAAGGGAAAGCATGCCACAGCCAAGTTGAAACCTCAATAAATAAGAATAGGCTGTAGAGAATCATGTGGTCATTTGTCCAATGTCTTGTTCCCTTTGTTTTTGGGAGGTTTTTTTTAGGCTGGATTGATTCCTGTCTAGTTCAGCTGGGGGACATACTAGACTAACTTGGTTTGGGGGCCAATCGAAGATTCTAGGTGCTCCTTTTAAGGCAGGCCCTGGGCCTTAGTTTAGCTGAGTGTTCTTAGGTGAAAGATACCTTTCCTTCCATCTGTGGCAGGGTATGTTTGTGAATTTGGCAGACAGCAACAGCAGTAAGCAGGAGAATCAAAAGCCTGGATGTGGCACCAACCCTGTATTTCACCTGCATGCCTAGGGGCCTGAAGATTCTGCAACTGGGGTAGCAAAACCTCCCAGCAGGACTACACACAGTGCCTTTCATATTTTCCACACCTTTGGTATGACCTTTTTACTCAAGGGACATTAACTCCCACATTCCATCTAAGAACATTTCAATGAGTCTTTCAGAGTACAGGAAGTACCAAATAAGGAAATTACTGATTTGTATCTTTAAATATCAAAGATGCTTATTGAGTTAGAAAACATGTATCAATGACCTTCTCTGAGGAAAACAGTAGGTTTAGCACTAGGGCCCCATAGAGTCCGGTGAGGGAGGGTTTGAAAGATGAGAGACACAAGAAGCCTCCCAGCATAGACCTTAAAAAGGGAGGAGACTGGCACAGACATGAAATAAATAATACAAAAGAGGGACAGAGGCCAGGTGTCTGGGTTGTGCTTGCTGAAAGAGAACCAAATTTGGAATTTGCCATACTATCAATACCTTTTCAATATTTTTCAATCCTCTCGAGTAAAACTTTATCATACCTGCCAAGGAGAGAAACTACAATAAACAGAAGTATGCTCCTTGGGGAAGAGCTGTTTGTACTCTTCTAGTAGTCCCAGGATAGAGGCCTGAGGTCTCTCTTCAAGTTGAATTGGTTTTGATGTTTATGAATGATTTGGTCATTAAGACGGTTAAACAGTAAAACAGATCAGAAGGATTAGAAAGGCCCACTGAAGTAAGGTTATGATCCACCCACCAGAAGGTATTTGGATTCTGTGGCAGGGCCAGGACACAGACCTACTGATTCAAGTAGTTGAGACCATAACTGTGGGTCCCACAGGTTTTCACACCCTGGGGAGCCAGTAATTGCAGTCCTAACGGGAAGGTCTGAGAAACCATCTGCAGAGTTCCGCAATACACTGCATTAAAAGCTATCAAAATTGGAGGCTTTGCTGATGAAAGAAGTGGAGCATTAAAGAAAGTAACTCAGGATACTGAAAACCCTCACTTGGTGAGACCCACTCCTGCTGGATTACAATTCTTGACTCCAGGCCTATTTCTGAAAGACATCAAACACGAAAAGAAAAAAAGAGTCTGAGAAAAAAAAAAAAAAGCTTATTCCATTTGGAGGACAGAGAATGAGACAAGTAACAGATGGAATGGGGAAGGGTAAAGGGCTTAATAAGATTCAATACAGGATTAGGTGTTCATTTGATTAAAATCAGCATATGCAACGCAGAGGCAGAACAAAATCTCACCACTCTGACTCATCATGCTTCAGGTTATGCAGCCACCACCATGCAGGTGGGACCAGGTGGGCGCCATACACACGAGCCCTGCCATGAAGCATCATAACTTGTGAGCTGGACTGTGAAGGTTTTGCCTTGCTCTTTGATGTCACGAAAGTCTCAGACACAGAAAGAACAACTCATCTGGCACAGAAATAGCTTTGAATGCTCAGTTTCAAGCATTGTCATATATATCAGTGCTTAATAAGTGTGCTTTGAACGAGTATAAGTCATAGCTAGGTCCGTGAGGTTTAGAAGGGGTACAGGAACTATCTGTGATCATATGTCCAGGTTTGCCTGATAGTACCAGTTTATCTCTGCTGTATCAGGATAAGTAGTGATGCCCCCTTTCACTTGCAAAAGGATATCAGTTCGTGCAGCAAATTATATTTTACTTTAGGTCCACAGTCTATCACCAAAATAAATGGTTTCCATTAATTAGATTATCACAAATATACATGGGGTCCTTGACTTTTTCCATCAAGGAAACTCCTCAGTCCTTGCAGAGCCTCTGTTTGGTGAACTTGGAGAGGTCCTTTGCTCTTTGGTCTCCCTTTTTATCTCTTTGTCCATGTCTCTGTTATTTCTTCCATTTCTGTCTTCCCCTCAAGTGTCCTAACTCTATCCCTGGGGAAGGGGAGTGTGAATTAGCTTGTCTGTGTCCTGTGAGTCTTGATTATTTTAAGTCCTTTGGAAACTAGGAGAGACACCACCTCTAACACACCTTTCCTTGCTGATATTGACCGTCTTTCATAACACAACTTGAACATACTTTTGTGTTGACAAAATATTTTTTTCCTGTCTTACTAAAGGCCCCTCCCAAGAAGGAGTGATAATGAAGACAAGGAAAAGAAACAAGAAAACCCTAACATGCTGCAAATAAACAAAGAGCTTGAGTGAATTCCTACATATTGACTTTTAGCCCTGTGGATTTTTCTTATCTACCAGAAAGGTCTGGATTATGTGCTTGCTTTCTAAGCCAGGAGTCTAATTCATTCCTGGGACTTATATCTATTTCCATTTATTTAGCTTAGCATTTACACCAGCAGGAATCAAGAACAAATTTTATTTTGTGCAAGATAAATCATCTTTCACTCTGGGAAGCCCAAAATAATCACAAAAAATAAAGAGAAGTGAAAGGAAAAAGGAATGTTAGTAAGAATTGGATCCGGGAATGTGTTTGGGATTTTTATATTTTTAATGTAAAAATTTTCAACCCTTCTCTCGGACCATGAGTGGGAGTTTATTATCTGCTGTGTAAAATTCTCATGAGCAGCTGGTGTCATTGCTAATAAGGAAAGAATCACAGATCTATAGTCTCTGCTTTCATAAAAGGAAGCAAGAGACTCATCTAGCCATATCAAATGCAGGACTGAATTAGGAACCTTAAAAAAAAAATTCAACTCCACATAGGGTATTGTGAATGAAGTTAGAGTCTGAGGACAAGGATTGCAATCTCATTCTATCTGTTCCTTGCTGTGTGGCCTCGTACCAGTCCCTTGGGGCCTCAGCTTCTTATTTGCACAATGAGAGGCTTGTCTGCTCAACCCACATCACTATGACTTGATCGCTTGGTAACGGAATTTTTTTCCCTTATCAGCCCCATGTGAAGGACATCAAATGCTCACTCCATCTCCTACTCCCACATTCCACCAGTTATCTTCTAAAAACCTTAACAGAAGCCTCTGGGATCTCTGTGCTCCCTCACTGCCCCCATCTTCCCCTGAATCAGACTCTTGGGATTATGTAACTTCACCAGGGTGATTTCTGTTAAATGAAAACAGTCTCTGCTCACAGTGCCCAGCTGTGCCTCAGCTACGAGCTCTCTGAGCACAGCAAAACATCTCAGATCAAAAGGTCCATCTGTCTTTAGCTGGAAAATAAGTTAGAATAACCAGGTTTGCTACAAATTGGCTGGCTCAGGTCCACCACTGAGAAATCAACTGTTCAACCTTCCATGTCTCTCCTGAACCAGTGTAGGCTCAATACGTTCAACAACACAATTCCAGCCCCCGCTTCCTCCTTGGCTAGATAGAGTTTTCATTCCCCCTGCCTAGAAAGGTACCAACATTCCCTGACTTGCTATTGACACTTGGAGATTCAAACCTGACTCCCAGACATATTTATTAAAAACGGTCAAAGCAAAGCATGTATTTTTCATTTTTTCCTTCATTAGAGAAGATTTTGCAGGATCTTTTTGTAGCATCCTTTGTCAATCTGGTTTAAAAATAGTGGTCACAACTAACTAGTACCCATTGCTCCTATGAGATGGAAACACCTTTACAGAGTCAGGGCCAGGGGCCTTAAACCCCATGTGGAGATTTCCCAAAAGTTCCCTCACAACTCCCTCCTGGAACTGCAGGGACCATAAAACAAGATGATGCATGTGAAGTACACAAAGCCTAGCATATTATAGGAACTCTTATTTCGTAACAGAGCACTGCAGGAGAAATCTTCATGCTGGTAGGGAAGGGTCACTGCAAGTGGTAAAAGGGTAGGTAGGGGCAGAAGAGAAGGGACAGACGCAGGAGTAGATAGAAAAGTGAAACAGATATGGAACAAACATGAGCACAGTGTGGGAAAGTTCTCCCAGACTCTGACTTCTCAGTATCCCAAATGGCCACATTCACGGCAGCCTGGTTTTCTGGTGGGTCTCAAGTTCCATCTTCAATACAGAGTCTATGATTGACCTACCAACTTCCCCCTCCTGCTCTCTGAATCATCAGAACACTCTCGCTGCTCCCTGGTCTTATGTGTAATTCCTACCTCTCTCCCATGGGATCAAGGACATTCAGAACTCTACATCTGATTCTTCTGATCTGAATGGAAACAGCCCCCTGAGATGCTACTGTACGGATAATTTGATAATTTCATGCCCATTTAATTCTCTAACAATTTTATCTACCGCTGCTCTGCTACGTTCAAGGGCCCATAGTTGATATTTTCTTCACAGCAATCATGGAAAGTATATATAGACTTCCAAATACGTTCAGTGCCTAATTGAAAATAGCTTCCCTCAAGAGGAAGAAATTTCCTGCCCCAAACATCAACGCTGCCCTCACACGCCCTGCACTGGTAAACTCTGCCTAACCTAGTAAAACACCTCCTAGAAGAAAAGTTCATCAAACGGCCCCATAATTCTAAATCTTAGGTTTGCTAGGCTGACTCCCCACTCCTACACCCTGGCTGTATATAACACATATCCCTCATTGTCCCCAAATCCCATCCACTTGCCTCTCCTAACTGGGTTCAGGTACAGTGGCTGGTACCAGACATTCTTGAGAATGAGACTTTCAGCCTAAATCTACCAATCACGATATGAAACCCTCAGATTAAACTTGTTCTCAGTCTTTTTTCCTTGATTTTCTTTCTCTAGCTTCCTCTGCTCTTTCCACAATTATTGTTTTTCCTCTTCTTACAAGTGAGCCTCTCTTTCTGTCATCTCCTAAACCTCCCTGCAAGAATTCTTTGGCAAGATCTGGGTATTATAAAAAGCATCAAAGATGCTGAAAACCAGTCGAATGACAACAACAACAAAAGAAGCCTGCATTTGGTCTGGAAACCACATGCTTCTATGCTGTCTTAGGCACTAGTACAGAAGGGTCCCTTGAGAAAAAGTCAGCCTATGATATTACTTTATATTGAGTATCTTGGCAGCATTGCAAGGTGATATTTACCATGACTTTCCTTTGTACCAAGGGCTGGATTGCCAGCAACTCCTTCCCTGGAGCCAACTTCTAATAGCTTTATGACCAGAAACTGCTGCACAGCTGGGAGTTAGGGGCAGGAATCAGATCCAGGCCCAATGTGTCAGTGGCACTGTATACAAAAAGCTGGTCCCTAGAGGAAATAAAGACCTAAAACTGCTTTGTCCACTTGGCAATTTGAGGGTATCACTAGCTGCAGAAAATGCTTGAGGTCTAACCCAGATAAAAGGGAAAGTTGGAGCCTTACCTGCCAACTCTACACTGAAGTAAAGAGGGAAGCCCAATCTCCAGACTTTCTTCCAGCACCTAGGCAGGTGGCATACCAACCTGGCAGCAGGCCTTAAGCCTCCCTTCACCATACTACAGTGGGAAAGCATCCCCAATATAAAGTTCAGCAACATTCTGCCTGTAAGAGTAACTAAAAAGGGGTATATGGCCTCACCACCTTCTCTGAGGTGATGAGAAACCCAGAAAGAGGCTATAAATACAACCATGTATGGCCACCACATTCTAACTCACACCTTTATATGTCAGAGGCCCTCAGTCTGGGCCCACACACAGCTCTGTGGGCAGACGTCCTGGATGGAACATGGGTGTGACTTTGGTCCCCACTGTCTCCTGTGCTCTGTAACAGTGCTCAACACAGCCACACAAAGCTGTCCCATTCCATAGTTCAGAGGCTAGAAATAATTAGGCTCGAGGCAGAGCGTCAGAGAACACAGCAGGTGTCACGACTGGATCAGGGCAACCATTCTCACACTCCTTAGCATCTGGGGCTTCCATCTGTGCCAGCCTAGCTGAGGGCAGAGGTGTTAGGGGGTGGAGGGGAGAGGGAACATGGTGTCAGTACTCACACTTGAGCCAGCCACGTCCTAACCTCATTCTGACACAGCCACTGAAACCCAACCCACTCCCGTCATCAAATTCAGCCACCACCATCTGTCTCTGAGGAAAATCATCATGAACAATTCAGGCTCTCTTGCTCTGAGTCCATCTGGGGATCCAACAGTGATGGGAGGTGTGAAAAATGGGCTGAGCAGTATGGCCACCAAGGAAGGAATAAAAAGTAACAGAGGAAAGCTTTCAAATCAGGGTGGATTGGTTCTTCATAAAAGAGAAATGGGACCACACCCCTCTTACCACTGCTCCAAACATAAAGTAACAGATAACATGTAGAAAGGAGATATTTAAAGGTGGGCTCTAAAGCAAGATAGTGATCTCCTTGGACCCAACTGATTTCAGCTCTTGGGGATTCATGGCGACTTGAGATGTTCCACACATGGCAGGTGCCCTGAGCCAGGCTCACTGTGAGAAATCAGGATCAGAGCAGGGTCCCCGCCCACCCTGCCCACCAGAGGACAACTACTGCAGCTGCTGGCTGAGGGTTCGCCCCTGTGAAGCTGCAAACCTAGTGAAACAGGAAGAAACCAGCACAGTTCTGAAATCAAGCTGAGCAGAACAAGGACCTGAGCAAGGCTGCGTGCGCACAGGGACTAGGCCTGTGACCTTTCAGTAGCACACAGGGCAGAACTCTCCCAGCACCCTTGTAATACCTAGTTCCAAACAGGGTCCCAGGGAACTTGGGGTAGAGACAATCATCCAAGAAGGGATGAGTGAAGAGAGAGGGAAAGAGAAAGGGAGAATCTCTCAATAAAGAAAGACAAGCAAAAAAAGTGAGGCAATATCACAAATGCAATTCAAATAATAAAATAATCCCTAAAGTGTTTATGTATTTTTAGGATCCTCACAGAGATGAAGGAATAACATTCATTTAAAAATTGAAATAACAACAGGCACAGCTCATTAATTCCACATGAGCAGAGAGTTAATTCAAGAGAATATTCAGAGAGTTAGTAGCTAATACTTTTAGAGAATTGAAGAAATATAAGAGTTCACAGTTTGAAAACCACTCTGAGGCAAGGTGAATCAATAAAAATCAATTTACAACCACAGTGTATGGTCAAACTATGGAACACTGTAAGTTACCAGAGAGAAAAAGCTATATTCCCATGAAGGAATGACAGTTAGATTGACAATAGATGTATCATTAGCAACAATCAATGCCACAGGAAAATGGAGTAACATCTTCCACATACTGAGAGAAAATAATTACCTTGAATATGTATGTCTGTACACACACACACACACACACACACACACACACACACACCCCAAGCCAACAAAGGGAATAAAGGAGAATAGAAAAATATTTATCAATCCCATAGGAAGCAGAAAAGAAAGAAAAAAAAGCGGGTGGCTGTGGCGGAAGAGTCCAGATGTCCACCAAAGACTCGTGTTCCTCCAACATAGTGTGGAATTGTTGCTGGGAATCATGGCTTATGGGGCAGGAAAGCATTAACAGTTATGGTGTGTGTGTATTGGCCCCAAAGAGGGCCAATGAAAGATGCAGAAAAAAGTCATTTGTGCGCTAAGCACGAACCAGAATTATACATTATCACAAGGATGAGAAGCTTTCTGGTGAAAACACAACTAGGTGCTTAGATGTTTCTTTTTTTCCCCCCTCTGAAGTGCTGGATAATTTCCATTGCGGCTCTTATGGCTTCTGACAGCATCCTAGACAAAACCAAAAGACTAATAATAAGTACAAAGTAGATACAAGTAGTATGACTTCTAAGTCTTAACTCTCCCAAAGTGGCAACAGATCTTATCTCTCTTGTTTTCATCATGTATTTAATAAGGATGACCAAAATGTATATAGCTTTGGAGTTTAAAAAAATAATTAGGAAATGTTTAAACAGATAGGGGCCTAATATTTTAAGCCTTTGGGGGAAAATAAAAGATGATTGACCCTAAGTGTGCTTTTCCTCCCACTTACATGGTTTCCTTTCCAGCATTTTTAAATGCTCCTAGTTTCCAAGGTAACAGTCAATGGATACTGGGTTGTATTCTTTTCAGTTTAAGAGTTGTAGGTAGATGTTCTCTTCAGGATGTAGTGAACGCCTTTGATGCCAATACCCAAATGCTCTTCTTGAATTGATGAGTGAAAATATTAAATCACTGTAAACCTTAAAGCTAAAAAAGCTACTCATGGCAACAACAGACCTGCAGAGCTTTGCAATGCACAAGGTACTTTCCCAAGCTTTTCTCACAGATTCTTCTGTCAATCCTCAAAAGCAAGCAGGGCAGACATTATTATTACCCCTATTTTACAAGAGGATGTGGGTTGTCCAAGAGGTGGAGCTGGGATGTGAATTCTGACCATTAGACCTAGGGATCCATCCAGGATACCCAAAACACACAATTAACTAAAAAGAGATATTTTCCTCCTTCAGAAATAAATCTGAGAGGAAGATGTGATGGATAAATATTTTATTCGCAGTATACATTATTAAATACTTCAATGGGGTAGCCTCGGTTTTCCTGGTGGACTTGAAGTTTAAATGTCCTGTGAAAACACAAACCTTCAGCCATGTGAATGAACAGAGTTGGTAGAGGTGATGAAACCACAGTGTGGATAAAGAGATGTGAAATGTAAATGCTTTGTGCAGCTGAGGTCTTAGCATACGAACCAAACTCCGACTTATCTTATGAGCCAGAAATATAAAGAGCCACTCCTAGAAGCAGTGAGGCTGGCCCAAAGACTCCGTCTTATATAAGGGCCTGAAAAGCCTCCTGAAAGAGTGGAATTCAAATAACAGGTGTCAAGGGGTGGTGGGGCAGGGTATCGCTGTCTGTCACTCAAACTCACCATTCTGGAATCATTCAGGACTAAATCCTACCTACAACAGAGGTGGCTGTGATACAAAGAGCAAGTTAAAGCAACAATTATCTCACTGACATCTTCCTGAGACCCTGAGAACCCTTGGCAACAGTGTTTTGTGGCTCTAGCAGTGATGCAGGGCAATCTCAGAGCGCACACTAAGGTGTAGGATTTGCTTGTAGAATAGCCCCTGTGTGAGCAGAAGCCATCTTGCCATGGTATAAATGGGTTAAAGCCATGAAAATATTATGTTCTTACAGTCCTTGCAGCTTTTTTATATATTATTTCATTCACAAAGTGTATATTGAGATCAGACTTTGTGACAGGTAATTGGGATGTAGCAGTGAACAAAACAGATAAAGTCTTACTCTTTGGAAGTTTTATTCTAGTGTGGGAAGATAGAAAACAAACAAACAAATAAATTGTGTGGTGGAGATAGTTTCCATAGAAAAAAACTGAAGTAGGATAAAAGTATGTGGCTTTGACAAAACACAAGATGTGTTTCTATTTTAAATGCTTTTATAATTCATCAAAAGCCCTTTGATTAATTTAGTAGTTGTATAGTTGAAAAGCATTTATTAACAATAATGGGATTAATTCCTCAAGAAGACATAATAATCCTAAATGTGTACATATCTGACAACAGAGCATCAAATACATGAAGCACAAAATGTTGGAACTGAAATGCCAAATAGAACTCCCTAATTATAAGTAGAGATTTCAACAGTCCTCTCGCAATAATGAATTAAAGTACAAAAATCAGTAAAAATATAGATGATTTGAACAACATTATCAACTAACTTAACCAATTAACATTTAGAACATTCCGGCCAACAACTGCACATTCTTTTTCTGTGTACATGGAACACTCACTAGCCACACCACATCTGGGCTATGAAACAAGTCACAATAAATTTAAAATAATTGAAATCATACCACAAGTAAATTAAATTAGAAAAAGAATACAAAGATATCTAGAAAATCCCCCAAGTATCTGGAAACTAAATATAAGTATCTAAATAATCCACGTGACAAAGAAAGAAAAGTAAAAGGGAAAGTAAATATTTTGAATGAAATAAAAATATAAGCACAGCACAACAAAAATTGTGAGATATAGCTAAAACAGCTGAAATTGCCTAAAGGCAAATTTATGGCTTTAAAGTCTCCTATTAGAACAAAGAAAAGTCTAAAATTAATAATCTAAATTTCCTCTATAAGATACTAGAGAAAGAAGAGTAAATTAAACTAAAGTAAATAATAGAAAGAAAATAATAAAAAGTAGAAATCGATGACATAGGAATAAACAAACAATAGAAAAAAAATGAAACCAAAAATTGGGGGGGTTGTATAATACAATAAAATTGACGAAATTCTTGCCAGACAGTTCAAGAAAATAAGAGAGGAAACACAAATTACCAACATTAGCAATGAAATAGGAAATCTAATTCCAGATACTAGTGAGATTAAAAGAAAAATAAGGTGTTATAAAAAACTTTATGCTGCTGCTTCAAGACAAAATTAGTCTTTTCCTTAAAAAAACAGAAGTACATATAGTTATATTTATCTGAAAGTATTACTTCTGAATGTAATCTCTACCATTTGTAATAATTATAACATTTAGCCAGAGTAAACTCTGTTTTCCAGAGAAGACTGGGGTGGGAGGGGAGATAGTGTGAGCTGGCACACCCCAGCATTTTACCAGACCAGCAGAGCTCATGAATTCATATAACACAACTTTCTACAGCTGCCAATATCTCAAATACAACTTCTCAAACTGGCGAAAATGAATGTGTTCATTAACAAGACCTAAAGATATATAGTCTTTCTATAATATATAAAAATAAGAAGCAAAGGTATACGAAGTTAAAATTATACTCAATAATTAATACTTTAGTATTAGTTCTTACTTAGAAATGATCTAGGTATTCCATAATTTTTTCATTAATTAACCCAGTTTAATACCAATCCAAGATAAATAAGCTGACATGCTACAGAACATAATTACTAATGAAATAAAGTTCATCAGAATAAGGACGTGCCCTGACCAGTGTGGTTCGCCTGGGTTGCAGGTTTGGTTCCTGGTAGGGGAATGAATGAGAGGCAAAATCTGTCACGATGTTTCCTTCCCTCTCTTTCTCCTTCCTTCCACTCTCTCTAAAAATAAATTAATAAAATATTTTTTAAGAAGAAAATAAGGGTACGATTTGGTTAAACACAAGATTACATTTTTCATAAGTCAGCACTGAGTAGAAGTAACACTAGCTTCTTTGATCAGTAAACCTGTATAAGTTTAGAAAAACATACACAAGTATAATAAACATGTATACTTGTATTATACATAACACTGATAAGTCAGAGAAGACAGTTATTTTCTTAAACCAAATAATTAAACTAGTCTGGTTTGCCAAAGATTTACCTAAATGATGTGAACTTAAATTCTTAATGTGTTTCTGAGCTAGTTTCTTCTGAAATACTTCTAAATCTAGCACATTTTATATCTTAGAAGTTCTAATCCCTCATTTTCTGAGAATTATAGAAATATTATATTTATAAAAACATTTATATACTTCATAAGCCAAACAGAACAGGACTCCTTTAATTTAGTAGATTTTATAATCTAATTTATTAATACCATCTGGATTTAGGGAAACATTACACATTCATACAATGAGGGGTAAAGACCTTTCTGAATTACAGACATACAGACATGGAGTTTATAGTTTCAGTTCTGTAATTTCAGTCATGAGTCAAGGGCAAACAGAGAAGCACAAAAAATGTACTGGTTCAGATATCAAAGAGTTGTGCTCCTTCTTGGTGGAACACAGATTTGAACCCAAATAGATGAATAGGCAAACAAGTTAAAACTGGCTAGTTTCTTTGTTATCTCTCACCCGAGAGAGACTAGATCTCTACAAATCATTAATCTATTCGCAGAGCTCATGAAATGGTCAGACCATAACACCAAATACCCAATCATTGTTACCAACAGTGGGCTTACCTATTGCTGTAAACAAAACAAAAACAAACCACAAAATTAATAGAGAACAATATGAAAACTAGAAAAGCAGACAGTCAACAAAGTTCTGTTGCCACTTTGAAAGCCAAAGCAGCCAATAAGCTGCACTTCTCTGGTGAAAAGTATACCTGGTTTCATTAGGTGAACCCCCAAACTATTAAAAGACAACTTAAAAAAGGAAAAATCATGCCTCTCATGCAGATTTAAAACAAGCATTAGTTAAAATTTGTATTGAGCCCTGGCTGGTGTGGCTCAGTGGATTGAGTGCCAGCTTGTGAACCACAGGGTGGAGGGCTTGATTCCCAGTCAGGGCACATGCCTGGGTTGCAGGCCAGGTACCCCAGTAGGGGGCGTGCCAGAGGCAACCACACATATTGATGTTTCTCTCCCTCTCTTCCTCCTTCCCTTCCCCTAACAATAAAATCTTTAAAAAAATAAAATAAAATTCCTATTAAATGTATTAATGAAGGATCAAGATAGATGTAATCAGCTCCAAGGAAAAATAAAAAATCACAAATGTATATGGAGTCAAGAAATGTTGAAATGAATGTGCAAATGGAAGCATAATTAGCTTTTTCCACAGTGGTAGAGGGAAATCAACTAGGCAAGTTTGGAAAACAGTGCTCTACTATATTTTAGTTTATGAGGTTAGCTAGCAGAGCCTTGAAATAAAACCCAGCCATGGTGAGTTTTGAAATATGTTGGAGTTCTTTCTAGGTGAGACATTTAGAAGTCCTGGGGAGTTAATGGGTACAACATGAGGGAAGGGGTATGGCCATAAAAGGAAGCAAATAGCAGAGGAAGGGGCCTAGAGGGGAATTTAGAAAAGTTTTCATCTGATGGACATTGTGTCCCATTGAAAAACAGGAGCCAACAAGGGAAAAAAAAGGGTGGGGAAAAATCTGAAATGGACCTATGAAGACTCCCTTTCACAGTAAAGAGAGACAAACAGAGAACAATTAAATCAGAACTTTCAGGGTAGACTTGGGCACTGGTATTTTAAAAAAGCTCTCTTGGACTTCCGGCCAAGATGGAGGCATAGGTAGACACACTTTGCCTCCTTGCACAACCAAAAGAAGGACAACAACAAATATAAAAATATAAAATAACCAGAACTTCTGGAAAATTGAACTGTATGGAAGTCTGACAACCAAGGAGTTAAAGAAGAAACATTCACTCAGACTGGTAGGAGGGGCAGAGAGGATTCATGGCAAGGCAGTGGCTGGAGGACCAGGAAGTCCCACATCTGCGTGCAACTAAACTGGGAGGAACAACTGGGGAGTGAGACAGACTGCGCAACCCAGGGTTCCAGTGCAAGGAAGTAAAGCCTCAAAACCTCTGGCTGTAAAACCTGTGAAAGTTGCAAAGGCAGGAGAAACTCCCAGCCTCACAGGAGAGTTCATTGGAGAGACCCACAGGGTCCTAGAATGTACACAAACCCACCCACCTGGGAATCACACCTGAAAGGCCCAATTTGCTTGTACGTAGCAGGAGAAGTGACTGAAACTGGGTCAAGAGCCGAGCACGTGGCATTGTTCCCTCTCAGCTCCCTCCCCCACATACAGCACCACAAAGGAGTGATGTGGATTGCCCTGCCCTGGAAAATACCTAAGGCTCCACCCTTACAATGTAACAGGTGTGCCAAGACAAAATACATACATACATATATATATATATATATATATATATATATCCCAAATGAAAGAACAGATCAAAGCTCCAAAATTAGAACTCAGTTATAAAGAGATAGCCAACCTATCAGATGCATAGTTCAAAACACTGGTAATCAGGATGCTCACAGAAATGGTTGAGTATGGTCACAAAATAGAGGAAGAAGTGAAGGTTATGCAAAGTGAAATAAAGGAAAATATGCAGGGAATCAACGGTGAAGGGAAGAAAACTGGTACTCAAATCAATGATTTGGAGCAGACGGAAGAAATAAACATTCAATCAGAACAGAATGAAGAAACAAGAATTCAAAATAACGAGGAGAGGCTTAGGAACCTCCAGGACAACTTTAAATGTTCCAACATCCAAATCATAGGGGTGCCAGAAGGAGAAGAGGGAGACCAAGAAATTGAAAACTTATTTGAACAAGTAGTGCAGGAGAACTTCCCCAATCTAAAAAAGGAAATAAGACTTCCAGGAAGTCCAAGAAGCTCAGAGAGTCCCAAAGAAGCTGGACCCATGGAAGCACACACCAAGGCACATCATAATTACATTACCCAAGATTAAAGAAAGGAGAGAATCTTGAAAGCAGAAAGAGAAAAGGAGCGAGTTATCTACAAAGGAATTCCCATAAGACTATCAGCTGATTTCTCAAAAGAAACCTTGTAGGCAAGAAGCTGAAAAGAAGTATTGAAAGTCATGAAAAGCAAGGACCTACGTCCAAGATTACTCTATCCAGCAAAGCTCATTTAGAATGGAAGGGCAGATAAAGAGCTTCTCAGATAAGGTCAAGTTCAAGGAGTTCATCATCACCAAGCCCTTATATGAAATGTTAAAGGGACTTATCTAAGAAAAAGAAGATCAAAACTATGAACAGTAAAATGACAACAAACCCACAACTATCAACAACTGACCCTAAAAACAAAAACAAACTAAGCAAACAACTAGAATAGGAACAGAATCACAGAAATGGAGATCATATGGAGGATTATCATCAGGGAGGGGCAGTGGGGAGAATAGGGGAAAAGGTACCGGAAATAAGCATAAATGGTAGGTAGAAAATAGACGGGGGGAGGTTAAGAATAGCTTAGGAAATGGAGAAGCCAAAGAACTTATATGTACGACCCATGGACATGAACTAAGGGAGGGGAATGCTGGTGGGAGGGAGGCTGCAGGGCAGAGGGGAATAAAGGGGAGAAAAAATGGGACAACTGTAATAGCATAATCAATAAAATACATTTTTTTAAAAAGCTCTCTTGATGATTACAAACTCCAGCCCAGCTAGAATTCACCAATTTCACACCAGGTAAAGCTGGTCATCGGTACTGTGGTTCTAAGTGACTCATCTGTTCCCTGTTCCAGAGGACATGAGTATCCTCACATCCTTCTTTTGGTTGAGTATCTTCTTTTTAATTAGAGCAAAATTCCTGAAGAGGAAACGACTTGTGGTTTTGGCCAGTTTTAACTGAGTCATATCACTGAATGTTCCTTTATGTGAAGAAAGAATAAGGTAGACTTTGCACTTATAAGTGTGTACTACTCTGTTGCTGCCATCAAATGAGCAGAACTCAGAAATGTGCTTATAAAATGGCAGGCTTGAAGTCTTCATTCTTTTCTTTGTAACATATTGCAAATAGTATAAGACCTAAAAACTACACGGTGCAGTATAATGAACAATGGATTTGGCCCCAGAGGATAGTAGGACCAGAGGTGGTATTGCCTTGGAAGACCACTACACACTTGGCCTCAGTTTCCTTCTCTGAAAAAAGAGATGCTACATCTCTCTGGATCTAAAATGCCATTGATTTTAGGATGCATCACAGTTTTATATAGTACTAAAAAAAGACAGATAATTGTATTATTCTGCTGCAAATGTAAATAGTTGGATTAAGACAGAATATAAATGAAAACCATTTTGTTAAAAAATTAGATAAGCTAAGAAAAACAAACCCTTTAAATCAATCTCTCATATAGTCGAACTGTTAACAATGTCTACTGAAACTTTCTTTTCTCATTTGAGTCAATTCTTAACTCATGATACAAAAGATTAACTGAAAGGCTAACTACTCATAACTTCCCTATGAGACTTCCAAAAGATTTGATATATCTCCCTCTAGGGAAGTGATTGGAGATTTATATATACTTAAGCAGTGATAAGAGCAAGACTTGTTTTTGTCAAAATGCAAATATGGATTTTTTTTATTTCTCCCCAAATATGGGATCTTAAATATTGTTTAGTTTAGCAGAAGCCAATTGTGTTTTAATGTTGCAAATGCGTACTGCGAAGACGAGCATAATTACAAAAGCAAAAAGTGAACTGGATAAATGTGTTCAGTTAGTGAAGAATGCAATGTAGATAGGGGTGTGCAGGTTGGTAGAAGAAGAAACAGAAGGAAAAGAGTGTTTGGGGAACGCAAGAGTTTGGGGAGGAAGCGGGGATCGGGGAGAACTATTTAAGAGTAGGGGGAAAACAGAGTAAGGAAATCCAAGGCGTTGAATTGTAATGTCTCTAGCACACTGTCCTACTGGATGAAGCTTTCAATATATGCATAGCCTGACAGAAAACAACATTCATAAAATATCCAGGAAAGAAACATCAGCCTATATTCAAACAGAGATGAAGGTAGGTGGAGCCATTTTCTTATCCAATTGATTCTACACAGATAAATGTAGCTAAAGGATGGTCCACAGTGAGAGAGCTGGAGATCCAATACTCAGAGCCAACATTAAGCAGCTCCAGAAGAACCTCTTAGCGGTGAGTAGACAGATATTAGCTCATATAACCAAACTATGGAATGGAACGAATGATCCGGAGATTCAAATCACATCGGAACTCTTCCTTCATTTCTTTTCCTGGTCTTATTTTTTCAGTTTTCTTCTCTGGGGCACAGAACTTAGACACCAGTTACCTTGGGTTTACATCGTTATAACTCATGACTCAAAGGTTAAAAACCAACCAACAAAACACCAGTTCTACCTGCACCGTTCATCAGTGTGTTCTAAAATCATTAAGTGAAAGCCTTATGAGAAACTTTATAACGGAGGGGTTCAGCCAGACATTGCAAGGGTCAAGCTGGGATGCAATATGAAGTCCGCGCCCACGAGTGAACCGCTCATGCTTAAAAAATTAAACCTTAAAAAAAATGAGCCTTTTGATCTATCAATTTTCAGGTAACGTGGAGGATAGAGAAGTTAAACATCATCTGTAAGAAATGGGCCAAATGCAAGAATCCTGACGTTTCACAAGGCAAATATCCACTTTCCCCACTAAATCAATGTCATGAAGAGAAATGGGGAGGGGGTGACTTTAGAAAATAATAGAGGCCTAAGAGACGCAGCAACCAAACACAATGAGGGAAATGGGACTTTGCTTGGATCCTTGACAAACCAACAATAAGACATCTTTGAAATAATCAAGGAAACTTGAATGATTATACAGTGAATATTAAGTGATATTAAGCAATTAACTTTTCAAGGTGTGATAATTACTGGCTGGGTGATTACTTTTTTTTTTTTTTTAGATACCCATCAGAGAAAATTTAAGTGGGAAACGACTTGCTTTAAAAGTATGGCGCTGTCCTGCCCCAGTCCTCCCCGAACCAAAGACGAATCCAGAGCCAACTCTTCCTGTCTCGGTCAGTCCTCAAAGGCGTCGCGCACTAAGTTTCGGCCTTGGCGCCGCTCCCGGCATGCTCCGCGGGCACAGCGCGAAGGCCTGAGGTCCCACAACCCGGCCTGGAGTCCAGCCACGGGCTTCTTACCCAAGGTGCCCCGGGAATATTTGCATATCCCACCAGACCGGTAAACCCGGGGGCTCAGTCGCAGTCTACCGATCATAGCAAACAACGTACGAGCCTCATGAGGTGGTGCCGTTGCATCAAATGCCTCTAAACGTTGCGGGGTCGCCAGGAAAGCAGGCAATTGGATCACCGTAACTAAGAGAGCAAAGAGCCTCTGGTCCTTTAAATATCTGGTGGGGGAAGCCTAAGTCGTGCTCGCTTCGGCAGCACATATACTAAAATTGGAACGATACAGAGAAGATTAGCATGGCCCCTGCGCAAGGATGACACGCAAATTCGTGAAGCGTTCCATATTTTTGTACGGTTTTTCCGGATAGATCCCTACTCTCAGGAATCAGTTACTTTTAGCGTTCCATATTTTTGTACGGTTTTTCCGGATAGATCCCTACTCTCAGGAATCAGTTACTTTTCCAATACCAAGTGACCGTGATACCTGTACCCGAGCTTCTTTTTTTATTGATTAACTTGGTTTGGGCAATGAACTTTTAATCAAATTTCCCATTACAGGTAGTTTTCGGTAGACTGGCATTTCTGAGTGACTCATAAAAGCTACAAGAATGCGGTCATACAAAGCCGGTCTCAGCAGATCCAAATGGGTTTGCTGCTTTCAGTCAGTTTTCAGTTGGTCCTCGAGCTCTAAGGGTCCGCAAGCACCGGCCAACATTGATCTCATCCAGCGTAACCACTGCTTGACAACCGTCTCTGCCTTGGCGCAGTACGCACTCAGGTCTTTACAAACGGCTGAAGAATGTCACAAAGTAGACACAACAAATGAACACTAATATTGCTTACCTCTTTTGGTAAGCATCTATTGTTAGCAATTATTTAGTAACTCAATAATTCAGAAATGATTTGGAGGGATTCACCGAGCAATTTACGTGCCAGTCTTCTAGTTAACAAAAGTCAACCTAGCTGTGTTTGTGGAGTTTGTGGCACTGAGGGAGACAAAACCGTAAATAAGACGTTTAAGGTTTATGAAGGAAAAATTAAGTTAAAATATTAGTACAAACGCCTCTTGATATGACTCAACCTCATTTTTTCCAGCGATTGACTTACACGAATGTCTTTATATAAGTCACGATTTTGCTATTGGGTGCCGCCACACGTAGTGCTTTAACTCAAATTTTTTCGGAGGTAATCAAAGGGTGCGAGTGTGTGAGTACGCCCACAGGGGTAGTGGTGCAAAAATATGGAACGCTTCACGAATTTGCGTGTCATCCTTGCGCAGGGGCCATGCTAATCTTCTCTGTATCGTTCCAATTTTAGTATATGTGCTGCCGAAGCGAGCACGACTTAGGCTTCCCCCACCAGATATTTAAAGGACCAGAGGCTCTTTGCTCTCTTAGTTACGGTGATCCAATTGCCTGCTTTCCTGGCGACCCCGCAACGTTTAGAGGCATTTGATGCAACGGCACCACCTCATGAGGCTCGTACGTTGTTTGCTATGATCGGTAGACTGCGACTGAGCCCCCGGGTTTACCGGTCTGGTGGGATATGCAAATATTCCCGGGGCACCTTGGGTAAGAAGCCCGTGGCTGGACTCCAGGCCGGGTTGTGGGACCTCAGGCCTTCGCGCTGCGTCCGTGTAGCATGCCGGGACCAGTGGGCACCGCCGAAGACCCAGTGCTGCCTGCGCTGTCGTGATCGGGTCGAGTAGCCAACTCGTGATCCATGAGGCACCCGGGCTGGCGTGATCGAGGCAGTCCCGGCGTCCTGCCTGGAGCAGGCGGCCTCTCCCCAAATCGGTTAGCCTACTGGACTACTAGGGCTCTGGGTCCAGTACGGGTCCTCCCACCAATATATGGAATATATCACGGATATTTCACCCGTGACACAGGGGCATTGTGCCTGTTGCAAAAGGTATTGGCGGAATGAGCTCAGCGTCCAGCCCTCCGGAAAATTCCTCCCAGCGCCTCGCCCACTCGGTTCCGGATCGTGAGCAGCACACTCTCCGTTCCCTAGGTTTAGCAAACTTTGGCACTAGTGTCCGCGGCCTGAGTCCATTATGCCCAGGCGCCAGTGTGATGGAGATAGGGCTGGGTGCCCGGAAGGATGGCCACGCCTTGCACAGGTGTGCTTCCCCTAGCGCCTAGGGGCCACCTTGAACTCTGGTTGCCAACTAACTGAAACACTGAAGAACATGCTGAAACCCACATTTTTGGCCTGAAAGGTGGATTCAAGAAATTACACTATTAGAGTTGAACTGGAGCATCATTCTTGTAATTCCTTATACTTCCCCGCACCCTGACCCTAGCCCTGTTATGATTAAAAAAAAAAACAAAAAACAAAAAACAAAAAAAAAAAAACGCGCAGAACAGACAGACCTACTTGCGAGAAATACCGGCATGGTAGTATTCAAGATTATGATTTGAACTGCAAAAACCATACCGTTCAAGTCAAAGCCTTGCGCGTTGTGAAATGAGGGCCAAAGCCTCTGGTATTGCGTGGCTACACTACTCCATATATTGAAGGAAAGTGAAGAGCGTAGGTTAGCCTGCTTAGGATGGTACCTTTAAGAAGGAATACGGTATATTTATTGTACAAGTGTAGTTTTGCTTTTTTTTTTTCCCCCTTCTTCATTTGGTCGTCCTACCTCTCTCCAAAACTATGGCACAATACTTTGGAACCTGTGAAAAAGAAGTAATTTTGAGAAGTTTTTAAATTAGTACACAATTTTATGATGTACAAAAAGAAAACAGTGTGAAACCATATGAGTTTCTGGTATGTGGAGACAAAAATAGAAAAGGAACAGAAAGACTACAGGGATTATTGCTAAACCTATGTTTGTGGTTATAATTCTCTTTCAACGCTTTGAAAAGTAATAAAAACACTGTTCTCCCCCCACCCCAAAGAAAAAATTAGGTAAAAATCATACACCTATTCGGTAATTGTCCAGTCACAAGTAAAGTCTGCTTTAATGTATTTCTTCTAATGGCCTATCTTTCCAATAAACTATTACTGCCTTCAAGAGCTATTAATAAAATGTTCAATTTTATGATTTGAGGAAATACATCTAAAACCCTGCATGTTTTCTTTAGGAACCTTGTAACTGAAGAGTATATTAAAGGATACATGGTGAGAGAAATCTATAGGTGAGGGAAATCTATTCCAGAGTCATGAACTTGATTTCTCTACTCCTTAAGTAGGCTACACTGCTAGATGACCATGTTTAAACTCTTTATATTCTGAAAAGAGAAAAAAAAATTGCCACATACAGGGGAAGAAAAGATTAATGAGATCATCAATCCTTGGGGGGAAAATCTTTATAATGGCTCTAAATTATCCAATGTGTACAGAAATAGCAAAAAAGTATACTTTCAGAGTCACGGCACTGCCACACAATATGCTGTAAAAAAGCTACAGCAGAATTTCTCACAGGTGATTTAGTTGTGAACTCTTTTAAAGCAATAAATTTTCTCTAGACCTCCAGTGTTCCTAAAATTATTTCTATTATATTGTTATTTAAATATTTATAAACATTAAACTGTATAAACTTATTCTTACAGCTTTTATAAACTAAAACCAAATTCAACTACATTAGTTTTGTGTTATATTGATTTGTTTTATAACTAGAAGTCAATGTAATGCAAATTAAACTACAAGTCAATGAAATTCAAATTAACAACATTAACTTATTTCAGTAGATGATGTGTTTGGCTAAAGCTGAATCACTAATGTTGGGTTTGATAGTTGACAGATGTAGCCTCAGATTCAAATGCAGATAATACCAATTCACACAAATATATTCTAAAAAAACTTAACCTTTGTTTACAACTAAATTATATAAATACTTGAACATTCTTTTTTCATATTTTAATATCTTTGAAATCAGGACACAACACACAGTATATGGCAGCCAAGAGTATGAAATAAGGTAGTTTAGTAAAATCAGGCTTCATACTTATACACTCTGCCAGTGAACAATTCTTGAATGCCAATATATTACTTGATGATTCTGTAAAGCTGTATTATGTATTTCAACATGGAGATAAAGTTATAGCGTAATTGAAATTGGCACTAAATATATAATCAAATATTGTTGAAGTTCGGAACTACAAAAAATGTTCTGAAATTAGTTTTAAATTCTAGACACATTTTAAAAATGATTTTATTTATTTATTTTTACAGAGGGGAACGGAGGGAGGAAAGAGGAGAGAAACATCAATACATGGTTGCTTCTCAAGCACCCCCTACTGGGGACCTGGCCCGAAACCCAGGCATGTGCTCTGACTAGGAATTGAACTGGCCACCATTTGATTTGCAGTCTGGTGCTCAATTCACTAAGCCACACCAGCCACCACTAAACTTTTTTTTTCAGTTTCATCCCTAAGCTCAGACTGTTGAAGATAAAGAAGGAACCAGGGTTCTTTCTTTATATAGTGTTTTTATAAATAGTGTTTTATTTATAGATATTCATATATTTTCTGGGCTCTATAAAATCCATAACATGAAATTTCATCTGATTCTGTGAACAGCTTTCTCATTTTCAAGAAAGAGATTTTTCTTTAATTTACAACTTCTCTGATATATACTGGGAGCTGATTGGAAGACCTTTCCCACCGTCAGTGCATATGGTGAGTCAAGTATGACTGCTCTGGTCATATTCAAAGGACCTTCCTACACACACACACACACACACACACACACACACACACACACAGGTTTTTCTCCTTCGTGAATCTGCTGATGTGGCTGTGGTATTTCCTGAGCAATTACCACAGTCAGTATATTCATAAGGTTTCTCTCTAGTATAGGTTCTCTGATATGCATTTAAACATGTTTATTCATGAAGACCCTCTCAATTAATAAAAACAGGGTTTTTTTAAAAAAACATTTTTTATTATTGTTCAAATACATTTGTCTCCATTTCCCCCCCACCCTCAATCGTACCCACCCTTGGCTTTGTCCATGGGTCCTTTATGCATGTTCCATGACAACCCTTCCCCCCTTTTCCCTCCATTATCCTCTTCCACCTCCCCTCTGGTTACTGTCAGTTTTTCTTAATTTCAATGTCTCTGGTTATATTTTGATTGTTTGGGGTTTTTTTTGTTGTTGTTGCTTAGATTCCACTTATAGGTGAGATCATATGGTATTTGTCTTTCACTGCCTGTCTTATTTCACTTAGCATGATGCTCTCCAGTTCCATCCATGCTGTTGCAAAGGGCAGGAGCTCCTTCTTTCTTTCTGCTGCGTAGAATTCCATTGTGTAAATGTACCACAGTTTTTCTATCCGTTCATTTACTGATGGGCAGTTAGGTTTACTTCCAGCTCTTGGCTATTGTAAATTGTGCAGTTATGAACATTGGGGTGCATAGGTTCTTTTGAACTGGTGTTTCAGGATTCCTAGGGTATAATCCCAGCAGTGGAACCCCCAGGCCAAAAGACAGTTCCATTTTTAGTTTTTTGAGGAAATTGAATACTGTCTTCCACAGTGGCTGCACCAGTCTGCACTCCCACCAAGAGTGCAGTAGTGTTCCCTTTTTTCCACAACCTCACCAGCACTTACTGTTTGTTGATTTAAAATGGCCATTCTGACTTGTGTGAAGTGGTATCTCATTGTGGTTTTAATTTGACTGTCTCTTGATGGCTAGTGATGATGGGAACCCCTTCATATGTCTCTAGGTCCTCTGTATGTCCTTCTTGGAGAAGTATCTATTCAGGTCCTTTGCCCATTTTTTAATTGGGCTGTTTATCTTCCTAGTGTTGAGTCATGTGAGTTCTTTACGTATTTTGGAGATCAATTCCTTGTCTGAGGTGTCATTGGCAAATATATCTTCCCATACGTTTGGTTCCCTTTTCATTTTGCTGATGTTTTCTTTAGCCATGCACAGGCTTTTTATTTCGCTGAAGTCCCATTTGTTTATTCTTTCCTTTATGTCCCTTGTTCTAGGGGACACATTAGTGAAAATATTGCTGGGTGGAATATCTGAGACTTTCCTGCCTATGTTCTCCTCTAAAACTTTTCTGGTGTCGCAACTTAAATATATAAGTCTTTATCCATCTTGAGTTGATTTTTGTATATGGTGTAAATTGGTGGTTGAGTTTCATTTTTTTTTTGTCCAAAACTTATGGGACACAGCCAAGGCAGTCCTGAGAGGG
Source organism: Glossophaga mutica (assembly GCA_039655065.1). Taxonomy (NCBI): domain Eukaryota; kingdom Metazoa; phylum Chordata; class Mammalia; order Chiroptera; family Phyllostomidae; genus Glossophaga; species Glossophaga mutica. Next base: position 83,404,916 of record CM077303.1, on the reverse strand, counting down.
AAGTTCATAGCAATACAGGCCTACCTAAAAAAGAAACATTTCAAATAAACAACCTAACCCTACAACTACAAGAACTGGAGGAATAACAGCAAAGCCTAGAGTAAGTAGAAGGAAGGAAATAACCAAGATCAGAGCAGAATTAAATGACACAGAGACTAAAGGAACAATTCTAATGATCAATAAATCCAGAAGCTGATTTCTTCTAAAAGATAAACAAAATCGACAGGCTTATTTAAGCAGACTCATTAAGAACAAAAGAGAGAGGACCACAAAAAAACAAAATCAGAAATGAAAGAGAAGAGATTACAACAGATACCACAAAAATACAAAGGATTGTACGAAATCACTACAAACAACTATCTGCCAAGACATTTGAAAACCTGGGTGAAATAAATGAATTTTTAGAAAAATATAATTTTTCAAAACTGAATCAAAAAGCAGCAGAAAGCCTGAACACACCAATAACAGCTGATGAAATCGAAGCAGTAATCAAAATACTCATGACACACAAAAACCCTGAACCAGACAGTATCACAGGAGAATTTGACAAAGCTTTAAGGAAGAGCTAACTCCTATCCTTCACAGACTATTCAAAAAAACCCAAGAAGATGGAAGTCTCCCAAACTCTTTTTATGAAGCCAGCATCATCATAATCCCTAAAACAGATAAAGGTACAACAAAGAAAGAAAACTACAGGCCAGTAACGCTGATGAACACAGACACTAAAATCCTCAACAAAATATTGACAAAACAGCATCCAGCAACATGTTGAAAAGATCATACACCATGATCAAATGGGATTCATCCCAGGATGCAAGGATGGTACAATATTTGCAAATCAACAAATGTAATACTTCACATAAACAAAAGGAAAGACAAAAACCACATGATCATATCAATAGATACAGAAAAAGCATTTGATAAGTGACCATTTATGATAAAAACACTCAGCAAAGTGGGAATAGAGAGAGCATACTTCAACATAATAAAGGCCATATACGAGAAACCTACAGCCAATCACACTCAATGGCCAAAAACTAAAAGCTTTCCCACAGAGATCAGGAGCAAAACAAGAATGTCAGCTTTTACCACTTCTATTTGAGATAGTATTGGAAGTCCCAGCCACAGCGATCAAACAAGGAAAAAAAAAAAAGGCATCCAAATTGGAAAAGAGGAAACAAAACTATCATTATTTGCAAATGACATGATAGTGTACATAGAAAATCCTATAAACTCCACCAAAAAACTACTCAACCTAATAAGTGAATTTGGCAAAATGGTGAGATACAAAGTCAATATTCAGAAATTGAAGGCATTTTTGTACACCAATGATGAAATATCAGAAACTGAAATCAGGAAAAAGATCTATTTGATATAGCAACAAGAAAAATAAAATACCTAGGAATAAACCTAACCAAGGAGGTAAAAAACCTGTACTCAGAAAACTACACAACACTGAAGAAATTAAGGAAGACACAAACAAATGGAAGCACGTACCATGTTCATGGATGGGAAGAATTAACATCAAAATGTACATACTACTCAAAGCAATTTATAGATTCAATCCAATCCCTAGTAAAAATACCAATGACATATTTCACAGATTTAGAACAAACATTTCAAAAATGTATATGGAAACATAAATGACCCTAAATAGCCACAGCAATTTTGAGAAAGAACAAAGTAGGAGTGATCAGAATTCCTGCCATCAAACTATATTACAAGGCCACTGTAATCAAAACAGGTACTGGCATAAGAACAGACACATAGATCAATGGAACAGAATAGAGAGCCCAGAAATAAACCCAAGTCTCTATGGTCAATTAATATTCAACAAAGGACACAGAAGCATAAAAATGGAGTGAAAATAGCCTCTTCAACAAATGGTGCTGGGAAATCTAGACACCTACATGCAAAATAATACAAATAGTTTTTTACTCCAGTGAGTTTTCTGATATACAGGGTCCAGCACAAATAATGCCCCCTTTTTATTACATAATCTTTTATTACAAAATAATAAGCAAAATCTTTTACTACAAAATCTGTAACATAATATCACACTCAAGCAAACCATATAACACATTTAGGTGAAATGTTTCTAATTAAAACTATAAATTATCACACCCATATTATTACCCTGCCAACTACATTGAAGTAGTTCTTGCCTCTGCCAGACACTGTATTTGGAGATTGAATCTAGCACTTGTGTTTTCCCACTCAGTACATATGTATGGTTTCAGTTTCACTGTGAATATTCTGATACACTTGGAGTTGTGACTTGGAAGTGAAGGAAATGTACAATCATCACATTCACAAAGTACCTCCCCATTATAAACTTTAATGTGCAATTGTACTTTGTTACTTATTGCTGCATAAATTATCCTCAAACCCAGCAGATGAAAATAACACTCATCACATTTCTGAAGGACAGGGATCTGGGAATGGCTTAGCTGGGTATGTAGGTCTGGTTCAGGTTCTCTAGTGATTTTTCATTCAAGGTGCCAGTTGGAGAAGATGAAGCAGCTTCCATGCTCATTCAAATAGTTATTGGTAGACCTTAGTTCCTCTGGTGCTAACCAGACTTCAGTTCCTCACCCATGTGAGACTTTCCATAGGGCCATTCACAGTATGAAAATTTGCTTCCCTCAAAGCAAGAGATCATATAGTGGATGTCCAAGAGGAAAAACCAGTCTTATAATCCAATCTTGGATCTAACGTACCACCACTTCTGCTGTTTGCAATTGACCATACGAGACCACTCTTGGTAAAAATGAAGTAGACCATGCAAAAAAGTGAATACCAGGAGCCAGTACCACTGGGGGCCATCTTGGAGGCTGGCTACCATTCAATTAGCAAGTTTGACCTATGGTTGATGGCCTTTAACACTCCCTCTTCAGTATGAAACTCTGGTGTACAGTGAGTTGTAACTTTCCATGGGCACTGCATTCAAATGGCTTCTTGTGTGTGAATATTCTGAACTCCAATCAATACTTAGAGGTGAAGGCCTTTGCAAATTCAGTACAGCTACAGGTCTCTCTCCAGTGTGAGTATTACAGTGTACAGTGATCTTTTGGTGAATGCCTCCCCATACTTAATGCATGAATAAGATTTCTCTTGAATGTTTGCAGATATTCACTAAGGTGGGACTTGAATGAATTTTGAAGTTATATTGTTTCTCTCCAGTACGAATTCTCTGATGTACAAATGTGTCTTTCTGAATGAAGGCCTGTTCACATTATTACACGTAGTTTCTTTTGTAGATGAATTCTTCAAAGGAACCTGAATAGTGACTGGTAAGTGAAGTGTTTCCTACTTTATTCACCTTAGCCATTACGTTTTCAACTTTACTTTCCACAGTAGCCTATAAATGGTTTGACTGTTTCAATCAGAGCTGCTGGAAGAGGCAGGCTAGTCTCAACAATGATCTCACAGCCTCTACTTCAGGGGTCCCAAACTCCTGGGCCATGGACCAGTATCTGATGGTGGCCTATTAGGAGCCAGGCTGCACAGCAGGAGGTGAGCAGCAAGTGAGCAAGTGAAGCTTCATTTGTATTTATGGCCACTCCCCATCTCTTGCATTACCCCTGAGCTCTGCTTCCTGTCAGATCACTGGCAATGTTAGATTCTCATAAGAGAACAGACCCTACTGTGAACTGTGCATGTGAAGGATCTAGGTGGCGACCCCTAATGAGAATCTAATGCCTGATATCTGAGGTAGAGCTCAGGTGGTGATGCTAGTGCTGGGGAGTGGCTGCAAATAGCAGACGTTTGACTGCACAAAGACCATAATAAATCAATTGCTCGCATACTCATATCAAAACTCTATCAGTGAGAGGTAAGTAACAATTAAGATGCAGCTGGTGGCAAGCTTCATAGTGGCAAGTGAGTTGATGTACTTCAATTGTGCAGCTGCGCCTGTTGGCAGGCTTTAAGTCAGAATCTGACACTTATGTTAGCCCACATGTGGCCCTCCCTTTTATTTACTACGTCTGTCCACACTTCTTTCCCACACTGCACCCTTGTCTAAGTCACAGTTTCAGTAAGCCCACAAACTAACCCTAGCCAAAATGAGTAAAAAACAAACGTTGCTGGAGAGCTTCTTTGAAAAGGCAGAAAGCCCCAATGATATGACAGCAGAAGACTCTAAGACTGCAAACAAAAAGAAAGCTGCACTTAAAAGAAGATACCAAGACTCCTACTTTAAATTACGGGTTCACTTCAAGAGGTGATTCACATTCTCCAAGCCTGCTTTTTGTAATATGTGGTGACCAGCTAAACAATAAAGCCATGAAACTTCAAAACTGCTTCACCACATGGAGATCGTGCATCCTGCATTAAAATATAGGACTTTAAAAAAAAAGTGACCAAGAACAGAATTACTGAAGGCCACTTCATCGAATGTGTCTCCACTGAGAGCATCATTCTTAGTGGCTAATGGCATTGCTAAAACTAAAAAGCCCTTTACTGTCGGTGAAGTTGATACTGTCTGTTGCTAAGAACATTTGTTGTGAACTTTTAGGAGGCTGAAGTTCAAAAGGTGGCATGTGTTTCTCTTTCAGCTAGCACCATAACTAGATGAACTGATGAAATAGCAGAAGATATTGAAGCACAATTGTTAGAGGAGTTATAAATCACTGATACACAATCCAGGTTGATGAGTCTACTGATACTGACAAGGCAAAAATGCTTGTTTTTGTGTGCTATATTTTTCAGGAGGATGTGCATGAGGATATGTCATGTGCACTCTTGTTGCCAATGCCACAGCTGCAGAACTATTCAAGTCTTTGAACGATAACATATCAGGAAGACTGAATTGGTCATTTTGTGTTGATGTATGCATGGATGGAGTGGCTGCCATGACTGGGTAACTTTCTGGTTTCACTACTTGGGTCAAAGAGGTCACTTCTGAATGTGAGTCTACATACTGTGTTATCCATAGAGAAACACTGGCTAGCCAAAAAATGTCACCTGAACTTAATGTTTTGTAGGATGTGATTAAAGTTATCAACCACATTAAAGTACATGCCCTTAATTCATGTCTCCCTTAATTCATGTCTTTGTGCACAGCTCTGTGAGATGGACACAGAGCACACACGTCTTCTCTTACACACATAAGTGAGATAACTTTCTAAAGATAGATCACTGGCCAGAGTTTTTGAGTTATGAGAGCTGTTTCAGACATTTCTTTTAGAAAACGTTACCAAAGACTATACTTTCAGGGATCATTTCCATAGTTTGTTACTAGAAAAAGTCACCACTGGCAGCAAATTTCAGTGACACAGACTGGGTCACAAAACTTGCTTACTTGTGTGATATACTCAACCTGATCAATGAACTCAATCTGTCACTTCCTGGGAGAATGACAACTATGTTCAAGTTCGCAGATCAAGAAACTGTATTCAAAGCCAAACTGGAAATATGGGGGTGACAAGTGAACACTGGGATTTTTTACCTGTTTCAAACATTAGCAAAGATTTTGAGAGGAACTGAGCTAGGGCCTTGTTTCTCCCAGCTGGTGCATGATCACCTATTTCAGCTTTCCAGAGTTTGAGCATTACTGCTAAACAGCAAAAGACCACTGGACCGGGAAGGAATGGATCCATGGCCCATCTGTGAATAAACCAGGTGAATCGACTGTCCGTACTAGAAGAGGATCAACTGCTTGAGCTTGCAAATGACAGTGGCCTTAAAAGTATGCTTGAGACTTCCAATCTCCCTACATTCTAGATTAAAGGTGCAATATCCTGATTGCCACAAAAACACTGAAAAGCCTGCTGTCTGCTTCCATTTCCAACATCCTATCTTTGTAGAGTTTTCTACAGTGACAGCAACCAAAATGAGATTACGAAGTAGACTGGACATAAACACACTTCGGCTGTCATGTCTCCCATCACCCCCAGATGGGACCATCTAGTTGCAGGAAAACAAGGTCAGGGCTCCCATTGAATCTGCATTATGGTGAGCTGTATCATTATTTCACTATATATTACAACACAATAATAGAAATAAAGTGCACAATAAATGTAGCTTGCTTGAATCTTCACAAAGCCCCGACCCGTCCGTGGAAAAATCATCTTCCATGACACCAGCCCCTGATGCCAAAAATGTTGGGGACCGCTACTCTATTTATTTTTACCTGAGATATTCAAAACTCCAAGTCTTGTGGATCTTAGAGGGAATTTAAGATTTAATGCTCAGAGTCCCTCAGGAATGAAACTGTTGGAACTCTCAATGACCACAGTAGTTAAATTGCTTGAGAACCACTTCAGCGTTCCTTAGTTTTTACAATATTTATGGAAGGCCTGCTGGTGACAAAGTACCTTAGCTTTTGTCTGGAGCCATCTTTATACCACCAGAACCTTTTAATCTGCATTTTCCCTCACTTTCACGCTTTAAAGATGTCATTCCATCATTGTCTTCTGTCCTTGATCATTTCTATTGAGGCAACTTTAGTCTTATTGGTGCTTGATTGAAAGTGATGTGCCTGACTTCCGGCCAAGTTGGAAGCATAGTAGACACACTGAGCCCCCTCGCACAACCAAAAGGATAACAAATTTAAAAACAAAAAACCACCAGAACTGCCAGAAAAATGGAACTGTATGGAAGTCCAACAACCAGGAGTTAAAGAACAAACATTCATCCGGATTGGTGGGAGGGGTGGAGATGGGCAGCCAGGGAAAGGACTCACAGCAAGGCAGCAGCTGGCAGAGCAGGTGAGGTGGCCACTGGTCGGGGGCAAGGCAGGCAGAGCAGGCAGTCCCACTTTTGCATACAGATGAACTGGGAGGAACAACTGGGGAGTGAGACAGACTGAAACCCAGGGTCCCAGTGTGGTAAAATAAAGCCTCAAACCTCTGACTGAAAAAACCTGTGAGGTTTGCGGCATTGGGAGAAACTCCCAGCTTCACAGGAGTTTGTTAGAGACCCACAGGGTCCTATAATGTACACAAACCCACCCACAATGGGAATCAGCGCCAGAAGGGCCCAATTCGCTTTGTTTGCAGAGAGTAGAGGAAGCTGCATTGTTCCCTTGGACCCCTCCTCAACCAACAGCATCACAATGCAGCCACATGGGTTGCCCCACTCTGGTGAACACCTAAGGCTCTGCCTCTTAAGACATAACAGGCGCACCAAAAGTAAAAAAAAAAAAAAAAAGGCCCAAATGAAAGAACAGTTCAAAGCTCCAGAAAAAATACAACTAAGCGACAAAGAGGTATCCAACCTATCAAATGCACAGTTCAAAACACTGGTAATCAGGATGCTCACAGAAATGGTTGAGTATGAATGCAAAATAGAGGAAAAAATGAAGGCTATGAAAAGTGAAATAAAGGGAAAGGTACAACGGACCAACAGTGATGGGAAGGAAACCAGGACTCAAATCAAAGTTTTTGAGCAGAAGGAAGGAACATTCAACCAGAACCAAATGAAGAAACAAGAATTCAAAGAAATGAGGAGAGGCTTAGGAACCTACAAGGACACCTTTAAATGTTCCAACATCCAATTCACAGGGGTGCCAGAAGGCCAAGAGGAAGAGCAAGAAATTAAAAAGTTATTTGAAAAAATAATGGAGAACTTCCCCAATCTGGCCAAGGAAGTAAGACTTCCAGGAAGTCCAAGAAGCTCAGAGTCCCAAAGTTGGACCCTAAGCAGCACACACCAAGACACATCATAATTACATTACCCAAGACTTAGGAAGAGAAAATCTTAAAAGCAGCAAAAGGAGTCACCTACAAAGGACTTCACATAAGACTATCAGCTGATTTCTCAAAAGAAACCTTGCAGGCAAGAAGCTGAAAAGAAGTATTCTAAGTCATGAAAAGCAAGGACCTACATCCAAGATTACTCTATACAGCAAAGCTTTCATTTAGAATGGAAGTGCAGATAAAGTGCTTCCCAAATAAGATCAAGTTAAAGGAGTTCATTATCACCAAGCCCTTATTACACGAAATGTTAAAGGGACTCATCTAAGAAAAATAAGATCAATAAAATGAACACTAAAATGACAACAAAACTCCCAACTATTAACAACCAAACCTAAAAAAAAACAAAAACTGAGCAAACATCTAGAACAGGAACAGAATCACAAAAATGGAGATCACATGGAGGGTTATCAGCGGGGGAGTGGGAGGGGGAGAGGGGGGAAAAAGTAGAGGGAATAAGCATAAATGGTAGGTAGAAAATAGACAGGGGGGTTAAGAATAGTACAGGAAATGTAGAAGCTAAGGAACTTGTATGTATGACCCATGGACATCAACTAAAAGGAGGCAATGGGGCTGGGAGGGTGTGTGCAGGGTGGAGGAGAATAAAGGGGAGAAAATGGGACAACTGTAGTAGCATAATAAAATATATTTTAAAAAGTGATGTGCACCTTTTCCATCTTTGATTTTCAGCATTTTTGTCACAGGTACGTAAGGTGTAGTTTTTAGCTCTGAAATTGGCTGAACTTTAGTCTGTGGGCTCTTACCAATTTTGGAAATTTGTTGGCCATAATTTCCAAACATTATTCTGGCTCCATTTTCTCCGACTCCAAATTACATGTTAAGACATTTTAAACATACTGTTTCATTGTTGTTATATATTAACAATCTTGTCTTCCAATTCAGTTTTCTGGTGCAATCTGTTCCCTCATCTAGGGAGTTAAAATTTTATTGATTTTATAAACAGAAGACAGAGAGAGACAAACACTAATTTTGTTGTTCCACTTATTTATGCATTCACTGGTTGATTCCCCTATATGCCCTGACAAGGGTTCAAACCTGCAACCTTGGTGTATCAGGATGACACTCTAACCAACCAGGCTACATGGCCTAGGCCTAGAGAATTATTATGGCTTTTTTCAGGTCTAGAATATCCTTTTAAAACAATAAAATTAAAAATTTTAAATTCAAAAACTCATCTATTTATCAACCTTTTCAGTCATTCCCTGCCCACAGCGCCCCCCCCCCCCATTAATCAGGATAATCTAAAAGTCATTGTCTACCTCCACAATTTAAATCTGGATCACTGAATCAACTATACGTCCCTCTCCACTGTCATTATTGCTTCATATAGTTAATCTTTAAATTTTATGTGGATATCATGTATAAAAAAGTTACAGGCTCCAATACAAATTCCTTCCTCTTTAGAGGGTCCCCCTTTCCTCTGTTAGGCAAAGAATTCTGGTAGATTTAGCCCAGTTCATCCCTGTTCCTAGGGCAGACTTCAAAAAAATTTCCAGCTGTGAACCTGGGCCTTTGTTTCCTCAGGTATGAAAGACTGCAAGGGATTCAGCTCTGCCTCTCAGAACTTTTCAGCTTCGCTTCCTAGCTTCACTAAGCTTCGACATTTAACAAGTATTTGACAGAGACTGGTTATTCTCTCAGGGACTTTCAAAAGTCCCTACTTGTCACCTTGACCTTAATCAATCACCAAAAGCATAGGTGATTTCTATTTCTCTTAACACGGCCCTCTGCCTGGACCAAATCCAGATTACCAGGCTGAGCCCCGATTCTGCAAAGAAAATCAGAGGAAGTTTTCTCATCTTCCACTAACCTCTGAATAGTTCTGCCCTCCAGGAGACTGAGTCTGTTTTAGACCTCATTTCTGTATCACATTGGTGCCTTTTAAAATATGCCTTTTTAAAGTTATTTTTGTGTTGCTCTATGGTATGACCTACACCTATGAAAACTGAACCTCCATGTTTGTATGGCAAATATTTAAGTGGTAGAAAAAATGAAAATGGTTAACTTGGGAAAATTCAGGATGTCCAAAGTTACATTAGAATATGAAAAACATTTTTAAATAAAAATTACTCTCCTCCTCCAGTTCCTCCCTGATTCCTTTTATTATCAGTTTTCCTTCTGCTTCTTTAGTAGACCCCTTTCAATCAGTTAGGGAGGAGAAGGCATTATAAAGAGTTTTGTAGAAGATATGAAAAACTGACTTACTAACATGCCTAGATCTCCGCCATGAAAAAAACTTGTATTTCAATTTTTATAAAACTGCTTAGTAACTATGAAGTCTACATATTGACCAGTTAAAAGTTTAAATTTGAATGCTAAGGTTTGCTATGTAACACTTATCATTGAACAATTTATTTCAGAAACTCATGCAATGTATAAGCACATAACTGGGAATTAATCTGTTATTCTTGCATCTTGGCAGAAATTTTTAGTTAATGGTTTCTGCATAGCCCAACTGTTTTTTTTTTTTAATCCTCACTCAAGGGTATGTTTATTAGTTTAGAGACACAGAGGGAGAGAAACACTGAAACATCAATCGATTGTCTCCCGAATGCGCCCCAAATGCGGATCAAACCCACATCTTTTTGGTGTACAGGAAGATGCTTCAACCAACTGGGCCACCCAGCCAGGGCTGGAGAGCTTGATTCTTAAAAAGTTTTCAAAAGTGATTCTGATGTTTGAAAACCATTGCTATAAACAGAAAAACACACAAAAGCCTGCACATTCTTAACACGTCTCAGATTATTAGCTAGAGGAACTTGTTTACACTGAAGACTGAATTTGTTAAGATCTGCCTCATATAAGCACTTAAATACTCTAAAAAGTCAAAAAGATTCCAAAGGCAGACACCTACACTTTGAAGAGACTTCCATCAAATAATGGTCACATTCTTATAAATCCATTATAGACATGATTTTGGTATTTTAGGGCTAGTTTAAAAATATTAATCACTTCATTAATCTGTGACATTTATTTACTATATTGATGATTATTAGCATGTAGTGTGTGGAGGTACAATCATGGCCCTGAATAACATTACCGCTTTTTGCCATGTATAATGTACTCCCAGGTATAATGCAAACCCAGGTTTTTGGCCCAAAATTTCAGAATATCCTTCATGTTAATTCTTTGACTCAACTTTTTAAAAAATATTTTATTTATTTTTAGAAAGGGGAAGAAGAAAGAGAGGAAGAGAAACATCAATGTGTGGTTGCCTCTCACATAGCCCCCACTGGGGACCTGGCCTGCAACCCAGGTGTGTGCCCTGACTGGGAATCGAACCGAGACCCTTTGGTTCACAGTCCACGCTAAATCCACTGAGCTACACCAGCCAGGGCTGATTCAACTTTTTATACACAAAGCTGATTACCGTACTCCAGGGTATTATTTACGTATCAGTATTGCTTTCTAGAGTTACACTTTTATTGAATAAGCATATATGAAAGAATTAAAAACATTTATGTAGATACGGAATTAGTACTACCCAAGTAAAATGCATACCCTTACATTTCCCTCAAAACTCTAGGCAAAAAGAGTGCATATCATACACAGCAAAATACAGTACTATAAATCATCCTTAAGAGCACAAATAAGATTGTAAAAGCAATTCTGCTCTGATGTTTACATGACCAGTCCTGTCTACCAAATGCAATGTTTTAAAGTATTAGGATATTTTAAAACTATTAACTAATGTAGCTCTCTGCACTTAATCATTACCTACAACTGAAAAAGATGATTCTCTTTAGGAAACAAGGTGGTAAAAATAGAGGGCAACTATCAGTATCCTTTGTAAAATTTTACTTTTACCGATCTTATTTTGAGTTAATGTATCAAAAATTATTCCACATGGATAAAACTTGAAAGTTTTAATTTTACTGTCTAAGCCAAGAATCAGCCAACTATTTTGTAATTAAAGAACTAGATTTTAGTTTTTATTTTAAAAGAACACTGATAGTGGTTTCTTGATATAAATCAAGTGTCAACAAAGATGAACAATCTGGAAATGAAATTTCAAGTGTCAACAAAGATGAACAATCTGGAAATGAAATTTCCAAGAAGTAAATCTGAGAGGGTATCTGCAGACGACATTCTCTCCAATACCTAGATTAAAAAAAAAAATCTTTTGAGTGACACATTTAAAATAACTCAAGTCCTACAAAAATAGTAAAGGCAGGGATAATGTGCTTTAGGGTATTAAATATACGCTGGCTTCACTGAACACCTACCAAGACATTTATTTGAATAAAATGAAACACAAAGAATTTGAGGAAAAGGGAAACTAAGAGCTCCAAATCTAAAACTGGTATAAGATATTTAAAAAACTGCCAAGCTCTAAAAATATTAAATGATTAGGACAAAATACTGTTTAAGGTCTTGAGAAGATGATCTGGTGAGCAGATACATAAATAAAACTAATTTAGATGAATTCATAAAGAGATGAAAATAGATTAATTACTAAACTACATCACTACTACTGCACCACTTATACTGGAGTAACAACGCAAAGCAGAAATAAATTTTAGTAAATAGGTTGTAACATTAATAAATTTTTAACTAAAAATCAGGTGAACCATTAGAACAGGAGAGCCATTATCAGTTTGTTCATAATAATTTTTACTACTTGAGGCAAATAAAACTGATAGAAAATCTGCACTGTAGGAATGAACAAATACTAAGTTGTTTCTTAACTACAAATGCATTGACAACTACTCAAAGTTTATATATTACGAGACTTAGCACTCCTTACTATGGCAAAAATGACTAAACCAGAACTGCCAGCACTATAGTAATTCCAAGGTTTCTACTTTATATTTTAAACTTAGTAATAACAGATTTTGACTACTTTAATGTTTTTCGAAATTATTGCTGCCTACAAAATTTATATAGGACTAATTAAACACTTTAAGATTTGAACAATGTGTGAACTATGGATTCCTCCACCCCTAAGAGATAAAATTAACATCATGAGGGAAAATGCAATCACACTCATAGGATGATGATGAGATTCAAATAAATAGTAAATATTCCCAAAGTTCATTAATTAGTAGGCAACTGCTTTAAGGAGATCAAGGTACTTGGATCCCAATTAATAACCCATTACCACATTATGATATCACATTAGTATCTTACATCCAGTACTGTTATCCAGTAACTGGATATTGGATATGAGCTAATAATGCTTGCACAGCCTTCCCAACTACACACAGTTGTTACTTACCATAAGAGATCAATTTTGAAGAGTAGTTCCTTCCCTTATTAAATCTAGAAAATTTTATTTTCAGACATTTAATCAATTTGAAAAGGCTACTGAGAACTTCAAGAGTTCAAATACAATGTAAGATTAAACACATGCTGTAAGTATTCGAACAAATCAGAAATTGTTCTGCCTAAGAATTAAAGTACTCAGTTAAAATGATTAAATTCAGGATAAGCACATACAAAATTTCAAGTCAAACAGACCTCACTAGAGCCATAGAATCTGACAACATATGCCCATAGTTTGGCTTAATATTCATAAATCATGAAAACAAAAATAACTCCTTCAATGTAAGCAGCTCTGCTGTAAACTAAAACAGGCTTCAAAATATATCTTGTGGCTCAAAGGAATGTCTAGCTATAGCTTAAAATCCAAATCCAGGTAACATTTGAGTCTTACAAATCTGGGCAACCTTGTTTTCCTCAACATTTAAAAACTAAATTTTCATCTGTATGTATACATCCAGAATGAATTTTCAATCTCCTCTCATGGTACCATGCAAGTTCAGTAATATATCTCCCTAATAAAACTTTCATCGTATTGACATCAACTGAAATTATTTTTATTTTCCTATTTTATGCACAAAAAATTAGTTGATTTTTACCAATGAAATGGTAAAATCACAGGCAACTAAAACTTAGAATTGCACAGCTTCTTAATGTTTTATTCATAGCATTCTTTATACAGAAGAAGCTTCACTAATATTTAGTTTACGGAAGCATCCTGTGGGTAAAGCGCAAAATGATATTAATTATAAACAAAAAACAAAGCACTTTTGACTTTCAAAATTTATATATATATTTGTATCCAGTTGACAAATAGCATCACAATTATTACTGTATTAAAAAAAACTAAAAAATCACCATGTTAAAGCTAAGGCCTAAGTTCTTATTCCAATTGTTCCCTTTTGATTAGATCTAGGAGATATTAGAAATTAAACTCCAGCACCTCAAAGAAAATGTCTACATTATTTACAAACAGTATGGAAAATAAAAGCTGCCGTTCAGCTAAGTTAGCTTGCTATTTCCTACAGTACTTAACGTTGTAAATGTTGGGGGGGGGAAGCACTAACAAATATTTCAAACAGAAATACATTGTACCTGAAATTCTGTTCTAAAATTAATTATATATCCTAATTGTTTGTTGGAAAGAATTTGACTTCCAATAAATCCACTGAAAATTTGAAACTGAGTACTATGCTTCTTCACATTGCTAATCTAGATACTGTTAAGTATAATATTGTAGTAACTGCAAGCTTAAATGAAACAATGGCAACATGTGTGTAGATGGAATTTTATTTAAAATTGTAAAATATAATGCCTTAATGTTTACCCATAGTTATGAGACTATCTAATATACTTTTCATCCTTTAAGAAGTCTCACATGTATGTCCCTAAATGATGAAATCTTCCAGTAACTTACCAGAAAAAGTTTAATTATATTATTCTATTCTTAGAATTTATTTTTCTAATATTTAAAAATACATCTAAACCCTTGGCAAAGCAAACACAATCAATTCAGTGTAACAGACTGAGCTTTAAACCGCACTTTAATTTTCAATTAACTGTAACCTATTGGTTAGCTGAACCAAATGTAGATTTTTAAATGACTCACTATGAAGATTTTCAAATCAATTAGAGAATGCATAGAAAAGTGGAGATAAGTTTTAGGGAAGGTTTAAGTAGTTAATGTAGAAAATGATAAATGCTAGTTTTAATAACAAAAATGATACCAAATGCACATGAAAGTTAAATTAACACAGTATAAAAGAGAATAGCTTAAATAAATTGGGATTCACATATTACAATAGCAAAGTTATGAGCGAGTGAACTGAAGACACAAACAGTTCTGAAAATTCTCTTTTCAGCCTACTTCCAAAGAAACAGTCAGGCTTTTTTCCTGTACATAGTTTTGAGCTTTGTCTATACCATATATAGTAGAAAAATAAATTCTTTAGCAACCTAGAAACAGTTTATAAAACTCTTAAAGTTTAATTTTCTTTGCCAAACATGCCAATGTTAAACTGACAGCTATAAATTAAAGCTATATAGACAACAGGTATAAGTAATATAGAACAAGTTAAGAATACTACATTTACCGGATTTTTCTTTTTAAAAATTACTGTACTTTCTTAATTCCTGTGTGCTTTGCAATAGGAATAATAGGGACTTTGTTTTCTTAGAAAAGATAATAACATGTAAGAGTATAACACAAATAAGATAATTTATAATATACATGTACTTCAACAGCAGCCTCATTCATGTTGACATCTTGATTATGAAGTTAAAATCAGAAGTACAATACCTAGAACATAACAGTTGGGAAAGACAACATTTATTTTAGGGAAAAAATGGAGCAAATCAAAGAGCCTGGAATCTCAAAATCATCTATTTACTATAATACACATAAGACAACCTTAAAAATTGCAATATGAATGTAGATTACAACATGGACCAAAGAATTTTCTTTTTACTACACAAAGTATCACCTAGCAATAAAAAACAGACCTTTTTTTTTTTCCTTTCCAGAAAAAAAAGGCATGGTTTGATAATGGACAAATTTTGAATAAAGCCTAAAAAAATTTAGCTATGCCATCTATTCTGAAAATTTTAACCATAATTTAGTGTTCTGGTGCAGCTTCATTAACAAAATGTTCAACCCCATAAGCAGCAGTCACTTATAGCAAATCTGGTACCAACATCAAAGGAAAAAACTGGTTTAAAAAATGGTGCAAAAGCCACTTTAGATTTTAGTACAACATGTCACAGGAAAGAATACAAGTTCGCAATTATATATATACACACTCTAAAGAGGCTGTCAGTACCCAAAGTATTTTTTATTGCTATATCAGCAATGGATTTTTGGATGTTTTTAAGGGCCACATAAAAATAGATTCAAGGAACAGATTAAATTGAAGTCCTAGATTAAAATGTTTGGTTTAAAGAATTTTCTACAACAAATTTTCTTGTTTACATATGAAAAGTTATATAACCTTATATGAAAATGTCATGAAGTATTTTCTACACTATACTAAATGTATTTCCCAAGAGGGAAAAAAATTAAAATATCTAAAATATATTAGATTGAGATTACAAGACCATCATAGATCTTTTGAACATGCACCTGTTTATAGAATTAACAGTATACAAGATGTTTATTTTATTATGGACCATAAAGAAATGAGTTGGTGACAACTATCCTTTGCACAACATTATCAGCTCACTTTAGCCACAAGTGTGTCCTTTGTTTGTGTGTACAAGAAATATATTCTTTTACCCCTCTTCATATCATCCACAGGTTGACTTAGCAGTGAAGATGAAGGTGCAGAAGTGTTAAGTGTATTTTTCTTTCTTTCAAACAACATCCCGAGCATGGCATAAGTAGCCTGAAATTATAAAATACTTAACTGGGCTTTTAATTATCTACATAGACTGCTAAAATGAAAATTAGGTTGCCCAAATTAGCACATCAAATAACAAAACCAGCCATAAAGCAGGCTGAAAAGCATTAAATGTTTCATATATGTGAGTTTTTAAATCATTTAATTTCTATAGAAAAATTTTATTCACAATATAATGTGACAGAAAATGCCACAGGAATGATATACTGATTGCAATAAGGTTGCATGCAACAGCAGTTTTGTATTTTATATCTATTTTTGTTTATAAAAATTAAACCTCTCCAGTCATGCTTATCACATGGTCTTAGATTTGTAATTTAAATGAATAAGGAATACCATACATTTCAAAGAGAAAATGTCTCATCATTTTGAATGTGAATTATCTGTAAGAAACATGAAGTATACTACTGAACCCTGAAACATGCATGTCTAGATTTGCTTTTTGTCCATTTTCAGGCTGTCTGCAATCACTTCCTACTCATATAATACCAAGAGGATCCGTCTGTAACTGTGGTTGTATTAGTTGAGGTTGCAGTGGTGGTGGTAACTGAAGCGGTACCATTGGCTCCACCAACTGTCCTGGGTTTGAAGGTGGTGGAGGAGCCATAGTATTTGCAATTTCTACTATTTCTCCATTGTAAAAGAAAAACTGACACTGTTGAATGAATGTTTCAACAACAGATTGATGGATCTTAGTGGTAGACAGAAATTCTCGTTTTTCAAAATCAGGTCTCATCAAGGTTGGCCAGAAACAGATGGATAAATTGTCTGCTGTCATTAGGTTGACTTTATTTTGTTGACTAACCCTGAAATTATAATAGGAAAAACAATTAGAAAATCAATCAAAACTCTTTACAATTAAAAAATCCTAGAGCTGAAACTGATCTCATATGATTTACTTTTTTACCTTTTAACTTCTAATTTAAAACATTCTTCTTGTGCATTCTATGTTCAACTACATTCTGGTAATAGGAGACAGAAGAAAATTCATTCCTTGTAAGAATCAAAGGTAGCCTTTAAAAATGTACCTTGGGGTTTTATAATTTTTTTACAGATGCTATCATATTTATGTGAAAAACCTTTACCTCAGGATAAAGACATATAACAGAGTTAGATGAGTTTCCTGGCAATAGAAACAGAAAATTCTAATTGCATATCCAAATTACTTGAATATTGTGAGAGATAAGACAAACCACAGCATGCCATCTTTGAACCTTAGAAAAATAGAACTCTGAGAATATCACTTTAACATATCCTTCTAACCAGGAGACTTCCAACTTTTCAAAACGGTTTCCAGTATTCGAAAAAACAATCTTTTCAATCATTAAATATCTTGTACATTGTTAGAAATTTAATCTGAAAGCTAGTACTCAGTTTGCAGAAACAGTTCACCTTAAAATTATTAAATAAGTTAATAAACATATAGAGATAAAGGTATAAACATCATTAACCAATTTGCATCCAGTCCTTTAAATATGTGAGTAAGCACTTCTACCATCACCTATAATATGCAAAAAAAATGAGGTAATTATCTTGAATTATAACTCAAAATTACTAAATTGACAAGGAATCTTAGGTATTTTATCCAACCCTCTCACTTTACACATAAACAAACAACCCAGTATTTAAGATAGTAGGAAAATGTTATACTTAAATGTGCACATCAAAAAATTTAAACCAAAGTACTCCAATCCAACACAGGAGTTGCACATCTAAGGTAAAATATGTGCCCTAAAAACATGTGTTGTGTGGTAAAAGTTATGGCTGTTTGTTGAGATACTGATTTACAATATTCAGAATAAAATCAACCTTTTGTTAACATACAGTGAGCCCAGACAGGTGTTTTTAAACAGCAGGTAAGTATAGATTTGGAAAATACCTATAAAGTTGAAAGACATAAGAATATGGGCATCAGGTCTAACTGTTGAATCAGAAAATACAAAGAAAAGGTATCAGATCAGACATGAGGGTGGCCAGGGAAGGTTTCCTTGAAGAGGTAATGTTTGAGTTGAGTCCAGGGTGATGAGCTTTGGTAAACAATGGTAGGAAGTAAGAATAATTTAGTCAACTGTGGTTTTTCTCAACTTCAGTGTGTATGGACACCTCATGGAGGGCTTGTTGAAACAGAAACTGAAGGCTTTGCTTGAGGTGGGGCCTGATAATTTGTATTCCTAACAAGTTCCCAGGCAATGCTGCTGATGCTGCTGGCTTGAGGACTGCATTTTGAGAGACTGAAACAGTCATGTTAAGATGTTATGAGGGATTAGTCACAGATTGAATCTTTTGGTTGAGTGCTATAAGTGTAATAATATAGTGGCACTTTGTGTGTGCATTGGAGAAAAAGATAGGAAATCTAACAAGTTAGAAGTAAACCAACCTAAGGTTATACAATTTGGTTTTTCTTTAGTACACAGGACATTAATTAGCA
Organism: Glossophaga mutica; assembly: GCA_039655065.1. Taxonomy (NCBI): domain Eukaryota; kingdom Metazoa; phylum Chordata; class Mammalia; order Chiroptera; family Phyllostomidae; genus Glossophaga; species Glossophaga mutica. The sequence continues at coordinate 83,386,110 of CM077303.1, read as the reverse complement.
ACAAGAGAGCTCAATTACAAAGAGACAAGTTCCCTAAATGAGAAATGATAAAGCCTTAACTGAAGCTGTGGTAGAGAAGCAAAAAGGAAAAATAATTGTAAGAAAAAAAACTGCTCTGAACCAATAACTCAATAAATATGGAGGGTGAAAGAAACTATAACCAAGTAACTCCATGGATTAATTTTTATAATTTGTCAATCATCCACTATATATGTTTGTTTATATCCTATACCAGAATATAAGTTCCATGGAATAGATGACTGCTTTACTCACTGCTGTGTCTACAGCACTTTTAAGAGAGTACCTGGCATACAAAGTAGCCATTACAATCTAGTTATTTCTCTGTTCTACTCTCCAGTGGCTCCCCATAAACACTCAGACTAACAAACATGCAATGCTATTTTCATTGTGAACGTCTTGTGCTTCCTCCAAATGAATGTCAGTTAACTTTACAGCGTGCTTAGTGACATACATACATGAATCACCATTCTTCTTTTGTCAGTAAAACACTGTGAGGACTAAAGCTAGCTGTAGTACTGTCCTATATGATCTGGCATGGTCCCTCTTCCTTTTCTGACCTTATCTCTTACTCTGTCCTTCCCTCACTCTGCTTAAATCACATAGGCCTTCTTTGCTGTTCCGCAACAAAGGAACTATGCTTTTGTCTGTGTCATTGTATCACTGGAGCCAAACACAGTAAGGAAAATAATACTGATAGTGTACTAGCACTGTGATTCTTTCAATATGATCTTCCCTTTGTCCCTTTTTTCTATACTTTTTAATGAAGTATAATTCTTACTTCAGCACTTTGATCAGGTCAGACAATAATATCATCACAAATCATCCCTATATTCCTTACTGTGTAAAGAATCCTATAGTACCCTGTTCAGTTTTACCATGAACTGCTTGTATGGTAATTTTCAAAACAGAAAATTCCATAATTATACCACAATAATGTGTATACAGATATTTCCTCAGGGAGAGAGACTTCAGAGAATAAGTATCAGATATGCTAATATAATTTTATTCTATAATGATAGCAACAACACTTTAAGCAATGGTTAATATTCTCTCCTCAGAGGTAAAGCCTGAAATATACTTGGTTTGGGTATTGACACTATTAGTTAAAACAACAAACTTCAGGTCATAAAAATTTCAGTTAAAAATATGAAGAGTAGATTTTTGAAAAAATTAATACAAATACTAATGATTATATTGAGTCCCAGGAACAATTTTGTGAATATCATTCTTCTCGTAGTTGAGAAAATAAAGACTTAGCAAGGGTAAGTAATTTGCCCAAGGTCACAGAACTAAAAATGTTTCAAAACCAAGCCTGTTTGATTCCATAGTCTGAGATTTAAGCTATTATACAACACTGCCTTTCACTTAATGTATGTCTTTGGGAGAAATATCTTTAGACAAAAGCACAAACTTGAAGTTTAACATACTTAAGACTGTTAATATAGGATTAATGTCCTGCATCTTAGGTAACAGTCATGGTGGATAATAATATGAACTCAAGTTTCTGATAAAATTTCGCTGTGTCAAATATCTCAACAAAATTAGCAAGTTACACAGAAGCAACAGTGAGACTGAAAAAGCAAATGGAACCTCTTAATAAGATTTGGATTCTAGTCATGTGTCATTTATTAATTATGTGAAATTAGGCATAAAATTTCCTTCTTTAAATTTTTCCAACTTCAAACAGACTGATTTAGTTAACTGTCATTTTATACCTAAAATTCTGAGATTCTATAGAAGATAACTGCTAAGGAATAACAGTGATGATAAGAAAATGTGATGTCTGAGTAATCAGGAAAAAAAAATGTACTTACCACACTCACTACTTATATAATCATTACATATATTAAGAGTCACATACCTTTCTTTAAACAAGTTGACTTAAAAAAACCCCCCAAAAACCTATCTTAAAAATCCAGAAAAAAATAATTTAGAGAACTAAAATTAAATGTTTAAATAAGTTTATATCCCTTTTTGTTTTGTAATTACCAATTTATAAAGTTATATTGGAACTTGTACTGCATTTTATTTGTAAAAATAAAAATACCTGTTCAGATGTGTTATTATATATCTGAATACATCATAGTTTACAGGATGAAACTTCTTAACGATTTCTTTCAATGCATGAAGACGTTCTGTTTTATCTGGGTTTTCTGTAAAATTAAAGTATTAAGGCATTTGTGTGAAACTCATGTTTAAAAATATTTGAGAAAGCTTCCTACTATGCTTACTGTAAAGAAACAATCAAGAATGTGTTTGAAGCATATTACCACCAGTAAATAAAAACAAAGAGAATATCTTAAAGAACCTGCTAAAAACACATTATCTATCACCTATTACAATAGCCTTTTTGCAAATAAAGCTAATCTCTAAAGAGCAAAGTGACTCAGAAGTGGCAAATAGAAAATAGTATATTTGCAATTTGCTCAAGCAATTTATAAACTAGGTAATAATTTAGAATCAATTAATTACTTATAAAGCTGTTAGGCTCTTAATATGCATGGTCCAGAGAGTAAATACTTTAGGTTTTGTAGGAGCAACAACTTAACCCTGCAGTTGTAGCACAAAAGCAGCCACAGACAATATGTAACAAGTGAGTATAGTTCTGTTGCAATAAAACTTTTAAAATCTTAATTTTATATAGTTTTAAAGTGTCACCAAATTTTTTTTTTTTTTTTTTTTTAGTTTTGTTTAACCATTTAAAAATGTAATAACCATTCTCAGCTTGCAAACACCTACCAAAAACTGATAAACTGATGGCAGGCTGAATGTGCCCTGTAGGCCATAGTTTGCCAATACCTGATTTAAAATCATCACCCTATACTTATTTATAATCCACTTTGCTTATGGAAAATCTTTCTGCACAAGTAGGACAAGCATTTAACTCAGTTAACTCTCCAAATTTATGCAAATTATGAAACAGAATAACAAATGTGGTTCTGTAGTAAATAGGATACCAGAGAGTGCTTTTATTGCTCTTCCTCATTCATTTGATTCTTCCAAAAGGTAACAACAGGTTCCTCTGCAGGAGACTAACTCATGGTAGGCAGTATCACCTAGTACTAACAAATCTGATTTGCCACACATTACTTCTAAATCAGTCCTCTAAAATTTCCTAAGTAGGAAAATTCTGAGGCTACTGTTTATTAAGAAAATCTAAGCTATCAAATAGAATCATTTTCCCAGTTTACATATGAAAGTCTGTGTAAGGCAAACTGTACCCTGTGACAATATCCTATGTTTTTTATTGTGGTTTTTAATGAAAAGGAAATTAACTAAGAACTTTAACATAATCAAAATGACAAGAAAGTAGTCTCACTGAAGAGCTTGAAGACTTGTCATCATCAAAATAAAGAGAAATACTTAGAAACACCCATTTTAGCCAACTGACAACTTAATATGGATTAAGCACTAAGTTCTTTGATACTTGAATAGATATTCTGTATCATTCTGCCAGGTAACAAATGAGTATTTGTTTAATAGAAATATCAGGATGAATGATGCCAAAGCGGAAATAAGTACCTTTTTTCCTGCCTTACTTTTCAAAAAGTGATTTTAGATATGAGGCCAAAGTTAAATTTGACTAAAAAAAAAAATTTAAACACATATGTATACAGACCACACACGTTAATGTTTTACTGAGGTACATTAGACACACATTCATTTGAAAAGTTTATTTAGTTTTCTTACAATGCCTCTGCGTTTAAATTAAAAACACAACTCTCAAACTTCTAGTACAATGATCTTCAAACTTCTAGGAACAGTGAGTCAGTCACCTGGGAGACTAACAAACTAAATACTCTTGGGGGCCAACCCCAGGAATTCTTGATGTTTTATCTATATATCTTGATGTTATAAAGAAAATCACCTTTAAGAAACAGTGCTGGTAAGCTGAATTTTTATTAGCTACACATTTTAGTGCTAATTCTAACACTGAGCAATCAATAAACAAAACCCATCATCCCTCTCAAAAAAAAAAAAAAGGTGGCTTATACTTACTTGCTGCTTCCAATAGCTCCGGATGAAGAGAATACGGAATTAAAGGATCTGGCAGATCTGCAAAGAAAGCTTTAAGGGCTCCAGCTACAGCATTTACTGTTACTTCCATGGATACTAGACTGATATTATGATCTATGAGACAAAAATTAAAATATTAATTTACAATTTATATAATAAAACTTTCAGTTATTATAGGAGTATACTAAATAGGTACTTGTACATCCAAAGATATGCTACCTTTCTTTACAGGCTGATTCATCTCTCCCCCATTGTTTTAATAGAGATAAACTGCATAGATAAGGGAAGAGAGAACGAAGCAAGAAGCATTTTTTTGTTACAATAAAAAATGTTGTTAGGCTTATTAGTATATTGAAGAACACTGGCTTGTACTAATACCTACCTTCTTTTAAAATATTTTCTTTACACAAGCTATTTAAAAGGGGCCATAAGGAAACAAAGATAAAAGATAGGAATTACGGCCCTGGCTGATGTGGCTCAGTGGACTGGGTGCCAGCCTACAAACCGAAAAGTCACCTGTTCAATTCCCAGTCAGGGCACATGCCTGGGTTGTGGGCCAGGTCCCCAGATGGGGTAGTGTGAGGGGCAACATATCAATATATCTCTCATACATCTCTCCCTTTCTTTCTCCCCACCCTTCCCTTCTCTCTCTCTAAAAAAAAAAAAAATAATAATAATAATCACCATTCATTAACATTTTGTTCTACATAAATAACTAAAGGCTACATAATAATCTGTAAATTGAACAATTTACATAATATTCTATTACTGAACATTTAGATTATTTCCTTCAAAAACAAAGATGCTATGATAAACCTTTTGTGTACTACAGATTATTTCCTTAAGATTACATTACTTGTGCTAACAGCTACTCAACAAACATTTAATATAGTGCCTGGCACAGCAAACTATTCATATGAATTATCTCATCATTCCTCCTAGCTACTCTTAACACTCCCATTCTAGACATGAAAAAGCTGACATCTAGAAAGATTAACTTCCCTCAAGCACTAAAGACAATTAAGTGGCAGAATCAGAAAACAAAACCAGGAAGTCTAATTCAAGGGCCCTGGCATTGACTACTAACCACCCTTCCTTTATTGCTGGAGTGAAACTGTACTAATTTTATGTTATAAAGGTTGAATAGTTTTTCTAACAAAATATTTTTTATGAAACAATATGCTATATACAATATTCTTTCAAAGCAAGGCAAACACATAGAACTCAATGACTGACATTTTACCATTTCAGCAAAAATCTAAGTTATTTTACATGGCTATCTAGTATTCTACTCATAAACACATGGGTAGCCCCCTTCCTTTTTAAACAAAATTACACAAAAAAAAAAAAAACAGCAATAAATGCTCTTGGTATGCTTACACAAAGATTTCTGACACAAATATTTACAAATCGAACATCTCTAACAAAGCTACTGAATCTTAACAGCCAAAAGGCACACACAACCAACAGTATATAAAATACTGGCTTGCCTACACCATATCAACAATCTTTTTCACTGTGATAATAAAACAAACACAATCTTTTTAATTTTTGTTTCTTTATAACTGATAAAGGTAGCACATATTTTCATATATATGTTGGTCCCTTATCTAGCATAGACATTTCGTACCTTTCTCTAAATTTATTCTTTTTTAAATTATGTTTAGTCCACTGTCTCATACAGAGTTTTTAGACTTTTAAGTAGTCCAGTTTATCATCTTGTCCATACTTTCCAAGGTTGATATCAAGTTTTGACCTTTCCCTACTCTAAGACTATATAAAACATTCACTAATTTTTCTTCTTAGCTTTCATTTTTACACTTAAACTTTTGTTCTTATGTAAAACTTACTTTAGTGTATGGAATTCAACAGCTTTCACTCCTAATAATTAGTTGGCCCAATGTCATGGAAAATTTCTTAAATTGCATTTTTAAATAAATACTCTCTGTGACATACAAAGATGCCAATGTGTTGTAAGTCTGTTTACTATAATACTTTTCCAATTCTGGTAATAGATTTATAGTTCTCCTGTTGCTTGACTGTGGTATCTCTTCTATGAAATATTTCTAATCCCACTCTCTCAACAAAACTCTCTTTCCTCAACACCTATATCCTTAGAAGGTTTTCATATGAAAATCAGTCTTCCTAACATGAAATTTCAATAAGGAAAATAATAAAACAATCACTTTAATTTATATAATTATCACCTTACCTTGGTCAAACTGCTTTTGAATATTGTCTTGATCAGTTTTGTTCCCACTAACACGGTAGAGTCCTTCAGTACATAATCCTAAAAGAAAAAAGAGGTATACATAACCTTATGGACATTTTAGTGACTTACAAAAATAGGTGGTAGAATATTTTAATGAATTAAGTATTTTTGAGCATTCCATTTAAAATAAATTCTAAATAGACCTCTTTTTTTAATTTCAAACTATTTAGGACATCCAGCTCCATGCATAAGAAAAGACACATTTCTCCTTATTTCTTCCACTAAACACAACTAAATTCCTGAACACAATATTTAAAAAAAAAACATCAAAAGGCCCTGAATGGAGGACAGAGGAAGGGTATGGGCTAGTGACCCTGGATCTTGAGGAACAACATGACAGTGATTTCCATGGGTTTTCTTTTTGCCTCTTACGTATCCTGGACCTGGCAAGAGAGGAGCCTGCAACCCAGAAATACCAATGAGCACAGGCAAAAAATAACAACAAAACAACACACAGAAAACCAACAACAAAAGCTGACTCTATCTAAAGAATTAGAAAAGTGTGTACAGCCTAGCAATCAAAACATTAAAAAAAATTATAATCACTCTACTGAAGTCAAATGCCATGGATTCACCACTCCTCACACTTATTAGTGGTGACCAAGTAATGAGACTAGTATTCTACCTCTGCCCAGCAGTAACTAAGAGGCCCCTTCACATCCTGGAGTGTTAGCAGGCACTAAGAGAGCCTAAAGTTCCACCCTATCCCAAAGGAAGGGGCGTTCTTTCTCCTCCTACCATAGTAGTGTCAGAAGAGGTCAGCAGAGACTAAGTTGAGCATCTGGAATGCTACCCCCACCTTACAGTAACAAGACAGCCTTCCTTCCTCACCTAATGGTGCAGTGTCAAAAGAGGCCAACTAAACAGAAGATTTAATATGATCTAAACACTCACAGAAAAATATCCCAAATGTCCAGAATACAATAATAATGAAAAAACTAAAATCATTCATCATACCAAGAACAAAGAAAATATCAAATTGAATGAGAAAAGACAATTAACAGTCACCAATACAAAGATTCCAAGGCTGGATCAGGATATATCCTGTGCCAGATAGTTAAGGAAGTGCTTAAGACTTATGGGGACAAATCTTAGAAGGATATGAGTGGATTATAACTCAATGAATACAGTAAGAATCCATGTCAAAGTTTTAACTTGAGTAAACAAGTTTGGCAGAAATGACCAATTGATCAAAATTAGTATCACCTATATTGAGACAAACTGACATGCTATCTCAACAAATACAATACACTTCTAAGGACAGAACACTGTCTTATTGGTATTTGTAACAAAAATGCATTAATTCCAATAAAATAATGAGGAAACGAGACAAACTCAAATCGAGGTAGAGAGAAAAGTTCATTCATACGGTAAAATGCCAACCAGTAAACACAGAAGAAATGGTAAAGGAAAAAAAACCAATGGAGACTAAACTTAGTAGCTACAAGTATGATAACAGTCTCAAAGTCAAGAAAGACAAATATCTCAGGAACTCTTCTAAATTAAAGGTGTTGAGAACTTTCACTCAAGATGTCAGCATAGGCAGACATGACTCACCATGTCAACCAACCACATCAAAATTACATTTAGAATATAGAATAACCATCACTCAGAACCATCAGAAACTGAGTTGAATCGAAGTCTGATGACTACGGAAATAAAGAAACCACATCCATCCAGACCGATAGGAGAAATGCAGACATGGAATGGTCCAACATCCATGTGTGGAGGGTAAAATTTTGGGAAGGATATCTCATGAGTGAGGAGTCCCAGCCCCACACCAGACCTCTCACCAGACCTCTCCAGTTACCACTGGAAGATGCTGTATTTTACCACACACAAAGTGCTCCCATGTATAATGAGCATCCTATGTTTTGGTCCACATTATATACAAAATTGTATCCGCCATCCCCATGGCATATATTCATTACACCTATATATAACGCACACCATTACTTTTCCCTAAAAAATGCGGGCAAAAAAAAAGTGTATTATGGATGGCAAAATATGTTAAGTCCCCACAACTTCTGACTGCAAAAACAAGCAGGGATGACTAAGTCGGTGCAAGAAACTTCTAGAGCCACAAGCAGTTTCTCTTAAATAATCCATACATGGACTCACCTACTCAGACTCACTTTCTCTGAGTTCTAGCACCAGGGTACCAACTTGAAAGTTATACAGGGAAAAACTGAAGTGCCTGGCATCAAAGTGAGCAAAGGCCACTGTCCCTTTGCTAAACCCTCCACCCACAGGGCTGGTAAGCTTGTGCCATATCTGAGACTCCATTGACCTAGCTAATGCTATTTGACCCTCCTTGGAAATCCTCAGAGACTGCACCCCACCCAACTTATGGTATGGCCCACCCAAGGTACTTTTACATATAAATGGCTGATCTTGGCTCATGCTCCACAGCTTCCTACATGCTATAAAACAAGGCCCAATGAACCTCAGGCCTGGCATTAGCAGCATACAGCTTATTTTCACAGCTTGGCTTCACATGGGAATCTCCAAGCCCAGCACAAGTAGCAGCCATCTCAGATTGCTTTAAAGCTCAGACAGGGTGGCCTCGGGCAAAACACAGGTTGGGGCTGATCTTGGCCAGCACCACCTGGGAAACCCCATGGTCAGCACATCCAGTGGACAGCAACAGATCACACTGGAGCACCATCGACCTGCCGCTTCACAGCTGATCCTCCAATGAGGGTGGAGCTTGGTGGTCAGTGGTCACAGCTAGTCCTTGGAGCGAACTGACCTGAGTAAATCCCTCCCAATGATCTGCCAATAGCAACCAAGGCTCAACTACAAGAAGAGGGTGTACTCAGCCCACAAGAAGGGCACACATCAAGTACTCAGCTTGAGTTATAGGGGAGGCTGTGCCACTGGACCCTACAGGACACCTACTAAATTAGACCACACTACTAAGACAGGGAGTCACAGCAGCTCTACCTAATACATAGATTCAAACACAGAAAGGCTGCCAAAATGAGGAGACAAAGAAACATGGCCCAAATGAAAGAACAGATCAAAACTCCAGAAAAAGAGCTAAAAAATGGCAATAAGCAATCTATCAGATTTGGAGTTCAAAACACTGGTTATAAGGGTGTGTGAGGAACTTAATGAGGACCTCAACCGCATAAAAAAGACCTAGTCAGAAACGAAGAATACACTAACTGAAATAAAGAACAATTTACAGGGAAACAACGAGAGTGGATGAAGCCAAGAATCAAATCAATGATTTGTAACATAAGGAAGCAAAAAACCACCAATTAGAACGAGAAGAAAAAAGATTTCCAAAAAATGAGCACAGTATTAGCCTCTGGGACAACTTCAAGAGGTCCAACAAACACATCATAGGGGTGCCAGGAGAAGAGGAGGAGCAAGAAATTGGAAATCTATTTGAAAAAATAGTGAAAGAACTCTTCCTCAATTTGGTGAAGGAAATACACATGCAAGTCCAACAAGCACAGAGAGCTCCAAACAAGATGGATGCAAAGAGGCCCACTCCAAGACTCATCATAAATACAATGCCAAAGGTTAAAGACAAAGAGAGCATCTTTAAAAGCAGCAAGAGAAAAGCAGTTAGTTACCTATCGGGGAGTTTCTCTAAGACTGTCAGCTTATTTCTCCAAAGAAACTTTGCATGCTTGAATAGACTGGAAAAAAATATTCACTCAAAGTCATGAAAAGCAGGGACCTTATAGCCAAGATTGCTCTACACAGCAAAGCTATCACTTAGAATTGAAGGGCAGATAAAGAGGTTTTCAGACAAGAAAAAAATGAAAGGAGTTCATCATCACCAAACCATTATTATGGTTTAACATGAAATGTTAAAGGGACTTAAGAAAAAGATCAAAACTATGAATAAAATGACAACAAATACATATCCATCACCAACTGAATCTAAAAAAAAGCTAAGCAAACAAGAACAGAGTGAGAATCATGGATACAGAGAGCATTTTGATGGTTGCCAGATGGGAGGGGTATATGGGGGAATGTGTGAAGAGGTGAGGGGATTAAGAAGTACAAATAGGTAGTTATAGATACACAGTACAGTATACCAAATGGGATACCCAGAGAACATATACCTATGACCCAAGGACATAAACAATGGTGGGAGGATCGACTGAGGGAATGGGGGGTGGTGGTTAGAGGGTGACAAAAAGAAGGAAAACCAGGACAGTTAATACCATAATAAATAAAATATAAAAAAAAAGTTACGGTGTTAACAAAGACATTATCACTAAATGCAATGCACCTAGATTAGATCATGGAGTGCTCCTCTAATAAAGAAATAAATGGTCCAAAATATCAATAATGCGGAGGCTGAGAAATCTTGACATAGTGATAAGCCTTTAGTGTTATTATTAAGTGAAAATATCAGGTACTTAATCATCCGTGACAAAAATCTTGCCTTCCATTCACTAATAACTGAATGATGTGAAAACAATAAACAAAAACATGAACTCAATTACCCAGATGTGAATTATCCAAGGTTTACTTAGACTTAAATCATTTAAATCCCAAAGATTCAATTCAGGGCCTACAAACAAGTTAGACGTTTATCCCACTATTCCAACATTAAATGTAGAAATTTAAAATGGTAGCTTTTAACCAAGCATTAACATCTTTTCCTTTTATCAGGTAACTAACCATTGTACTACACAGAATTCTTGAGAACAAGTTCTGAAATGGTCTTGAGTTCTTTTGTGTTGCTAATATATATAATACAAGGGTTTTACCACTCATTTCTGTATACCTTTATGTCAAAATAATTATAAATCATAAATTACAAAGGGTGGAGAAGTAAGATGTGTAGATAATCCATAAATTAAGTATGTACATGAGGAATGGCAACAGCAAAGAAATGGAAATGAGAATTCCACAGTTTGGTTACTCCACAACAGCCATAAATTGGCTGCCAAAAAGTGTCAGAATCAACTTTTAAAGAACTCTGGACCCTAGTTTAAAAACAAAACAAAAAAAAAAAAAACCCCAAAACCCAACCACTAGAAGGTAGCTTGGTGAAGAAAGCTGCTTTCAACTGCCCACCTACCATTCCTCTACATCCCAGACTGGCAATTCTTGATGCTGGTTCCAAGTGCCAGAGGGAGCAATAGAGATCTTACTGTCAAGTTCTGTGGCTGTGGGTTTTGACCTGTCTGAGTGGCTCCTGGAAGGGACAGCATAAGAGCCTGCCTATATTTTTACTCAACTTGAAGTGTTCCTAGGACTGGAATACCTTCTCCCAGGAATTAAAGGCACAAATATTGGCTATAGCAATGTGGGGAAAGCGGCAACAGTTAGGATCAGCAATAGATAAACTGAAAAGCCTAGGAGGGAAGATACTAGGAAAGGAGATGGTGAGGAAATAGGGCTTTTAAAATCCCCTGCATATACTGAGGAATTGAGAAACCCATATGAATGCTCAGGGCTGGAGGCACATTCAGAAAATGTCTGGTGAGATTCTAAACTTTCACCTCTAAATGGTCATAGGCTCTCCCAAAGTGGGCACGAAAGGTGTGAAGGCTCAGGCAACTATAAATGTTGAAAGACTGTCTGAGAGCCAATCTGAGAAGGCTTGGAAAAAACATTTCTTTCCATTGGTTCCAGGCATTTAAGGGAACCATGAAAACACTAGCCAACCATTAAACTTTGGATTAAGGATTTTAGTGGCCACAAAAGTAAGAATATAGACTTTATAAGCATAGTTTAGAAAAGTCACAGAACTAGTAAACATAGCCAATAAATAAACAGCAACAGCAAACCCTGGTGATGGGAAACAATCTGATTTTCAGAGATGCCCTATAATATGCAAAACCTCTTATTTTCAACAAAAAAATTTAAGAGGCATAAAAAGAAACAATATGGGATGGTACATTCAAGGACAAAAAGAAGTTAACAGAAACTGTCCATGAAGAAATCAGTTATTGTACTTACTAGACTTTAAATCAACTGTTTTAAAAATGTGTAAGGAATTAAAGGAAACCATGACAAAGAACTAAAGGAAACCAGGAAAATGATGGCTTAAATAGTGGATATCAATAAATACAAAAAAAGTATAAAAGAACTAGAGAGAAACACCAGAACTGTAAAGTATAATAGGTAAAATTTAAAAAAAAATCACTAGAGAGGATTAACAGCAAATTTTAGCAGACAGAAGAAATAATCAGCAAATTTAGAGATTGGTTAATTGAGATTATCCAGTCTGAAAAGAGAAAATAATGAAGAAAAATAAATAATGCCTAAGAGACTTCTGGGACACCATTAAGCATACCAACATATACACAAAGGTTTTCCCAGGTAAAAAGGAGAGAAAGGAGATTATTTAATGAAATAATGGCTGAAAAACGTCCAAAATATTGAAAAGAACCTCACAAAAATGCACCCATCCAAGAAGTTCAACAAACTGCAAGTGGGATAAACTTAAAGAGGGATGCACAAAAACAAACCAACAAATCCAATCTCAAGAGAAGTGACTTATCACATCCTAGAAATCCACAACAAAATTAACAACCTATTCTTCCCTCTTCTTGAATTTTTTTGAATAGTCTGTGAAGAACAGGGGATACCTCTTCCTTAAATGTTTTGTAAAATTCTCCTGTGAAACCGTCTGGTCTGGGGCTTTTGTGTGCCAGGAGTTTTTTTATTACTGCTTCAATTTCATCAGCTGTAATTGGTCTGTTCAGGCTTTCTGCTTCTTCTTGATTCAGTTTTGGGAGATTATATTTTTCTAGATATTTGTCCATTTCCCCTAGTTTTTCAAATTTCTTGGCATATAGCTGTTTGTAGTAATTTCTTACAATCCTTTGTATTTTTGTGGTATCTGTTGTAATCTCTCACCTTTCATTTCTTATTTTGTTTATTTGGGTCCTCTCTCTTTTTTTATTGATGAGTCTGCTTAAAAGTCTGTCAATTTTACCTTTTCGAAGAAATCAGCTCCTGGATTTACTGATCCTTAGAATTGTTCTTTTAGTCTCTATGTCATTTAATTCTGCTCTGATCTTGGTTATTTCCTTCCTTCTGCTTACTCTAGGTTTTGTTTCTTGTTGTTCCTCCAGTTCTTGTAGATGTAGGGTTAGGTTGTTTATTTGAGTATCTTTTTTAGGTAGGCCTGTATCACTCAGAACTTCTCTCTCAGGACTGCCTTGGCTGTGTCTCGTAGTTTTGGACAAAAAAATGAAACTCGACCACCAACTTACACCATATACAAAAATAAACTCATATAAGTCACAATACCAGGAAAGTCCTAGAGGAGACCATAGGGAAGAAAATCTCAGATATTCCATGCAGCAATATTTTCACTGATATGTCCCCTAGAGGAAGGGACATAAAGGGAAGAATAAATAAATGGGACTTCATCAAAATAAAAAGCTGGTGCACGGCTAAAGAAAACACTAGCAAAACGAAAAGGAAACCAACTGTATAGGAAAATATATTTGCAAATGATACCTCAGACAAGGCTTTGATCTCCAAAATAAATCAAGAACTCACACAACTCAACACCAGAAAGACAAACAACCCAATTAAAAAAATGGGCAAAGGATCTGAACAGACACTTCTCCAAGGAGGACATACAGAAGGCTCAGAGACATATGAAAGGATGCTCAGCATCACTACTTATCAGAGACATTGGAGTTAAAACCACAATGAGATACTACTTCACACTAGTCAGAAGGGCCATCATAACCAAATCAATAAACAAGTGCTGGCAAGGTTTCAGAGAAAAGGGAATCCTACTGCACTCTTGGTGGGAATGCAGACTGGTGCAGCCACTGTGGAAAACAGTATACCATTTCCTCAAAAAACTAAAAATGAAACTGCCTTTTGACCCAGCAATTCCACTGCTGGGATTATACCCTAAGAATCCTGAAACACTAATTCAAAAGAACCTACGCACCCCAATGGTCACAGCAGCACAATTTATGATAGCCAAGTGCTGAAAGCAACCTAAGTGCCCATCAGTAAATGAGTGGATCAAAAAACTGTGGTACATTTACACAATGGAATTCTATGCAGCAGAAAGAAAGAAGGAGCTCCTATCCTTTGCATGGATGGATTTGGAGAGCATTATGCTAAGTTAAGTAAGCCAGGTGGTGAAACACAAATACTATATGATCTTACTTTTAACAGGAACCTGATCAATGAAATGAACAATCAAGCAAAATATAACCAAAGACACTGAAATTGAGAACAGGCTGACAGTGACCAGAAGAAAGAGGGGACGGGATTATAGGGCATTATAGGGGAGGAAGGTGAAGGGTTTGTAGGAACAATTATAAAGGACACATGGACAATAACAAGAGGTGGGTGGTAGAAACAGGAGAGGGAGGTGGAGAGGGCTGGGCTGGTGGGGAGGGTGGGGGGAAAAGGTATAAAACTGTACTTGAACAACAATAAAAAAATGTAAAAAAAAAAAAAAAAAGAAAAAGAAATACGAATGAGGGTCCTCCACAGACTGAAATGAAAGTACATTACACAGTAACCTCAAGCCGTAACAAAAAAATAAAGGTAAAAGCAGCTATAGAGATAAGTGGTATAAACCAGTAGTAGTACTGTATTTTTGATTTGTAACAACTCTTGTTGTTCCTATATGACTAAAAAATGCATAACATAATCATTACAAATCCATGTTATGGGCATAAATGTATAAAAACGTCATTTGTGACAATAGCAATACAAAGGGGCTGGGAACAGCTATAAAGAAGCAGGGAGTTCATATATGTACTATTCAAATAAGTTGTTTTTAATTAAAGTCTGATTGCTATAAAGTTTAAATGGTAATTGTAATACCCAGATAATGACTAAGAAAATAAATTAATAATATACAGAAAGAAAACCAAGAAGGAAATTAGAAGGGTACATTAGAAAAAAAGTCATAAAAGAAAGCTTTAATGCAGGAATTGAGGAACAAAGGCTTAACATATAGAACAGGTAGGAAAATGGCAGAACTAAGTTCTCAGAAATTACTTTAAAAGTAAATAGATTAAACAAAATACCATAACCCAACCATGTGAAGGCTACAAGACACCCGCTATGATCCAATGACACAAATCCAGGGTCCGGCAGAAATAAGGCTTGCTTAAGTGTGGTTGGTAAGGTGTGTGAATGTCTCACATAAGATGGACAGCCATTTCAACATTTCACTTGAAATGTCATATGGTATGCTTGAATGTGATATTGTTATGTCACAGAATCACATGCTTATGATTTTGTAATAAAAGATTCTATAATAAAAAGGGGGTGTTATTTGTGCCAGACACTGTATGTTGAATGTAAAATAATGGCAAAATACATTTGATGCCAACAGTAACCATACAGCTAGGTGTCTATTATAATTTCAGGGAAAAAAAGACCATGACAATAGTTGTTATAAGAGACCCTCGGGACATCATACAATGATAAAAGGGTGGGTACCAAAATATATGAAACAAAAAATTGACAACTGAAGGGAGAAAAAGTTCAAGTATACAAGTTAGAGACCAATATTCTTACTTTTCAATAATGAATAGAACGACTAGACAGAAGATCACCAAGAAAATAGAAAACTTAATACTGTAAATCAACTAAACCAAATAAAAATAACACTCCCACTCAACAACACAATATACATGCCTCTCAAATACACATGGGGCACTCTCCAGGGCAAACTAGATGTTGGGTTGCAAAACACATTAAAAAAATTTAAAGGTTTTGAAACCATACAAATATGTGGAAATTAAACATACTCTTAAAATAGTCAATGGATCATCCAAAGGAGAAACAAGAAGTGAAATTAGAAAATACTTTGAGATTAGTAAGACACAATATACCAAAACCTAAGAAATGCAGCAAGAACAGCAGTCAGGTCAAGTCAAGTCAACTGTAAGGAAATAGAAAAAGAAGAGGAGACTAAAGTCAAAGCTAGCAGAACAAGGGAAATGATAAAAATTAAAATGAATATAAATAAAATATCAAGTAGGAAAACAGAAGAGAGAATCACAAGAAAAGACTGCTTTTGCCACTTCTAAATATACATTGTACTGAAATTCTAGCTAGAATAATTAGGCAAGAAAAAAAATAAAAAGAATCCAAAATGTAAAGGAATGAAGTATAATTATCCCTAACTGCTTATTTCTTTAATTTTAAGAGCTAACACTATCAAACTCTTAGGACAAAACATAAGGGTAAAATTTTCATGACTTTAGATTTGGTAATGGATTCTTAGATACGGCATCAATACATAAAGAAAATAAAAATAAACTGGACTTCATCAAAATTTAAAATGTTAATTCATCAAAGGATATTATAAAAAAGATAACCTATAAAATAGGAGAAAATATTTGCAAATCATTCATCTAGTGCCCAGAATATATAATGAACTCTCAAAACGAAGCAAGAAAAGACAAACAATATAAGGTAAAAATTTGCGAAAGAAGTGAAAATAATTTCTCCAAAGAAGATACAAATGGCCAATAAGCACACAAAAAGATGTTCAATATCATTAGTCATTAGGGATATGGAAACCTAAACCACAATGGGGTATTTCACTCCAAAATCACTAATGATAGCTATAATTTAAAAAATGGAAAATAAGTGTTGGTAAGGATGTGGAGAAGTAAGACTCTAATATTAATACATTGCTGGTAAGAATGTAAAAACAACAAAAACCCTCCTGAAAGCAGTAATTATAGCAAGATTGCAAGACACAGAGTTAATATATAAAAATTAACTGCTAAGGGTGCAAGATGGTGGAGGAGTAAATGGAAGTCACCCTGACTTCCTCCCAGGACCAATTTGGAATTACAACTAAATTGTGGAGAAGTCACTGGAAACAAACTGAACAA
This sequence comes from Glossophaga mutica, assembly GCA_039655065.1. Taxonomy (NCBI): domain Eukaryota; kingdom Metazoa; phylum Chordata; class Mammalia; order Chiroptera; family Phyllostomidae; genus Glossophaga; species Glossophaga mutica. The sequence goes on along the minus strand of CM077303.1, from coordinate 83,368,977 downwards.
TATTGAGAGAGAAGTCTTACAACCTCACACAGAACAATCAGCTTCAGCACAACCTGACTGGTAAAGGAGTGAGGTGAAGACTCGAAAAGGCTGACTAGGCACCCATAGGCAGCAGTGCCAGAGGGGTAATTAAGCAACCAGTTGGAATCCCCTAAGAAGTGTGGGGTCTAAAACCTAAGCTGGGATCCCCAGTCTACAGCACCAGAGCCCCCAAAAGCACACAGACAACAATCAGCAAGAAAAGCAGCAGGGTCGCTCTCTGCCAGAGATGGCAGAGATTTCAATTCAAATATTTTGCCCCTCCCTTCTCTGATCCCATTTTACCTTCTTCTTTACTGTCATTATTTCCGTTTTTAAATTTTGTTCTCTCTCTTACTACAACTTGTTTCTATTCCACACACTTTACTATTTCTCCCCCATCCAGCCTCACAAAACCAATCTTCTTGTCAGTGGTCATCTCACGCCCTTTCCACCTGCTCTTAAAACACCAGTGTTCTCTCTCCACCTCTAGCAATCTTTGCTCATTGGTTGTGAATAGGGTAGCAGTGTTGCTTTTTTTCCGATTTTATCTCTAGATCTTCATTAATTTTGTACTTCAAATCTCTCAAACTTTAACCAGTCCCCTCTCCTACTTTTTGTCTCAAATTTTTAATTTTGTCATGTCTTAGCCCAATTTTTCCTTTGTTTTTCTTTCTTCCTTTTCTCTTTCATCCTGCCCTTTTCTTTTTCTTTTTTTTCTTTTCATCTCAAATTTTAATTTTTCTCTGCCTCAGCTTGGTTTCCATTCCTCACTCTTAGAATTCCCTCTCCCTCTACAATTTCAAAAATCACTTCCTTTTCTTCTAGACATCACTTAACTTTTTCTTTCTATTGTCCATCTTATTCCCATCCCAACTATATAAATTTTAGCTCATTTGTTGTTGACAGCGATATGGTGGATCTTTCTCTCCAATTTGGCTCCTATATTTTTATTATTTATTTACGTTTTTCCTTCATTTTTCTCTCTCTCATACTTCATTTCCTTTTAAATTCTGTTTAAACCTAATACTTTACGCTTCCCTTCTCATACTCCATTCTACCTTTGTCATTCCTTTTATTTATGATGTAAATTTTACTTTCGTTGCATTGCTCTGACTCCCAACTCTTATTAGTGCTCTTCCTTCCACCCTCTCAAAATCATTTTTCTTGCAGTAGGTCACTTCATATTCACCCTCCTTTCTTATAATAGTCTTGCTCTCTTTACCCTTAATTAATACTGGTTTATTTGCTGTTGATACTGGGATTACAGGGGGAAGTTATTTTTGTGGGTGTGGTTTTGTTTCTCAAGCTTTGTGGTTTTGTTCTGGCAGCCCCTGCAAAAAAGCATATAACACATGGTGGGCAGAGTTACCCTCAGTCAACCAGCTGGAGTAAAGGACCCATCAAACAGTAACCCAACAACAATCAAAACCCAGTTATATCTAACAACCAACAGAAACAGCATAAAGGGTATCCAAACAGCACCAAATTCAGGAGATCAAGGAGACTGCATCACTGAATCTCACAGGTCTCCTACCATAGAAATTAACACCACAAACTGAGAGACTCAAAACAGATGAATTTATGAAGGAGAAGCAAACAGGAAGAGTCTCACAAATAATGGGAAGACAAAGAACCCCCAATTGAAAGGAAAGGAGGAATCCTCAGAGAGAGTACTAAATGAAACAGAAGCAAGTCAACTATCAGATATTGAGTTCAAAACAATGGTTATAAGGACGCTCAATGAGCTCAGTGGGAATTATCAGAAAGTACAGTGAAGCTACAAGGAACTTACTGCAAACTTTATGAGCATGAAAAACTACACAGAAACAATCAGTAAGAGCCAAGAGGAAATGAAGAATACAATTTCTGAACTGAAGAACACAGGAGAAGGAATCAAAAGCAGGCTAGTGCTTAATGCATGCTTAATGCATAGAACTGAATCAGCGAGCTGGAGGACAAGGTAGGAAAAAACCTCCCAGAAATAGCAAGAAAAGGAAAAAAGATTCAAAAAGAACAAAGAGGGGTAAAGGGAACTGCAGGACAACATGAAACGTTATAATATCTGTATAATAGGGATACCAGAAGGAGAAGAGGAGCAATGGATAGGAAACCTGTTTGTAAAAGTAATGATGGAAAACTTCTGTAATTTGATGAGAGAAAAAGCCCCACAAATCCAGGAAGCACAGATGGTCCCAATGAAGAGGAACCCAAAGAAGCCTGCTCCAAAGACACATCATAATTAAAATGACAAAATTCCAAGACAGAAAATCTTAAAGGCAGCAAGGGAGAAACAGGAAGTAACGTACAAGAGAGTTCTAATAAGGCTACCAGCTGACTTCTCAACAGAAACACTGCAAGCCAAAAGGGAATGGCAAGAAATCTTCCAAGCAATGAAAAGCAAAGGCCTGCAACCAAGAGGATTCTAACCAGCGTGGCTCTCAATTAAAATGGAAGGCTAAATAAGGACCTTCCTGGGCAAAAGAAGACTAAAAGAATACACCTTCACCAAAACAGCACTGCAAGATACGCTGAAGAGACTGCTTTAAGATGAAGAAAAGGAGTGAGAGAGGAATGCAAGTACAAAGGAGATAAAATGGCAATGATAAGTACCTATCAATAATAACCTTAAATATAAATGGATTAAATGCTCCAATCAAAAGACATACGGTACTTGAATGGATAAGAAAAGATGACCCACACATCTGCTGCCTCTAAGAGACCCACCTCAGAACAAAAGACCTACACAGATTGAAAGTGAAGGGCTGGGAAAAAATACTCCAAGCAAACAGACAGGAAAAAAAAGCTGGGATAGCAATACTTATTTCAGACAAACTAGACTTCAAAACAAATGCCATAAAAAGAGACACAGAACGACACTTCAAAATACTCAAGGGAAGAATCCATCAAGAAAGCATAAATGCAGTAAACATGTTATAGCAGCACCCAAATATATAAGGAAAATAATGGAGGACTTCAAGAAAGATATGGACAACAACACAATTATACTACGGGACTTTAACACCCCACTGTCAACAATGGGTAGATCTTCCAAACAAAATATCAACAAGGATACTGTGGAACTGAACGACACATTAGATCAAATGGACTTAACTAATATAAATAGAGCCTTTCATGCCAAAGACGCAAAATAAACATTATTTTCAAATGCAAATGGAACATTTTCAAACATACACCACATGATAAGACACAAAACAGGCCTTAACAATTTCAAGAAAACTGAAATCATAGTAAGCATTTCTCAGATCACAAGGGCTTGAAACTAGAAAACAATCTCAAGGAAAAAACTCAAAAACATTCAACTTCATGGTGACTGAACAGCACGCTATTAAACAACGATTGGGTTAATAATAAAATTAAGTAAAAAAATCAAAACGTTTCTGAATATGAATGAAATATGAACAATCAACAGTCCAAAACCTGTGGGACACACCAAAGGCACTCCTGAGAGGAAAGTTCATAGCAATACTGGCCTACCTAGAAAAGAAAAAAACATTTCAAATAAATGACCTAACCCTACAACTACAAGAACTGGAGGAACAACACAAACACAGCCCAGAGTGAGTACAGGGAAGGAAGTAATCAAGATCAGAGCAGAACTCAACAATATAGAGACTAAAAGAACAATTAAAAGGATCAATAAATCCAGGAGCTGGTACTTTGAAAAGATAAACAAAATCGACAAGCCTTTAACCAGATTCATCAAGACAGAGAGAGGACCCAAATAAATAATCAGAAATGTAAGAGGAGAGATTACAGCTGATACCACAGAAATACAAAGTGATGTAAGTTACTATGAAGAACTATGTCAAGAATTTAAAAACCTAGGGGAAATGGACAAATTTACAGAAAAATATAATCTTTCAAAACTGAATCAAGAAGAAGCAGAAAGCCTGAACAGATTGACAACAGCTGACAAATTCAAAGAAGCAATGAAAATACTCCTGTCACACAAAAGGCCTGGACTGGACAGTTTCACAGGAGATTTTTACAAAACATTTAAGAACAAACTCCTACCCTTCTCAAAATATTAAAAAATCCAAGAAGAAGGAAGACTCCCAAACTCTTTTATGAGGCCAGCATCATCCTAATTCAAAAACTAGGTAAAGACACAACAAAGAAAGAAAACTACAGGCCAATATCGCTGATGAACATAAATGCTAAAATCCTCAACAAAATATTGGAAAAGTGGACCCAGTGATACATTAAAAAGATCACACACCATGACCAAATGGAATTCATCCCAGGGGTGTAAAGATGATACAATATTCACTAAATTATAAATGTAATACACCACATAAACAAAAGACAAGACAAAAATCACATGATCCTATCAATAGATGCAGAAAAAGCATTTGATAAGATACAGCACCCATTTAGAATAAAAACACTCAGTGAAGTGTGAGTAAAAGGGGGCATACCTCGATATAATAAAAGGGCCATATACGAGAGACCTACAGCTAACATCATACTCAATGGCCCAAAAACTAAAAGCTTTCCCATGAAGATCAGGAACAAGACAAGAATGTCCACTTTCACCACTCCTATTCAACGTAGTATTGGAAGTCCTAGCCACAGTGACCAGACAAGAATAAGAAATAAAAGGCATACAAAGTGGAAAGGAGGAAGTAAAACTGTCATTATTTGCAGATGACATGATAAGGTACATAGAAAACCCTACACAAACTCCACCAAAAAACTACTTGACCTATTAAGTGAATTTGGCACAACAGCAGGATACAATGTCAGTATTCAGAAATCAAAGGCACTTTTGTACGCCAATAATAAAATATCAGAAAGAAATCAGGAAAAAAAATCCCATTTCCTATAACAAGAAAAATAAAGTACCTAGAAATAAATCTAACCAAGGAGGTAAAAGCCTTATACTCAGAAAACTACACAACACTGAAGAAAGAAATTAAAGAAGACGCAAATAAATGGAAGCATATACTGTGTTCATGGATTGGAAGAATTAATATCGTCAAAATGTCCATACTATCCAAAGCAATTTATACATTCCATGCGATCTCTATTGAAATACCAATGACATTTCACAGATATAGAACAAACATTTCAAAATTTATATGGAACCATAAACAACCCCTAATAGCCACAGCAATTTTGAGAAAGAGGAACAAAGCAGGAGAGATCACAATACCTGATATCAAACTACATTACAAGGCAAGTGTAATCAAAACAGTCTGGTACTGGCATAACAACAGACATATTAACCAATGGAACAGAATAGAGAGTCCAGAAATAGACTCTCAGAGTCTAACAGACTCACTATTACTGGGTTGACCCAGTAATAATCAACCAATTTTTGAAAAAGGAGTAAAGGCAATAAATACAAGGGAGTGAAAGCTCCTTAACAAATGGTGCTATAAACACGCCAAAACAAAAAAAAAAAAAAAAAAAGGGAAATTAGACACAGACCATAAGTCTTTGAAAAAAATGAACTCAAAATGGATCATAACCTTAAATGTAAAAGGCGTAATTATAATAAAATTTGTAGGTTACATAGTAGAAAACCTAGATGACTTTTTGCCTTTTTGAAAAAGTATTAAAAACTTCTCTGTGAAAGACAATTTCAAGATAATTAGAAGATATGCCACTGATTGAGAGAATATTTACAAGACACATTTGATGTATGACCGTTACCCAAGATACACAAAGAACTTTTTAAAAATTGTATCTTATTGATTATGCTTTTACAGCTGTCCCATTTTTTCCCCCTTTGCCTTTCTCTGTCTGGCACCTGCCTTCTCTATAGCAATACCTCTACTTAGTTCATGTCCATGGGTCATGCATGTAAGTTCTCTGGCTTCTCCATTTCCTATACTATTCTTAACCTCCCTCTATTTTGTACCTACTAATTATGCTTCTTAATCCCTGTACCTTGTCCCCCATTCTCCCCACCTCCCACTGATAACCCTCCATTTTTATCATTTTATTCTTGTTCAAGTTTTACTTTTTTTTTTTGATCCAGTTGATAGAAATTCCAGTTGTGAGTTTGTTGTCATTTTTACTGTTCATAGTTTTGATCTACTTTTTCTTAGATAAGTCCCTTTAACATTTCATGTAATAAGGGCTTGGTCAAGATGAACTCCTTTAACTTGACCTTCCCTAGGAAGGGAAGCTCTTTATCTTCCCTTCCATTCTAAATGACTGCTTTGCTGAATACAGGAGTATTGGTTGTAGGTCCTTGCTTTTCATCATTTGGAACACTTCTTGTCAATTCCCTCTTGCCTGCCATGTTTGTTTTAAGAAATCAACTGATGGTCTTGTGGGAACTCCTTTGTAGCTATCTCTCTGATTTGCTCTTGCTGCTTTTAAGATTCTCTCATCATCTTTAACCTTTGGCATACTAATTATGATCTGTCTTAGTGTCCCCCCCTTTGGTGCAACTTGTTTCAGACTCTGTGCTTCCTGGACTTGTATGTCTATTTCATTTGCCAAATTGGGGAAATGTTCTTTCATTATTTTTTCAAGTAAGTTTTCAATTTCTTGCTCTTCCTCTTCTCCTTCTAGCATCCCTATGATTTGGCTGTTGGCACTTTTGGAGATGTCCCAGAGTCTTATCCTCTCCGTTTCTTGAATTCTTGTTTCTTCATTCTGTGTTGGTTGACTCTTTATTTCTTCTTTATGTTCCAAATTGTTGATATGAACCCTGGCTTTCTTCACTTCACTGTTGGTTCTCTTTGGAGTTTATTTCACTTAGTTTAGGCCTTCATTTCTTCCTTTATGCATGTGCCATACTCAGTGAGATCTCTAAGCATCCTTATCACCACTATTTTGAACTCGGCATCTGATAGGTTGGCTATCTCCATTTCACTTAGTTCTTTCTCTGGAGTTTTCATCTGTTCTTTCATTTGGGGCATATTTCTTTCTCTCTCTCTCTTTTTCTTTAGAAATCGCAGGAATTTTTATTTAAAAAACCTTAAGCATAGGGAAATAGATTTGTTTTAGTCACAAATTATTAAAACATATATACATCTAATTTTAATGGAAAGTCCAAATTATTTCCTCTATTTTTTAAGCCATTGTCACTGGACTTGCTGACCCAGAATGCAAACTACCTGAGACAAGTCAGCCTGTACACCAATCTCTGCTGGCATGACTCAATTCCATTCCCCACAAACCATGGCAGATAAATTTCAACTCTCTATCCTGGACTCTTATCTTTCTGTTAAATGACCTTCAGCTTGTCAACATTTTATTTTTTTATTGTTGTTCAAGTACAGTTATCTCCATATTCCCACCGCCAGTTTCCTGTGCCCCATCCTCAATCCTTCCCTTCTTTAGCTTTAAACATGAGTCCTTTATACATGTTCCTTGATGATCCTTCCCCTTCTTTCCCATTATGACCCTCTCCTCTCCCCTCTGGTCACTGTCAGTTGTTTTTTTTTTTATTTCAATGTCTCTGGTTGTACTTTGCTTACTTGTTTGTTTTGTTGATTAGGTTACACCTATAGGTGACATCATATTGTATTTGTCTTTCATCACCTGGCTTACTTCACTTAACATGATGTTCTCCACTTCCATCCATGCTGTTGCAAATGACAGGAACTCCTTCTTTCTTTCTGCTGCATAGAATTCCATTGTGTAAATGTACCACAGTTTTTTGATCCACTCATTTACTGATGGGCACTTAGGTTGCTTTCAGCACTTGGCTATCATAAATTGTGCTGCTGTGAACACTGGGGTCATAGGTTCCTTTGAATTAGTGTTTCAGGATTCTTAGGGTATAATCCCAGCAGTGGAACTGCTGGGTCAAAAGGCAGTTTCATTTTTAGTTTTTTGAGGAAATGGCATACTGTTTTCCACAGTGGCTGCACAAGTCTGCATTCCCACCAAAAGTGCAGTAGGATTCCCTTTTCTCTGAAACCTTGCCAGCACTTGTTTGGTGATTTATGATGGCCATTTTGACAAGTGTGAAGTGGCATCTCACTGTGGTTTTAACTCCAATGTCTCTGATAAGTAGTGATGCTGAGCATCCTTTCATATGTCTCTAAGCCTTCTGTATGTCCTCTTTGCAGAAGTGTCTGTTTAGGTCCTTTGCCATTTTTTAATTTGGATTGTTTGTGTTCCTGGAACAGAGTCCTGTGAGTTTTTTATATATTTTGGAGATCAAACCCTTGTCTGAGATATCATTGGCAAATATATTTTCCCATATAGTTGGTTCCTTTTTCATTTTGCTGGTATTTTCTTTACCTGTGCAGCAGCTTTTTATTTTGATGAAGTGCCATTTATTTATTCTTCCCTTTATGTCCCTTTCTCTAGGGGACATATCAGTGAAAATATTGCTGTGTGGAATATCTGAGGTTTTCCTGCATATGTTCTCCTCTAGGACTTTTATGGTATCATGACTGATAGTCTTCTATCTATCTTGAGTTTATTTTTGTATATGGTGTAAGTTGGTGGTCAAGTTTCATTTTTTTGTATGTAGGTGTCCCGATCTCCCAACACCATATGTTGAAGACTCTATTTTATGCCTCTGCCCCCTTTGTCAAATATAATTGACTACAGAGACTTGGGTTTATTTCTGGGTTCTCTATTCTGTTCCATTGATCTCTGTATCTGTTCTTATGCCAGGACAAGACTGTTTTGATTACACTGGCCTTGTAATATAATTTGATTATCAGGTACTGTGATCCCTCCTGCTTTGTTTTTTCTCAAGATTTCTGTGGCTATTTGTAGTCATTTATGGTTCCACACAATTTTTGAAATGTTTGTTCTATATCTGTGAAATGTCACTGGTATTTTAATAGAGATTGGATAGAACTGCTTTGAGTAGTATGGACATTTTGATGATGTTAATTCTTCCAATCCATGAACATGGTACACACTTCCTTTTTTGTGTGTCTTCCTTAATTTCTTCCTTCAGTGCTGTGTAGTTTTCTGAGTATAAGTCTTTTACTCCCTTGGATAGACTTATTTCTAGGTACGTTATTTTTCTTGTAATAGCAAATGGGAGTTTTCTCACTGATTTCGGTTTCTGATTATTTGTTTTATCAATCTGGCAGCCTCCTTTTGTTTCTGTGTATTGGGTTGTGCTGCTTTGACTCCATCTTGGCACACCTGTTACTCTGTAAAGGGTGTGGCCTTAAGTATTTGCCAGGTTAGGCAACCAGCTTAACTGCTTTGTGGTGCTGTATTTGGGGAAGGAGTCTGAGGGAATGATACCACTAGCTCAGCTCTTGCCCTGTTACCAGTCACTTACCCCTGTTCCCGTGTGTGACTGGTGCCCTTTAGCTGCTGTCCTGGTGCTGAATCCCAGAGAAGATGGGTTTGTGCATGTTCTAGGACCATGTGGGTCCTTTGAACAAACTCTCTTTAAGAGATGGGCAGTTTCTTTTGTAGCCCCAATCCCCAATGGTTTTTACAACCAGAAATTATGATGCTTTATTTTCCCGGTGATGTAATCCTGGGTTATGTGGTCTGCCCAGGGCTGTAATGGCTTGCTCCCCAGGCATCCCTTCCAGTTTTTACCCACCACAGTTGAATGTGGGACTGACCTCCTGTTTCACTAGCCGTTGCTACCTTACCACCACCACCATACAGAAGCATCCTGTCCACTATGCCTCCCTGTCTCTGCTCTTCCTACCCATCTGGATGAATATTTCTTCTTTAAATCCTTGGTTGTTGGACTTCTAGACAGTTCGATCTGGGGGAAGTTCTGGTTGTATTTTGTTTCCAGATTAGTTGTGATCCTTCTTATGGTTTTAAGTGAGGAGGTGAAACATGTCTACCTACGCCTCCATTTCGTCCAGAAGTACAATGCACTCTTAAAACTCAGTAATAAGAGAACAAACAAGTCCATCACAAAATGAGAGAAAGACCTTAACAGACACATTTATCAAGGAAGATAAACAGATGGGCAAGCAAATAAACAGGCAATATGCACTATGATTCTAGTTATATGATACTCTGGAAAAAGCAAAACTATGAAGAAAAACAAATTGATGGTTGCCATGGGTAGAGGAAAAAGACTGATATGAATAGGACAAACAAAGAGAATTCTTAGGGCAGTGAAAATGCTCTGTATGTCATTATAATGATGAATATATGTCATTTTACATTCACCTAAACCCACAGAATGTATAGAGCAGTAAGAGTAAAGTCTAACATATGCACTATGGATTTTAAGTGATTATGATGGGTCAAAATTTATCCTTGGTTAAAAACATGTACCACTGCAGTGAGTGATGATGACAACAAGGCATGAGGACTGTTCATGTATGGCAGCAGGGAATATATGAGAAATCCGTGTACTTTCCTCTTCATTTTGTTGTAAACATAAAATTGCTCTAAAGACAGACAGACATAGCTACATATCTACATAACAAGCTTATAAAGATAAAGTAACATCAATAGGGCACGAATCTTTTAGCAGTGATGCTTTAGGCACAAGATTATTACAAGAATAATAAAGCTAAAGGCAATAGTCTGTTTTGTCAATGAATTAAAAACAGTATTTTAAAATTCAACTGGGGGATGTGTATATTTAAATCTTGAACTTATTGAATTAAAACATGTCACTACTTTCTAGCGAGTAAATATTTAAGACAAAGCCAAAATAGCTTTCCAATCCTTCATTGTGTTATTTTCTTTACATATGATTAAAAGTTTATAAAGTAAATATAATACGCATTGTCTTCACTCCCTCTTCAAAATAAACGGCAAGAGGCCTTATTTAAAGATAAAAACTAATGTAACTTGCTAAAGATTTTACACTGAGCAAGGTAGGGATATTAGTTTATTCTATTTAATACATTAGAGATATATTTTTGAAATGCCTCCCCATTTGTTTTACGGTGAACCATTTTTTTTCTGAGCATCATTTCATTGAGGTGGGGCATAGCGATTTCATTTTTGGACATTTTTCCTAGAAAATAAAAACCTAAGCATATAAAGATGACTTAGGTTCAGATACAGGGGATTACTAAATAAATTATGATTATCAAGATGTTAGAATACGATGAGAAATCATAAAAAGTAATTCCAAAGATGTGTCTGATCTCATGAAATGAATTTATTCATGTATTAAATATCTTACAAAGCCTGCCCTGCCCAGTGTCGCTCAGTTGGTTGGACGTTGTCCAGCAAAGGAAAAGGTTGCCTGTTTGATTCTTGGTTAGGGCACATGCCCAGGTTTTGGATTATGTCCCTGGTTGGGGTGCAAATGAGAGGCAACCGACTGATGTTTCTCGCCCTCTCTTTATCCCTCCCTTCCACTCTAAATAAATAATAAATATTACAAATCCATGTTCAATTCCCCCCTTTAAAAAAGCTGTATATGTTAAAATGTGCATTACATGTAGCATAAATATATAGAAAAAGAAAAACTTATCTCTTGATCATGAAATCTCAGGTGATTTTTCAGTTCTATTTCTTAATGGACATGATATTCGTAATTTTTTCCCCTGCTACAATGAAATAGTTCTCCATTAAAAAAAAAAAAACCCGTTATCAAAAATCACTTGTAATTATAGCTGCCTGGGTGGCTCATAGTAGGTTGCAGCAGGTTTAATTCCCACTCAGGGCACATACCTAGACTGCAGGTTTGATCCTTGGTTGGGATGCATACCCCGGGAGGCAACCAATCAATGTTTCTCTTTCTCTCTCGAATCAATAAACATATGTTCAGGAAAATTTTTTTTAAAAAAAGGAGTTTGTTTGTAAACAGTTGTTAAATAATAATTTAATTATAGACTGTTTTAGGTGCAAGGGGTGCCTAATCTCGTGAAGGTTATAGTTGAAAGGCTGTAACGTAAAAAATAATTTTTAAAAAAGCTTTAGCTAAGACTCGATGACCAGCTACTTCAAGAAGGCAATGTTCTTGTGACAGATAAAAACATACTTCAAAGCTAGAAACCATAAATGGTAATATTAATATAACAGAAAACATTAAAAAATGTCTGCCAGACAGGCATACTAAAACTATCTAAAGAAGTGCTTTAAGGGCTAATATATAATTCCTCTTCGCTAGATCAAGAATAAATAGGTCACACCTGAATCATGAAATATCTTAAGATGTCAATGATACAAACTTTTAGCACATATCTGAATGGCACTATTAGGGTTATTAAAAGCCCAGTTTCAAAAGCAACATAAAAAGTCCTTTAAGAAATGACATCATTTGTCCCCTAATGCATCCTGTGATGTATTAAGAAGGATACATTCCATATAGAAATGTTTAACTGGAGTTGACTAGGAATTAGACAAAATTTAAGAACATTCAGGAAAAAAAGACAAATTCTTTTTTTAAAAAAGATTTTATTTATTTTTTAGAGAGAGGGGAAGGCAAGGAGAAAAAGAGGGAGAGAAATATCATTCGTGCCTTCTACTGGGGCCCTGGCCTGTAACCCATCATGCGTCCTAACTGAGAATCGAACTGGTGACCCTTTGCTTCCCAGCCTGCACTCAATCCACTAAGCTACACCAGCCAGGTTTAAATTTTTGAAAACACACACAAAAAGTTAGGAAATTATTCTAAATTAAAGAAAACTAAAGAGATATAACACGAAATATAAATTATAGTCCTTGACTGGCTCCTGAATTGAAAGAACAAAAAGCTTTGAGAGGACATTACTGGGACAATGGAGGGAATTTGAATATAGATAGAATATTAAATAATATGATTTTATTAAAGTAAATTTCCTGAAGGTGCTATTTGTATTTTATTATGTGCCTGAAATGTCCTTGTTCTTAGGAGACATAAGATTTAGGAGTAAAGTGTCATGTTATCTATAACTTACTCTAAAACAATTGAGAAAAAAACTGAAGAAATGTGGGCAAAAGTAAGTAACTGTTGAATCTAGATGAAAGGATGCTTAATCCTACTATTCTTGCCACATTTCTGAAGGTTCGAAACCTTAAAATTTAACAAAATAAAAAATGGTTATTTAAAAAATAAAATAATCCTTTATGAAAGCAAGGGAACAAATTGACTAGGGAACTATGGGATGATTATTCAGATTTATGGTCATATATTTAAAGTGAAATGCACAGTTCATATTTTTCTACAACCATAATCCACTTTCTGGTCCAACCACTGAGTAGGCAGGGAGTTAGTTTAACCAAAGTTGAGGTTTTTTGCCAAGTGAAAAACATGGTAGAGGTTGAGGAGGTATGCAAAGGAGTGAACATAAAAACAGAAATACAGGAAGTTCTTTAAAACATCAAGTGGAAATGATGAAGTTTAAATTAAAAGGCTTTATTTTTAAAATGTTATATTTACTTGGAATAAAACAAAAATTCATTCACCTACCTCACCTCAATTATTCCATTATCATTGGTGTGTTGGAGCAACACATAATTTTTAGACTTATATTTAAAGAATCTCACTAGCATTAGTCCTAACTCATATCAGAAATATAACCTCTGTGCTTTAGAGACAATCTCTGTATCTTTTTAAAATACTTTATTTATTAATTTATTGTTAGGGAGCAGAAAAGGGAGGGAGAAAGAGAAGGAGAGAAACATCGATGTGAGAAACAATCGGTTGCCTGTTGAATGCACCCTGACTGACACTGAATCCATAACCCAGGCATGTGCCCAATCGAATCAGCAACCTTTCACTTTGCTGTATGACACTCAACCAATTGAGCTAACACTAGTCAGGGCAGTCTCTATTTTATACAATCCATTTGTAATAGTGGAGGCATTCCAGATTAACTACAATTACACACAAATACAAATTCTGGCAAATAGAGGTGAAAGAACTCCTCACCCATTTATAACTTGGTCATATGCTCATCTAATCTATAACTGAAAAAAAGAAAAACAAAAAGGTCAACAAATAGCCAAGAAGATGTCACAAAGCCCTTACCCTAAAATACATTATTTCATTTATAGGAACATTTCCTGTTTTTCTCAATTCCATTTAACCTAATCCAAAGCACAATTGAAGCCAACTCTGTCAGGTTCTCCTGATTTAGCAGATTAGAAGTTACAAATTGGAAAAGCAAAATAAGATTATCTCAGGAGGTACACTGTTTTTTGTTTTTTGTTTTTTTTAAGCCTGAAAATAAACTAAAATGAAGAAAAAAATTTTAAAAGTCTCTAACATAGGAATGCAGAAGACAGCACACTTTTAGAATTGGGAACTCTCATTAAAATACTATTCTAAAGGAGGAAACATTTCTGAACTTCTATGATATTAAAGCCCAAGAGAAAAACATCAAAAGGTATGTCCCATATGAATGCAGATGCAAAAATCTTCAACAAAATACTAGCAAACTGAATCCAACATCATATTAACAAGTTTATATACCATGACCACCTGTATTTATCCCAGGAATGCAAGGGTGGTTCAATATTTTTTAAAAAAATCATCAATGTAACTTATCACATTAACAGAATGAAAGAAAAAAACATGTATCACCTCAGTTGACACAGAAAAATCATTTAACAAAATCCGACAACTTCTCATGATAAAAAATACTCAACAACCTGATTTTATTTGGAAACAGGCCATTGCAGATACATGAGGTCATACTGGAGTAGGATGAGTTCTAAACCCAATGACTACTATACTTATAAGACAAGAGACACACAGGGAGAGCCGGGAAGGCAGAGATGGGAACAATACAGCTGCAAGCCAAGGAACACCAAGGACTGACATCCTTTCCACCAGAAGAGAGCAAGAGGCAAGGAAGGATTATACCCAGTCTCTGAGGGAGTATGACTCAGCTAGTATTTTGATTTTAGACTTCTTGCCTTCAGACTGAGAGCAAATAAATTTTTATTGTTTTAAGTTACCCAGTTTGTGGGACTTTTTTAATGGCAACTCTAGGAAAGTAATACAGAAGGGAACTTAACTTCCTCAACACTAAAGAGTGTTTATGAAAAACACAGATAACATCACAATGGTGAAATAATGAAAGCACATATGCATTTACCACAGCTATTTAAAATTATAAAAGTTTAAGCCAGAGCAATTAGGCAAGAAAAAGAAATAAAAGGTGTCCAAATTTGAGAGACAGAAGTAATATTATCTTATTTACAGAAGATGTGACCATATATATGCAGAAAATCCCAAAGAACAGACACATACATAAAAAATAGAGCTAATAAAAAAACATTTAGCACCCTGGCTTGTGTGGTTCAGTGGACTGAGTGCTGGCCTACAAACTGAAAGGTTGCTAGTTCAATTCCCAATCAGGGCACATGCCTGGGTTGCAGGCCAGGTCCCCAGTTGGGGGCGAGTGAGAGGCAACTGGTCAATGTATCTCTCGCATGGCGATGTTTCTCTCCCTCACTTTCTCCCTCCTTTCCCCCTCTCTAAAAATAAATAAGTAAATAAAATATTTAAAAAAAAACATTTAGCAAAAGTGGCAGGCTAAAAGATCACACAAAAATCAGTTCTATACAGCAGCAACAAACATCTAAAAATGAAATTAAGAAAAAATTCCATTTATGATAGCATTCAAAACAATAAATACTTAGTAAAGAAAAAAAATTAAAGTATACCTAAATAAATGGAAAGGCCTTTAGTGTTCATGGATTGGAAAGGTTAATACTGTTAAGATGGCAATATTATCGAAGTGATCTCCAGATCAAAATACAAGCCCTATCAAATGGGATAGGATGTCTAGAATTAAAACACAGATACCCCACAGAATACGGTTAAGTGTTACCAAGGATATGGACAAATTTAACTCTTGCATATTGTTCATGAAAATGTAAAATGGTGCATCCACTGTAGAAAACAATTTGACGGTTCCTCATCAAGTTAAACACAGAATTTATCATGTGACCCACCATTATACTCCTAGGTATGTACTCATAAGAATTGGAAACAGGTACTTCAACAACTATTTGCACATGAACTTCATAGCAGCACTGTTCACAATAGCCAAAAGGTGGAAACAAACCAAATGTCTACCAACTGATGAGTGAATACATAAAATGTGTATATCCGTACAATACACACACTTCAACATAAATGAACCTCAAAAACATTATGTGAAGTGACAGCAGACAAAAGATCACATATTGGTATGATTCCATTTATATGAAACATCTAGAATAAGTAAATCCATAGAGACAGAAAGCAGGTTGGTGGTTGCCAGACGCTAGAGCAAGAGGGAACTAGAGAAGACAGTAACTGCATAATGGATATCGAGTTTTATATGGGGTGATGAAAATCTTTGGAACTAGATAAGGTGGTGATTGTACAATACTGTACATGTATTACATGCCAATTAATTGTTGTATATTTTAAAATGGTGTACTTTCATGTTATATGAAAAAAAGTATCATTCTAAGTCACCTGATCTATGTACATTCAATGCTGATAACCATGCTTTGTTCTTATTAAAAATATTCTTCTTGGTCTTTCAGGGCTCCACTCTTTTGTATGACCTATTTGCATTGTGAAGTTTTCTTCTCACTGCATTTTCTTCTCATTCAACTTAATCAACACATAGCTAACATTAATATCTATACAATATCAATGACCAAAATCTTAAGACCAAACCATTTTTCCAAAGATCCATAGTTATCACATATTCAAATGAGTCTAGGGCTTTTTATAAGGATACCCCATAGGCATCTTAAGGTTTTACATGTCATTAACAGGAATCCATTATCAAAATGTCAAATTTGCTTTTCATAACATCATTTCTAATTTCATGAATGATATACCACCTACAATCAGCTTAACAAAACAATCAGAGAGGCCTTTTTGAGTCCTCTTTCAACCCTGTATCAGGTTTATCATCCTGATTCCTGAGAGATGCCTTCTGTTTTCTTATTTTAATTTTAAATATTTATCTATTTTTAGAGAGAGGGGAAGAGCAGGAGAAAGGGAGAGAAACATCAATGTGAGAAAAAAACATTCATTGGCTGCGTGTCGCACATGGGCACACATACCAATTGGGGGAAGAACCGCAACCCTGGCATATGCCCTGAACAGGAATCGAAACAGCAATCTTTTGCTCTGTGGTACGATGCTCAATCAACTGAGCCACACCAGTCAGAGCTTTTTTTTAACTCTTCGCCTGAGGATATAAATTTATAGATTTAAGAGAGAAATGGGGTGGGGGAGGGGGAGGAGAGAGAGAAACATCAATGTGAGAATTAAACATCCACTGGTTGCCTCCAGTATATGCCCTGACTGGGGATCACACCTGCAAATTTTTTGATGCGTTGGATAACATTCCAACCAAGCCACACAGTCAAGGCTGTTCTCTTACTTTTCAGTTTCCTTCCTCTGTATTACCTCTTTTTGTCTACTTTAAATTTATACTAATATTTCAAGGGTCATTTCCCAACAGGAATAACTTGGCACAACTTATTATAAAATACCTATTATAAAAACTGCTATGGGAACAAGAAAACTAGAATTTATAAGGTAGAGTCTCAGAAGATGAAATAACAGAGAAAGAGCCCCGAGCATTTGGTTGAACACTGCAAATGTATGATAGAAAACTTCCTTAGGCCAGGGGCTGAGAATAGTTCAAGTTCTAGTCTCAAAAGAGCACTGGGTCAAGTCTTCATACCATATTGTAGGTCTAAAAATGTACTAGAATAAAAGGTGCTGTGGAAACGAAAACCTTACAAGCAAGCCTAGAAAGGATCAGCTAGCTTTACAAAATACTTAACACATGACAAAACGAATACAGCATTCCTTAAAAGAATACCAGAAAATTAACCACCTAATAATGTAAAATTCAAAATGTGTAACATCAAATTAAAACCACCAAAGCAGCAAAAAAACAACTCAAAAACAAGAAAAATCAATGGAAACAGAAACAGACCCAGAAATGAAGTATGACAGATTTCCTAACAGAAAGATCCTAAAACAGCTGTTATAAATTTTATAAGTATATTCAAAGATGTAAAGGAAAATATCAACACAATGGAAACACAATAGAAAAATGAAACACAAAAGAGACTTAAATAGAACATCTAGATTTGACCACGTAGAAAACAATAAATCAGTGAAGTAGAAGACACAACAATAGATAAACAATCTAATCAAAATGAAACACAATGAACAGAGCCTCAGTGAGCTGTGGGACAATTTCAAGATGTTTAACACACACATAACCACATTCCAAAACCAGAGGTATGGGAGACAGGACAGTAAATGATGGCAAATTTTCCAAACTTGAAAATTATAAACCAACAACCCAAGAAACCCCAGAAACCTCAAGCGGAAGTATTTTAAAAACCCCCCACACATTAAGTCACAATTTTAATAAAATTGCTAAAAACCAGAGAAAATAATCAAAAGTACCTAGAAATTGAGGGGGAAAGGAGAACACATTACATACAAGATCACAAATTAGAATAACAGCAAAATGTTTGTTAGATATCATGCAGAAGTTAAGAAGAGCCTTTAAAAAGTTGAATGAAAAAGTATTTTTTAAAAAATCTATTAACCTAAAACTATATTCCCAGAAGAAAAAAGCTGGACTAAATACTGTTCAATTTCAAAACTTATTACAAAGCTACAGTACTGTAAGCAGAGTGCTATCATATATATGGATAGGTATATAAATCAATGAAATATAAGTCAAAGTCCAGAAACATTGATGATTATGGTCAATTGATTTTCAAAAAGAATGCCAAGGCAATTAAAAAAATAATACTTGGACAATGGATACTCACATGCAAAAAGAATCAAGCTGAAACCCTTCCTTGTACCATACAGAAAAATTAACTCATGGATCATAGACCTCAATGTAAAAGCTAACACTGTAAAACTCTTAGAATGTATAATAACTCTTGGTAATCTTGAATTAGGCAAAATCTTACATATATTACCATGCATACAGTGTCAAATTTCTTTTAAAGTTAACTAAATAATATAGTTTACAACTTTTGTGCTTCAAAGGATACCATCAAGTAATTGTGAAAGACAACCCAAAGATAGGAAAGTTTTTTGCAAATATCTGAAAATAACTTGTATCTAGAATATATAGAGCTCTTAAACTCAATAGGAAGACAAAGAGGTAAATGATCTGAGTAGATATTTCTCCAAAGAAAATATACAATAGCCAATAAACACTTGAAAATATGCTCGAAATCACTTGTCATCAGGGAAATGCAAATTAAAATCATATGAGATACCATTTCACACCCAATAGAATGGCTATAATCAAAAGAGGAAAATAAGCAAAGACGCGGAGAAACTGTAAGCCTTGTGTATAGCTGGTAGAAATGTAAAGTAGTGCAGCCACTTTGGGAAGACAGACTGGTAGTTTCCCAAAAGGTTAAACATAGAGTTACCATATAATTCACTCAACAGAAGTGAAAAACATGTCCATACAAGCTTCTATAGAAATATTCACAGCAGCACTATTACCAATAGTCAACAAGTGGAAACAACCCAAATGACCATCAATGGAAAATTATTCAACAATAAAAATGAATGAAATACTGATAGATGCTACAATATGGATGGACCTTGAAAGTATGTTAACTGAAAGAAGGCAGTCACAAAAGACCAGAACAGGTAAATCTACAGAGTCAGAAAAGTTAAGGGTGAGTGGGTCTGAGGAACAAGGGGTGACTACTTAATGGGTATAGAGTTTCTTCTGAGGATGATGAAAATCATCCAAATCTAAAATTGACTGTGCTGGTTACATAACACTGTGAATATACCAAAACACCACTGGACTGTGTACTTTAAATAGATGAATTATACAGTATGTGAAAGGTTGTCTTTTATGTAACAACTTTATTGAAATATAAATCACATACTGTATAATTCATCTATTGTTACATAAAAGACTTATAACCCAAGAAAGTATCTTTCAAAAATGAGGATAATTACCTGTTTAAAGCAAAAATTATAAACATGTACTATGATGTTTAAAACACGGTAGAATTAAAATTCACAACAATAGAACAAAGGATAGGAGGGTTAAATATACTGTTATAAGGTTCTTAAACTACACATTATGGTGGTATAATATCTGAAGTTGAACTATAATTGAAGATGCATATTTTAAAAACTAGAGCACCACTAAAAACCTGAAAGAGATATAATAACTTGATATTGGAATGAAAGTAGAATTTATGTCCACATGTGACAAATATAAAATAAAACAAGATGGGAAATTTAAAACCAATTATACTGATAATTACATTAAATGCCAGTGATCTAATAAATACTCCAAAGAAAACAAATGGATTGCCAAACCCAATGAAATGGTGTCTGTAAGAAACTTCATTGAATATAAAGATACAGAAAGGCTGAAAGTAAAAGAAAAGATTTATCACATGAACACTACTAAAAATACTATTGGCTGTATTAATATTAGACAAAGTAGACTTCAGAACAAAGAATATTAGAAAGCATAAAAAATGCTTCATAATGATAAGTCAGTTCATAAAGATGTAATTGTAAATGCAACTAAAAGAATTTCAAAACACATGAAGCAAAATCTAACAGAACTAAAAGGAGAAAGAGGCAAATCTCCAATCAAGACCGCAGATTTCAAAAGTACTCTTTAAGTAACAAAACAAAAGCCCCAAATCAACAAGAAAAAACGTAAGGATATATAAGACTTGACCAATACTCTAAGAACTTCACCTGACATTTATAAAACCCTTGGCCCAATAGCCTAATAAACATTCTGTTCAAGGTCCCATGGAACATTCTTCAAAATGGGTATTCTGGGCTATAAAAAAACAAATCTCAATAAATGTACACCGAAATCAAACTGTTTATCAATGGCAATAGAATTAAACTAGAAATGAATAACAGAAAAGGTATCTAAAAATATTTAGAAATAAAATATTTAATAACCAATGAGTTTAATTTAAAAAATCAAAAGGGAAATTACAAAGTATTCTGAGTGGAAATGAAACACATCAAAATCTGTGGCATGCAACTAAAACAGTGCATACAGCAAATTTTAAATACTGTAGTAGAAAAGACTGGCTTAAATCATTAATCTAGGAGTCTAAGAAATTACAAAGAAACCAAATGAAAACAGAAAGGAAATAAAAAATAGAATTCAATGAAATAAAAAATGTACAGAAGAGAAAAAAAAAACATGAAGTGGTTCTTTTAAAAGACAAATAAAATTGACAAACTTCTAACAAGAGGGGGGAAAAAGACACAAATTAATCATACCAGGAACAAAAGAGAAGACACCACTACAGGTGCTATAAGCATTAAAAGAATAAGAAATTTTATGAAACAACTGTATGTCACATGGACAACAGCGTGATGAATGGCAGGTGGAAGAGACCTGGGGGTAGGTGGAAAAGAGTACAAGAGGGGATAAATGGTGATGAAAGGAGACTTGACCTGGGGTCGTGAACACACAATACAGTGTACAGATGATGTGTTGTGGAGTTGTGCACTTGAAATCTGCAAAACTTTTTAAACCAGTGTCACCCCTAATAAATTCAATAAAAAAGAAAGAAAGAAATGAATACCACCTTAGGCCAACTTGGCTGAAACAGGCAAAAATCCTTGAAAGAGGAAAAGAACCAATGCTTACTCAAAAAAAAGAAATTTACAAATCTGTACCACCCTGCACCTATTAAAAGAATTTAATCCATAGGTAAAAACATCCTCACAAAATGCCAGGTCCAAATAGTTTCACTGGTGAATTCTACCAACATTAAAGGAAGTATCACCAATCTATGCAAAGTTTTCCAGAAAACAGTCTATAATACCAACCTTGCTGTGATACCCAAACCAGTCAAACACATTCCAAGAAAACTACAGCTGAGTACCCCTTAGGAAACAGAAATCCTTCACAACATTTTAGCAAACTGAATTCAGAATACAGAAAAAGGAGAAAACATTATGACCAAGTGGGTTTATCCCAGGGATGCAAGATTAGATAATTGCACCTGAAGATCAACTAATATATCACGGTAAAAACCAATTTTAATAGAATTATATATGATCACTGCAAAAGATGCACAAAAACCACACAACAAAATCAACACCAATTTTAGATAGAAATGCAGCAAATAAGGAATAGAATAGTACTTCTCAATTTCATAAAGAACATCTACAAAAAACCAGCAGTTACCATAATACTTACTGATGAAAACACTGCATGCTTTTTGGGGTGGTGAAAATGTCTTACGTATCTTGACTGTGGTGGTCCTTAAGTGAGTACGACCACAGAGTTACCAAAACTCATACTGTACAATTAAAATTGGTAAACTTTACTGTATGTAAATTATACCAAAAAGTTGATTTTTAAGTCTACCGTATTTTCTTAGGGGTTGTTTAAAAAAGTTTATTTCTTTAAACAAGAATGTTCTTTATAACAAAAGTACTGCTCATTTATACCACCATGTCTAAGGATTTATAAACAATGTACAATTTTTAATTAATAGGTATTTAATATATATTTGCATTATTTACGTTGAACCTTAAACAGAAGGTGGCTTGTGCTACAATCTATCTTGAGAATTCAATAATGAACTCTTAAGTGGGAATTTTTGATAAAACTGATTAGCATTAATAAGTAATAAAATCAAACATACAACAACAAAAGAACTAGCTTTATTCTTCTATGTAACTATTTTTGTGGTCTTATGGTACCTCAGTATGCTCCTATCAAAGCACTTCATTATATAAATTATCTGCCAGTTGATTGAAATAATTCAAATTGTGCTAAGACTTGAACTATAATTTCCTTTTATCTTACACATGGAAATCCTCAAACCAAATCACTAAACTACTATCAAAATATTTAAGAAACAGGTATGTTCAATTATAAAAATTGTATGAAATGTTTTAAATTATTACTTATTGTTATTTTCTAATCACAAAAGAAGTGTTTTCTAATTGCTCAGTCATATCCATAAGGCCTAATCCTATTACTAGAGAAAATGAGAATTCTTTTTTAATATATTTTATTGATTATGCTATTACAGTTGTCCCATTTCTCCCCCATCATTCCCCTCTACCCTGCACACCCTCTCCCACCGACATTCCCCCCTTTAGTTCATGTCCATGTGTCATAAGTTCTTTAGCTTCTACATTTCCTATACTATTCTTGCCCTCCCCCTGTTTTCTACCCATTGTCTATGCTACTTATTGTCTGTACCTCCCCCCCTCCTCCTCCCACGCCCCTGTTGCTAACCCTCCATATGATCTCCATTTCTGTGGTTCTGTTCCTGTTCTAGCTGTTTGCTGAGTTTGCTTTTGTTTTAGGTGTGGTTCTTTTTTTTTTTTTTTTAATTTTTTTTTTCTTTTAGATTTTATTTATTTATCTTCAGAGGGGAAGGGAAGAAGAGAGGGAGAGAAACATCAATGTGCGGTTGCCTCTTGTATGTCCCCTGCCGGGAACTGGCCTGGCAACCCCGGCATGTGCCCTGATTGGGAATCGAACCGCGATCCTTCGGTTCGCAGGCCCGCACTCAATCCACTGAGCTACACCAGCCAGGGCTTAGGTGTGGTTCTTAATAGCTGTGAGTTTGCTGTCTTTTCACTGTCATATTTTTGGTCTTCTTTCTTATATAACTCCCTTTAACATTTCATATAATAAGGGCTTGGTGATGATGAACTCCTTGAACTTGACCTTATCTGAGAAACGCTTTATCTGTCCTTCCATTCTAAATGACAGCTTTGCTGGATAGAGCAATTTTGGATGTAGGTCCCTGCCTTTCAAGACTTCAAATACTTCTTTCCAGCCCCTTCTTGCCTGGAAGGTCTCTTTTGAGAAATCAGCTGACAGTCTGATGGGAACTCCTTGGTAGGTGACTGTCCCCTTATCCCTTGCTGCTTCTAGAATTTTCTCCTTCATTTGAATCTTGGCTAATGTAATTACGATGTGCCTTGGGGTGTTCCTCCTTGGGTCCAATTTCTTTGGGACTCTCTGAGCTTCCTGGACGTCCTGGTAGTCTATTTCCTTTGCCAAATTGGGGAAGTTCTCCTTTATTATTTGTTCAAATAAGTTTTCCACGTGTTGCTCTTCTTCTTCCCCTTCTAGGACCCCTATAATTCGGATGTTGGGACGCTTAACGATGTCCCGGAGGTTCCTAAGCCTCTCCTCATTTTTTTGAATTCTGGTTTCTTCCTCGTTTTCTGTTTGGTTGTTAGTTTCTTCCTTCTGGTCCACTCCATTGATTTGAGTCCCAGTTTTCCTCCCATCTCTATTGGTTCCCCATGCGTCTTCCTTCATTTCACATATTGTAGCCTGCATTTTTTCATCTAATTTGTGAGCAAAATCAACCAATTCTGTGAGCAATTTGATGACCAGTGCTTTGAACTGTGCATCTGATAGGTTGGCTATCTCTTCAGGGCTTAGAGGAATTGGCTCTGGGGCTTTCACTGGTTCTCTGGTTTGAGCCATTTTTGGTGGTTTTTTTTTTTTTTTTTTTTTTTGGTTGTTTTGTTTTGTTTTGGTTTGGTTTTATTCTGGTCGCGGCTATTACGTAGTGAGGGGTGGAGCCTTAGGTGTTCCTCAGGGCGGGGCAGCCCAGTCGCTGGGTTGTGATGCTATAGGTGGGGGCGGGGTCCAAGAGGGAAGAATGGCACCTGTTCCGCTCTCTCCTGGATTCAGTCCCCTCCGCCACTTCCCCTCTGCCTGGACCGTCTGCGCGAGGGAATATGGGACCACCTGGTCAGCCAGCCACCTTGTGCAGCCTCACTGGGTCTGCACAGTTGCCCCCCTGTGCCCGGGGTCCGCCAGCTGCTGCCTGTGCACCTGGGAACTGCCAGCCGCTGCTGCTTGCATTCCAGGTCCACACCTCCACTTTTTCCTGACGCGACTCTGCCCCTCTTACCAGTCTGGATAAATGGTTCTTGGACTTCCGTACAGTTCAATTTTTTGTAAGTTCTGGTTGTTTTCTTGTTTCTAAATATTTGTTGTCCTTAATTCTGGTTGTGAGAGGAGGCACAGTGTGTCTGCCTACGCCTCCATCTTGGCCGGAAGTCTGTCAACTAATATTAAATGATGGTTGGATCCCAAAGTACAACAGGATCCCTGACGTCCTTTGTGCACCCACGTTCTCCAAGGAAGACGGTTAAGGATGCATCCAAGGACCAGAAAAAGAGAATTCTTGAAGCTTAAAAAAGGAAGCAACCCCTGGCTGGTGTAGCTCAGTGGACTGAGTGCAGGCCTGCGAACCAAAGGATCGCAGTTTGATTCCCAGTCAGGGTACATGCCTGGGTTGCAGGGCAGTTCCCAGCAAAGGACACATGAGAGGCAACCATACATTGACATTTCTCTCCCTTGTTCCTTCCCTTCCCCTCTAAAGTAAATAAATAAAATCTTAAAAAAAAAAAAAAAAGGAAGCAAACATTATAAGAACCCCTGCATTTCTACTATGCTAAAGATAAAGAGAAATATAAACAGTAAATTTGCATCTTACACATTTTGTTGAAGGAAAAACAGATGACTACAGGCATATTCAAATATGGGCTCTATAAATGAACTCTTAATAATAGAAGGAGGAAGATAGAGGCTATTTCAACTAAAATACTAATGGATAACACATACTGTCCCACTTTCCACCCCTATATTAAAACTGAAAGTCAGCACTTCTCACCAGACAACCCAGTACGTATAGAACTTAGCTGCCAATCAACTAAAGGGTAAGGTCTATCAGGGAGGTCCCCAACCTTTTGGCGTCTCTGGGCCAAACTGGAAGAAGAGTTGTCCTGGGCCACATGTTAAATACACGAACATTAATGAAAACTAACGAGGGAAAAAAAGGTTTTAAGTAAATTTACAATTTTGTGTTGGGCTGTATTCATAGCCATCCTGGGCCGCATGCAGCCCATGAGCTGGACATCCCTGAATGAGTTTGATTTTTTTCATTAGGATATAGATACCCTAGTTTGTTTTTTAAATAATGCTTGTTTATCAAAGGAGATCATTAAGAACAAATAAAGTTTAAATGGAATTAGCTCATGCTTTCAAACCATTAAATTCTGTAAGTCTATTCAATCACTAAGTTTTCATGATTAACTCTCATTCACTTTAAATGCACATAAACATGATAATATTCTACCTTTATTCTCCAACTCTGACTAGTCCAACCCTCAGATAATGGTTTACACTGGACAAAGTAAATGTAAGAGCAGGCTTGTTTTAAAAATAGTGAGGATATCCACACACTCCTTAAAAATAAAAATCAAACCACATAAGACATCAATCTAGTGCTGCTGAATAAAAAGTAACATCCCAAACTACCTTTCATACATTCATAAACATTGCTAAGTTTTAAAAGAAAAATTCATATGTAAAATGAGTGATTAAGAATCAATAGTATTACTTAAAATATTGAAAACTTTCAAATTATAAATTTAAATCATAACTACCTATGAATAAATAACAATTTAACATTCGACTTGCTCTAAATTCTAGAATAAGGTAAGTTTAACGTTTACAAGAAGTCCAACGAAAGCATTACTGGCCAAAAACAAAACTTCTTTCAAATATCAGATGTTACGTCTAGGGTTAATACTCAAGATGATCCTAATAATGAGAACTATACGCGTCTTTCAAAACTTAGCTTTAATGAATCATGAAAGTGACAAACTGTTGGTGTGGCAAAAGTGAAATTTCAAATTAAATCTATTGCAATGATACTTCTATCCTACCTGTATCTTCAATAAATTCCACACATTTTTCAACAAAGAGTGGTATAGGCTTCTCAGCTGTAACCAGATCCTGGAGGGGCATCCCAAAGTAATTACTTTCCCAATTTCTACGTGTTGGTGGATTGAAATTCTTAGTTTTCTTCTTCTGCTGTTAAGAAAACATATTCAAGTTAAAACTATTAAAATTAATATCCTTCAGAATAACATTAGTATTAAGCAATGCAAACACACATATTTTATATTAAAAGAAATATTAAAAAGCCACATTCAACCAAGCTCATCAAAATGGGACTCAACTAAATTCTGCTAGAAGCAGCAGCTTGAACAATGGAAAGAGAAAAAGTATACGGAAAAAAATGGCAGAGTAGAAAAAAATATGTTCCCTTTGGAAAATAATGGAAACTGAATAGGTAGGGAGATAAGAAAAGATCATTTTTCAATGTCAATGCAAAGGAAAATCTAGAAGTAAGCAATGCTCAATTCAGTTTAGGTGTGGTCTGTTAATTTTATTTGGCCTTTGGATTATGTGAGGTTTTTGTGCATAGCTACATTTGTAAGAACATAATACAGCTTTAATTACCGATTATACAGTGAAGCTATGTAACTTCATAAACTTTTAGTCCCATCATTTGTCCTTTATTTTCCCATTCTCTTCTATTTACTGACTCTATTTCAATAAAGATAATTTTCACAAGTAATAAACCAAATGTTTTCACAATAGAAAAAAAAATTAAGTACATTTTAGGGTTTAACTTTAATCTAGCATTGGGAGAAAATGGATTCTTAACCAGGGAGTGACCATCTCAAAAGCCTAAGAAAGTACTACTGTCTGGAATTCAACTGATGAGAAAATTCTGAGTCAGTGTTTCTGGAATAGGGCATAGTAACCATCTCCACAGATGATTCTGTTGTGCACTTCCAACTGAGAATCTCTAAAACACAGGAAGATGAAGAGAGTGTTCAGAATCTCATAGATTTTAGAGTACCTTTACTGACAAGCCTCTGTTCCTTTTCAGCCTAATTTTTATCCACAAATTTTTATTTTCTCTGGTATAAATAACAAACCTATTCTTCATATTTGTCATAAATATCATTAGTGACTTACAAAAAGGATAAAAACATACCATTTCTAATCAGAAAAGTGTGGTATGGTGAGGGATGGACCACAGGCAGAGCTTTCAAAGCCTAAAAGCAACAATCCTCATCTTAATTTCCCATTCTTTCTGGAAGAGTATCTCCTTTGGATGGATACCCCAATGTATTCTTTCTTCTAAGTCTCTGGATAGCTTGAATAATTAAACTAAGTCCTTTCTTACCTTCAATTTCAGGTTGCTCCACCCAGCAATCCTCCAGAGCTCTTTAAATCCAATTTCTAAATCTTCATACTATCACTTTCTGGTGATTCAGATTACATACAATATAACTAGATGTCTGGAATGCTGCCATCAGAGCACTGGAGTGTTTGCTCTGCCTCAAGAACTAACCCAACCAAATGAAGTAGTGTGGGGATCCTTACTCCTGAAACGATCCTTCTACTTCCATTACCACTACCACCACCACAAGAGAACAATTTGCAAGGATGTGGAAATGAAGAGACTATAATTTCCAAGCTCAGGTAGGGGTATGTTGGCTGAGTCCTCTCTTTCTCAGGAGGACTAAGGTACTTTCTATTTCCAGCCTGCAAACTACTCAGTTGCACCATTTGATTAGAAAAGTGAAAACTGAGGCAAAGACAGAATTTTTGGAGAGATAATACAGTGGTGAAAATATTACACTTAAGTATTAATAAAAATAGGAATGGCTAGCCTATGGCAGGAACAACAGGAATGAAGAGATAAAAGTATTCTAATAGTTTGCAATGCTACCTAAAGTTTTAAAAATAAGCTAGCTAGTCCTAACTGTTCCATTGAACTCTTTAGAAATCCTCTTTTTAATAATGCTCTTTAGGAAGCAATCTAAATAAACTCTGAGACAACTTTGAAATCATCCCACTCTTACCTTGGGGTTACAGGAAAAAGAAAAGTGTAATCTTTATCTAGGAATCCCTTAAATTCTTTACTCAAATTGGGGAGTGGAGACAGGAAAGCAAAATAATGTAGATTCTCTGGCAAATGCTCAGAAAATATCCCCCAAGGTCCATAAATTTACAAGGGCAAGTTATTTAATTCTGTAGTTACATCAATATTCAGGGCTAGTAATCTAAGATCATGAAAGCTAAGTGGCTTGCTTATAGCATAGAATTTCTGGCAAACTCTAAAGGAGTAATTTACTAAGAGAACTTCCCCAATAGTAATGTTATAATTCACATATATTGGTGGGGAGAACATAAAAGCTTACGTGAGTTTACTAATTTTTCTACTAATTGGCACTGATAAAATAAAATTCTATGCTGAAAAAGTTTTGGATTAGACAGTCCCTTTATAATGAATAAAAATGTATACAATTCCTTTTTTCTATAAGTAATAGTTCTTAAGCATCAGAATCCCTTCAGGGAGTTCTTTTAATACATATGGATTTTGAATAACTCTCCTAATTATGACATACACCACTTTGGTTAAGAGTTGCTGATCTATAGCTGTAAATTTGTATCAATTCAAAATGATATATATAATTGAAAACCTATTTCACAGATTAAACCATCTAAGACTAGATGATTACAACTGCTATTAAATACCACTAAGATTCTCTGAAATGCAAGAAAAATTTGAGTATGGTTATTTAGTCATTTATATCTATAGCTTATGATCAACCATTAGTCAGAAATGGCAGCCCCCAATTAAATAACTGTGCCTGTGGGGAAACAAGATCTAATTACTGATAATCCAACTTTTGATTCATTACCACATTCACATGTATTGTATCTTCTGCCTAAGCAAATGCCCACAGTCTTTCTGGTCACTTAGGTAAATCTCAGATCTGCTAAAGCATATCCACAGTAAAATAAACATTCCAGTAACAGATAATATAAATAATATTATCAATTAAGTGATAATTTAAAAACTATCATTAGTATACGTGAACACTTAAAAACTATCATTAGTATACGTGAACAAGACCAGGAAAAGGTAAATAAATAGCTCTTTCCAGAAATTGTTCCCTGATGTAATAATATCAGCCGCCACAAGGGCGCCTAAGCAACAATCCTCAAATAAATACTATAATCAGTAACATTTACAAAAACACAATACTCAACTTCTTCATCTATAACCAACAACCTGAAGAAACCTTAAGTAGCAAAAAGCAGTTGACAAAACTTTCAAAGAACCAATCCAGAAATTAATACAGACTTCTCTATTCTCTCAAGATGGAATTCTTGAAATAAAAGAAACAAGACAATAGGAGGTAAAATGTAAAGAAACTGAAGGGAAAAAACCATTAAAGAAATGGAACCTTCTTTAGTAAAAGACTCAACATGACTGAAAAGATCAGAATAAAGTGGGAAAAATCATCAGAGTTCACATTCCTCCTGTATCATTCCTGTGCTACAAACAAACAAAACAAAAACTCCTCTTTACTCCCAGTTTTAAAAGAATTCTCAATTTTCCTCTCCTTTTTAGCTACATGCTCCATAATGTAACTTACTTTTTCTGACAAATTCCACAGTAGTCATCTATACTAGAAGTCTCCAATTCCTCTCCTTCCATTCCCTCTTACTATGTATTCACATTAATCTATTTCTCTCGAACGTTCTAATTAAGGTCGCCAGTGATTGTTTTCAGTTCTTATCCTACCTGACTTTCAGCAGTCACTCTTCACTGGACTTTTCAGGAGATCTCACTCATTCACTCCTTATTAGTCTTTGCTGGTCCTTCCTCACCCATCTTGTAATGTTGTGAATACCACAGGCTTCAGTCCTTGACTGTCTTTTTATCTCAGCATCTATATTCACCCTCTTGGTAATGTCATCCATATGCTAATAACTCAAATTAATACTTCCAGTTCAGCTTTCTCCTAAACTCTACACTTACTTGAAACACTCTACCTGACATCGTCTCCTGAATGTCTATGAGATAGATAAATTTTTCTTAACATGTGCAAAACTAAACTCCTGATGATTTTCTTAAAATGTGCTTTATCCACATCCTTCTCCATCTCAGCTGCTGGCAATTCCATTTTTTCAGTTGCTCAGTAAAAATTTTGGGGAGTCACCCTGGACCCCTCTTTTCTCTTCCATCCTATTTCCAACTGTTAAGCAAATATATCTCTGCATGCCTTGACATGCTCCTGATGTGGGACTCTGTTTTGGGGTGTTTTTTTTTTTTAAAGATTTTATTTATTTTTAGAAAGAGGAGAAGAGAGGGAGAGAAACATCAGTGGTCGCCTCTCACATACCAGCCTCTCAAGCACCCCCTACTGGGGACCTGGCCCACAACCCAAGCATGTGCCCTGACTGGGAATCGAACCAGAAACCCTTTGATTCACAGGCCACGCTCAATCCACTGAGCCACACCAGCCAGGGTGACTTAGGTCTTTTGCAGTGGCTGTTCTTTTTACCTTCTCAATGAGCTCTGTATTTACTATCCCATTAAAAACTGCAATCTTATAGCCTATCTTCCTCTAGCTCCTGCCCAGTATTACTGATCCCTCTTACATTGCTTTCTCTGCCTACATTATATAATTTACTCATGTAGTTACTTTATTTAGTGTCTCCCTGAGAGAATTTAAGCTTCATACAGAGGCAGGAAAATTTATCTGCTTTGTTCATCAACATACCCCAAAGATCAAGAATAAAACAGAAATATATTTGAGGTATCTTCAGAAATAATAAACTTAATTTACAGATTGATCTCACCATGTACTAAGAAAGATAAACAACAAATAGATGCAAACCATTAAGTTACAGACATCGTGCTGGACTCAGTAAGCTTCGAAGATTTTAAATGCATCCAGGCAGAAGAAAACAATGGCCAATAGTGGAGGCAAAATATCAGGCTAGCCTCAAAGTTCTCAGGAAAACTAGGACAGCAGAAGACTCAGGAATGTTCTTGAGAAATTATGTCAGGAATTCTTAGCAGTATTTCACTCAGATGTGTATAACAAGTAATTATAGATTTTTAAAGTTCTGAAATATGTAAATGTTAGTATTTAAAATACAGCACTCTCGAACTCCTGAAAAATCTTAAACACACAATGAAATATTGTCAATAAAAAACTGTATTACAGGTAAACATAAAACTAAGTTACGATGGTATAGCTGTTAAATATTGTAGAATATAATCTACATTTTGTGGATAAATCTACAAAATATAAAAATAATTTGGTAACAGGCTAGAACCAAAAGTTTCAACCTACTCTAAAGGGTGGGGAGGGAAATATAAGATATAATGTAATTATACTAATGCATTATAGAGTATCATGATGTACTTGGGGGAGTAAGGATGATAAACTGAAATATGGGTCCAACATAAATTTAAAAATAAAAATAAGGAGCACACAAACTAATAGTTTCTCCTTTCTTTTTTCTGCTATAAATGAATAAAAATAGAAAAAAAGTAAAAATTGTCAAAAGAAATATTAAGTGGAATATCAGCTATAAAAGATTCTCAGACTTGTTACAAAAAACTAAACCTGACTAACCACATGCTGAACCAAAAGAGATTCCCAATGTTGAAAATAAAAAGATAGGAAAAGTAATGATTTCTTGTTTTTAAAAGAGCAATGTTAACAATGGAGATGTCTTCAAGGCAAAAAGCTTTCAACTATACAACTAACCCCTACTCCCTATCCCTTTTCTCCTATAGCATTTGTCCCTCTCCTGAGTCATTCTTATGAATGTGTAAATACTCTCTAATAACTCTCCTTTTTAAAAACATGAAAACCCTTTGATCCCACACTGACCTCCAGTTTCTTCCCCAATTCTTGCTCTCTTTCACAGCAAAACTTCCTGAAGATGTTGTCTACATCTATTACTGTTTTTCACATTCCATTCATTCTTCAACCTATTTCCATCTAGTTTTTCTCTTCCATTCCACTGATCTGTTTGTCGAGATCAGGTACTTCTTTCTGCACTACCAAATCAAAAAGTAACTTTCTCTTCATCCTTCTTGAGCTCTCAGCAACATTCTTTCTTGACTACTTCCTTCTTAAATATTTGCTCTCCTGGCTCCCATGTCACTACTCTTTATTAGTTTTTCCTTTCTCACCAGGATTCCCTTTTGTTTCATCTGCCAACAACTCTTCTTGGTCTACTCAAACTTAGTTCTGATCCCTCTTATTAACTAGCTGTACTCTCCCCTTACGTAGATTTATTTAATCCCATAGCTTTATTCTTAAAATTTCATTAAATTTATTGTGGTGACACTGGGTAATAAAATCATAGATTTCAAGTGTACAGTGTATTGTGTGTTCAGCACCCAAAATCAAATCTCCTTCTGTTACCATATATGTATTAACTGACTTTACCCTTTTCTATCCCTCAGCCCCTTTTTCCTCTGGTAACCACCATAATGTTGTCTGTGTCTATGAGTTTTTATTTGTCATATATTTGTTGCTTTCAGTTCTATATATCACATACAAGTGAAATCATGTGGTTCTTGGCTCTTCCACCTAACTTATTTTGCTTAGCATGATACTCTCAAGATCTACCCATATTGTCACAAATGGCAGTATCTCATCTTTGCTGATAGCTGAGTAGTATTCCACTGTATGTTCCACATCTTTATCTGATCACCTATTGGACACCGGAAAGTCACATGCAAATGAATGAAACTAGATGGCTATTTGTCACCAAACATAAAATTAACTCAAAATAATAAAATACACACAAGAAAACATAGGTACTAAACTTATGAAGCTTGGTCTTAGAATTTTATTTATGACTTTGACTTCAAAGGTAAGGGAAGTGCAAGCAAAAATAAATGAATGGGACTATATCAAAGTAAAAAGCTTCTGTACAGCAAAAGTAACCATCATCAAAATAAAAATGAAATCAACCAAATGGGAGAAGATACTTGCAAACACATCCAATACAGGGTTAAAAGCTAAAATACATAAAGAACTCATAAGCCCAACAACAACAAAAACCAAACAATCCAATTACAAAATGGGCAGAGGACCTGAACAGACACTTTTTCCAAGAAGACATACAAACAGCCAGCGGATATATGAAAAGATGGTCAACTTCACTAGCTATTAGGAAAATGTAAATAAAAACCACAATGAGATACCACCTCGCATTTGTTAGAATGGCTATTGTTAGCAAGACAAGTAATAATAAGTGTTGGAGAGGTTGCCGAGAAAAAGGAACCCTCATACACTGCTGGTAGGAATGTAATAGGAATGTAAACTGGTACAGCCACTAAGGAAATGAGCAGGAAGGTTCCTCAAAAAATTAGGAATGGAGTTACCATATGACGCAGCAATCCCTCTTCTGGGTATCTACCCGAAAATTTGAAAACACTTATTCATAAAGATACATGTACCTCTATGTTCATTGCAGCCTTAATCCCATTGATTTAAAACCTTTTACATCCTAATAACTCTTCCTCTGAGTACCAGATTCATAACCTTTTATACTTCCACTGGGATGTCAACATATTTTAAATGTAACATAAAACACACAAAACCACCCTGACCTGGTAGCTCAGTTGGTTAGAGCGTCATCCTGAAACACCAGGGCTGTGTGTTCAATTTCCGGTCAGGGTACACAAAGGAAGCAACCAATGAGTGCATAAATAAGTGGAACAAATCAATGTTTCTGTATCCAACCCTCCCTCATCCCTTCTCTCTAAACAATAAACAAACAAACAAATAAAATTCAAAGGAAAAAAGGGGCACAAAACAGATGTCTTGATTCCATCTGGCCTGAAACCCTTCACCCTTAGTCATCACTATCTCAGTAAACCCTTCCGGTTGCTTAAATCATAAATCTGCAACAGTTAACTTTATTTCCCCTTTTCCTTTCCTCTCCACAACATATGCATAAGCCCACTCTGTTGGTAAATACTATCTAGGATATGTATACTTTTTCTATTTTTGGTACCTGTACCTGACACAATATCTAGCATATGGTAGATGTTCTCAGTAAATACTGACAGAAACAAAATCTTAAAACAGGAACCAGAGAAAGCCTTTACCATATAAGATTTGTTAATAAATAAAGTATTGGTGGTTTACTTATCATTTTCTGCAAACAGTTTCATTATATCTAATTTTTCATTCCTAGGCGAGTCACTGTATAGGTGTGCCTAAACTTAAGCATCTGAACTAATAAAATCAGGACTCATTCAAAATAATGATTATTATAAAATTACAAGAAGAATTAAACAGACAACTCTGTGAATACATTTCGATATAAAGTGATACTTTCAACACTGTAAGAACTGAGCAGTTACATGCATTATGCTAGGTATTGTGCAGGATACAATAATCAGTGGAAGTAAAGTTAAACACCCTCAAGAAATAGATAATCTACTATGAAGAGTAAACATCTCATTACCAGTCATTTAATTAGTAGCACATACACAACAGTATATGATTAAGTGTCAAAATAATTAGGTGTAAGGCTTAAATCCAGACTTCAAAAGTAGAGATGAGGTCAAGGACATTCCAAGAATTTAGAGAGAATCTATCTATAGGTCATTTACTCATCTAAACATTTGAGTGTCTACCATATGTCAGCATAGGCACTCAGGAATTACTAGAAACTATCAAAACTATCATTTATTTATTTATTTATTGCTTACTATATATCAGGTACTTGGTAATAGTATATGCATAATCTAATCATCACAAGAGCTCTGAAATAGCTATATATTTGCATCTATTTCAACACACCTGGAACTAAAAATACATATATAGGAATGCATAATGAGGTTAGAAAAGTAGGCAAGAACCACAATGCAAATGGCTTTAGGTCTCCATGGAGGGGGCTCTGCCCGCAGGACCCTCCCCCCCACCCCCTGCCACCACAGATGAGAATAAGTCTACGAAGACACGATCTGCTTGAGGAGGAAAGGTGGCCCATCTCTCAAAGGAGAAGGGCCAAGAGCCTTTTCCCCAATGGGCTTTTATTGGGTTCGTTTTGCACAGGAATGCAGGTAAAGCTCATTAATCGTTGTCAGGCAGTAAGGATCAAACAACAGGTAACATACAAAGAACTCTGAGGGCCTATTTTGAGTCAGGGTCAGATAGCTACAGTGCTATAAAACTTTGAGGAACAAACTCACTTCTTGCTTGGACCCTTATTTAATTGAGAGTGTTCTAAACAAAGCAGGTTTCACAGGATTTTACATATCCTTTCTTAGGCCTGATTGCCCTAGGGAACCCACCCTTTCCAGCACAGGGCTGCACCCACCACTGGCATTGTTTCAGGCTTAAGGCATTGTCTCAGGCTTGAGTCAGGCAGGGCAAGCAAGGCAGCCAAGAGATTAGGAGACTTCTTGCAGACAGAATGAGGACTCAGGCTATGCCAAAGTTGAGGATCCATCACCCACTTTTGCTATAGCCCCCCAAGTCCTTCCTTGGGGCCTCCACGTGATTGTGCTTGTCTTAGGTTGTTCCCTGCTTGGGGAATCTTACCCGTCACTGGCTAACTGATCAAGCATTGGGGGCCAGTTATGGATGAAGTAAAAGGAGCAGAAGTGGCGCCCCTGCCAGGGAGTAAGCCTTGTCTCCTTAGTGGCTTATGGTCTGAAGGTCGCTTATTCAGCCTTAGACATGCAAGGGTTACAACTTCTGAAACCAGGCAGGGCAGTTCCCAACAGGTCTCTAACTAAGGAATCCGAACTTGATAGAGAGGCTACAAGTATTATTTTACAGGGAGAGAGATTAGGCATGTCCATTAACAGTATTGCCCAGAAAGCAACATAAAAGTATAGTTTCAAACAAGGGTTAACAGGAGACACAAACTTAATTAAAAAGTTACTGCACCACCAATGCTGATGAGGATACCAAGAAACTGGATCCACTATACATTGCTGGCAGGAATTTAAACTAGTAAACCCACTCTAGAAAAGTTTCTCATAAAACTAAGTATGAAATTACCATATGACCCAGCAACTGCACTCTTAGGTATTTATTTATCCCAGAGAAATGAAAAGTTATGTTTACATAAAAAATCTGTACTCTATTGTTTATAGCAACTTTATTCAGAATAACCCCAGATAGGGCATACAGATGTCCTTCAACAGGTTAAGAAAAAAAACAACTATGCTATATTCATACATGGAATATTACTCAGCAATAAAGAGGCAAACCATTTATTCAACAACTTGTCTGAATCTCAAGGGAATTATACTGAATGAAAAAAAAAAAATCAACCCCAGATAGCTACATACTCTATGATCCCATTTATAGAACATTCTGAAACTGGCAAAATTATAAAATGACACAAAGGAAAACCAATTAGGGGTTGCCA
Organism: Glossophaga mutica; assembly: GCA_039655065.1. Lineage (NCBI taxonomy): Eukaryota > Metazoa > Chordata > Mammalia > Chiroptera > Phyllostomidae > Glossophaga > Glossophaga mutica. Next base: position 83,332,033 of record CM077303.1, on the reverse strand, counting down.
GGGATTATGTATGGAAAGGAATGAGAAGGAAAGGTATGGATGTAAAAGGGAAACAGGAAAGATCTGTCAGTGACAGAATTGTTTTGTATCTTGACTGTGATGGTAGATACACAAACCTACATGTAAAAAAAAAATGACACAGAACCAAATACGAACACACTAATGAGTACAAGTAAAACTGGGGAAATCTAAGTAAGATCTGTGGCTCACATTAATGTCAACACCCTTGTAATACTGGCACAATTAATTTTAGAAGATGTTATTACCTTTGTGGGAAACTGGGCAAAGGGTACATGGAATCTGCATTATCTTACAATGGCATGTCAATCTACAATTACCTCAAATTAAAATAATTTTTTAAAAAAGCCATTGCAGCCCTGGCTGGTGTAGCTCAGTGGATTGAGCGCGGGCCTGTGAACCACAAGATCGCGGTTCGATTCCCAGTCAGGGCACATGCCTGGGTTGCAGGCCAGTTCCCAGCAGGGGACACACAAGAGGCAACCGTACATTGATATTTCTCTCCCTCTTCCTCTCTCCTACCCTTCCCCTCTAAAGATAAATTAAAAAAAAAAAAAAAAAAATCAAAAAAAAAAAAAAAAGCCATTGCAATAATCTAAGTAAGAAGTGATGGCAACCTCAAATGACAATGAGGTTGCCAACTGTGACAATGAAATGAAAACATATTTTTCAGTGGAATACAGATCAGCTAAGTAGGACATACGAGCAATAGCAGCAATAGCATGTAGCTTTGGCCCACAGTAGTTCCTTCCTGAAAATATATCTCTACGCAATCATGGTGAGGACAGAGAAGTAAAATCTACAACCTGTGAAGGAAAAACCTCCCTTCCTAACAAGCAGGTACAAACATGCCTTGTATGAGTGACTTCTAGAACTACACAGGAATTTCATTAAAGACCACATTCTACATACAGGATGTCTCAATTTCAGTATTATTGACATTTTGGGTTGTATAAACATTTGTTGTGGACTGTTATAGGAGGTTTAACAGCATCCCTGTCCTCTACCCAATACATACCAGTAGCAACTCCCCATCCCAGTTTTAACAGCCCAGAATATCTCCAGATGTCTTGTCAGGTGAGCCCTGGTGGGCAAAACTGATCCTGGTTGAGAACCATTGTACTAAGTTAATAAAAACAAAAACCAAGAAATGCAAGTTTGGGAGATGGCCAAAGATATATTTTGCAAGTCTGAGAATTTTAACTTTAAATCAGGTCAATACTTGATGATAATCATAATTGCCCTCAAAAAGATTACAATGCAGTAAGAAAAATAAAACATCAAACTACAAAGTGATAAAACTACTATAAAGTGATTACTTTAAGTGGGAGGAATCAACTATTACACCATAGTATAACATATCAACATAAGAAAGAAGCCTTCAATGGGAACCAGGACTCCATAAACGTTTACTTAACCCCCTTTTTAAAAGTCTATGAAGGCTGTAGGTGCTGGATGAGAATCCAAACACACTTCAAAAATCAGAGATGCTGTGAAGGCTTTCACACCCTTTAAGCTAACAGAGGTGAAAAGAGTGAAGAGAAATAACTACAGGTAAATAAATCTGGTCTGGATTCTTGTATACATTAACAGACAGACTGGTTCTAGCATTAATTAATCTCTAAGACAGCATGTTCCCATTATGCATTTCAACATATACCATCTAACTGGCAAGTATTTTATTAATGGCATTAACAACTTCGCAAACAAAAAAATAAACCTCAAGTCACCCGCAGAGGGTCCTACCAAAAACACCTAGCTATTCAACTGAATAATGGTGTATTTTGTCCCAGCTTCCCAAATATATATTTAAAAGTATACTCAAACTAAAGTTAGTTTTATATTACACATAGCATTTTCATTCTTAAAACCATTCTTGTTCCTTTGCTTCCCATCTCAGCTGTTACGTAGTTTGTTACTCTAATGCTTGCCAATCAGGAGAACATCAGTAAAGAATGAAGAAAAATTTCAATTTCTTCCTCCTCTCTAACATCAACAGAGGTTCTTAAGTGAGTTCACACCTTGGGCAAATATATTAAACCCTTAAAACTCCAATAAAATTTTGTGAATGTACATTTTTCCAGGGAAAATACCTAAATCTATCCTCAGATTTTTAAAGGCTAAGAACAATTTCAAAAAAGCTCAAAATATATTACTTTATACAAAGTATGGAAGGTGCCTTTCTATTTGGACAAAGATAAAAAAAATCACAAGATCACTTTGGTCACGCCCTTTTATTTTGCTCTAAGAAATGGAAACAAACATTACTGCTTTAAAAAGCAATTCTCGGCCCTGACTGGCGTAGCTCAGTGGATTGAGCACGGGCTGTGAACCAAAGGGTTGTGGTTTGATTCCCAGTCAGGGCACATGCCTGGGTTGCAGGCCAGGTCCCCAGTGGGGGCTATGTGAGAGGCAACCACACACTGATGTTTCTTTCCCTCTCTTTCTCTTTCCCTTCCCCTCTCTCTAAAAATAAAGAAATAAAATAGTTAAAAAAAAAAAAAGCAATTCTCTACTGGGGCTTCTCTTTACAGTCACATAAATTAAGCCCTATTTACATGAGGATTCTTTCACAACATCAGTTGAAATGACAAGAAAACCCAAAACTAGAAATCATAAAACTATACAAATTGTAAAAATAACTCTAGCTGGATTGAGTGGAACAATACGTAGTATACCAAATACTGAAGCACATAAAATTGACCACCTTATCAACGTACCTATAAGTCTTGCAATAGTAGCAATTGTTCATTGATACAAAATTATAATAAGAACACAAGAACACGTAATTTTCAACCGTTTTCATCTTACGGCACACGTAAACCAATTACTAAAATTCTGTGGTCTACCAAAAACTACATTTTTTTTGCCAATCTGACAAAAAATAGGTATAATTTTGACTCATTCATACCAGACAGCTACTGTTATATTGGCTGTTGTCATTTTTTTTTAACTTAACAATCTAGGGGAAAAGAGGTCAGTGCCCTTGACTAAACAGGTATTGCATGTTTTAAAAATTCTGGTGGCACAGCAGTGTGCCTCCTGCAGCATACCAATGGAAAATCGTTGATGTTATAGAAGTGTCTCCTTAATATGTGAACTAAATATAGTCTAAGAATTATAATAATATGCTGTAGAAATAAGAGTAATTTCAATAATTTGTGCTATGTCAGTTTTTGCTAAGTATTCAATGTGCTATAAAAACTAAGGAAAAAAATAAAAGTTTGAGCCAAACTTAAGAAATTTACACTTGCTTTTAAATTAGTGAAAAGCATACCACTGACACAATCATTTAAATTAAGTCTCAACAGAACACATGAATCAAAAATATACTTTAAAAATTGACCACTTAGTCACATTTCAATCAGAATTTGAAAAGTAAAAAATCATGGTCAGACAGCACAGAAGACATAGACAATATTAAAACATTGGCAGAAACACTCACATTATATATCTACACTTATATAATTCCATAAATTAATGTAGCCAGCACCAGAAATACTGAGGAAACCAATTTTAAGTTGATGAAAATTTTAGAAACACCATAGAACTCATCAATCAGACCAAGTTAGCCAATTAGCCAGTATAAAATAGAAATGGTTTAAAAACTCCCCACTAAATGCTATCCAAATGCAATGAAAAAGAACCAGAAGTTTAGCTAACCTTACTAAAAATACTTTTAAATGTTTAATTTTCAACAAAATCAATTTTACTAGACTGAGTTCCTTGAGAGGAGAATCCGTAACTAAGTCACTCTTGCATCCTTAGCTTCAGACAGTGTTTAGGCGTAGTGGGCATTCAGTAAGATGCTTATTAAATATAAAATCAGAGCTTCCTTGAATCAAAATAAATTCTAATTATTAAACACAGAAACCATTTTTTTATTATCAGTAAAAAAACAAAGCTATATACTCATACTGACTTAAACTGATCACAGTACAATATACTGTGCTAGGCCATGGAAAGCAATTATAAATAAGATATAAACGTTGCCTGTAGTAGACACTGTGGTTTTCATCCTTTAGAAATTTCATCATAATTTGGGGAAAGCCAACTTCACCCAGAGGCCCAAGGATAAAGGCTTGGGCCTACATTCAATAGCATAATTCTATTCTTCTGGCCAGAATTTGCTGGTTAGGAATGGATGGATATAGGATACAACTCAAAGCAAAGAGACTGGGAAACATGCTGGATAAGGGGTCTCGGAAAGCAGCCTTCTCATTCCTCTGAACATACTTCCCTTTACAAAAGTTACCCTCACAAGACATCTCTCCCCTAAAGGAATTGTCTGCAGGTAACGCGTATAACAGAGATCCTATATCAACTGCCAAGACAGCTAACCAAGGTATTCCCCAAAAATAAGTTAAAAAAAAATCTAAAACTTTCAAGCAGCTTAAGATTTTGTAAAAAGGCCTTGCCAATTAAGCAAGTGCAAGCCTACCCTATCTGCATTAGATCTGTAAGTGTTGGTCTTTCTACACAAAGCTTTTTAGCATAGAATTTTTACTTAGCCTCAATTGTAATTTTTTCAAAAACCTAGTTTCTTGAAAATGACTGTCAAGGTTAAGTCATATACATTAAAAATCAAAAGTACTTACCCTATAACTTGTGCATTTTGATACAAACAAAAGCTCAATATTGACATGTTTTCATATATTTCATTACTTTTATACCTAAATGAACAATTTATGGACTGAGAGAAAATTCTAGCCACCACTGTTGGGTTAACAGTGTTTTAAAAAGGCATTTTACTTAATAAATACTGAGGTTCTGGCAGGCAGAAGTCAAATAATTCTAAACCTAAGATTTTACTACATTCTAAATGACTTACCAAATTAACAGCATGGTATCAATTCACTATTTACTAAAATTAATGTCTTATGACTCAATATGTCCATATAGATATCTATTCAGCATTTATTTTAAAGAAAATATGCCTATTTTAGTATTCATTCCCAAACATGCTCCAAACCCTATTACAAGAGCTAAAGCAGCAGAGTCTTCTAATATACTATTTGACAGTGGGGTTTAGTAACAAGGGAGCAGTAAAATACAAAGAAAATAATATAGACTGGAAAGAACATTTGAAACTAAATCAGGAATTGGTAGTTGCTAATGTAAATAAGAGTATGAAAAAAATTCAGGACCTAGAAACAAGGTAGGAAAACAACTTTAAAAGGTGAAAATGAAAATCATCAGAATATCAACTTAACTCTAATGCACCATGAATCATCAAGGATTTTACTATTTACTATCTATCAGAATCAAGCTGACAGCACTGAAACAGATATTGAAGAAAAAACAAACTAACTTTTTAAACACAGGCATCACTAACTTCATTGAATAGATGTGTTTAAACACTGGCAATTTTATCAATATATCCAAAATTTTTATCATTCAGTCTTTCTCTTAAAGCACTGTTTTCAAACAGCAGGTTACAAAATTAATTTGGTAGGTCACAACCAGCACTCTCCCCCACCACTGTAACAGAATAGAAAATCAAAATAATGTACACAGCAGAGATTAAGAATTGTTCTGTGAGATTTCATCTATTGTAGAAGTACTTACACGTATAAATAGGTCATAATTAAAAAAATATTCCCACTGATGGTTGCGATCAGAAAATGTCTTAGAGGTTCTCTTTTCGTAACTAACACTAAATTCACTTTTGAGTATAAAATCAAAGACCATAAAACACAAGACCTTCTCTGATTGGCAGTAATAACAACTAAGCTGTTGAAGAGAAACAATCTCTGAGCCTTCCTTAGATGCCACCAATGGCCAAAAGTTATGATTTTCTATGTCTAAGAAAAAATTCCTTGACTATGGCTCCCAACTTAGAATCAAATAATGGAGATACACAATGAAGACATCATTTTTCTCTTAAGAGAAAAAACCTAAGAAGTGGATAAACTCAGGATCAGAAATCATGGAATTATTAAATTTTAAAAATGAGTCACAAAACTAATCCAGCAAATGGGACAAAGGACTATTCTAAAATACAGGCAGAGTATACTGGGATACTTCAGGCCTGATGCACACTATAATAGCATATATTGACCACTGCTATATGCCAAACACTTGAAACATAGTTCCAATTTCTAGCACAATTCCAAGAGAAGACTTATACATATCCTCCTCAACTTATGATGAGGTTACATCCCAATAAATCAATCATGAGTCTGAAAATATCACAAGTCAAAAATGCACTTAATATACCTAACTTACTGAACATCATAGTTTAGCCTCAAATGTGCTCAGAACACAGAAGCACAGTACACTGTAGAGTATCGATTATTTACCCTTGTGATTGCGTGCCTGATTGGAAGCAGTGGCTTGCTGCCCAACATCATAAGGGAGTATCATACAGCATATTGCTAACCCAAGAAACAATCAAATTCAAAATTTGAAGTATGTTTCCCACTAAACGTGTATCACTTCATAAAGTTAAAAAAAAATCACAAGTTGAACCATTATAAGTTAGGGCCTACCTGTTATTCCTATTTTACAGGTGAAGAAAGGGTAAATGGTTTATTCTTACTTTCTACTTACTGTTCTTAAGAATCATCTCTGCTACTTGTTTATTCAACACTAGCAGTTCCTCAATGCTCTGATACACACTTCTTTGTATCACTCTTTAGGTCATCTCCCCTATTACCATCACTACCTTCACTGTCTCCTAAGTATTTGTCTTCAACTCAGACCCCTCCTCTGAGAATTCATATATCTAATTACGAAATTGTCATCTCCCCTTGAACTCTAAAACCGAAGTTATAATTTCCACACCCCAACTCCAAACTGGGTAAATTTCCAATGCTCTACATCATGACCAGCATCAGCACTGATGAAGCTGCACAAGCTAGAAACCGAAAAACTACTTTTCCTATCTTTTTTCATCATCCTTACCCTTCCCCCACATATACAAATCATCATCAAATATTATGGATTTTAAGTATCTCTCCAATCCTTCCCATTCCATCCATTGCCAGTATTTTCCCTCCCCACTCCAACACTCAAAGCTTTCATCGTGGTTCATTTAGACTACTATAATACACCAACTGGTTTTCCATATCACTCAATCCCTTCTCCACACTAAAACCAAGTGATTTCAAACCCACTCACTGTCTAGTTTCAACTCACTCTTAGGCTAAATAACAAAAGTACCTAGCATTGCTAAAAAGATCTGAGTCTAGTCCCTGTTCTCAAATCTCTCCTTGTACTATTCTCTCCCATAGATCATGGGTCAGCAAAACTATGGCCTGGGGGCTCTCTCCAGCCTGCTGCCTATATTTGAAAATAACCATAACTCATCCATTTAAAAATTTTCTATGGTGCTACTGTAATGCAACAGCAGATTTTAGTAGTTATAACAATGACTGTATTACCCTCAAAGCCGAAAATATTTATTATCTGGCTCTTTACAGAAAGTATGCCAACACTGCCTTAGATTAATGACCAGCTGCAGTGACCTCCTTTAAGAACACATACCATGTTTCCCTCTCACCACATGAACATTCTATTCATTCAACATTAAATAGTCTTCCATCCACTGAAATAGTCCCCTAGTTAAGTCCCATTCATCTATCAGATCTAATTTAAAACCACACTTCTCAGGGAAGCTTTTTCTTACCTTCTAGACCAGCACATCTCAATTCAGACGAGCCACATTTCAAGCATACAAGGCCTCATCTAGCTACCATGTTGGAAGGACAGCTTCAAGCCAGAAGTCTGTGGTTTGGGGGCTCTGTATTCTATTCTATTGGTTAATGTGCCTACCCCAATGCTATATACCACATTGCCTTAAACACTAAATTTTACATCTGATTGAATAAGTACATACATCACCACTCCACTCCTGCCTATTCTAGGTTCTCTGCTTTCCCATATATAGACTGGAATAAGTGTATGATATTTCTTGAAAACTCTTGACACTTTGAATGAAACACTGAATTTAGACATCCATTTTAAGAACAACTTCTTTACGATATGCCATACTCATGGATAAAAAGGCACTAGCTCCCCTTTTACTTAGTTCCTCTTTAATGTCCTTCGATAAAGTTTTATCCTGTCCCACAGATTTGAACATGATGTTATAGTTACTCCCAGGAACTTGATACTCTCTGCCTTACTTTTGTAAATGATGTTTAGCTGCTTATTGCTATCTATAGCAATGCAGTCAACTTTTGACTACTGATCTTATATTGAGCTATTTTGCTAACTCATATCAATACTAATAATTTATCTGCAGATTTTAAAAATTACTTATAAACCTAAAAGCTTCTAAAATATCCTTTCTCCAATTTTCTCAGGGTTCCAGTATCATAACACATGACTCTAAAAATTAAAACAATGGTATATAAAAGTGCAAGGAGATTCTCTAACAGTTCTAAAAGTAAGACAGCCAAGACTACTCCAAGCAAAATCAACAGAAAGCAGATTGTAAGTACAACTCAAAGTCAACTTACCACTTCAATACAAATGAGGAAAAGACTGACACCAAATGAAAAGAAGTACATTATACGAAACACTGAAACAAATATAAGAACAATCTGCGAGGATAGAGAAAGAGAATCTAGGTCTGATATTAATTCCTATCTGTATATGTGGCTAGGAGTAATAAAAATTAAAGATAATTACTGTAATAAATGAACATAAGATGCCAGTGACTGAAAACAGAACCACGTTTTATGTTCCTCTAAAAAAACCAAAAAACCCACACTGTTTTATGTTCCTCTAAAAGAAAAAGAAAATAAATAACCTGCGTTACTTAAATTATAGCATGCCATCAATTGTTAGACATATCCAGATTTGAGATTTTAAAAAGTTAAAATGAATTTTAGAATAAAATAATTAGAACAAATCAGATGGGAAGAGATTTAAATTCAATTCAAGGAACATTATCATTAGTTAACTAGAACCAGGAACCATGCTAAAATTTCAGAATATAAATACAAATTTGGTACATTCCTTCCCCTCAGTGCTCAGAGTAAAGAAACTAACAATGAAAGATCTACAGTCATAATAAATATTAAGCCATGGAAATACTCATGTCTTTTTTACATTTATCCTAAAGATACAATCCAAATGGAACAAACTTTAAAGCAAATTAATCAGCCACTTAAATAAAAGACAGCAAAATGTAAAACTTGGAAGCCTTACCATCTAGTTTTGATATAATTTGCTAAACTGAAAACTATGTAATGGCAAAGTATAATTTGAAAGACTAAGAAGTGATATGGCAAAATATGATTACATGAAAAAATATATGTATACAATATGATTCCAACTAAATAAAAATTAGGTGTACTGGAAAATAAAAAGATCATTGGAAAATAGGTTCAAAATGTTCAAAACTCTGTTCCAAAAATGTTCTTTTTATCTTTTTGAACATAGATTGGAGATGAAATAACATAGTAGTTGCCCACCCCATACCCACATCCACAGCTTCCTTTATGCAGTTTCAGTTACCTTCATCAATCTTGATTCAGAAATATTAAATGGAAAATTCCAGAAATGAACCATTCATAAGTTTCAAATCGGGTGCTGACTAGTGTAATGAAACCTTTCACTGTTCTGCTTCATCCTGCTTAGGACATGAATTATCCCTTTGTCCAGCATATCCCCACTGTGTATGCCACCCACTCACTACTCACTTATAGTCAGTCAGCTAGGTTAGCAGATCAAGTATCCCAGTATCACAGTGCTTATATTCAAGTAACATATTTTTCGGACCAGAAGACACACCTAAGTTTTAGAGGAGGAAAATAGGGAAAAAAAATTTGAAGCAAAATATGTGGTAAAATATTTAATAACATAAATAACATAATATTTCACCACTGTAAATGTGAACAGAACTCAATAACAGCATTGCCAATGATTATTCCTCCCAAAATTGCTCCCACCCCAACCGCCAGGGCGGGGAGTGTGTCCTACAGTCCGAAAAATGTGGTACCTTTATTTTACTCAATAATGCCATATTCACATACCTTTTATTACAGTATATTATTATAATTGTTCTATTTTACAATAAGTTATTGTTAATCTCTCACTGTGCTAATTCATAAATTAAACTTTATCATAGGTATGTATACAACAAAACATAGTATATATAGGATTTGGTACTATCCACAATTTCAGGCAGCCACTGGCAGTCTTGGAACACACTTCCCGCAGACAAGAGGGAATACTATAGTGCAGTTTCATTGTTAAATTCCTTGAATTTGGTATCTGTATTGTTGCTACTTAAGAGAATGTTTTTGTTGTTAAGAAGTACACAATAAAGCAGTTAACGGTATAAAAAAAAAAAAAAAAGAGTCCAATATCTCCAACTTGATGTTAAAGGGCTCAGGAAAAAAACCCTCCACCCCAACACTCACATACAGCTCAAGAAAGTAGGACAAAATGTAAACAATTGGCAAATCTCAGTAAAAGATATACAAAATTAAACTCTATACTCTTTCGGCAAGTTTTTTCTAAGTTGAAATTATATTAAAATAAAAAGTTAGCAAAAGAATTAAGTAGACTTGTGATCAAAAATGGAAAAATAGCGTTGACTGATGTAGCTCAGTGGATTAAGCACCAGCCTGCAAACCAAAAGGTTGCCAGTTCCATTCCCTCTCAGGGCACATGCCTGGGTTGTGAGCCAGGTCCCCACTAGGGGACACTCGAGAGACAGCCACACGCTGATGTTCCTCTGGCACACTGATGTTTCTCTCCCTCTCTTTCTCCCTCCCTTCTCTCTCTGAAAATAAATAAATACTATTAAAAAAAGGAAAAATAAAAGCAATGTAAAATGGAAAGACTGTAGATGCTTAATTTTTGTTAACAAGCATTAAGTGATTTTAATTAACATAAGCAAATTAAAAGAAAAACACTGAAGTCTTTTGGCAGTGATAATATACATAGTGAGGTCTAGTGATAATAGAGTGAAAAGATGCCAGAGATATTTAGTTAGCTGTGTGGCTTGAGTCAGAATTTGTGGTTTAGATCTAGATGAGCTTTATTTCAACAGTTTAAATACTTAATCTAAAAAACAACAGTAAAATAAAGAAATATTGCAACTTAAATTTAGAAAATAAAATGAGGTCTACTCAACTATGAGGCAGCAATTACTGTATGTAGGAAAACTCACTCAAAATATCTGTATCTTCAATTGGGCTTAATAAACAGCAGACAGCTGTAGTAAATATTATGGCCTTATAATGGTTTTATTGAATGAAGAAATTAGCAATACATAGAATAAAAGACTACTGAATGCCATTTGAAAACCGTAAATACCTTGAATAAAAGTTAAAGGGGGAAAATCAGGACAACTGTAATAACAATAAAAAAATTGTATGTATTATACAATGAAAAAATGTTTATGTATACTCCAGTGTCAAATACAGTAGCATTAAAAGTAAAGGCACTGACAGCTTCCAGCCAAGATGGAAGTATAGGTACATATACTTTGCTTCCTAGAACAACCAAAATTAATAAGAACCAATTCAAAAACAAAAATAACCAGAGCTTCCAGAAAATCAAACTTAAACATTCACCCAGACTGGTAGGAGGGGCAGCCATGGGAAGCCCGGGCAGTAAGGACACATGACATGGTTGCAGCTGGCAGACTGAGTGGTCAAGGGGGCAGTTGAGGGGGTGGTCAAGCTGGCAGACCAGATTATCCCACATTCATGTGGGGAAAGCCTGGAGGAACAACTAGGGAGTGAGACAGACCGCATACAACCCAGGGTTCCAGCACATGAAACTAAAGCCTCAAAACCTCTGGCTGTAGAACTCTGCGAAGGTTACAGCCATGGGAGAAACTCCCATTCTCACAGGAGAGTCCTTTGGAGGGGCCTACCAGGATCCTAGAACATACATATGTCCACCCACCTGAGAATCAGCAACTGATAGGGCACAATCCGCTTGTGGGAAGCAAAGGAAGTGACTGCAAGCAGGGCAAGAGCCAAGCAAGTGACACTATTACCTTTCTGACCTGCCCCTTGCCACATATAGCACCACAATGCAGCCAAGTGGGTTGCCCCACCCTGGCAAATACATAAGTCTCTGCCCCTTACAACCTAATAGGTGTGCTGAGACAAAGAAACATGGCCCAAATAAAACAACAGATCAAAATTCCAGAAAAAGAACTAAGTAATGAGGAGATAGCTAACCTATCAGATGCAGAGTTCAAAACACTGGTAATCAGAGACACTTCCGGCCAAGATGGAGGCGTAGGTGGATACACTGTGCTTCCTCGCACAACCAAAATTAAGGACAACAAACATTTAGAAACAAGAAAACAACCAGAACTGATAGAAAGTTGAACTGTACGGAAGTCCAACCACCATTCATCCAGACCGATAAAAGGGGCAGAGTCCCGGCAGGAAAAAGTGGAGGTTGGTGGACCTGGGCGCAGAGGCAGCAGTGGCTGGCAGATCCCAGGCACAGGCAGCAGCTACCAGACCCCAGGTGCACAGACGGTGGCTATCGGACCCCAGGCACGGGGTGGCAACTGCGCAGACCCAGTGAGGCCGTGCAAGGCAGCTGGCTGACCAGGTGGTCCACACTCCCACCCAGATAATCCAAGCGAAGGGGAAACAGCTGAAGGGACTGGAATTCAAGAGAGCTGAGCAAGCACCACTGTTCCCTCTCTGACCCTGCCCCCACATATAGCGTCACTACCCAGCCACTGGACTGCGCTGTCCTGGGGAACACCTAAGGCTGCACCCTCACTACGTAACAGTGTGACCAGACCCCCCCCCCCCCGCCAAAAACAAACCAAAATGGCTCAAACGGGAGAGAAATTAAAGCTGCAGAGCCAATTCATCTGAGCAACCAAGAGATAGCCAACCTATCAGATGCACAGTTCAAACCATTGGTGATCAGGATGCTCACAGAATTGGTTGATTTTGCTCACAAATTAGATGAACAAATGAAGTCTACATTAAGTGAAATGAAGGAAAACACACAGGGAACCAATAGAGATGGGAGGAAAACTGGGACTCCAATCAATGGAGTAGACCAGAAGGAAGAAACAAACCACCAAACAGAAAACAAGGAAGAAACAAGAATTCAAAAACATGAGGAGAGGCTTAGGAACATCCACGACATCTTTAAATGTCCCAACATCCGAATTATAGGGGTACCATAAGGGGAAGAGAAAGAGCAACAAGTGGAAAACTTATTTGAACAAATAATAAAGGAGAACTTCCCCAATCTGGCAAAGGAAATAGACTTCCAAGAAGTCCAGGAAGCTCAGAGAGTCCCAAAGAAGTTGGACCCAAGGAGAAACACACCAAGGCACATTGTAATTACATTAGCCAAGATTCAAATGAAGGAGAGAATTCTAGAAGCAGCAAGGGATAAGGGGACAGTCACCTACCAAGGAGTTCCCATCAGACTGTCAGCTGATTTCTCCAAAGAGACCTTACAGGCAAGAAGGGGCTGGAAAGAAGTATTCCAAGTCATGAAAGTCAAGGACCTACATCAAAGATGCTCTGTCCAGCAAAGCTGTCATTTAGAATGGAAGGGAAGATAAAGTGCTTCTCAGATAAGGTCAAGTTCAAGGAGTTCATCATCACCAAGCCCTTATTATATGAAATGTTAAAGGGACTTATCTAAGAAAAAGAAGATATAAAATATGACAGTAAAAAGACAGCAAACTTACAGCTATCAACCACCACACCTAAAACAAAAGCAAACTCAGCAAACAGCTAGAACAGGAACAGAACCACAGAAATGAAGATCACATGGAGGAAGGTTAGCAACAGGGGAGCGAGAGGAGGAGAGAAGAGGAAAAGGTACAGAGAATATGTAGCATAGACGGTAGGTAGAAAACAGGGGAAGGGCAAGAATAGTGTGGGAAATGTAGAAGCTAAAGAACTTATGACACATGGACATGAACTAAAGGGGGGGAATGTGGATCGGGGGTGTGGAGAGGAATGATGGGGGAGAAATGGGACAACTGTAATAGCATAATCAATAAAATATACTAAAAAAAAAACAAAAAACCAAAAACAAAAAGCCACTGGTAATCAGGATACTCCCAGAAATGACTGAGTACAGCTGCAAAATAAAGAAGTGAAGGCTATGCAAAGTGAAAAAAAAAAATACAGAAAATCAACTAAAGGGAAGGAAACCAGAGTTCAAATCAAAGATTTGGAACAGAAGGAAGAAATAAACGTTCAATCAGAACAGAATGAAGAAATAAGAAGTCAAAAAAAAATGAGGAGAGGCTTAGGAACCTCTGGGACAACTTCAAGTGCTCCAAAATCCAAATCATAGGGGTGCTAGAAGGATAAGAGGAAGAACAAGAAATTGAAAAAATAATAAAGAACTCCCCCAATCTAGTGAAGGAACTAGATGTGCAAGTCCAGGAAACTCAGAATCCCAAAAAAGTTGGATCCTAGGAGGAACATACCAAGACATATCATAATTAAGTTACCCAAGATTAAAGATAAGGAGACAATCTTAAAAGCAACAAGAGGAAAGGAGAGAGTTACCTATAAAGGAGTTCCCATAAGACTATCAAGCTGATTTCTCAAAAGAAACTTTACAAGCAAGAAAGGGCTGGAAGAAGTATTCGAAGTCATGAAAGGCAAGGACCTATAACCTAGATTACTCTATCTAGCAAAGCTATCATTTAGAATGGAAGGACATATAAAATTCGTCACAGTAAGGTCAAGTTAAAGCAGTTCATCATCACCAAGCCTTTATTATGTGAAATGTTAAAAGGGACTTATCTAAGAAAAAGAAGATGATCAAAATATGAACATTAAAATGACAACAAACTCACAACTATCAAGAACTGAACCTAAAAAACAAAAACAAAGTAAGCAAACAACTGGAACAGAAACAGAATCACAGATATGAAGATCACACAGAGAGTTATCAGCAGGGAGGGAAGAGAATGGGGGAAAGGTATAGGGAATAAGAAGCATAATTGGTAGGCACAAAATAGATGGGGACATTAAGAAAAATACAGGAAATGTAGAAGCCAAAGAACTTATATGTACAACCCGTGGACAGGAACAAAGCAGAGGGAATGCTGGAGGGTGGGGTGGTTACAGGAAGGAAGGGGAGAAAGGTGAGGAAAAAAATGGGACAACTGTAATAGCATAATCATTAAAATATACTTTAAAAGAAGTGAAGTTGCTTAAGTACCACTGTGAAAAATATCTAATAAAAATAAAGTATTAAATTCAACTTTAATAGTACATAGGTTTCTAATGCTTAATATCATCAGATAAATTAGTAACTATTGGACAGAATTCTATAATTCAAACTTAAAAAACCTTTCTGCAAGTCTTTAGGCAGTACACCACTATCCAAAAAAGCTTCCTGGATAAGTTACTAAATTCTGAAGTGTATAAATTTTTACACTTTTACTGTACTGTTAATATGTTTGAGTAAGACGTATATGAAATTAATATTGCAAAACTGATAGGTCAGCAGGAAAAATAGACAAATGGGATGCTTACAAAACAAAAAAAATCATATGGATTTCTATAAAGAGAATATATTCAACTAGAATTTTCACGCTGAATATGAAATAAAACTACACCAAAAAAGATAAAGCACAAATAATCAAAATTCAATACAACCAGTAACAAAAAGTTTCCTCTTATAAAACATTTAGAAAAATTTAAAGAGCTGATAATTTTATTTACTGAATAAAAATGCAGCTTAAGTTCTCACTGACACCAATTCCATTATCTTTAAAAAAATTTTTTTAAAGGTAAAAACAAACATCTTTGTAAACATTACTGGCCATAAATTAAACTTACCTTTTTATCTTCTTTTCCTTTGTGGATTTTCTTCTTCATTTTCTTATCATCTAATTCCTGGTCTGAGGTGATTGCAGGATTATCAATACCACCTTTCCAAGTTTCAACAGGAGAAAGAAGTGGATCTTCCTCACTTCCACGATGTCTTCCTTTTCTTTTTGTTTTAGAAGTTGTGAAAGCCTCATCATCACTTGCATCTGAATGTGTTCTTCGATAGTATGACTTGGCTTTACTAAACAGGGTTTTAGATTTATATTTGTATTTTGAAGGCCTCCGTTCCCCATGACTTTTTGAGGTTCTTTCAGAAAATCCGTTTTCTTCATCTCCTTGGGTGTTATTTACAAAAGAGTTTCGAATTTTAATAATGCGATTCTGACTATCATCTGGGACAACATATATCTCATCAGAACAGCCCTTCTGTTTGAAAATTGTGTCAATGGGTTCCGCATAGTTATCTGAAGGATCCATATCTTCAGGATGTGCCAAAGGCACCCGGGAAGTCTGTTTTCTTGGATTTTTACCAATACCAGCTTCAATTGTTTTTAAAAGGTTTGGATCCAATTTCTTCACATTTGTCTTAGGTACAACTGGTTTAGGTTTAATAGGTGGAGGCACTTTATGGTTGCGTTCATGATCATGACAGTTGGGGGTACTATGAATAGGATATTCATTTCCTTCAAAATCTAATCTATATCTGGAACGGTCACTAGGTGTTGGAAGCAACTGTACATCATCTCCAATTGGACTATAAGGAGGTGGTGCTTCTGTATCATCATCTGAATCAGGGTAGTTGTTGTAAGGAAAACAGTCTCTGGGAGATGGTAGAAAAACATCCTCACTCTGATGGGTTGATTCCCTTGTATTATCAGATAAGTAAGAATTTTCTATCATATTTTTTTTCTCTAGAACATCACTGAAAAACAGTGTAAAGACCTCAGTTTGCCGATGATACTGAGATAAAGAATACAACGCTGTAAATTTAGCAGTGATCTCAGTTGCAATGTGTTCTCCTTCAGTCATTAACTCCTTAATGGCCTCATTTTCAAAAAAATCTGCTTGGCTGTCAGTAACTGCCACCAGCTGTACAGGAATGGTGTCCTGAACTTCAGACAGAAATGCTCGAAGCATTCCCATTGATGCTTTCCGTTTGGCAGAATAAACTAATATATATCCATGAACAAGTTCATCTTTCCTTACTCCAATTGAGGAATGGTATGATAATATTGTGATCTGTATTCGCCTCCTTTTTTCACCAATGATTTTATCGAGCATTAGGGAATTATTCTGTCCAGCTTGAGCAGCGCTGCAAGAATGGGAATCAAGGAAGGGTGAAAGAATAAGATCCACACTAAATGGATCACCACACATGGCACACATGACAATTCTCAAGTCAGCTTCTGATACATCCTTACTGGTGGGAACTGGGCTTACCACATCTAAATTATGTTTAACTGATTCTAATACTCCTCTTAGAGCTTGCTTTATTTGGGTTTCATTAAACTTACGAGGATATGTACCAGCAGGTACATCTACAAAAGGACATTGTAACTTGTTTGCCAACTGCTGCCCTTGGTGCCTGAGAATTGGTAAATTCTTACTAATAGAATCTCTCTGATTTGCCAGAATTAATGTAAATGGAAGATTAGCCATATATTTATCTTTTCTGATCTGAGAAGCTTCAGTTCTTATTTTTCCAATAAATTCCCCAATAAAATTCAGTGACTCAATGGAATTAAATACACAGAAGCACCCATGCGGTTTAAAGGCAACAGTCCATGACTGACTTAAAAAGTAAGGCGACTTGGCATCAACTGGTCGAAGATCAAGTTCATAAATCTTTCCATCTAAGGCATACTCATCATCGGTAGATTGCGTCCTTATCTCATTTGCTAGTTCTTGGGCAAGGCCATCCTTCCCTAAAATGAAAAGGTTAACTTTATCTATATTGGTACTGTCATGATACAACCGTAAGCGGCTGTGATCCAACTGCAAAAGACTACTAGCAAGTAACTGCTCTACTTTAATGTCCGTACAATTTTGGCCACTGAGACATGTTTCTTTAGTGGGATGATAAACAAACCCTATATGCTTAAGTAGAAGAGACTCCCTATCAGGTGCAAGTTTCTGTAAAGCTTTGTATCTAGGTTCTTCACTCAAAACTGTATGAATTTCACTCATTTTATCTGAACTAGGTGTTGCATTGAGATCTAAATCATAAAAAAGTTCAGAATGCTCAAAAAGCATCTCCTGAAACTCTTCTTTGGCTTTTTCAACTATTTCTCGCTGATGCCTACTATACACTTCTTTGCTATCAGCCTCTGTAATATACTTGAAGGCTTCATCCTCCATAACAAAGCACATAACTTCCTCCCATGGCTGCCCAGGTGAAATGAACTGAATTTTTTCCAAAGTCTTTTTGAATTTTTCCTTCATTTCTACCCTCCTCTTCTCTGATATTAGATGTTGTACATGGTTCTGATAGACTTTTTCAGCTTCTAAAGTGCTTAGGAGGTCAAATGGAATTCGCCTATCGTTAACTTTGTCTATATGGTCAGTTTCATCCCAAGGTGTTTTTTCTAGCACCACAAAACATAACTGAAAATCTGCTCTCTTTTCCATTAACTTCAAAGCTTCTGACCAATTCATATGTTCAATCTCTTCTAGATTTGGCAAAAGAGTGTTAAAAGCTCTCGGTAAGGTATTTATGTATTCTTCTCTCCTTTTTCTTATGTGTTCCTGTTTAAGTTGTTCTATATGTTTTGAGAATGTATTTCTGGCCTTTTTTGTTCCCTCTAAGTTGATATATTCTTCATAATCAGGATGATTTTTTAATTTGTTACTAACAGTTTTCCAAGTTGCATGATAATCTCTCACAGTCTGCACAAGTTTTTCAAACTTATCTGTTGCTGTGACAACAAGTTGTCTCTGTGTTTTAAAAGCATCCAGATAGGGAATAATTTTAGGTTTGCCACGAGTTTTATCCAACATTTGTACCAGTGCAGTGAAACATGTTTCAATGTTGACGTTCAATCGTGCTGACGTTTCCACTACAAGAAGGTTCTTTTTGTTTGAAGCAAAGGCCTGAACTTCTCTAAGATAGTGATCCACACATTCATCACATTTAGTTGCTGCTATTATTATAGGTTTTTTTGATTTTGATAGTTGGACAAAAAGATTATTCACAAATTTAAGTTGATCATCAAACTTCCTATTGCATCCCTGACTTACGTCAATGCACAATAAAAATCCATCCACATTGAGCTTCCCTTCAGGCATTTGCTTCTGTTCAAAGTCTTGCTCCAGGCCTAGTTGATCAGTGCAAATGTACATTAGTTTTTCTGCTGACTGCAATTTAGAGGCAGCTGCACGTTTTATATACGGTTGCAAATTCGTACTCCGATGAGGCAAGAAAGTCTGGTCATCAATGAACTCTGTTTGTTCAATGACATGAATTTTGCATTCTACTCCATCTTCACCATTTAGTGTTATGTCACCCCAGTACAAAAAGTGATCATTGTTTACTACTCGTCCTCCAA
Organism: Glossophaga mutica; assembly: GCA_039655065.1. NCBI lineage: Eukaryota > Metazoa > Chordata > Mammalia > Chiroptera > Phyllostomidae > Glossophaga > Glossophaga mutica. The sequence goes on along the minus strand of CM077303.1, from coordinate 83,312,709 downwards.
AGTCAATGGTGCTGAGCACAGAAGTATGCTCTGGATAATATTCATCTGCTTTTGAGCGTACAAATCTATTGCACAAACAAGACTTTCCAACTCCACAGTTACCTTTGTCTTTTTCAGTCCCAGAGAGTCCAACTACACTGATAGTATAGGATGGGGGGCGAGGCTCTTTGTTTTTTGCCATCATTACCCTCTTCTCATGTCTCTACATTCATAAAGGTAACCAGATATACTTCTCATTCTGAAAATAAAATCATCTCAAAATATAGATCCTGAATTTCAGAACTATATTTGGTTGTTTGTATTTCCCTCATTTTTGTGCAGAAAGGTCTTCAAAATCATATGGATCATCATCTTCCTAGAAAGAAGAGAAAAAGGACAAATCTTAATCATGAATCACACACATTAAATTATATACATATATAGCCATAACAAAGCACCATGCAAGTTAACATTGGATGTATTTTAAAAAATCATCATAAAGAACCTGTGGTTTATTGTTATAAGTGGAAAATGACCTCAAAATTTAAGGCGATTCTAACAATTAATATAATACAAAATTTAATCTCACAATCTTTTAAGTAAGATTAACCAAATCTTATTTTATTAACCAAATGTGCATTTTGTCTCTACCCTTTCCTATGAGTTTAAGAAAACAACTAGCCCTTCCCCCTACCCTCAATTTTCCCGCCTTCAATGATTAGGGACTATGCTTTGTTATAACTAAAATGTACTAACTAGAACATTTAGCAACTGCTTTAACAACTCCTTCACAACCTTTAAAACAACCTGCTTTCTAACCTGATCTCTCAGAACTTGATCCCTAAAATGAAATTTCATATGAATTTATTAGCAAGATTTTAGAATTTAAAATTTTTTCAAGACATTTCAACACTCCTTTGAAGTCTATCAAATATTATGCCCCAAGACGATTAAGATATTCAAATACTTACAAGTGGAAATAGAAATAAATGGACAGTGCAAATAATGATAATATTTGACTAAATCAATGCTTCTCACACTAAGGTAAAGGATCAATTTTTTACTTCATTATCTATAACCTCACTTTTATAAAGTAAATAACATTTTTAAAAGATCCTCCCCCAAGGATACGCTTGTTGATTTTAGAGAAAGAGAGAGAGACATCAACGTAAGAGAGAAACAGCAATCAGTTGCCTCCCCTACACATTCCAATCAGGGACAGAACTCACAACCTAGGTATGTGCCTTGACTAGGGATTGAACTGGTAATCTTTTGGTATATGGGATGACACTCCAATCAGCTGAGCCACCCAACCGGGGTATACATAACATTTTTTAAAAATCTAAGCCCCAATTTCTTGTTAGACCCAAGAGACATAAAATTACTGTCAAACTGTTTCTAAATGTCCTTGATTTCTACATTTATTTCCTCTCAGTTTCAAAGAGCTCATGAACCACATTTGAGTAGCACCAAGCTATAAGGAATTTTAAAAGTATACATTTGAGACAATCTTTTAGAAGTATTTTATAGCAGCAACAATAACTTTTAAGAATTCCATGTAATTTAGGATATTTATGTGAAAGCAATGACTCAGTCTCTTAAATAATTTTACTTGGGAGATTCTTCACATTCTTTTGAAGTTCAATTAAAAGCAATACATCATTTCCACCACATCAAAATTTTACAGGATAGAGAAAATATCCAGTTATATATATAGCAACATATGTTAAAGTTATCTTTAATCTAGATAAAAAATATAAAGAACATGACAATAAAAATAAAGGTAAGGAAAGAACTACTACCTGGCCCCCAATACCTGGCTTCCCCACTGACCTCAATTTCAAGTAAACATCTATTCAGATTATGCTGTATCTGGTAGACGAACAACTAATGATAAAGAGAAGCTGTTCTTATAATTTAAATTTTTGACTATTACTTCAGGTAAAATATTTAAGAATAAAATTTCAGCCTTATTCTTGTATTCCAGAAGTTTATTCTATTAGCCTCAACTGAATATTAATATCAGCCATGTGATATTCAAACAAAATGCTTGTTAGGTTCACCTTTCTAATAAATAGATTATTATGTTGAAGGAGCAAAAGAAGTAGAAAACTACGAACAAATACAATCGATTACAAGTAGAACTATCATATCCTGGTTTATGACAATAGTAAAGACCTAAATCTCTTTGCTATTGAGGCATGGTTCCCCCATCTATAAAATGAGGCTACATTATCTATACAAATTTTAAGAACTAAATTTTTTCAAATGTTAAGTGCTTAGCAAAAAAGTGGTGTTTAATAAATAGTTCAGTTTCTTAATTTGATCCTCTCTCTCCCCCTCTAAAATCAATAAACATAACCTTGGGTGAAGATTTTTTTTAAAAATGAGGACTGTCCCATCCAATTCTATTAACTTTCCTAATTTTTTTTTAATCTTAATCTGGTAAAATTGGGGTTTGCACTTAGCAACAAGTTTAACATTTTTTTACCTAAACTTTAGGTTACCTAAATCTAAATAAAAAAAACAATTGGACTACTTTATTTATGGATATTTACCAAAAAGAAAACATAGTGAATTAACTGGACAAAGTCACACACGGTGATATAAAAAGGGAAACTAGGTGAAAAGAGCACGATTCCATAGCTAACAAGGAAACAACTAAAAACAGGAGAATATGAGGTCTATCTTTCCTTACTAGAAAAACAAACAAACAAACAAACAAAAAAACTGCAGACAATACACTTTAAAATGTACATCAAAAGAAAACTTATCTAGTGATACTTTAGGGAGTTTTTATATTAAACGGTAGAACTACATAAAACCCTTTCTTAAATAAATACCTATTCTAAAAATTAAGAGCAATTCAAAGACAGTCCCCTGCCTTCCACAGCTGAAGACGAAGTTAATAGAGATATAACAAGACTATGCCATAAGGACCTGAGTACTGCAGACATTTTTCAACTATAAATCAAATCCTTGCCAGTCACATTTTTATTAATATTTCTTTATACTTATCCAAACACATTAAAACTCATTTCTGCTCTCCTATAATATAAACCTCAAAATAGTGAGATAGCTTTCTATATTAAGTTACAGATTATGAGAGCAGAAACAATACACTATCACAAAATGTATTTTAAAACAAAGGTGAATGGAGTCATGAAGTCATCACCCTTTCATTGGTTACTGAAAACTTGAAGGCTTTTTATCTAAATGAGAAATAAAACTATATTATATCGAGGACAAATTTTAATACTGAGGCTTCAACATACTGCAATTAATTTGATAGTAGCAGTCTCTGAATCATGAATATTAAAATTTTAATTAAAAATAAGTTAGATCTGCATGACATTTATGGTTTTCACAGAAAATTCACAATAAACTACCAATTAGATACAGTAAGGCACATTCATGTCCTTTCTAACAATGTCCTCTCTCATAGGTGGGCTACCTGCTGATATTCTGAAGTCAGCTCCAATAGCTTATGTCATGAGTCACCCAGTAGTGATTTTCAAACTGTGGAAAAATTCTTTCACCTAGGAGTAGGAAAGAAGAATATTGAGCAAATAGTATTGCTTTCTCCTTTCAACTCTCTCAAAAGAGCAGTGCTTTCTTTATCTGATTTACAGGTTTACTTAACCCAGAGGCTTTAGTTAGGAAAGTGTTTTCAGATTTTGAAAAAAGTTTAGAAACCCTAGACTAGAAAAAAATTGCCACCATCCTGCCCTCAAAAATATTTTGCCATTTGTTTAGGTGAGTATGGTACTATACCTCATGGAGAAAAACAGCTTTCATGAGGTTGGCTGTTAATAGATTAACAGACACTTGGGTAGTTTTAATTTCAGACACTTGGGTAGTTTTATAAATACATGAATTTACTGGTCCTCAACATCCAAGTCAAAATTGCCCTCTACTCACTAACCAAGGTATTTTTTTCTACCATGCAGAGAAAGAATTCACTGTTTTGTTATGTCCACCAGTAATAAACTAACAGTCGATGTTTACGTACGGGATGCTGCATTCATTTTGAAAATCCCTTTCAAATATGTTTAATGGTAATATTTATATCCATCACATATATCTTTTCTACATTTGATGTAACTTTAATATAACCTCTCATTTTCTAACTTCTAGCATCATGTTCATTTTTACTCGAGTAAACCAAGACAAGAGGAGCAATGACATACTCAAAATTAGAGTTAAGAAGAGTCTCTTAATGAACAATCTTTAAACATCAGAACACTTTTGTTATTAAGCTTTTACTGGTCTGCAATGCAGTTTCTCATTTTGCCTTTAGATAATTTAGATAATCTTATTTCAAGGACATGTTTAGATTAACCATCCTTAAAGTAATGAATACAACGTATGAGTGGAATTATCCTAGAATTGTCTGCTGAAATAAAGCTATCTCTACAACTAAGTTTCCTAAGACATTTCTACTAAGCCATTCAAATGTAACATGCTCCTTTTATTGTAGTTTTAATAACATGAAGTGGCTTTCTAAAAAAAAAAAAAAAAAAAAAAATTGAAATTCTACAAGGAATCCTAGAAATTAAAAAAAAAAAGAGATTGTTAGTAATTTTGGATTTAAACTAAAATTTTGTTTGTACCTTTCCACAAAACTGCTGCATTCATTAATAACTATAATTTAAAAAATATTTTAGCCTTTGAAGTTATAGCATCAGGAAATTCCTACTGGATCTCTCTTCAAAATATGTCCATAATCTATCACTTTTCACTACCTTTACTGCTATAACTCTGACCATCATCCCTGGCTCTAGAATATTCCAAGGCTTCTAAACTAACTTCCTCACTTCCACTCCTTCTCCCCTTCCCCAGTTTACTCCCATCAGAACATCCAGAATGTTCCTCTTAAAACGTAAGTTAGAGCCTCCCATTCTTCTGCTCAAAACTCTCCAGTGGCTCCTAAAAGTAAAAAAGCAAGTCCTTTCAATGGCTTACTGTAAGATCTTCCTTCTCCAAACTCTATGTGCTACTATTTGGCCCCACTCTCCTTCTGCTCCAGTCACAATAAGGAACACTGAATGGTTCCTTGACACATTAAGCATTTTCTTGTATTTGCACTTACTTTTCCTAATACCGTCCCCCACAAACCGCCCCCAACCCCCGCTTAACCTCTTACCTCCTAACTCACTACACAACTTACTTTATTTTGTTATTAACTCTATCCCTTCCCCACCCTATTTCAGGTTTAATAAAGATTCACAAAGACATGTGTTTTTATTTCATCAATACATCCCAAGAGCCTACAACAGGGTCTTCCCACATAGCAACTTCTCACCTACAACACATATTAAAATCAAAATGTTCTTCACTGCATGGCAAACAAAAAAGTGAAGTATATTATGTTTACTAAATAAGTGCTGCAATTTATTAATCTAAAATGTTTTCTAAAACCATTTATGGAGGAAATATATACAAATTTTAAGGCACTAAAAATTTAGTCAAAAATTAAGCTATCAGAATGAAGACTATGATCTATAACAATGTATTCAGCCAGAACAACCACCTAATTTTTATTTTTGACACATTTTAGAAATCAAATATTTAGTATAGGAAATTACATTTTTAAGACCTAATTACATAGAAAGGAATTTTATAATTATGTGCTCCATCTTCTTTACGTGAAATAAATGAGATATCCCTTATACAAACAGACATTCAAGAGAGAAGAAACACCCAAGCCCAAAGATTATCATACAGGGTCCAGCAGAAGTGAGGCTTGCTTGAGTGTGGTTTGTAGGGTAATAATATGGGTGTAAAATTTATAGTTTTAGTGTGAACATTTCACCTAAAATGTCATATGGTGTACTTGAGTGCGATATTGTTATGTTACAGTATTACATGCTTATGAATTTGTAATAAAAGAGTTTGTAATAAAAAAGTGGTGTTATTTTTGCCAGACTCTGTATATCCCACAATCTTAGGTAAACTTATCTAGAATAGTTTAAGAACAAAAATGTCAAAGGTTACTAAAAGATGAATATGATATAATATTGACATACTGTTACCTCTCTTAATATTGTTCATTTTCATTGACAAATTCATCAATGCTGTGGAAAATTAGATGAAATGAAAAAGCCATTTTAACATATATAAGGTAGCTAAATAATTAAACAAAGTAATACCTGTAGGAGAGTTGATCACATTCCATAATATTTTTTTTGACCAAGGTACACAAGTACACAATCTTCAGGGTGAAAGGAACACTAAAAAAGTCATCATTCCTATGAATTGATCTTTAGACAAGACTATAATCAGGTGAATAAAGAGAGAATCTATTAAAAATTTCACCGATTCACATAGTAACTAAATAACCTAGAAGCATATCTTGTTGTGATTTATGATTAAATGTTTAGGATGAAAATTTTGTTTGTTTATTTTACCATATTCCCAGAACTCAGAGCTGTGCCTGACACACAGCAGGTGCTCAAATATTTGGTGATTGAATAAATCAATCTCCAGATTTAGATCCTAAGCCACTAAGCAATCCTGAAGTCATATTTTTAGTCACAATTAAGAAAAATCACATACTGCTATGGGCCCATAAAGTCTGGTATAGCAGAATATTCTTATAAAAAAGTCCATCTTTTTTCCAAGAAATACAGTCTGCCCATTAGCACAAATTATGGATTTATAAACAGTAAGCATCACAGTTCAGTGGAAGGATTTCCAGGAGGGTCTAAGCAAGCAGTATCCTGGAAGCTCCCCAAAAGCCCTACTTGGCAAACATAATTCTGTTTTTACCCATTTTTACTTTTTAATATTTCAAAAATGTACTACTTAAAAAAAAAGTTTCACTTAACAAAATATTTGAAAACCAATGACCATCCTAAACCATTCCCAAATAGATTAACTGCCTACCTTATTATTTAATCAATACTTGCTTCAACATGTTGTCACTGAGGCAGGCCTTGGTGTGAAAGTTATTCTAAACTCTCTCTAGACCACTTCCTTATTCTGTGGTGAATCAAAGGTCATTTCATTTTTATCAACTTATGTAAACAACTCATTAAGTATTTACTGGGCTTAGCCACTATCTCTCTCTAGCTTCATGTCAGAGGTTTTAAGGGTACAAAGGTATGTATAGAAAAGTCCACTAAACCAGTGCTATGAATATGCTCACCTCCCTTCCAAGGGACTGAGTCCCTTCTCACTTTGGAAAAGTGAGAAGTGGGGAAAAGGATGTACAGTAATCTGACATTCGATATTGCAAAGCTATACAGGAGGGAAACCATTATTTTCATTAAACAAACTACATTAGGTCGTTTAACAATTTTCTTAATGATGGAGACATTAACAGGTAGAGTAAGAGTCTTGGGAAGAGGTATAGACTAAAAAGGAGGTACACATTTTTTAAAAAATAGGCTCAAAAGCACTTTACCCACCAATTTTAAGAAGATTTGAAAACAAAAGTAATGGAAATGATAAATTCAATAGTAATTCAAATAAATGAAAAATCAGCACTAACTGGAATAGATCAAAGCTTTGAAAACTTTTTGTAAAAGATCAGACAGTAAATATTTTAGGTTTTGTGTTCCACACAATGTCTGCTATGACTATTCAAATCTGCACTCATAGTGCAAAGAAAAAACAAAACAAAATCAAACCCACCATACGTAATACCTCATAAGTGAATAACCATACTATGTTTACAGACACTGAAACTTGAATTTCATATAACTTTAACATATTACAAAATATTCTTTTAATTGTTTCCTTAACCACTTCAAAATGTCAAAAGCCATTAGGCAGAAGGGTGAATTTTGCTCAGAGGCCATAATCTGCAGACTTTCAAGTTTCAGTGAGGAGAAAGGATCTAAGTAAACTGAAAAATAAATTGGATTTGGATCTAAAACAGAAGTCCTTCCAGGTGTGTGATTAGGGTAAAGTGGCAGAGCACAGTTGCCATGTTGGAAAATAGGACATAACTTATTTCTTTTATTTCTGAAGATACAAGATACAACTATAGAGGGTCTTCAAGGACAAAAACGAGTTAGACCTTGTAATAAGCACTAAGAAGACATTATAGACTAGAACTGGAATACAAAATTAGATTTGTTGGGGCACAAGGCTCAAGAGATGGATGGATATTGGAGGTTTAAAGCACCTGAACTATCACTGAACTAAAAAGAGCAAATCAAGACAAAGAGTTTGATGATCAGCTGCTCCATACAAGAAATTTTTTTTTAAAAAGTCAGTATTTCTTTATGACAAACTAATCGGTTTTAGCAATAAATGGTGGTATCACTTGAGTTTCAGGTAACATTATTTCTGAAGACAAATGAAAATACACTTAATGAAATGAGGCAAGGTCAAGATTAGTAACACAAATACATAACATAAACTTTAGAAAATTATTTAAGAGTCTACTTGATTTAATACTTGAAAGAAACATCAAAATGGTTACATAGTAAAAAAGAGTAAAATCCGGATCTTTCCATTTCCCAGATCACAGGAATGTTAATTTTCACTAGTTCTGTAGTCAACCAATAGACAGACAGATAGCCAAATTATTATCTTGGCTCTAAAAAGCTAAGTGTAGGAAAAAAATCATAAAATTTTGGATCAACAGGAAGAAAATGAGCTATACTCTTATCAGAAGCAGCCAAGGTAGGAGTTTTTCCAAGGCTGTTTAACAATGCCAAAATCCAGCAGAGACCAGATAGTAATGCAAACATTTATTTCTCCATCATTCCTTCTGATATTTCCAATATTTTTCTCCAAATCTCTCAATTTGGCTCATACAGTAAAAATCAATGCTATTACATTTTTATTTTATATTTTCCCCTCAACTGCCAACCTATCCTTCACTTTCCTCTACTTTTTGTCCCATGTCACCAACTTACCTGAAAGCCTTTCCCCCCTCATTTATCCCAACCCTATGAAACTTCTAAATGTTATCTCCTTTATCTAAATTCCTTAGCAATGATTTTTCAGTCAGTTTGTACTGCCTGTACATGGTTCTACTCTACCTTGAAATGGCATTTAACAATTCCTAAATTGTCAAACTCCCCAAGCTATACATTCTCTTAAGGGAGCAATAATTTGTATTTCCTTTGTATCACTCACAGTGCTCAACTTCTTAACAAAATATTGGTCAGGGATAATAAAATAGGCTAAATCTAATATGAAGCTAGAAAAATGAAAACTAACTTTTCATCATTAATTCTTCATAATGAAAAGCTTGAAACACTAACCAAGTGACACATTAATCATATTTAACCCTAAAATTAGAGTTATGCATAACTCTTTTCCCCAAGTTATAGTTTTAATTCTAAGTAGCAAAACACACAAACATGACCAAACATTAACAACCTATTTTATTTGACTGCAAATATTATGGACAGTCAACCTCCAACAGATACTGAAAGAAGACCAACCTTATTTATTGTCTTTCACATTCAAACTTATGCAGTTAAAACATCCACACTCATTTTTTTTCTTCTTCTGTTACAGGATTCCCAAAGAGACTTTGAGAGAAATAGCTGTTCTCTTTTCCGCATCTCTTAGTACTTGTAAGTATTTACTCCTATAACTATAGTTAACTACCTCTTCAACTCCTGTAACTATAGTTAACTACTTCTTCAACTAAGTAAGTCTGAGCTACACCACCTCTAATTTATCAAGGCCAGGCACACAGTAAGTGCTAAAGAAAGGTAATATGGATTAATGTATAACAAATCCGAGGCTTTAAAATTTTTTTTTAGTGCAGGTGATTTCTTTTTTCAAAGGAATTCTTATATTTAAGTACAATAAATTTAACAGAAAAGTAGAAGATGCCCTTGTTTGGGAAGGTGGGTTGTTAGAAGAAGTCTCAAGATACTCTGGAAAAATACTTAATGGGTCCAACGAACAGAGTCAGAGAAACAAATAATTTACAGTTAAAATTAAAATTCTTATCATTGTAACTATTTTCCTTACTAACATGGCTTTTCCTGGTTTGATAAAATGATCTACAACAACTTTTACTTAAACAAATAGGAGCTTGGTTACTCAAATCACCAAATAAATGATAGATCACTTTATCAAAAGTTTCTGCACAGTTCTTCTAAAAACTAAATTCCCCTGGTGTACTTTAAATGTGTTTCGCAAACATCTTTCAGGAACATAGACATTACTGAAGTGGAACACTTCACAATGCTTCTCAGTCAATTTATATTATCTGCATAACTTACGGATGCATAAAGAAAAAAATCATGGCTCTCACAGCCCAAATAACTCAAAAGAGTTATCCATGAAAACTGAAATCACGACAATTAAAACTTAAAATCTCAATCATGCCATTTCATATTAAAAAAGTAAATACTAAAGGCAACACTTCACCTTAAGTCCTGCTAATGTTGATAAAGTTTAATATAAGATATAACTATAAAAGTATAGCATGGGACATAACTTTTTCTCCATTTTAAATTGAGTTTCCAAACTATTATTCTAAGATGGACCACAACGTATGGTAAATTCCAAAAAGGAATGTAAATACAATATTTTAC